>PVKZ01000059.1:242500-842500 GCA_004027375.1 Macroglossus sobrinus | reverse complement strand
TACTTCTTCATCTCTTCACCTTTTTCACTCAACCCCAACATCCCTCAGCTCTGATCATCACGAGATTGTCATTTGCATTAGTGAGTCTGTTTTTGTTTAGTTTGTTTCTTTTGTTCCTTAGATTCCACATGTAAGTGAAATTGTGGTATTTATCTTTCTGTCTGATTTCACTCATCATAATACCCTCTATGTCCATCCATTTCATTGCAAATGGAAGGATTTCATTTTTTATGGCTGAGTATATTTTGTTGTATAGATGAACCATAATTTCTTTATCTAACCATCTATCGGTGGGCATTTAGGTTGCTTCCATACCTTGGCTATTGTAAATAGTGCTGCCGTGAACATAGGGGTGCATAGATCTTTATGAATTAGTGTTTTGTTTTGCATAAATACCCAAAAGTGCAACTGCTGGGTCAAAAAGTAATTCTATTTTTAATTTTTGAGGAACCTCTAAACTGTTTTCCATCGTGGCTGTACCATTTTGCAATCCCACCAACAGTCAATGAGGCTTCCCTTTTCTCCGCATCCTTGCCAACACTTGTTTTTTGATTTAATAACAATAGCCATTTTGACAGGTGTGAGGTTATATTTCATTATGGTTTTAATTTGCATTTCTCTGGTGATTAGTGACATTGAGCATCTTTTCACATGTCTGTTGGCCATCCGTATTTCTTCTTTAGAGAAACACTTATTTGGGTCTTTTGCCCATTTTTAATTGGATTGTTTGTTTTTTGTTGTTGAGTTGTATGAGTTATTTGGTTCTATTTTCTTGTTTTATCTTTATCACACTTTTAGTATCAGAAATTATCTGGTTTATGTGTTTGACCATTAAGTGTCTGCTATGGGCTAAATGTTTGTGTACCTCCCCCCACAAATTCATATGTTGAAGCCTTACTCCCCAGGTGATGGTATTTGATGATGGGGCCTTGGGGGAGATGATTAGGTCATGAGGGTGGAGCCCTCATGGATAGTATTAGTACTCTTATAAGAAGAGACAGGAGAGAGATGATCTCTTACTCTGCTATATGAGGACATAGCAAGGAAGCAGTTGTCTGTAAATCAGAAAGAGAACCCTCATCACAACCTACTAAGTCATGCTGGTAGCCCCATCTTGGACTTCCACTTCCAAAACCATGAGAAATAAATGTCTGTGGTGTAAGCCACCCAGTCTGTAGTATTTGTTATAACAGAGAAAAGAGCTAAAAGGCTCTGTCCTGACCAGGTCATGAGCTCCAGATGGCCGACCTGAGGTTACCTTATTTACTGCTATTTCCTCAGCATCCAGAAGGATGCCTGGAACATAGTAAATGCTCAAAAAAGATTTATCAAAAGCATTGTGAATGGCAGAAAGTTAGGTTTTTACAATCACTCTCAGACATGACCAGTCTCCACTGTAAAAATCACTTACCTCAAAGGCTCGGGGAAGTTAAAGAGCTTCTCAGTGGTGACTTAGGCTCTTGAAGAAAACAGTTGGAAAATGGTAAAAGAAAATCCAAAGATTATTTTGGAGACAAAAGAAATGAGACAAGGATTTGAATTTCAGTGTATGAAATGACAGGTGTAGAAAGTGGAATCTAGAGGGTGAGGACTCACATTCGTTAAGGTCCATCTTGTCCTCAATGGAGAAAGATTGAGCAAGGAGGGGGAAGCCACTTAGAGTCATTGCTTTATTTAGGAATTATGGTGCAGACAATGGCTAACTGTCAATGCCACATACAGCTTCCATTTCCCTTCTAAATAGTAGAAGATGAGTTGGGGCAGAAGCAGCTCTGGTTCTTTTACACACAAAAGCTCTTTCCATATCCAGATGCTGCTCTGTAATTCTCTGCAAACTCCCAGCATTACTGACTGGATGAGAAGTTGACTATATGGTTGGCTGTTGTGTTATCTTCACTAGTAGAGTCTGAGCCACAGGAGGAGGCACTTAACTTCATTGATGGATGCTGCAGAGAAAATGACAGGGACTTGAATGTGGAACAAAGGCTCCTAGTTGAACAATGCTCCCTACACATTCCAAATTTTTATATGGCAATGAGATGACAGATGCATAGTGTATTTTTTTTTTTTTTTTTGCTGAAAAAAGTTCACAAGTGAGGCTTTGATTTGTGTGTCTACTTCACCTGGAAATCCTATTTCTAATTCAGGGGAAAAGGTGCTAACCCCCTCCCACTAAAGGAAGGAGGTATAATCAATAGGAGCTACCAGATACAGATGAAAGGAAAGGAGACAGGTGTAGATCTTTATATAAAGAGGCAAATGGTAATAAAAACACCTTGGGCATGAGTATCCTATGATGCTGCTGATACTCGCTGCTGGCCTCTTTTTCCAAGAATGAGGGAAGGCATTTGCAGTAAAGACATCTATTCCCATAGAGAGTAGTTAGTTTTTTTTCTTGAAATCAAAGAAATTTGATAGCTGAAAAAGACCCCATGAGATTCACATTCAGTGTTTCCTACATTTTTCTGCAGAGCAGAGTCGTCTATGAGATCCACCCTGGATTCTGACAGCATCTCCAGAGCAGTAGTTGGGATCTCTTTTCTTGAATATGCTCTTTGCTTGTTCTCGAGCTTGGGCAGTTCTGGGGACCTGCCTAGAACAAGGCCTTATTTTATTAAGGAGGAAACTGAGGTCCACAGACCTGACACACAAGTCCTCAGGGCACAGCAGAACCAGGACTGAACTCATCTCTGAAGCATTTTAACACCAGATCTAACTGAATTTCTACAGTAAGTAGGCTCAAATCTAACAGTATGGGTTTCGGGGTCACAGAGCTGAAGATTTGGTCACTGAGAGCAGGAGATCATTTGGATTTCCAGCCCCACCTCCCACTCAATCTGCAGCAAGAAGTTCTTTACTGAACTCCTGACACCCTAGAAAAGATACTATCATCCAGTTTTGAAAATGCCTGATTAGCAGTCAGCTGGGGCTACTTTACCTTTAGACCAACACTCTAATATTACAGAGCTCTGTTTAATGATTGCTGGGTATGACTAGCCAATGATATTTTTGAAAAATTGTTTGAAGTACACTGCAAGTAAAGTGGAATCCAGGGAGAAGAAGGGTGTTTGTGGTTTTGTGATGACGTGCTACTGAAAGGGTCACAAAGACGTAGTAATGGGTTAAGGTTAAGAGCCTACGTGCTAATCGCCATGTCTCGCTTCTGGACACCTGCTTGCTTGAAAATTCATTGTTTGACTATTACCCCTGGGAACCTAACAATTACCCATGGGAACATAACATTCTAACATAAGCTTTCTGCTTCTGTACCCTCGCTTGCACAACCCACCTTTACGTTGACAGGTAGAGAATAGAAGAAATATTAGACCTTTGTGATTTAGACAGAATGAAGGATGAGATTTTGGGCTTAAAACCCTTGTACCTTTATGTTTCGGGGCTGCTCCTTTGGAAGGACAGCCGCCGGCTAATAAAATGCCTCTAATATCAGAGCACTCAGGTTGAGTCTGGTTATTCCAGTCACAACAGTTTTACAATTTCCTGGCATACTATTTATCTGGGAGATGGTTTAGAAGTCCATTGGAGAAGACGTTTAAAAGAATACAGCCTGGCAGACTTTTTGAGGAAGTTGGCACCTAAGTTAATTTGGGAACAGCTCAGAAGGAAGGGTCTGTAAAGTTAGGAGTGTCCTTCCCTAAAGTTGTGGAGCCGGTGGGATGCTGTGGAGGTCTGCACATCTACAGAAACTGTAAAAAAAGCAAAGTCTGATCTAGGCTCAAAGGTGCCCTTTGGGTCCCTTTAATGATCTTTTTTGCAATATATGATAAATAGTTGAAGACTCAGTTCTATTAATGTCTTTCTGTTTAGAGACATTTCTTCCTTTTTTTTTTTTAAATGAACCTATGGTTTGTGCATTTAACCTGAGTATCTCATAATTGAATCTCTAAACTTACAAAACCCAATTGATGTTAACTTATATTTTTATTCATAGTTTTATGCCATTTGTGTCTTTGAAGTAGAGTTGAGAAGCTTTTCCGAAGTGAAACTTGTGAGTTTGAAACTTATGAACTCATGAGTTAGTAACAAATAAAGAGTAAGACAATTGAGACAAGCAAATCTTCAGTTTACAGGGTACTTTTGCTTCTTGCCAAGACAGTGGCATTTCATAAAAAGTGATTTCACGGAAGCTGGAAAGCCCTCCAAACACGTGCCAGATACCTTAACCTCAAAGTGATTCATTCTCTTTATGGTTAAGCACTCTGGGCTCTTCCTTGGCAATTCAATTAACTCCTGAGAAAGGAACAGTCTTTAATCACATCACATCAATTTCTTCAGGCAAAGAAAGAGTAGAGGTAGGAACTAGCATTTGTTGAATTCTATTTTGTACCTAGTATAAATGAAGAGCTTCTGGCTTATTACCTTAGTTAATCCTCTCAATAACTCAAAAAAAGTAGGTAGGATTATCACCAATTCACAGATTATCCCCAGGTACAGGGAGGTGAATTGATTGTCCTGAGTTGCACAGCTAGAAAATGGAATGTCTTAGACAATTTAGGCTGCCATAACAAAATGCCAGAGTGGGTAACTTAAACAACAGACACTGTTTCCTACAGTCTTGGAGGCTGGGAAGATCAAGGTGGCTCTGGGCACAGGCCTACTTCCTGGTTCGTAGACAATGGTCTTCTGATTGTGTCTACATAGCTGGAGGGGACCACTCAGATCTCTTATCTTGTTATAAGGACACTAATTTCATTGTGGAGGCCCACTCTCATGACCTCATCTAAATCTAATTACCTCTCAAAGGCCCCACTTCCAAATACTGTCACATTAGGGATTAGGGGTATACAACTGGATTTGGGGGTGACATAAGTATTCACTTCATAGCAGGTGGTGTCTTCACTTGCAGCCCCCTAGTATGGTTAAACCTTGACAGGAATGGAGAAGTGCTGTAGAAAGAACATAATGGGTAGGAAATCTGAGTAGGGGGTGGTGAATGGATGGCGTGGGGGGGGGGTGTTGGGGGGTTGCTATTAACAGGCCACTAACAGGCCACTGATTATGGGAGCCTAATACCCTGAGGCAAGGCATAGTCTTGAGAAAAAGATGAGATTACTTACAGAGAAGAAACAAAGGTTCTTTTTAGTTTTTTTTTTTTGTATACCTAAATCATAGTATAAAATTTGATGCCGACATGTACGCATACTCACATTCAGATACATGTATAGAGACAGTGGAATAAAATAGGATTAGAATCTATAATGGTTATCTCTAAATGGTGAAATTGTGAATTAGTTTATCTTTTTTTTATTCACCTGTAGTATTTTTCTAAAATGACTTATTTATCATTTATACATATAATTTAACCCCAAATCCTCCCAGTTTATCTTTCACAAACTGTCAGTTGTTTTTCAAAAGTCACTTGTGTTGTGTCTGCATATTTCAAGACAATAGGTTAAAAATTCCAGCAGTTGATGTTAATTCTTATTGTTCCTCTCATCAGATTAATATGAGATTTGCTGTTCATTTGCTTTTGCTCAGAACTGACTAGTTTCTATATCTTATAGGTACAACCTCAGTAATATAACAGTAATATAACATAGTTAAATTGGAAAGTAAGTGTTTTTCTGAGCTTTCCCCCAGTCTTTCAACAACAGAAGCAAAGATCATTTATGAAACTCCATTTAGGAAAACGAAGCCCCACTGAACTGCCTACTCATCCCCATCACAAGGGTGAATGACTTCATCTTACTGTTTTCAAAAAAATTCATTTGTTTTCTCATCAACATTTTAAAAATAAAAATTAAATAAAGTTACACTTAGTTTTTTGCATGTGGGGTTTGGGAAGAAATATTTAAAGAAAACGAGAAAAGAAAAACCTTTAATAAATCTTTGTAACATTTAAAACTTAAACAAAGCAGCTTACTACCAGTGGGAGTTAAAACTAATTAGAAATCAAAATTATATTTGCTTTATCAATGTTAAAATAAATCTAAGAGAAAACTAAGGTGCTTTTGTAATTAATTTTGTGTAATAATCTTAGTTTATCTATTTCTAACTGTGGGAGTTTTTTTTAAAAGAATGTTTAAGAATGTATTTTGTACTGAGTCACCAATTTGTTAAGTTTTGTGTAGACTAAAGATGATTCAAAGGAGAGGGAAAAAAGAGAGGGAATCAGACCAGATGGGTGAGATAAAATCAAAGCAGCTGCTTTGGACTTTTGTGGTGGGTGGGATGACTCAGAGAAGCCAGGCGAGGAGACTGATGTCAGCTGGGTCTCCAGGGGGAGAGGAGACTGCCCTTCTCCTAGTCTCTATGTTGCTGGGCAGAGTTCTCACCTCCCCACAAGGGACAGCATGGAGAAGAGAACGTTGTCCTAGATGTGTGTTTCCTCTGACGGGGGCAGTGGAGCAGGGAGAATCCTGTGAAGAGTGAGACTGCCTCTTCTAGAAGTAGTTGTAGAATGGGAGCGGGGGGGTCATCCCCTGAACAGTTTGAAAGCACTTCAGGGAAATCAGAAGCTGCTGAGCTGATCAAATCAGGGCCAAGTGTGGTGAGCCTTGGTATAAAAGCACTCATCCTCTTGGCACAGTCTGTGAATATTCCCATGTGTAGAAGGGAGATGTCACCTGTGACTCAGGAAGGTCTTCTATGTACTGAACCTTTGCTACATGCCAGGCTCTGTATTATTAAGTAAGCTCTATTCATATATTATCACACTCCATATTTATAGAAAACTTAGGAAGTAGCAATTTTTATCCCCATTTAAAAATAATATAACATCAATTTATTTTCATTCCTTCGTGGCCATATCTTTTTTTATCGTTGTAAAATACACATATTGTTGGGAGCCAACCCATAGGAAAGTTTAACTGAGAAGTTAACCTTTGAACATAAGTCTCACAAGTCTCGCTAGGCTCCTAGGAAAGTCCAAAAGGGCAAACACAAGATAAGCCCGGAGATGACTGCAGATACCTGCAACCCAAGGTATCCTGTTTGCTTAACCGCCTACCAGCAGAGCATTAACGGCTGCCTGCGCCACACCAGATCACCCCATGCCTGCCTCCCTCTGTTCTTTGAATATATGTATACCCTTGTGTGAAAATAAACTTTGAGGCTTGATCAGAATTTTGTCTTGCCTCCACTCTTTGCGTCTCCTGTCCCCCATTCTCTTGCAGATTGTCTCCTCAAGTCTCACGTCTGGTCAGAGCTCCCGTTAGTCGTCCCGTGGGAAGGGACAACATATCATAAAATTTACCATTTTAACCCATTTTTAAGAGTATAATTCAGTAGTGTTACATACATTCACATTGTTGTACAACCATCTATCACCATTCATTTCCAGAACTTTTTTATTTTCCCAAAGAGAAACTTTATGCCCATTAAAATGAAACTCCCCATCTCCCTTTCTCCCAGCCCCTGGTAACCTTTACTGTCCATCTCTATGATGCACCTCTTCTAGAAAGCTTATATAGGTAGAATCATGTAATACTTGTCTATACTCCCCTTCCCTTTAATTCCCACCCCTCCCTTCCACATTTCCACCCCTGACCTATGAATGTTGATGGTTCCCTTTTAAGAACTGTATCTCTGAAGGCGAGGCATCTCCCCTCACACAATCGAGGAGTGCACCCGGGGCCTGGTGCACCCAGGGTATGGTCCGTGGCTCCAGCTGGAGCACGAATCTAGGACATTCTGTGTGTAAAGCACTACCCTTTGGAGCCACCCTCAATACTTGTCTTTTTGTGTCTGTTTTATTTCACTTAGAGTGTTTTCAAAGCTCATTCATGTCATAGTATTCCCATTTCATTTTATTTTTAAATTATTTTTATTGAGCTATCATTGACATATGGCATTGTGTAAGTTTACAGTGTACAGAGTGTTGAGTAGTATTCCCAGTTTATAGACTAAGAAATGAGACATATGAAATAACTTGCCCAGGGAGAATAAATGGCAGAGGAAGAATTCAAATCTGGAGATGTCACACTCTTATATCTTAACCATCCCTAATATAGGAGTTTCTCTCAGTGCAGACCCTAGACTGTGACAACAGGATCACCTTCACTGCTTAAAAAATGTAGATTCCTGGCTCCTACCCCAGTCCTACTAAATGATGATTTTTGTATTTTTAACAAGCTTCTGAGCTGATTTTTATATAAAGCTAGAGTTTGAGAATCATTTCATTCTTCTTTATTGAAAATACAACTGAGAAACAATGGTGATAGTGAAAGCAAAGGCATCATAATAAATTCAAGGGCAGGTGATCTCACTAAAAGAAATAAACAAGCCTCCCAGAGTTCTCAAAGCCTATATATTCTGTTGGGTTCTCCTGGAGAGATTTCCAGTGTGTATGCCCATATCTCCTTTATGGCCTTATGACTTGTTTTTTTATGAAGTGAAAAGATAAATCTCTTATAGTTATGCCATATTTTTTGTTCTCATTTTTATGGATCATGTTAATATGCATTATGTATGAAAAACAAACTAGCTTATCATCAGTGCTAGAAAACTGTAGCGTCTTGATACATGGCATAAGAAAAGAAAGATACCAGTGGTGAATTGACATGCTGGTAAACCAATGCACAATGTAACCAAAAGACATGTCATACTTAGTAGTACTGAAAACTCACCTTCAGGAAGACTTTCACCTTGAAATACGGTGATATGTGGAACAGATGTTTTCATTTGCCTAAGATAATTTGCATAATCAATTTAACATGTGGCTTATTAAACCTGCCAAAGAGCAGGTGACAATATGGAATTAATATGATTACTAATTTGACACATCATTGAGATTAATTTGACCCTTCTAGCTCTCAGAATACCCAGAGGTCTTTGCAGACAGGAATAATGTGCTATGAGATGCCATATGCAGCCATTTAAAATCTTCCATCTTAACTTTGTAAATGAGGCATCCACTTTGCTTAGTCCAGTGGAATGCGTCTACTCCTTTCCTTTCAAATTCTTTTCTAAAAAGAAGGAATTGAGTGTATATTAAAGGAAGTGTCTGATTCTGAATGTTCATGGTTTTATAAACAGTAATTGATCTATCTCTTTTCCAGAACTGTAGATGGTACTGCCTTGTCTCTGTTCTATTGATTTATCCAAACTCAAAGAGATATCACTTTTGAGAATCTATGGTGAGGATCCATTAAAGTCTTTAGGTTTAAGTCTAGAGAATCAAAATAAAGATTTAAAATTATATATGGGTTAGATTATAATAGTAAATTATTAGAAACAATAGAAATGATCAATAGGGGATTGGTTAAATAAAACATAACAATAGAATGTTATGCAACTAATTAAATGATGTTGGGAAAGTATTTAATAACAAAATTATGTTCATGATATGTGACATAAATCACACTGGAAATAGTATTTGTACTATAATTTTTTTTGAGGCCATATGTGGCATTTTTATCACTTCACACTGCTGTTACACACTACAAATCACAGTAACATGTTTTTACTGACAGCATTTCAAGTGCCATGAAGATCACTATACTGGGACATTTTATTATTTTATAACCAGGATATACCTGTCAAATCAAAACATAAAAAAAGATAGACTTAGAATATTCCATTTTTAAGGTACAGTGAAGTGTGGATTATTTTGTTATCAAATTAGATGGCAAAGCAGTATATTTATTATGCAATGAACCTGTATCTGTGCTATACAAATACAATATATGTCGACATTACTAGACTAAACTCATCACAGTATTACCAAATCACAAAAAGACATTGAGAAAAGTTACACAAATTAAAATCTATATCTCATCATAGTAAAATTTCTTCACAAAAAAAAAGAAAAAAAGAAATGAAGGAAATGAGGCTGCAACCAAAGTACATGTCCAAGTGGCTCATTTGTTAGCCATGCAAGAAATTTAACATTGATTGATTGCAGCAGCTGGAAAAAAATGTATACAGAGAAAAATAAACCTGTTTGAAACCATTAGCCTTTGGGTAAGAACAGCTGCTTAAAATGTTGAGCCCACTGGGAACAACATCAATTGTCAATTTAAATTATTTAGTGAAGGCAAATTATTTTGAGTGGTTTTCCTTGGCTCTTAATAGGTTGACAGCTTTCAGGATAGTGTTCATTTGTTTTTGTTTATTCAAGGAGTCAATGTTTAAAGTGACTGGAGAATTAGCCTCTCTGAAACAGAGAAGAAGCTGAAAAAACACTAATTCAATACACCTGAAGGAAAATCAACTATGCTGTGTTACAACTTATGGAAGTAGAAACAGATTTAGTGTGAAAGATTTACACTTGTGAAAATGTATGTCTGGAAAAGTCTTTATTTCTCCTTCATATCTAAAGGAGTGCTTTGCTGGATACATTATTCTTGGCTGGTAGTTGCTTTCATTTAATAGTTTGAATATTTGATTTCACTCCTTTCTGGCTTGTAAGGTTTGTGCTGAGAAGTCTGATGATAGTCTAATGGGTTTTTCTTTATAGGCTACCATCTTGCAAAGAAGGTGTTTTTCTTTTGGTTTCCAGTAGGTGGTGTCTAAGCCTCTTGGATCCCTGTGGTAGTTCTTATGAGCAGATCCCACGCTCCTAGGTGCTGATGTGCAGTTTGGGTGTTTTTATTGAATTTTAGATGTTCAGCTTATTGTTATTTCAAAGGGAGTAATCTGGAGATGTCTTTCACTCTGCCATATTTCTGACGTCACTGTATAATTTTATTTTTGTAAGGAAGATCTAGGGATGTGTATCTTTGCCTTGAAGATGGAGATTCAGCTCAAGGGCTTCACAGACAAAGGCTATCACACAGCTGGGGCACCCCGGGGACCTTGGGAATGTAGATTAGAAATGGAAAAGGCCTTGCTATAGAATGAATGTGTCTCCCCCAAATTCATATGTTGAAATCTAATCCCCAGTGTGATGGTATTTGGAGGTGGGGCCTTGGGGAGGTGACTAGGTCACGAGGGTGGAGCCCTCATGAAGGGGAGGCCCCAGAGGGTGCTTTGCCATTCCCACCATGAGTGGACACAGGAAGAAGACAGCTACCTATGAACCAGGAAACGAGTCCTCACCAGACACTGAATCTGTTAGTACTTGATCTTGGACTTCTAGCCTCTGGAATTACAAGAAATAAATTTCTATTGTTTATAACTCCCCCTGTCTGTGGTATTCTAGTAGAGCAGCCCAAACAGACTAAAGCAGGCTCATATTAGTTATCTTTACTCCAAAACTTAGTGACTTAGACTGCATTTATTATCTCTCACAGTTCCTGTGGGCTGGGTAGTTGAGACATATTCAGAGGAGTGGTTCTGGATTGAGATCTCATGATGTTACAGTCAGCTGGTGGCTGAGAACTGGGGTCATCTCAAAGGACCCTTCATTCATATGTCTGGTACTCAGGCTGAGATTATCAAAACACCTGGGAATTGAAACAGCTGTCAGTCCCAGACATTTTCATTTATTTTTATTTATTTATTATTTGATGTTAATTAATTAATCAAACAATTAATTAATTAATTAAGCAGGAAGCAGTGTTTATTGATGCTGGCACTGGCTCAACAGATTCTTTTATTTATTTATTTTTTATTATTAAGTTTATTGGGGTAACATTGGTTAATACAATTATATAATTTTCAGGTGTACATTTTCATTTGACATCTATACATTCTATTGTGTGATTACCACTCAAAGTCCAGTTTCCTTCAGCTACCATATATTTGATCCCCTTTACCCACTTCACCCTCCCCCAACCTCCCTATATTTGACCCTTTTACTCTGTCTACCTCTTCATCTCCGTCTATGTTTATGTGGTCTCTCCAGCAACTTTGTAGTAGCTGGTCTTACTACAAGGTAGCTCAGGGCATCAAAGGCATATGTCTCAGGAGGGAGAGAGAAATCCATGATGAAGTGCAGGGTTTTTGCTTTTTCTAACTTAGCCTCAGAAATCAGCATCACTTTTCTAAATTATTAGAAGTGTGTCCCTAAATTGGGCCATATTCTAAGGAAAAGAATTAGACTCTACTTTTTTTGTGGGAACAGTGTCAAATAATTTGCAAATGAGTTTTAAAATGACTACAGTACTTTAGAGATTTACTATCCCACAGGGTTGGATGGCCCCCAGTGACCCCTCCTCTCTCTGTCCAGGTGACATCTCCTTTTTGCTATTAGTCCTAGCACATTGCATCCTCCCTGTTGTGACCGGAATAAGCAGACTCAACCTGAGTGCTCTGATATTAGAGGCAGTTTATTAGCCAGCGGCTGTCCTTCCAAAGGAGCAGCCCCGAAACATAAAGGTACAAGGGTTTTAAGCCCAAAATCTCATCCTTCATTCTGTCTAAATCACAAAGGTCTAATATTTCTTCTATTCTCTACCTGTCAACGTAAAGGTGGGTTGTGCAAGCGGGGGTACAGAAGCAGAAAGCTTATGTTAGAATGTTATGTTCCCATGGGTAACTGTTAGGTTCCCAGGGGTAATAGTCAAACAATAACTTTTCAAGCAAGCAGGTGTCCAGAAGCGAGACATGGCAATTAGCACGTAGGCTCTTAATCTTAACCCATTACTACATCTTTGTGCCCCTTTCAGTAGCACGTCATCACACTCCCTTGAAGGTTCCCTGCAGGAGGCCCACACGTTTATATTAGTCTTTCCATTGAACTCTCCCGAAAGTACCCACTTGAGGGTGCTGTTTCCTGCTGTGATCTTCACAGTTAACATTCACCTCCCTCATCTTACAAATGACTTGAATGACTTGCCCAAGCTGTCAGTCAGTGGTCCAGGGCTTGGGACACCTAATCCAGAGCCCCTTTGTTTTTACTCTGTACCTAATAAACATGGAAACCAGAATAAACCCCCTAGAATTCTTAATTACTCCTACTCGGTGTTGCCTTTGTGTTACCACCACAGTGCTGTGTTGATCCAGAGTAGAGCCTGAGGCTAAAGGAAAAGTCACTAAGACCAATGGTGTCTTTATCTCAAATTTCAATATTTTGCTCATCATGGCCTTTTATTGAATTAATTTCCTTTTATCATGTATTGGCATTATAATATTTATCATGATGACTGAGTTTTTGTGTCCCATGCAAGTGCCCTGATTACCCCCACCTGAGTCCTAGCCCTGTCTCTCCAGCTCCCTCTCTCCTTTCTCACTACCCAATGCTGTGGTCTTCTAGAACTGACTCCAGGATCTGTTTCAGCACCTCTTTTCTTTCCTTTCCTTAGGTTTTACCATTTGACTCTCATTACCTGGCTGGTGCCACATCTTCAGATGTTGTCAGCTAACATTTTAGCGGTGACAGTTTTCTAATTTATAACTAAGTGGGAGGAGCAGAAGCCCTTCTTTTCAATTTGCTTTTAGGTACCATCCAGGAGTCCTGGGCATGTGTGCTAGATGCTGAGGATACAGATAGATGGTCCAGATAAAGATTATTCAGCTGTATATATAAAATACTATGGGTATAGAACAGCTCAATCTTGCTCAGAGTTTGTGGAAGTAAGAAAGTGAGGGAAAAGAGAAAAGAAGGAATGGAAGGGAGGAAGAAAGGATAGAAGGAAGGAAAGAAGAAAGGGAGGAAGGGAGGGTGAAGAAGGGAGGGAAGGAAGAAAGAAAGGAGGGGAGAAGGAAATGAGGATGGAAGGAAGGAAAGGAGGAAGGAAGGAAGGAAGGAAGGAAGGAAGGAAGGAAGGAAGGAAAGAAGGAAGGAAGGAAGGAAGGAAGGAAGGAAGGAAGGAAGGAAGGAAGGAAGGAAGGAAGGAAGGAAGGAAGGAAGGAAGGATTGGTTGAGGGAGAAGCAGGCTGGCCTCTGGCAAGGATCCCATGAAAGTGAGTTAAGAAGGCACCACGGATAGCTAACCACTACCTAGCTTGCATTTTTGCTTACTGTTTTCATTATTTAGAGCTTCTTGTGTCACTCCATACAACTGACAGACTTTTCTCCTTTAGATCTATTCTAAGGTACTAAGAACTGAAACTCTACACTTCATTTCTCTTCCATCAGAGAAGAGACTGATGTTACATGCCAATGTACGTCACCACTACCTAATGATAAACACACCAACGGCTCTGGACTTGGCTGTGCTTTTCCCTTTGATACAGGCAGTGAAGGATTATGAAATCGCATTTCATTATGATCTACTGGCTAGATGTTAGTCATGGCATATTTTAGAGAAAGCCTGAAGGAAGTCGTGATAACAATATCATTCCAAAGTCAAGAAAGCCATTGTATGAATATGAACAATCTCCAATCTCCTTTGCAATTATAGATCTGCCAGGGTCTTGCTTTGGCCAGTGCCATCTCACTTTTTGCTGCTAGTGTAGTAATTTTTAAAACCGAAAATATAAATTTTCAAGTTGATTTTCATGACTGCTGTCTTTGAAGAAGGATTGATTATCCGACTGGATATAGAAAGGTCTTTTTAGTCTAGGCTTTGTTTCTGACTCATTGTGATAATCTGGGCAGATCTTTTAATTTCTCTTATTGCCTCACAACATCACTGTTTGGAAGCCTTCTTGACAAGTTATCACTTTCTTATTCCCAGTGTCCCCAAGCTTTAACAGGTGATATCATTCAACAATCATTGATACAGAATCTCTTGGGGCAATTTCTAATTATCTTCTGTTTCTGCTTTATAACTTCAGCTTTCCCCTTTCCTTAATCTTCTCAATTCTCCTGCTTTCTACATTTTAGCTTTTCTTTCTGATGCAGCTAAGCCAATATGCATCACAGTGTATAATCTTTAATGGAATCCATTCCTAGCTAGTCTTTTGAAATGCAGTTTTGTAATCATATTTAAACTAGTTCTCTCTTTTTCTAACCATGGCTTTTAAAGCCTTTTAATGTTCTAATAAGAAGCCATACATTTTAATTTAATAATTAAATGAAAAACTTATCCTATGCATGTGCTCTTATAAAATTCTCATTAGAAGACAAGCCCTAGCGATAAAGACATACATGATTGGTATAATTTAATAATAGCTACCATTTAAGGCTATTCTCTAAGTAAGGCAAGTATAATATTTAATTCCTACAATAATACCCAGTGTAGACCACATTTTATAGGTGAGAAAACTTATGATCAAAGAGGTCATTGAACCATGGTTTTGTTTTCTTTGTTTGTTTGTTTTTATTCTTTCGAAGATACCCATTATTTTGTAAATTCGGCATCCCTTTTCTGGAAATTACTTTTCCCTTCAGCATCCAAATAGCTGTCATGGGAACAGTCATGTTATGACAAGATCCTAGCCCCTGGCCTCTGAGCCTTTTCCCACAAAATTTTGTGGACTGGGGATTATGAGAACATTGGTTCAGGCTATTTTCATTTATCAAGTTGTAACATTTAAGGCTTAGGAATTTGTTGATGGCTGGTTTACAGCCACAGAGAATGCAAATGTTGGGGGAAGGCACCTGAAACAGAGAGACTGGGAAGCAGCATCCTAACCTCTCTGCTTCTTGTTTTTTTTCCCATGCATTCTTCAAGACATCCCTGTGTCCTGAAGTCACTTGTAACCCCCAAAATCCTAATGTTTAAGACTGCTGGTCATCTTAACCATAAGAAAAGAAGATAATGCATTATTCGGGTTGAAAATCACTGACGTCTGAAGAGTTTTATTCAAAGGCTGGCTTATACTGGTTCCCCAAGTGTCTTCTAAAGCATGGATTGGCAGTATTCTCTGTTGAAGTAAATGACAAAAGAAAACATTTGCTATTACAGATAGGGAATACTTAAGGGGGTCTTGGGACCAACCCTCCAATAGAAAGAGATTTGAGATTATGTAGTCCTCTTTGCGGCTTCTGACACCTCAGTGCATAAACTGTAGCCGACTCCATAAGCATACATTTTGCTGTCACAATCATTTCACAGGCCATGTGGGTGATTACACAGTCCTTTTGCATGCTACTCAGAACTTGTCTGTGTAAGCCTCTTTAGTCTCAACACAACTGAAAAATCTGCCTCCCCAATCCTCCACAATGTTTAAAAATATAATACGGGTCTATATTGTGTGGCCACCTCGACTTTCAGGCTTAACACAGGTGACAATTTGCTCTGGGGCTTTGTGAAAGAAAAAAATCTTCATTCTACCTGACAAAAAGAAAGTCTTAACTCTACCTAATAATAGTTTAAGTCCTAAAAACAGTGATCAGAGACTATTAGCATCAGCATTGGAGAAGTTGTCTCCAATATACGGAGAGAAACGAAAATTTGTGCAGAGAATGGAAGAGGACATATATATCATTTCAACCAGCAGACTGACGACTCGGAATTTAATAAGAATGTATTTCAAAATGCCCAGTCAACTTGGTTGGAAGACTAAATCAGTCCACAAAAATAATGTATCTTCAGTGCTTAGACATAGACCTACTTATTATCCAGAAAGGTTTTTTTCTGTCTTATCCAAATAATACTTCTATTGCTCTCACCCATTTTCATACTTTTGCTCATGGCTACCTGGTTTCCCTTTGTCCTCCATTTCTACCTTTCAGTTCCCACCTATAGGTTCTAGTTTCCATTCTTTAGTTACTCTTAATTAAAAAACAAAAACAAAAACAAACAAAAAACCCTCCTTGCAGCAAAATTAACACAGTTTCCACTGACTTAGTAGACATTTGTCAAACTGGTGAAAATTACACACTAATTCCTTCACAGAGAATTTTGAGGAATAAAGTGCACCCATCTGCTATTTGTGGGTTGTTATGTAAAAATGGTTATGTTTGCCCTCCTTCACCCCAGCTTTTCTTGTATGTGGAGAAAGAGAGAGAAAGAGAGAGAGAGAGAGAGAGCGAGAGCGAGAGCGAGAGAGAGAGAGAGAGAGAGAGAGAGAGAGAGAGAGAGAGAGAGAAAGCAACAGGCAAGTTAGCAAGCTGATTGAAGAAAAACATCTCTGGGGTGATGCTAATAAAGCCAGGCCCGCAATTGGAACAAGCAGGGATCTCTAAGCTGAATGCTGGGCTTTGTTCTGGGAGCTAGCCAAGGCCATGGCTAGTTGGTGAGAAAGGAGACTGGGTCTGTGGCATTTGTGATGAGTGTGCCTGAGCTTCCCTCCAAGCACACCTGGAGGAAGCACACCAGCTTCCCTCCAAGCTGGCCTGGAGTGTTTGCAGCCAAGCAAGTTGGTATGAAATCATTTATTTTCCTCCTCTTTTATCCCTCTCAGGTTTTTTTACACCCTCTCTAAAATTCAGACATCTAAACAGTCCTAGGAAGGGGAGAAGAACATGGTGCCCAGTGTTCATGTCCTTTTGGCAAACTTCCCTCTCATGCTCTCTGTGGTCTGATATTGTTTACAAAGATAGACTGTGGTAGAAAGGCCTCCAGTTTAAAGAACTAAGTGGTAGCCCCTTTGGAGATCAGAATTGTCTTAAATATGAAAGTATTAAGTTCTGACACCTCTAAGGAAATGGTTGTTCAATTCTGAGTATTTATAAACTAAAAATACAACCATTTCTTTGAGTTAAAACCCTTTATTATGGTCTCATTATTTGTAATAATTTTAATAACAATGAAAGCTACAGTAGTGCCATGTTTTCTGTCTGGCAGAGATAAACAACATGAAATTTTCAGGATTTGTAGCTGCTTTGCTTAGCCTGTAGATTAGAAAGGGGTGGGAAAGGCAAAAGTGGTGTGTCCCCACATTTCCCACAATTTCAAACATAAAGGAGAAGCAATTCTCTTTTTGTCTAATCAGCAAAGATAAGCTTATACTTAACTTATTTCTGGATCTCTAAGTCATTTGTTTAGCTCTAGAAGTTTGCTGATGAGGAGCTATAATAAAGCAATTCTTTCTACCAGAGTATTAAAGTAATCTAGGTATTTGAAAACATGAAAGGGTATGGCTTCATGTGATTCAGATGGATACTAAGGTCATGACTGCAGTTATGAGGCCCTAGTGTATGTCCACCGTGTATACATTCAGGCTAAGTGACAGAGCTCAGCTAAAATCCAGAAGTCCATGGACAAGAGTTAGCTTCCTATTAAGAAATCGCTTACAAGAAACTGGACCAGGATAAAGCGAAGATTAAGGGACAGAAAGAAAGCTTGAATTACATTACTGCAATACTCTGTAAAATCAGAATTCAACTTCTGTTCAGTTTCTCTTTCAAGCTGAAAATGCCTCAAGTTTCTTACTGAGAGGAATGAGCAATTGCATGAATATTATATTTTCCGACAAATTCTAGCACAAGTCCATCCAAGGTTATGTGACAAGGCTGCATGATAAGGTCATGTGTGTTTGGGTATATTATGCATGTGTGCAATGTTGTCATTTTGCTTTGCAAGACTAGAAACCCCCTGAATAACCATAGAAAAGGATAATTCAGCATTTGGCAGGTCAAGTAAAATGCCTTCCATTATTCTCTATCCCTTCCTCATTCTTTCTCCCACACTTTAGTTCACTAAGTTTTAAGAGCCTGAAATCATTCTTGGTGAATGATGCTGGACCGCTCTGAAAATTTGGGGCTGAAAGCTAGACCCTCGTCATCAGCACGTACGTTGTCACTGAGACAGGGTAACCCATGGTTACAAGCACAGATCAGTTAAGGGGCAGAGAGCCTTCTCTCCTTGCTGCTTTATAAAAGAGACCCAGCTAAGGGACCCTACCAGATTCCAGCTCTCAGCTTGGGCGAAGGTGTGGAAGCAAAGCCTGAGACTTCGGGAGCAGAACACAATAGCTGAAGAGGCAAGGCCAGCATGTCTCCTTCCTTCAAACTTCAATGTCACTTCATTCTGATCTTTCTGGTGGTTCTAAGAGGGGAAAGCCGGTACCTGGAGGTGAGCGATCCCCGAACTGACCCATCACACCTTCCGGTGCCGTGAGTGACCAGCCTTGGGAGTGGGCAGACTTCCTGGGTTCTTGCCTTTGTTGGGGTTAGCTCTTCCCTGTCTTTTGCGCCGTTATTTCTCTTGCTTTCCTCCAAGGCTGGCCTTCCTCCCTGCCTCTTCCTCCTTAGCTCCGGCCGCTGGGGATGCCCTGGTCTGACGAAAATGACCCCATCACTTTCTCCTCTTTACTGTGGGGCAAGGAAAGTGCCCTGCTCCTGGTCCCCTTTCCCACTCCTTGAACTTTCTTGACTGGCCCATTTTCCTTGCCAGCTGCGGCAAGCCGCGGACCACGACCCTTTCCAGTTCTTCAGCGCCAACCTGAAGAGGGAGCTGGCGGAGGAGAAGCTCTATCGCCGCTCTCTGCGTGAGTCGGGGCTGCGGGGCTGGGTCCACCCGCAGCGGCAGCGGGGAGATGAGGAGGTTGGGGCTCTGAGCTGAGGGTAGGAGGCTCCCGGGCATCACCTGGAAGGGGCTGGCTAAGATTCCCATCTTTAAAGGTTTGTCCTGAGGAGGCACACTAGGGCGAGATGGAGTGATGCTCCCTGGAGCATGGGAGCCTCACAGCCGATGCTGGGAGTTGGGCACGGGGCGATGCAAACCCGGGAATGGGGAGCGCTGAGAGGGGTGCCCGGGGCCAGCACCGCCGTGGCTGCAGCCTGAGACCCCGGCCCCACTGCCCTCCCCCAGGATGCCTGGACATGCTGAGCGTCCAGGGCCAGTTCACCTTCACCGCCGACCGGCCACAGCTGCACTGCGCTGCCTTCTTCATCAGTGAGCCTGAGGAGTTCATCACCATCCACTATGACCTGGTCTCCATCGACTGTCAGGGCGGGGACTTCCTGAAGGTGAGGTGTCCCACTGAGCAACCCAAACCGTGGGACATGGGAGGGGTAGTGGGCCCGGGTGCCGCTCCCAGCAAGGGCTGCCGAGCTTGGGGAGCTGGTGACAATTAGATGCTCTACTGGTGCTGGAGTGGGAGGCGCCCTCCAGGACCCCCATGAGACGGGAACCTCCCCGCAACCTCAAGATCTAGCCTCAACCCGGAAAAACTGGTGCTTCAGATTTTGCAGTGGTTTGAAATCCCCTCTGTGCACTTTTGGGGATGGACCCTTCTAAAGACCGGAAATAGTGTGGTTGAATGCTGGGGCATATAAATGATACAAACTAGCGCGAGCGCTTGGGTCCACGAAGCAGAAGGATGCTGGTTAGAAGACCAGCTTCACACGTCTGCAGTCTGAGCCCACCTTGCCCCTGCTGGTGCCTCTCTCTGAGGAGCAGTTCCAGGCTCATAGACGCTGTTTCCAATGCCTGGGTGATCTGATTTTGGAGCAGAAGGGCACAGCCTGACGGGAGGGTTACTGAGAGGAAATCTAGTCTGAGGCAGATGGGATAGGAGGACAAGGCCCCCAGCCTCATAACATTCGCTTTCGCAGTCATTCTCCGTAAGTCTAAAAGGTTGGCTGGGGATGGCTGGAGTTCTGCAGTCCAATTAAAAAGATCATAATTAAAACCTTCAAAGCAGAAATATTTTGGAACCTGTCCAACGTGTTAGAAGAGGACAGGTCTGGTAAAGTAATTTGCAGCTGGTGATTTTGCTAATGTGAACTAGGCTAGACTCATTAAATTGTTGACCTGTGGTGATTTTAAGAGTTAAGTCAGACTCTGACCTTTTATCCAACTGCAAACTTTAACAAGCAAAGGCAAAAATTCCTCAGCAGCATACCAGCCATTGTTGCCTAAGTGTGAAAGTAGTTCTTGATATTTTAATGTGATAAGAATTTTAAAAATGAAAAAAAAAAGAAGGGTATATATAACCATTGACAGGTAGGTAAAGTTGCTGTTCTGGTTTTTTCTTTTACTGTTTTTGAGACATTTTGTTCATATTTCAATGAGGAGAAGAAACAGAGGAACTGAAACCCAAATATTCTGTGGAATTCTTTGGAAGGTGGGATGTGTGGAAAATATGACCAAAATAAAAGTAGATGTTGTCTGTAGTTTCATTTACCAAAGTGGCTGAAATTATAAAATAAAGTTTACTTACTTTGGAAACTTTAAGGTTTATTTTTAAAAAGCAATAATTAATTAATGATATTATTTGCAAACCACCCTCATGGTCAAAATATATACAAATGGAAAGCAAGTAGGCTGTCAGTTTCTCACTTATGACTGAAGGCTCATTGCTGGGTAACTTTCCCCCTTTTCTGTGACTTCAGTTGATGGAAGTGATCATCTGTGTCTGTTTTTTGTTGGAAGGTATTTGATGGTTGGATTCTCAAGGGGGAGAAGTTCCCCAGTTCCCAGGATCATCCTACCCCCACAACTGAGAGGTACATAGATTTTTGTGAGAGTGGTCTTAGCAGAAGAAGCATCAGATCCTCCCAGAATGTGGCCATGATCTTCTTCCAGGTCCATGAACCAGGAAATGGATTCACATTAACTGTAACGACAGATCCCAACCTCTTTCGTGAGTAGGCTCACTGTCTTCTCAGGCCAAAGGCAGGATTTATGTGTTGGGGGGTGGGAGAAGGAGGGGTCTGTCAAATCTGCTTTCCAAAGATAGTACATTGCACAGACTTAAGAAATTTGAGATATGGAAAGATATAAATGAAAATTCTTTTATAATTAGAAATGACCTAAAGGATATTTCTATTTTTTATTATTATAAAAATCAAATCACAGTTTTTAATTTATTTCCCAGGCTAGGTAGGATACTAATTTATGGTGAATAGAATTCTAAATTTTCTTCAAATTTTTTATTTGATCTCCTAAGGCACTACAATGCATTCATTCAGTGGCAAATTTTAATCTCTCTAAGTCATTCCACTGATCTGTGATAAGCTTGAGAGAGCAGATATGAAGTTGCAGTCTTAGAGTTATTCAAGCAAAGGCTGAAATACAGCATATCTGGGATGCAGTAGACAGATTTCATGCGCTGGGCAGAGGGTTGGACCAGAGGACCCCAAAGCCATCTGATTCTGAGCCCCCCCCAACTCTAATTTAGTTCATTGCTGATGGATACACACAGAGAACAATCCAGTCCTAAAACATATTATCTTAATCAAAATAAATTTCTTCATACAGTGTAAATATATATATGCCTTACTGTTAAAGTGTACAGCTGAAACTTATTATATTTCATTAACCAGTGTCAAATAAAAAATAAATTAATAAAAAATTAATTAATTTACAGAATGAGTTCATTCAAAGCTTGTTTTTTTCCACATTAAAATAATTTTTTAATCAGAAAAACATAGCACTTATTTTTAGTTGCATACAATAGTGTTAATATTAACATTTCATGTGATCAAAGAATGAGGACTTATCTGCCAAAGAATAATTTACTTACTGATCTTTAATTTTTGAAAGAAGTCTTCCCGTGCCCCCACAAAAAAAAAGGCTGATTCTGAGGACTGGAGCAGAATAATTCTGGAGTACAGAATGAAAATGTTTTTCCCATATTTTGTTTGGTTATAAATTAGAAATCTTCTGGAATCATCAAAGAATTTTAGTTCTTTTTAAAATTAAGTGTAATTAAAATGATAGGAAGGAGACAAGAGGTAATTCTGACCTAATCTGATTTATCAGAAACTTTTCTTCTATAATTGTCAAAAAAAGGTGCAAACTCTGATGCTACTAGTTTCATAGCTAGAAGACTAAACTTAAGTCTAGACTTGAGACACAAGACAAAAATCTCAAAAAACCTTTTAATCAACTTACCACTTAATACCCAACAAATATTTATTAGATGTAAGCCTGCTTTCTATTTTTTCTCAGACTATTTTGTGACTGTTTTATCATTTATTTATTTTGTTGTTTAAAAAGTGACATTATAACTCTATAAATTATGAATGAAGGCTTCAGATAGATGGTGTTTGAGTTCTGGCCTCTTTAAAGCCTTGATTTTAGGGTTTAAAAAGTTTAAAACTCCTTTAAACCCTTAAAAGCCTTGATTCTTCCAGACTCCGAGCTTAAACTTGGACTCTACTTTACTAAAGTGCTCCTAGAACTTCCTGCAGCTCATATAGTTTGGTTGGTTATTAATTTATGTCTGTGATTTTTATAAACAAGGCAGCCTCTTGAGATTAAGATTAGAAGCCCCTTGCAGCCAAAGGCATTCTGACAATGTTCATACATCACTGGTTTTTATTCCCCAACTCCTTCCAGTCTCCGGGTTGCCTTTGTGATATGTACTCTCTTCAGGGCCACAGGCCCTAGACCATAAAATAAGAGCCTAGAATAAGGATAGCGTAAATTTCTATAAAAACTCAGCATATCAAGTGCTGAAAAATGTGATTTTGTTTTTCTATAAAGCCTGCAATGTCATTTCCCAGACTCCAAATGGAAGGTTCACCCTGGTAGTTCCACATCAGCATCGAAATTGCAGCTTCTCCATAATTTATCCTGTGGCTATCAAAATATCTGATCTCACCCTAGGACACTTCAATGGCTTGCAGTTAAAGGTGAGTTCCTTACTTGCTTCCAAAACCTTTACTAAGGCCACAGCTTTATCAGAGCAGAAGTAATCATACAAGGTAAACATGGATATTAGTAAATTGGAGGAGTATGTGTTTGACTATTAAGTCTCAAATGTGTATGCCTTTGCTGCTTTGACTAAATCCCACTTCTATTTTCGTTATGCTGCAAGTTGCATACTCAGGTGTCCCTTGTACCAATTTGAATAGTTTTCTTGAGATGTAGGAAATGTTTTCAATTGGTAAACTCATGGCATATAATTACAATTGAACTCTCTTGTACTTGCCTCATTTAAAAAAATTCTCTCCTAGCAGAACTTAGTGTGAGTCATCTACACAGCTGTTTTTCTGATTATTGGAACTTTCTTTTGATGTGAAGAAAGTATCTCATTGACTGTGTTATGAAAAAATGTCAAATGTGGCATAAAATATGATATTGAATTTTAATATTGCAAAATACAGTAAAATTTTTTTGCATTACATTTAATTCAGTACATTTTGCAACAAATTATTAGCTGATAGTCTCCATTAACTTGTTTTCCCATGAAATTCTGTATGGATTTTAAAATTAATGCTGAGTTTGATCACATTTACTTACTCTGGTAGCTTCTTCCCTCTGAGTCATCCTCACTTCTTTTTACTTTCTCATATGCTTAGGTTAAGATAGCACATGTATTTTCTGGCATCGAATACAGTCATAATTCCTAATCAGACAGTTTTCAGGGAAAACCAAATAAATAGAATCAGGAGTGAGTAAAGGAGTATGTTTAATTTCCTTTAAGTCCTAAATTCAGTACTATTTTTTTTTTAGTTGGACCTGAGTGGAAGAAGAATTCTTTGATAAAGACCAGGATAAGTGGGTGTCTCTGGCATAGCTTTATTAGCTTGAGATTGTTTGTATGTCCTTCCTGATGTATAGTATAGAAGATGGCATGTATAGTAGAAGATTGGGGGATCTACACTTTAGTTATTGTTGTCTATGAGGAGTAATCTTAGTGTTTCCCCTTTAAAAAATTTAAAGTCTGAAAAAAATTTGAAGTCTGCAGTGTTTTAAGCATCTATTCCTGTACAAAATATTTTTTTGAGTGCTTACCATGTGCAAGGCACTATTATAGATGCTCGGAATTAGCAATAAACAAAACATCCTGCTCATGTGGACCTCATGGGGTGAGAGAGCAAAAATGTAATGTACTTCAACTAGTGGTGAGTGCCTTACAGAAAATGAAGTGGAGTGGTGTGATAGTGACAGGGATAAGGGATCAAAAGTAGGGATGAGGAGCTCTTTGAGATAAGGTGATGAGGAAAGAAATGTCCTGAGGGGACATTTAAAATGAGACAGATAAGAGGGAGCCAACAGCCTCAGGAAGAGCCGGGAACAGAAGGAACAGTAATGCAGAGGCTCAGAGGCAGGAATGGGCTTGCTGGGTTCCATAAATGGAAAGAAGGAAAAGTACAGGGGAAATAGTGATATGAGAGAGCATCAGGGAGATGGGCAGGGCCAGGGTGTGGAGAGCTCGACAGATCTTATTAAGGAGTTTGAGTTTATTCTAAGTGCACTGGGAAACTACTGAAGGGCTTCAGGCAGGAAAAGTGACATAACCCATTTGCTTATGCTCAGGTGGGGTAAAGGTAATTGGGAATTGCTGATGTCATGACAAAATTAACTAACAAAATCAAAGAGGGGAAAAATAGGTTTACCCAAAGGCGATTCTGGCTTCCATGTGGTAAATGGACTGTAGGGGCCTAAGTTGTGCAAAGAATGCACCTGGGGGGCTGTTGTCATCGTCTAGACAAGAAACGATAGTGGCTTAGTGTAAGGAGGTACAAACTCAACAAAGAAATCTAAGGAATCACTGTTGAGCTGAATCCCAGAGAGGTCCCTATACAACTCAGTCTCTGCCATTGGTTATAAGAATAGCTGAGAGGTGTGGGGAAAAAGAGAGAAATGTCATCAAACACCATGAAATAGATCTATTCAACTTCCTTCTTTGTTTTGTTCTCCTCATTATGGCTTCTGCTTCTTCCTATCTCCTTTATTCCCCTGAGCCTGCCTATCTCCTTTATTCTCTCCTGAGCCTACCTTTTTCCCTTCACCACTTTCTGCTGAAATTTAGAACTTACAGAACCAAGTGAAAAATTTAGTCCTAAGAGGTGCTTCCTTTGGACATTCTCTACTCCCGAAAAAGGCAATTAAGTTTTTTTTTCTTTCACCCTAAATGGCTTATTCAACTCTTCATACAAAAACATAAACCCCATACACTGTGGGGCTAATTAACCCTCTACTTCATCATTTGATGAAATTATGCACAAAGCATGTAGCATAGAACCAAACACATGAGGTGCTTTAAAAATGTGTCCCCACCTGCTCACTTTCATTAGCTAGTTACTGTTATAATATTTTCTAAATTATTGTTTAGTTCTAGTTGCATTTCAATGTCTTCTAAATGTTTGCATGTGTGTGTGTTTTTATTTAACATTCTTTATTTTAGATCTGGATCCTTATGTACCAAAGTCTGTCTGGTTAACTTCTGAGCACCTTACCACACTCCACTAGGTCTCCATGCCTTAATAAAGAAGACTACAAAGAAAAACAGCTGTATCGTTTGTGGGGGACAGTACAAAATAAAAAATGTGGGAACACTTATTTAAAAATCATTAAGAATTTCAAGACTAGGCCCTTGTAAGTATGGGCCCTGTGTGGCAGCAGAGGTGGCATCACATGAGGCCAGCCTTGATTACAGAAGATGGGTGTCCCAAAGGGCAACATTTGGGACTAAGAGGGTTTCCTTTGTTTGTGTGGGAAAGTGAAGCATAGGAATTGCTGTGGATGAGACAGTGTGGAAAGGAAGAAGGCCGGCAGAAAAAGGTGTTTACAATAAATCATAAAGTTTTAGACTAGATTCTTGTTTTGAGTAGTTTGAAATAAATTTTAGTTAGAAAGATAAACACAGTGATAACTCTAGCTAACTTGAGCCCCAAAATAGGGTTCTCTTCTTTCTTTGATATTCTTGTAACTAATCTAAATACTTGTCAGCAGAAATTATAAGGATTATCTCAATAGCAGAAAAATTTCTTTATAAAGAAGAGGAAAAGACGTGAGTTGAAGAAAAAACTGATGTGAAAGCCCTATTCATAAAAACTCTAACTGCATGTATTAAGAAATTCAAATAATTTTGTATGTATGTCCAATTTTGTATGTATGATTTAAAAAGCAAAGCATTTTCAGATTCAATTTTTATATATCTTATATGGAGTTTACAGATTTTCATTTTATCATTTCAGTTCTGGAGCTTATAAAGAAATGTAAACACATTTTAAAAATGATTACTGAACTGATTTAGAAAAGCAATTCTTCTTATTATTTTTTCTTTTAAATGTCTTTTAATTTCCAGAGTCCTGGATGCTGAATTAAGTGGCACTGCCAGGAAGTCTAAGGCTGGTTGATGAATTTACCAGCTAGCCATTTGTCAAATGGTTTCTCTCCTATAATTGGTTTACATATCTTTCCCTGTTGCTTGATTCTCTCAGAAACCTTCAGCAGGTTGTGGGGGAAAAGGTGACTTTGTGGAGCTGCTGGGAGGAACTGGATTGGACCCTTCCAAGATGGTGCCTTTAGCTGATCTCTGCTATCCCTTTCATGGCCCTGGTGAGATGTCTCTGAGTATTGTTTATGTGCCTATCAAGGTTATTTCCTTATGTAAAACACCTTAATTTTTTTGTACATGGGAAGGCCACTTCCACCAAAAAAAAAAAAAAAAAAACCTTCAGTTTTGCACATTGAGCCAGCATGTACAGTATCAATAATGCATTTCCAAAATAACTGACATTGGGAGAGAAACCTATGAAGTAACAAGTATACATGTTTAAGGTTGGCTGTAAGTAAAACTATGAAAATGACAAAGCTTTTTTGTTGTGTGCTCTTTCCACCTTCTTGAAGGTCCCTGCTTTCATCTGCTAGATACTAAAGGTTTTGTTTACTAAAACTATAGTTCACATAAGAGATATATCATCAATTCGTAATGATATAATAATGAAGTACCATCTAAACTTTTCCATATATACATATATGTATATGTGATACTTAGTAAATAAATTAAAAAGTCGCATGCTTTATTAGAAATTCTCAGAACTGCTGAATGTCCCCAACTTCTAGCAGTAAAACCGGCCTCTGAAAGACCACTGTGGGGTCCAAGAAGGGGGTGAGAATCGCTGACTTCATAACCAAATTAATTAACAAAGTCTAAGGGAGAAGCAGAAGATTGCATTAAACCTTTCTATAAGCACCACTCCCATATCTGTAGTTTAGATGCCGGAATCAGAGATTATCTTTAAATAGACAAAATTAAAACAGGAGGGGTAGTGCAACAGTCTTTAATCACATGGCGAATTTTTATCATAGCCTGCTTTCTCTCTTGTATACACAGATCATTAACCAACTAGGTAATGAAGCTGCAAATCAGACATCTTTTTTATTAGAATAGAATTAATATGCACAGATAAACATTAAGGCTTGATATGTATTCCACTGTTCCTCAATACACCTGTATGAAAGAACTTCAGATGAGATTTAAGGCAAGACTGGGCCCAGAGCAAGATTTCTAATCAAGGTAAAGGCAAGAGGTTTCTAAAAACTCACTTTGTTGAAAACTCAGGAAATATTTTATGATAATTTACATTTGAGCTGTCAATGCATGTGGCTTCTCTTGCCTTTTCCTGTGTTCTCTGAGGCACTGGATTCTTTCACACCAATAGGCACCTGTGAGGAGATGCATTTGAGCTGGATAAAAAGATTTCACTAAGGACTAAAGAACACTCATGTTTTAAAATTGAGATAATTGAAGCCAGAATAATTGTGGTGCTTGAATTGTATGGCTTGAATTAGGTAAAAAGGTAAGACTAAGTGCAAAAACACCACTTTTGCCTCAATTATCTAGGTAATTGAAACCAGTCTTAAGATAACTTGAAGGCTTAAATTCTATACTCAGTGGTTAATTTTAGACTTTACCTTTTTTTTGTTGTTGTTCATTCACCATGTTTCCATGAGTCTCTTTTAACTTGTTCATATAATGAAGAACTACTAGAGACTCTGAACTTTTAATTGAATTTTATTAGGAATTATGTCAAATAATAAACAATGCATATATTAACTAAAGGAAATAAGGCATGTTATACAGATTAAAGTTTAGACTAAGATCAGGAAAAGATGACCTTCCAAATCATTTAAGAAAAACTAAATTTGGATCTTCTTATAGAAGCATAACCCAGACTCCCTGCTGCTTATGTTAAGATAATTATAGAGTTTATATTTATTATATTTCCAAATTGACTTTTACCTCAATACATAAATCTCTCTGGCTGTTTTACTTTATTTTAACCCAGGCACATATTTGTAAAGTATCAGCTATAATAACAATGCTAGTGTTTCTTAGAATTAAGGCCTTATGAAGACAAAGAGAAGAGAAAATTGAGAAAATTTAAATAGCAGAAAGGATTATTATAGGGCAGATAAAACTTGCCTCAGTAACCAGCTTGAGGTTTAAAGAAATAAAATAAAAATTATTTTTAATAAAAATAATATGAGTTCATTACATACCTGCTTAGGCATATCTGTACTAGAAGATATACAAATGTTACAGAAGCTTATACAAGTAATTAATAAAATTGGATTTAAGAGAAATAAGGATGTCGAAAGCCATTCCATATATGAAGCACAGAAAAAAAATAAGAGAGAAGATGTGTAAGTGGACAATAGAACAAAAACAAATATATTCCATGTAGTATATCTAAACCATGCAAATAATTTTTATATATATGTAAGACAGAATTATTCTATATATTATTACACATTATATTATATATAGTATATACATTATATATAATATATTATAGCTCAGAAAATAATTAAATGATTTTTTTTTGTCTACATAAATATCTAGCAGTACACTCTATCCTCTAATCTTGCCCACTAAATGATACTTGCACCCCTATATATTATGACAGCCAAAAATTTCTGCAAATTTCTAGTCTGTCTCTAGGGGCCAGTACTGCCCCCTCTCCCCCGAGAATGCTGAACTAGAGCAAAGACGTGGACAGACAGCTGACTTTACCTTCAAAGCCTTGCATGTAGAATATGAAAAGTGCAAGGACACATCTTCTTGCCTGTATGTAGCCAGATTTATTTGGCTAACAGTGTTCTTGCACATGAGGAGAAAGGCTAAGTTCAATTTCACAATTCTACAATTAATTATATATTACGATGAAAAAGAAAACAACAATGTTTCTCCTGATGGCAGCTGCAGGGTTTGAGTCTGTGAGAGGAAGATACATCCCCTCACTTTCTTTGTGTTTAAATCATCTTGTTTACAGAAATGGTTTGACTGTGTGGTTTCTAACCTGCTTGGAAACTTTTTCACTTTTTCCATGAATTATAGCCCAAATGAAAATTGGCTGTGACAACACGGTGGTGCGCATGGTCTCCAGTGGAAAACACATAAATCGGGTGACTTTTGAGTACCGTCAGTTGGAACCTTACGAACTGGAAAATCCAAATGGAAACAGTATTCCGGAGTTCTGTTTGTCTACTCTTTGAGTTTTTAATAGATATTATACATGATTTTGATGACCAACTAGTTAAAATCCTTTCATAACAGTCAGTGTGCACAGCCTAGAGCCCACATCTCCTCCTACCCCTGTCTCTCTCTTACACACACACACACACACACACACACACACACATGCACATGCACATTAATTTTTATCTTTTTTTTCCCATTTGTAATACATAAATGACCAAATAGCAGAAAATAAGCCTTCCTTTGGTAGAAAACCAGTTTTCTGTTATCCTTTGCTATGCTACAGTGCTGAACTGGTAAGAAAAGTCTAAAGTAATGTACAATTAAAAAATATGTTTCAAGGGAAAATACTACAAAAAAATAAAATGGTGGCATTTATATCAGTTTTATAACAGAAAATGATTAAACAATTGGATGCCTGTGTATACCAAAATAGTTTCATCTATTTATTTTCTGCTTATTATTCTGTTTATAGAGGGTAATGATTGTAGCTATTATTTATTGATTTGCAACAACTTGTTTTTAACAAAACTCTGTAACATGAAAAAGATTTTCCAACTGTAAATACAAATGGTAATAAATATAATCAGAATGTTGGTACCTTGATTATTGTGCTTTGTTTTCTGAGCAGTCCCCTCCCTGATTACCATCAGAAAATAACATTTTCATGTGGTGCTGAACCAAATGCTGAACAAAATCATTTTGACTTCTTAGAGTTAATAGAGCCTGGCCAGTAAAGTAGAATTGTCTAGAGCAGAAGGCAGATCGCAGTGCTTGTACAAACAACTCTAACTGATGGACTCTGACAAGGAAGCAGGATGCAAGAGTCCCTTCTCCAGTATCCTCCAAGAAAACTGAGAATATGTGTCTTTTCAACAAGGACAGCAAGGGTCTTAAAACTGTCATTGACAATTTGCAGAATTCCAAGTACTTCTTTTGCACTAAAGGTAGTTTACTGTCCACATTTGTCTTGAGATTAACCATGTGGGGGCTAAAAATGAGGTCCTGAGCAACAGAGGGAATACTCCTAAGCCATATCCTCTTTACTATGGATTAATGGATGGAAGCTACAAACAATGCCATAATAAATGGCCTTATTGTTTAATATAAAGTTCATCTTATAATGGAATGTACTGGAAACCCATACATAAAGCTTGTTAACAAAACCTGATAACCAGGCAGAAAGAAAAATATTGATTGAAAAAGCTAAAAATATCCAGAATTTCATACAAATTTTGGCCCAGTAGATATTTTGTAATGAATGAATTCTTTAGCAAATGAATGAATGCATATATTCATAACTGGATAGATATATAATTCCTGATTAGTTATATAAATGTTGACTTCCTTATTTAAAAAAAAATTCTATGAGGTTGAGCCCTTTTATCTTTTTCACAGTCTTTCTAGCAACCTAAGAACCAATGCAGTCATTTATATCACTGTTAGAAGTTCCTGGCTTTTAAACCTCATGGTCCCTTTATGCTTGGTAGAGAAAATGGTCTGAGGTAAGTAGGCAAGTATTTTACTGTGGAAGTTAGAACAACTTCTTTTATTACTAAGGGACATTTTGCAAACTACTTAGCCTTTCTGCTTTAAAATGGGTGGGACTGTTTTCTTCTAACCTTGACATTCCAATATCATTCTTCTAACCTTGACATTCCAAGATCATTCATTTGTGACATATTTTATTTCAAAGCTTGTTATTGCATAATAGTGTAAATTCTTTGAAAGGGTGGCCACTCCAGAGAACTGTCCATGACTTATTTTTTTAGAGATCCATGACTTGGTTTTCATTCCAAAAGGAAGGGGCAGATTTCTGGAAATATAATGGTAGATGAGATCTCTGGGGAGAGTTAAAGTATGTGTCTTCAGTGGCACCTCTATTATAAAAATTTGGACAAATTTGACTTTCTAAGAAAGGCAGTATCCATACTGGTTAAAGTGATTGACTCTGGAGCCAGAACTTTTTGAACTTTATCTCTGCCAATTACTTGAGCAAGGCACTGATAAGTGTCTGTTACTTGTTTTTAATTTGAAAAATTGAGGTAATAAAGGCACATCCTTTAAATAAAGATATAAAGCCCAAGAAATATGTCCTGCACCTACCAGCTGTTATTTTTATTCTTCTTCTTTCTTTTTTATTATTTCTTACTTCTAAGAAAATTTGTTACTCCAAGCCTTCCATATTCTTAGTAGGGCATCTGCTCTGTGCTCTGATGGTTTGTACTGATTCGATTGTCCTGTTTCATCCTGGAACATTTGTAAGGAAGCTCGGATTAGTTAAGGTTGTTGTCTGTGACTGAGAAGCAGAGTAAGGTTAATGGGAACATTAGAGAATGGAACATGTTAGGCCATATCAGGTTCTCATGTGCTTCTCCTCACAGCTGACCCTTATCTGTAGGCTCTGAGCTACTCCAGGATTAATTCTGGCCTTGGACAGGAAGAATTTGAATAGCTCTTGTACAACATTCTAGTCATAAAGAAGTCACCACGCAAATAGTCTGTCTTGACTCTCTATACCCTCCATAATCTTCCTAGCTCTTGGTTATCTCACCTTAGCTCTTGCCTGACCCTACTCTTATCCTGACCCTACTCTCATCCTCCACATCTAACCCTACATTTTCCTAAATACTAATTAGGTTACTTTGGTTTTACTGCAAATCACTGAATTCTCAAGTTCTTCTCGCCTTCATGCCTAAAAGTCTGAGCACTCTTGCTCATAGGTTTTAGGTCACCATGTTTCTCCTACTCTCTGCCTCCTATAAGCCTGCCCCTTCTAGCCTATTGTCTATGGAATACATTGGTCTGCTTATGACATTGGACTTTCAGTATCTAAAACAGCATGTCTTCTTCACCCCCAACTTCTTCTTGGTACTGTTGCTTTATTTAAGAGGATAGGGTAGAAATGCTGTGTGTTCACCAAAAGCCATTTCTTCTACTTCCTGAGAATGTGTGAGACTACATGTTTCAACCTTTTTTACAGTTAGCTTTAATCATGTGACTGAATTTTGATTGAAGGAATGTGGCTAGAATGATATCCAACCCTCATGTAATCTTCCATGCCTTCTCTTTCTTCCCTTATCTACTGGAAAGATATTGAGGTTCTTACAGAGGACTTCTAGGCCATACAAGAAGACAGAGCCATAGGCTGCAAGGAGCCTAGATCTCTGAATGAATACATAGAAGGCTGTCTTTTGATTAGGAATTAAACTTTGTTTGAATAAGAAGTAATCTTTTGTTAAGCTACTGAGATAATAATGATGATGATATAAGTTAACATCTCCATACAATGGGTCTATCTAAATCAAATTCTCAGCTATCGTCTAGTTTCCCTGCTGGTTTTGCAGCAACTATCTACAGAGGTCTGATGTGATAGTTTTCCAGAGAAAAATACCTCTAATGCATATCTTCAATCTCATGAACACCAGGTTTTGACTGATATCATTGTATCCAACTTTCCCATGTTCCTTTAAGAATTTTCTAAGAATAATGATTCTTAGATTAGACTCCTTTGAAAATCTGACAAACTATAGATCATCTCCCCACCCCAAAAAGCCCATATATATACAAGAACACCCTAAATTTTCTGAGAATCCACAAATTCCTAAAACCAGCCAAGATTTCAGGATAAGAATCCCTGCTCTAGGAGTAAATAATGAATAAAAGTACGTTTTATACTGGTCTTCTCAAACTGGGCTGCCCTCCCTTTAGTATTAGTTTAAAACATTCACTGGTTAATTTGGCTGCAAAATAAGTCCATAATAGCAACTCAATGTTTATGCTTTTATATTTTACTATTTGATTTTGACTTTAACTATGTGTTTTTTTTTTCTGACCTGCTATGTAGTTTTTCCTTAGGGAGGAAATACATTTGACACAGGACAAATTGGGGGGGCAAAGATTCTTCCAAATCTCTCCCAACTTTGAAATTTTATTTTTTGTTATTTTAATAGGGAGGCAAAATTTCCAGAGTGTGCTTGCAAAATAGAAACTTCATGAAAGAAAAATAAAGATTTGATGGACAGGACTTACTTGGAGGCAGATTTTTTTTATGTGCTTAACAATACCTGATAAAGAATTGTGTATAGGAGCTTAGATTAGGGTAATCACATGAAATTATATCTGAATACACTCCTATCTGTGCAGTGGAGTATTGCAGAAAAGAGGAAACACCTTTGTATGTTCAAATAAGCAGATTGAATGGTCTCAGTTTAATAGATTGTTTGTAACGATTACCATCCATTTTTTTTTCTCTTTGCATTGAAAAGTTTTGTCTTCTTATGCTAAGACAAACTTTACACAGAGAGAAGAAGCAGAGAGATGAGAGAAGAAATATGGGTAAGAGAAAGAAGGCTTCATTAGAAATATTATGAAAATCAACATCTCCAAATTAGACTCTGGAAAATACAGACTACTCAATCCCTGTACAGCTGAAAAATTGAAAATGAGAAGTGTTGTATGTTGTAAGACATACAGTTGGATGAGTTAGAACTATGATCTTTGTTACTAGATGAGTTGCCAGATATTGGGGTTTACTAGTAAGAAGATGGGCTTCCCCCTCCATATTTCTAAAGCATAAAAATGTGTTCTGTGCTGTTAATGTTTCAGATGTAATCAAGCCATCCAAATGCATAAGCAAAGTAGATGGCTACCTAAGTGATGATTTGAGGGATAGCAAAGAACCCACCTGATTGAAAACACCAAAATTTGTATATAATCCTTTTCCTTTTGTTCTTTAAGATGTATTATTAGTTAAGTAAGTAATTCATGAGTACTTTATTGTTTTAAAAGATTCAAACCATACAGAGGTAACTAATTAATGAAGTAATTCATAAACTAGTAATTAATTTGACCATGTGAGGTATTGCTACTCATTATGAGGTGACATAGAATTGGCAGGTACGTTTTGAATAATGGCGAGTATGGTGGGTGAAATTAAGAGTATGAGATGCTAAGAAGACAGACTCAGATGAATGTCTCTTTAAGGCTAATGGAAAAACCAGCAAGGAACTGATGACATCACTAACTGGCTGAAAGTTTGTAGAGGTAAGCAAAAACAAAGCTTGCCAAAGAGTTGGGGTATTGTTAAAGACAAATTTTGTGCACTTGCTTTGTCTTGCCTATGTCCAGCTTTGAATGCAGTCTCGCTTGTGCAGTGTAGATGAGACCAATAATACAGCTTTAGAAACAAAATCTAGTCCTGTGAATACAAGCATCACAATGGAGGGAGATGAAGCTAGACTTTGGAACAAGAAGTGGGGTGAGTTCTGATTCAAGCACTAACTACCTATGTGTCCTTGAGCAGGTTGTCACACTTCTCTGAGCATCAGCTTCCTCATATGTAAAGTATAAACAAGAGTACCTACCTCTTTAGTGTGATAACTTTTGTGAAGTGCCAAGCACCATTTTAAGCACATTACAGATGCTATAAATATGAGTGTCCCTTTCCTGGAAAAGTTGTTTACCAGTCCAGGCTTTGGTAATATAATTTTATCTTAAATGCTATATAGAAGTGTGTGATTTAAAGAAAATAAGACATGGCTCTTTGATAAGAATTTATTTGGTAAAGAGAAAATAGCTGATTGTTTTTGTAATGTCAAATTGTTATATATATATTTCTTAGAATAGCCTCAATGCTATAGTATTTACTCATCTATTTATTAAAACCATTTGCAAGGTTTGTAAAATGGTAGCTCCATATTGTCATTTGCTCAGCGAAAGCCAATCTTCCACCTATAAGTCTGGGCTTAGTAACAGGAGCCTCTACAGTTCTTCCCTCTCCTGGCCTTCCTAGTGAAAAACATAGATTGAGCATCCCTTAAGGGACACTGAAATGCCAACCTGGGTAAAGGTAGGAAAGGGGTATGGCTGGTATAACTTTCTGTATGGATACAGGTTTAAAAACGAAACAAATAAACCTAAAAACTTACCTCTGAGATGAATGGACATTAAGGAAATGTTTGGTTTTATTCTTAATTTAGGTAGTGATAAAAGCTAATATTTATTAAATACTACAGACTTCTCATGAGTCGAACATTTAAACCTACTTCCATTTTATAGAGGGAGAAACTGAAACAGAGAGAAATAAAAGTAAGTTGCTTCAAATCACATGAAAAACAGTAGAACCAGGAAATAGATTCCAGTGTTCTGACATCTGAGCTTGCCCGCTTTATTACTGCACTGCCCTGCTGGAGACTGTTACTAGAATAAAGTGTAAAGCACTGCTTTCACAGAGAGTTTATGCCACCATACAGTGACCTTGAAAGCTTTCTGGTCCTTATTCCTTTATCAAAACATCCTATCTAAAGTGATTTTAGGGCATCTGTCTGAGGATATTATAACAAATCCAACTTGTAGAATGGCCAAATGCAATGGTTAACTTTATGTGTCAACTTGTTCAGGTCATAGTACCCAGATATTTGGTCAAACGGTTGTCAGGAAGTAGCTCGGAAGGTATTTTATAGATAAGACTAGAAACAATAGACTTTGAGTAAAGCAGATTATGCTGCATAATGTGGGTGGGCCACACTCAATCAACTGAAGGTCTTAAGAAAAAAAGACTGAGGTCCCTGAGGAAGAGGAAACATCCTGTTGATTCTCTTTTTTTCTGGAAAACTCTAGCACATTATATATTACTAACTTTTTTGTTTTCTGAAACTCTTTCCCCTGTATTCAGACATAATAAGCTGTTACTAAGCTGTTGCCAAAACCCTTTTAACCACTGAAGGATCTGAGGTGATTGTGTCTTTTCTTTCTCCACATAGACCTGTGTGACCTCCTGGTCACAATCGCACTGATTTTCATATACGGGAGCACAAAAAGGCAAAGGAATGAACACAGACAGATTAATTAGCACCTTCTCATATTACCTCTGTTCATTTACCTGAGAACCAAGTGTTGCAAATGGTAAGAGCCAAAATAAACCCCAGTTCTTATCCAAAGAAACTATCTCTGAAAAGAAAGTCTAAAATAAAAAAAGGCTGTAAGATATCATTGTCCCATTTGTAGGAGGAACTGTAGAAAGAACAGCCAGCAATCACACAGAAACTTAAGATTGTGTCTTCATAAATTCCAAGCAATATTCTATTTATAACCCATGCTAATTCAATGTAATCACTTAACATTCATGATTAACAAAGGTCTTCTTGCTATTGTCAAATCTCAAGTGAAAGGCTTTTAGTTTTCTTCATTTCTTTTCAATGAAACCAATTTGGATGTCTCTTTCAAAGCCATATCTTTAATTGGAAAGTACTCATGTGTGAATAAACAATATGTTTCCTCAGGCCATTGATAAAATGTGCTGTTATCTAGGATTGCAGAAATATTTGGAATTTAACTATGTAACAAGACAAGAGTAGAACATTATGGGGGAGGAGGAATTCAGAAGATTCATTTTTTAAAAAATGTAGTAAGAAATGAAGGAAAGATCCAGTAAAATATAAAGTTCAATGGATTGGTTCAACAGAAAAGTAAACACACTGAGAAAATTCTGAAAGAAATGAGACTCTATGCAGGATAGAATAAAATGCACCGGCATGCATATGAGAGAGCCATTGGATAGTAGTCTTTTGTTTCTCCTCTTATAAGATGAATATTTATAGATTTTAAAAATAGTTCTCTTGAAAATTACTGTTTCAAAATGGTATCCATAAAGATACTGGAAAAAACTGATCATTTCTGTTAATTAAATGAATGTAAGTTAAAAAAATTAGTAATTTGTGGTAACCCCTCTTCTTTGGATTGAATTTTTGTGTCCCCCCACAAATTCGTATGTCAAAATCTTAATTTTCAATGTGATGGTACTTTGAAGTGGGGCCTTCAGGAGGTGATTGGGATTAGTGTCCTTGTAAAGAGGCCCAAGAGAGCTCCCATAACCCTTCTGCCATGTGAGGTTACAGAGAAAAGACAGCCATCGTGGAAGTGGGACCTCACCAGACATTGAATCTGCCGGAACCATGATCTTGAACTTCTCGGCCTATAGAACTGTGAGAAAAAAATGTTTGTTGTTAATAAGCCACCCATTTTGGGGGCATTTTGGTACAGTGGCCCAAAGAGACTAAAACATTCTCTCAGGCCAGATCCACCTGCTAAGTCCCCTTATAGTCATTTTGTTGTTGTGGTTCTTAAATAATCTGGAAAAGTACCTCAATTCCTCATTTTACTCTTTTTATGTAGATTTTAATTGAATTGATTCTCAAATTTTGGACCAACACATTCTTTTTGTCCCAGAATTAACCTCACTTTTATATAATAATAAATATGAGATTTGTTCAGTGTTTATGATATACTAAACATTATAAAATGGTTTACATATTTTATCTCTTTAAATCTTACAGCAATCAAAATAAATAACTAGTATGATTATTCTCATTTTACGAATAAGGAACTCAAGAAGAAAGAGGTTAAGACACTTACCCAAGGTCATATGGCTACTCATCCATAATGGAAAACAATTCACATTCCTTTGTCAAGATTAATTTATGGCAACAATGAGTCATCTCATCTGTAATTATCAATCATTCTTTTATATCACCTGTTTTACAGTCCTGTCTCTCCTCTTCCATTACAATTCATTCAGTTCCATCCTCTCTCCCTAGATAATTCAATGGGTTTGCTTTTATTATTTGCTTTTTAATAGAAGTATCTGGGTCATTTCCTTAATTTTTTATTTTATTGTAATCGTAAGACCTGGCTTGCGGTATTTCATATATCTGCTAGGAATGAAGGAAAATCCTTTAAAGTTGGTGTTTTGACTAGCAAAACATTTTCATAATGTTCCTTAGGTCAAGATTTAGATGAGAAATTTATTGCTATGACAAATAAGAAGCAACTGTGTGACTCTGTGACCTGGCTAGAAGAGACAAAGCTTGCTTTTTGAGCTTTTGTTTGGCAAAGTTTCCAAGCAGTGTTTCTAGAACAAAAGCCTCCTCTGTTTGGTCCTTGAATACGGTGCCTGATTCACAGACTGGAGTCTTTGAGCTGACTAGATGAGCTAGTTTAGGTTTCTTAAACTAGACTGGGTACAAGAAAAGCCTGGGGACCAAATAAATATCTATCATAGCCTGGAAACATTTTCTTATGATAAACTCAGCCTAAATTGCTAAGCCTTCCTCTTACTGCAGAAAACAATGACCGCTTTCCACTTTCCACTTATCAGGCCACCAAGGCTAATGAAAAAAAGTGGTGCCTCAGAAGAGAAACCCCTTATTGGCAGCTGCTAGTGGTGGTATTATTTAAAACAAAGTCCATATTTGGCAGTGTTTCTTAAACTTTCATGTGTATCTCCTGGGGATCTTGGTAAAGGTCATATTCTGATTCTAGGGTAGAAATTGAGATTCTGCATTTCTAAGAGTTCTTCTGAAATGCTGATGCTACTGGTCCATGAACACGAGGGTATATACAGACCTGTATGGAGGAAGGAGATTACTTTTAATGTAGAAAGCCAATGTTTGGTTTCTTTGTTTTTGCTTTTCTCAAAGGCTTGTGCTGAATAATAAAATCTACTGTACTTTCTTCCCACCTTGCCACTTGTGTTTGGAGCAACAGTGGAAGGAGCAAGCTGTAATTTGTGAACAGCAGACACATTAATAAAAGACGTTTTCAGAGGGAGAACCTAAGACCAGCCAGTTGCCATGACGCCAGGTTAATGATATTGTGCTGGAAGAGTGATGCTCCCTGGAGTAGATATCAAGTGACACCATCTTAATTACCCATAGAAAAAACTGCCCCATTTCCAGCAAACAATTATTTCCTGATCGATATCCCTGTCTTGTTAAGTACACTTTCTGGCCATTTATAACCAAATATCTGATATAACTTCCCCAAGGAGAACCACATTCTCAGCTATCACTACTTATCAGCTGCCTCAACACACACCACACACAAAAGTCTTCTACATTTAGCTATTCTAAATGTTTTAAACTCCTCATTATTTGTCATGCTTCAGTGAACTATAAAATGGAGAAATGAGAAGGGCACACAATTTTCCTTCTAGCAATTTGTTTTATGCTTGTGGATAAGAGATCGACTTGAGGGAAGGGAGGAGGGTTGTCTCAAGACCTCTCTGAGGAGACAAAGAAGGACCCAGCAATTCTACTTCTGGGTATTTATCTGAAGAAACCCAAGATATTAACTCGAAAATACATATGTATCTCTACATTCATTGAAGCATAATTTACAATAGCCAAGATATGGAAGCAATTTAAGTCTCCATCAATAGATAAATGGATAAAAAAAGAAGTGGCACATATATACAATGAAATATTAATCAATCATAAAGAAAGTATGAAATCTTGCCATCTGCCACAACATGGATGGACCTAGAGGGTACTATGCTGAGTGAAATAAGTCAGACAGAGAAAGACAAATACCACATGATTTACTTATATGTAGAATTTAAAAAGCAAAATACATAAATAAACAAAACAGAAATAAACTCATAGATAGAGAATTTTGTAAGGTTGCCAGATGAGAGGGAGTTGGGGAAATGAGTGAAAAAGAGGAAGGGATTAAGAAGTGCAAGTTGGTAGTTACATAATAATTATGCAAATGTAAAAAATAGTATAGGGAATACAGTCAATAATATTGTAATATCTATGTATGGCATCATATGCATACTAGATTTAGCAGAGTGATCACTTTGTAAGTTATGTAAATGTCTAATCACTATATTGTATAGCTGAAACTAACATAATATTGTATGTCAACTGTAATTGAAAGAATTATTTAAAAACAAAAACAACCACCACAACAAAAAAAGACCACTCTGAGTTATTTTATTAACCTTAGTTGCTTGCCATTCTCCACTCCTCACAGGCCCTGCTCACTTCACTTTTGGTTGTAGCCTAGAGAACTCATGAATTGCTGCCCACCTGACACTCGATGAGACCTGGGTTAGGAGAACAGTGCAGCTCTCACTTCCCCTCTTGATTCTCTTTTTTACTTCCCTTCATTTTACTTCACCACAATGAGCTGAAATTTTTCTCATGAGTGCATTGAGTTGAGTAGTGTCTCCTCAGAACCTGTTTGGAATGGGACCTTTTTTGGAAATAGAATCTTTGCAGATGCAGTTTGTTAAGATGAGGCAACACCTGGTTAGGATAAGGCCTAAATCCAATTACTGGTGTCCTCATAAGAGAAAAAGGCACACAGATACTCAGAGAAGACACACAGAGAAGGTCTTGTGACAATAGAGGCAGAGATTGGAGTGACGCAGTTACAAGCCGAGGGATGCCAAAGACTGCTGGCAACTACCGGGAGGTAGAAAAAGACAAGGGCAGATTCTACCTTAGAGCCTCCTCTTCCACTACCAGCTGCCTGACTACCCAATATTATTAACAATCCTTAAGGGTTCTTCTAAAAAATAGAGTATTTTTATTTAGCTAAGACATCATCTTGCTTGGGAGATTAACACACTGGTTACCTAGTTCCTTCCTACTCAGAGTGGTATTCTGGACCAGCAGACCCTCAGACCCAATTCCAGACCTAGTGAATCAGAATCTGTATTGAAGTTGAATTTCCAGATGAGTCATAGGCACATTAAAGCTTGAGAAAGACAAATCTACAGGGAATTGTCCACCAGGATGCAAGCTCCCTGGAGGCAGGGACTTTATATCGTCACTGCTGTGCTATCACAGGAAAGATTTACAGTAATCTACTGAATGATGAATTTGGTTCTCAAAGGCAGTTAAATACATTATATAATATGAGTCATATAAAATGGGTCAACAGGGCGTTCTATGGGTGCCATGGAGATAGGCAGAATTATGTTGCAGTTATATTTTGTTCAACATAGCATGATTTTTATATATGCTGTGTTAGTATGACTTAGGTTGCTTGGCATACGCTATGCTCTATTAGATATAGTGATTTATTACTATTATTTGTATTTCTTTTAATACTTCACAAAGGACTTTCATGTGTCTTACTTCATTTAATCTTTATAGTATGCAAAGACTCAACTCTGTGAACAAAGGGATCTTTACTTAATACACAGATGAACTCAAAATTGAAAGATTTATGAGAAGATTGATAGTGAGCTAATAGCAAACAAGAATGTGCTTGCAGAACACCCAAGTCTAGACCACTGGCCAACTACCTACCACTGAAGCCTCGTATTTAGAACATAGCATTGTATAATGCTAATGATGTTCAAATTTCTGCAGACAAACATGACAAAAAATATAACATTATGATTAATAAAACATTTTCTTTTAAAGGCGGTGCTCTTAGTTTTATATACTAACACTTTTGCTTTTGAGTTACTAATTAATGTCTGCTGTAAACCCCTCAAATGAATATTAACAATATAGACCTGTCATGAAATAAAATTTAAAGTAAAATCATACGTGTATTCGCCAGAGAGCTAATACAAAACTGACTGCCTTTTATAGTTCTATATTCTTGTGAGTTTGAAAGAGAACACGTTCTATTTTATGGAAATGTCACTTTATTTTCTATCAAAAAATAAACCTTCATTTCATTTTGATGACACCCAGAATAATCACGTAATTTACTTCTCAGTTCACCAGAATATATTTGTAGCAAAGTGAACCTCAGAGATATATTTTTAGGATGTTATGATGATAGAGGAGAAGTAGATAAAAGGCATTTGGTAGGAATTCACGACAATGTGATACTCTTTTATAAATAATTCCTTCCTCATCTATTTTTATATATGAATGTTATTAGATGCATCCAACCATCTTGTTCAATGGACTTTATTGTTTAAATCCAAGAATGAGAACTATTTCTTGGTTGTCTTCATGTCCCTCAGAATTTTGTACACTGCCTTGTATTAGCTATGAGTTTCATAAATATTTGTTTAATTGAATTACACAACTGTATTGTGAGACCCCGTGTTTATATTCTCTAGATGAGGACTCTCCCCCAAAACCTGAAGTAATAATGATGAACACTCAACTCAAACAAGATTCTTTTTTTTTTTTAACACTGGAAATTTTATTTTTATTTTTTTTATTTTTAACATTTCATTTTTTTATTTTCCCTCTCCCTTCTCCCCTCTCCCATCTGGTTCAATCAAGATTCTTAAAATTATCTTTAAATAAATTAAAATGGGGTATTATTAAACTGTATTAATTTCTACAAAGTCTGCCCTTAGAGTGAACACCTTGCAAGGCGTCCCAGTACCATTTTCTCTCTGGAGCTTTCCTCATCTCTCCATTCTTGGTCAAAGTCGAAAGAATAAATTTGAACCTGGTGTGTGATTCATGTACTACAGATCTGGAAGTGTGTTATTCAATATATGAGTGACAAATGTAAGCAAAGTTTTACCCGAAAAGACCTGGGGAAAAAAACAATGATATTTATATACTGAGAACCTGGATCAGGTACTGTCCTGAATTCTTTATAAATAGCAAACTCCACTATTACTGCCTTCTGTATACAGATAAGAATATACGGGGAAACTGAAACAAAGAACTATTGAGTAACTCTCCCAAACTAGTTAGTGGCAAGGCTGGGACTTGAACTCAGGCTCTCTAGCTCCAGAGTAATTACTTCTTACGGACATCTGCATTGGTAAAGCTCCATGTTCAATCTGGGAACTTTTTTACTCTTAGGACCAAGTGGCCTAGAAATATGGATTTTTTTTAAAAAAAGGTCTACATTATTTTAAGTCTACATTAAAAAAGCGAAACACCAATTCACCACAGCAGGTTGAGGTTGAGATTCCTCTTAGTTTCTTCTGCTGAAGTAATTGCATATCAGTTGCCTCCCCACAGAGACATTACATTATTGCCCTGTCCTATCTACTGCAATGTTGTGCTTGGAATCTGTGGTCTTGCTGGTAAGACCAGCAAGCCGGAGACTGGCTTCTTAAGCATAGCTGAACTTGAAAGAAAACTGCTGGGGACTGATTATTTCACAGTATGTATAATGAATAGAGAGTATAAAGTTATTCTGTAAATTGTTGTTATTCATTTTCCAGAATATACTGTCTTCCAGGCATCTGGATTGTTTTCTGCCCCTCAGTCTCTGAGCTGGTGGCTGAACTGATTCACTGCAGCCATCACCCCATGTAAGTTTGACTCCCTGTGGGGCTCCATCACCATCTCCATGCTGCCTTCCTAGTCAAGCTGGGAGCCTGTCTAGCTTTGCCAGGGAGAGATCTTCTCAAAGTGCTCTCCAATAGCGGTGCCTACCTAATCTTAAGATCTAGAAATTAAGCACCCAGCAACTTTTTTACTTGCCCCTACCCACACCCTAGGGCAGACAGGGAGGTTGGGCTTGGGCAAGTTCTCTTCCTTTTAACAACTAAGGAGTCATGGAACTACTCAAGGGCCTACTCAAGGTGTCATCAAAATGAAATGAAATGTGGAGGAAATTATAACACTTTTCTTCCAAGTATCTCTCTTTGAATCTGTCTGCTGTTACCCAGGGCAATAAGCAGCACCATATTCCTTTTATCTCTGCGTACATTCATCACCTCATGTCTCATTCCTTAGGACCCTCCTTCTGTGTGATAACAGTGGGTTGTAGGTCTTAGGTGGGTCACCTGTGAATTTATAATGAGAGTGGGTGTCAGCAAAACAGCCAAAGGATCTGTATTTCATTATTCTGATTATTGCTGAGTAAGGTTCTGAGAAGTAGACCACCCCGCAATGGATCAGAGGTGCCAAGCACATTCCCGAAGAAGCTATTTATTAAGTATTCTGAAAGAATCTTGTAAGAGACTCTTGTAAGAGTTGTAAGGTCAGCTTTGACGTTTGTTTTTGAGGAAAAGAAACATCTGATATATTCAGGGAATAAGGTAAGTTTGTCTTTAACATCATGCATTTGGAAATAGAAATCATTTAAGCTAGTTTCCCAGTCGTCCCTAGAGGTAGAACCTGAGGCTTCCCCATAGAATATTTTGATTCAATAAGTATGAGGTAGGACTGGGAAGTACACATTTTTTTTCACAAGCTTCGCACCTCCCTTCCTTTCCTCTGCTCCAGGTGATTGTTACCATCACAGAAATGGAGAAAACGTTGATTTAAACCAGTGGTTCTCTATAGCTTGCCTCAGAATGAACTGGAGGGCTTCTTAAGCACCTCCCTCCCCCATACCACCACCAGAATTTCTGATTTGGTAGGTCCGGGTGGGGCCTGAGAATTTGCATTTCTATCAATTTACCAGGTAGTGTTGATGGTGCTAGTACAAGGACCCCACTTTGAAGATGAATTGCACTGTTTTGGAATAGGAGATTCAGGAATTGTGCTGTATTCCAAAGATGCAGTTGGCTCGCCTCAGCTTTCTTCCCTGAAGACTTTGAACCAAGCTGGGCCTGCTTATGGGTTCCTGGAGCCAGGGCAGGAGTAGGAGCATAGTTGCGGTGGCGGACTAAGCATTTTCTGCCTGTGTATTTCCTTTGTTCTGCTGACCTCTTCAGAGGTCACTTTTTGCCCACCTGTTACCAACCTCATCATACTTATGTGGCTCACAGCTGTTTGCTGTTCTCAGCAGCATCTCATTTGAAATACAAGAATGATAGTTTAATAATAGCTTTTAATAACAGTTCTGGCTTTCTGAAACCACTGTGGCATTGCTAAATCCATCTTGAAATCACAGCAGCAAATACATTTTACAATTCTAAATGTCTAAAAATTCCCGTTACATTCAAGAATCCTTAAACATTTGTTGTTGAGGGAGGAGGACCTCTTTAGCTAAGGCGGGAAAGAAGTTTTTCACATATGCTCCTTTTTACTCTTTGAATTTTGAACTTGATTGCACTCTTAAGAAAATAAACTCATCTCAAAAAACCTCCCTCTAACATTGCACCATTGCACTGACTGGCATAGACAACATGAATCCAGCTCCTTGTTTTTCTTTGGGTTTTTCATTTATTTTAAAGTATGGAATACATATATATTGTTCAAAAAAATTTTTATTATATAAAAACGTACAGTAAAAAAGAGTCCCTCCCACCCTTATCTCCTTTTTGACTGAATTCCTATCCTCCATCCTCATGGCTAACCACTCATTACTTTCCAGTATATCATTATAGGATTTTCTATGGAAATATAAATATGCTTTTGGTTTTTTCCTTTTTACATTTAATAATATGTCATGGGGCTCTTTCCATACCAGCATTAGATAACTTCTTAAATACTTTTGCAACTGCAAAGCATTCCATTTTGATGAGTGTTTTATATGTTATTTAGATATAACAGTGGACATTTAGGTTGTTTCTAAACTTTTGTAGTTATCTGTTCCATTTTGAAACATTTTTTTAAAACGTTGTCTTAAGTTGTGTCAGTCTAATTCATTTTCTGTCAAACATCATGAGGTTTTTATGTGCCAGCCATCTTTCTGGGTGTTTTATGTGTGTCCAGAATACGTATGAATAGTTGCAAAAATTACAGTATTGGTTCTCCCAGAAACGGACTCTTAAACCAGTAACTCAGGAATCAGCTGATCAGTTTTACTCAGGTAGTCAGCCATCCCTCAAGGAAAGTAAACTTGCAATAACCAACACACTTTTTTTGGTGGGGTGGTGGGAGTGCGGTCTGGTATAACGTCATTGTTCCTGTTCCCTTTTGCTTAAAAGTCTTCCAGTTTATACAGCTCCTCAGAACTCCTTTCTATCTGTTAGATTGGAGCTGCCTAATTCATGAATCATTGAATAAAGCCAATAAATCTTTAAAATTTACTCAGTTAATTTTTTTAAAATTATGCTTTAAGTGGTCTCTATAAAATTGATTAATAGGATGGGTTAAAGTGGAGGAGAAACTCCTCCAAGAAGTTATTTATCCAGTTGTTTGTCTCTCAAGTAAGGGTATAAGACCGTAGATGAAAACCATGGGAATGGGAAAGGTAAGAAAGAGATTAGAAAAAAAAATTTGGTACCTTATGTGCCAAAAGAGATTTTGCAGATTTAATTAAGATTAAGGACCTTGAGATAGGAGAATATATTCTGGGTTCTTCAGGTGAGCTCAGAGTAACCAACGAGATGCTTAAAAACAGATGCTTTCCTGGTTGTGGAGAGAGGAAGTTGTGGCTATTGAAGAAAGGTCAGAAAGATGCAATATTGCTGGCTCTGAAGATAAAGGAAGGGAGCTATAAGCCAAAGAATGTGGAAGGTCTCCAGAAGCTGGAAAAGGCAAGTAAACAGATTGTACCCTTGAGTCTCCAGAAAGAAACCCAGCCTGTCGACACTTTAATTTTAGTTCAATGAGACCCATGTTGGATTTCTAATCTGCAGAATTGTGAGATAGTACATTTGTGTTGTTTTAAGCCATTAAGTTTGTATTAATTTGTTATAGCAGCAATAGAAAACTAATACATGGAGTAAATCACTGCATACATTATAAGATATTTCTATTTTTCAAATAGTCTTCCTATCTCTATGTAAGTCAGGTTCAGTAGTGGCTCCAGATATGTTCCCAGGCTGGCCCACTGCCTAAAATGCCTTCCCACTCCTTTTCATTTATTTAAATATACTCTGTCATTTCAGTCCAGCTGGAGACCTATTTCTTTCAGATTACTCTAATCCCTTTTAAAGTATTGTCTGCACTTAATCAGCACTTTCCCACCTTGTTTATCAATTGTTTAAAGTTTCCATGTCTTGCTTCTATAATAAGATTTGGGGCTCTTGGAGAAGGGACCATATTTTTTTGTGTTTTCCCGGTAATGAGAAAACTGCATATACTAACTTTTAAGTGTGCTGCAGTTTAACTTTCAAACACTATAGTAAATGAGTTTATTTACACATTTTTAGGCCATATTGGAACCTAGAAACGTTCTATGAGTAACAGGAATCACAATTTTATCTGAAGACTATGCTGAAGGGAAGTCGATACTGCATGGGCTCCAGTTTGAAATCATACTCTCACTTGCTGAATGACCTAAGCCAGGTTACTTAACCTCTTCAAGCCTCAGTTTCCTCATGAGTGATATGAAGATAATTGTATTATTGGCCTTAAAGGGTTTTTATTTTAACCTTTTTAAAAAAAAATAATTGATTCTCAAGAATTTGCAAGAGTAGAATAGTGAGGTCACATGACTGCATCACCTAGCTTACCTCAGTGGTGTAACTATATCATATATTCAAAATGGGAATATTGATTAGCACCATACAATTAGCTAGACTACAGTTCTTAGTCAAATTTCACCTATTGTTGAATGCACTCATTTTTTAGGGGGAAGGGTAGGGCTTTGCCTATAATTCTATGGCATTTTATTACATGTACAAATTTTATAACCACTACTACAGTGAAGATACAAATATTATATACATATTTAAAGTGCTATATACATATTTAAAGGGTTATATACATATTTAAGCATTTAAAGTGCTTAGTACAAGAGATAGCATAAAGAATAAACTAATCGTTACCTATGATTATTAGTTAGGTGAAATCAGATGACTTGTTTATTCAATGCTTTCTAATTTCATGAGATACTTGGTTGGTTGACATAAATAGTATTTTGGAAGCTATAAGCAAGACACTTTATATTAATCATGTTTAAAATTTTTTCTGTATTTTATGATGCTTTGACATCTTGGAACCTTGCAGACCTAGAGAGGGGCTGTTCTTTCCAGAGTTGGCTAATTGCTAGAAATAGTAAACAACTTGCCTGTGAGAATGCCTTTGATGTGCAAACCATATCCCCATTTGCCTCCTTTCCCCAAGCTCTTGAAGTAATTTTCCATCCATGCCCTGACTTGACTGCCCTGACTATACATCCCTACTTTTCTTTTAAATCCCCACTTGTTCTTGTGCTAAGAATTGAGTCCAAGCTCTCTCCTCTGTCGCAATAGTCCTGATAGCTACATCTATCAAAATGGTCCTGAATAAAGTTTTCCTCACCAAATTAACAAGTGTCAAATAATTTTTTATTTAACAAAACCCAGACCCAGTCTATTCTAGATAGCAATTAATGTGTGCATCCCAAAATTAAGAAAGCCTTGACAGGGGCTTTCTTCCTTGGTTGCCTGTGGTAGAATGGTGAGGGGAACAAATGAAACGGTACATCAATATCTCCCAGTATTTCTGCTGTTTCTTAGATGAAGAGCAAAGAGAAGAAATCCATTCTTAGATGCAGTAAAATCGGTACATAATGAAGTAAAATTTCATTAAAGAGTTAAAGTAAAATGACCACAATATGCCAGTAATCATTCCATTCATTCAATAAAGTTAACTTTAATGGTGCTTCTAGGTTGGGGGCATACTTTTCAGATAAATGACTGCTTCCAGACCCTGTGCTTTTCTGATGGCAGCACTTATCACACTATGTCCCCATCACCTTTTGTCTGAGTTTGGGCTCCTCCGGGACAGGGACAGAGTGAGGGTGAGGAGTTGGCTAATCAGAACCTCTAGACAGTTTTTTGGCTCCTTGGATAAACATCTACCAGAAGTTAGTTCTTGAACAGGAAACTTTTGGAAACATTAATGCTTTGTTGCCACCTTCTGGTCAAAATGTGTTTTGTGTTACACATTTCTGCCATTTGATTTCACTAAAAAGGATATGAGAAGTTAAGTCTCTATCAGATCAGCAATCCCACTTCTCAAGTGGCAACAAATGTGGACAGAATTTTATAACTCTTGAGAAATTTTCCAAGAATGTGCATACATATTTATATGTCTATTTATATCACACATACAAATAAATAATCTGAAAATGTTGGAGTATAAAAGGCAAATAATTATAACATACTTCTAGATGGCTTTTTTCGTTTATAAAATGCTTTCACATTTGGTCATTTTATTGACTTAAGAGGCAAGTGGGGATGATTAATAGAATAATTTTTATAGCAATCCCATAAAGAAGACAAGATGAAATACAGATATTTCATCCTATTAATCTTTTTAACCTTCCTAGAATTATTCCATATATACTTTTTCATTAACAATTTCAATTTTGCACTTATAATTTTTTATAAAAGTGACATACAGATTTCGTGAAAACATCTACTGTGTAGAAAAAAAACTTTAATAATAAGTCAACTAACAAATATATATACATTAATGCCCTGTAAATGACTTTCCATTTATGGCTCAAGGTAATGATGATGGTGATGATGCTAATGATGCTGATGATGCTAACATGTGGAGGGCAGATGGCATATGGTTAAGAGTACTGCCTCTGGAAGCAGGTTGCTGAATTTGAATTCCAGCTCTGACTCTTACTGGCTGTGTTATCTTAAGCAAGTTATTTAATCTCTGGGCTTTAGTTTCCTCATCTGTAAAATAGAGATGATGATGATAATAATAGTACCTATCACCCAAGATTGCAATAAGAATTAAAGGAGTTAATATCTGCACAGTGCTTAAAATAGTGCCTAGCACATATATTATTTTCATAATGTGATAAGGATGATGCCTAGTACACAGCAAACACCATGTAAGCTTTTATTAAATAAAATAATAATAATTATTATTATTATCACTACAAACTTACCATGTGCCAGGTTCTAAATTTAGCACCTGACACACATTATTGCTTTTTATCTTTCCACCATCCTATGTGAAGGGTACTATTATTTAACCTCCATTTTATAGATGAGGAAACTGAGACAGAGTGCTTAAGGAACTTGTCCAAAGTCACGCAGCTAGTACTACAGGTCCTTGAATAATGTCCTTTCATTCAATGTTATTTTAACGTTGATGAAGAAAAAAAAAATTAATTCCTAGCCAGTTTTAACATTCCCTTCACATTTGTGGGTTTTCTCCAGGAACTTCGGTTTCTTCTTACATCCCAAAGGTGTGCACATGAAGTTAACTGGTGTCTCAATTGTCCTAGTCTGTGGGTGTGAGGGAACCCTGCAGTGGAAGGGCATCCTGTCTTGGGCAGCTTCCCACCTTGTGCCCTGAGGTGCCAGGAGAGGCTCTGCCTATCCATGACCCTGTGCGGGGATAAGCAGTTTGGAAAATCATTACCTTACTTGTTTATATTAATATTTCTTAAATGTTAAATATAGCTCACGTTTATTTCAACATTTAATGTTAGAAGTGTTTTGGGTCTTTATTCAGAAGTTTGGTTATGTTTTTGTGACCAGAAATGTGCCATAGGAATGTAACTCTTGTTTATATCAATTAGCCTAGGGTAAAATTGGTTTTGTTATGTGTTGCAGTTTCCAAGAACCTATTAATGACATTAATTGAGGACTTACTGTATGTAGCCGTGGTGAGATTTAGTTAACCGATCTCTATCTAAATTTGTTATTTTACTATACATATCTGTTTCATTTAAACAATTTCACTAATTTATCAAGTTAATTCTATACTATTTGATGTATTCTGGAACCCTAATGAGCTAATAAACATTCAACTTTGTCTTTCTCTTCTAGGTTTTGGGCACATATTCAGATAAACCTTAATTTGTTTATAATTATTTTATATAGATACATTACCACATAATAAATAAAATACCACAACTATGTTTAACAAACATGATGATAATAAAGAAGTTAGGCTCACAAACATTTTGTTCTTTTTCTTCAGGAGACTGTTCCAACAAATTAATACAACTATTTTCATTATTAAATATTCATTCATTACGATCTCAAAGTAAATCTTCGGGACAAAGTGAGGTGAGAAGTAGATATATTGAAATAAACAATATGTTTATTTCATGTCCAGCCAGTCCCTTTCTTGAAACAACAAGAAGGTCAATATGTATTCTTGGTATTCTAATGTTTTCTTTGGTTAATTTTAATTTACTAATATTCTTAGGCAGTTTTAATTATTACAAGAGAACTGTCAATAACTGTAGCTCTATCTTGGGGAGAAAACTTGAGAGAGAGAGGAGGAGAAGCTTCTCTAGCATCAAGATGGATTCATTCAGCAACCCTCACCCCAAGTACAGATATGAGATGTTCCCCATACCCACTCCACTGAGGAGTCCCATCCAGGACCCCATCAATCCTCTCTCTCCTATGGGTTCATGGGAGTACTGTATGCAAAGTGGAAGAGAGGGCATGGTCTGTACATTGTCCTAGGCAATCAGTAGGGAAGGATGCTGGAGGAATAAAGTCCTCACGGACCCCAAGGGAGAGCAGTTGTCAGAGTGCCATGGCACAGATAGTAGAGCCATTCCCCTGAATGAAAGGATAAGCTATTGGTAATGGCTCAGTTTCCAAGCAGTTCTTGGGCTCTGTATAAACAGCTCTCATGATGGTTCTTTCTCAGATCTACCTGCCCAGCTCTTCTAGTGCAATGTGTGCTCTCTCTTCTTGAATAACATTTTCTACCTCTCAATCCAGCCCCCACAGCTCTACCTCCTTTTTCCTCCATCTTCTTGTTTCCTTCTGGCTTTAGATAAAACCTGTCTTTAGCTCCTTGCCTTCCCTAGGGATTTTTTTTTCTCTTCGCAAACACACTGGTCTTGTGTTCCTTCAGGATAGACTGCCCACCCCAGATGTGGAGCATGGGAAAATTTGTAATAATATAGTAATTTTTTACTCATTATACAATCATAAAGTGAAGGTGCAAAATGTAAGTATTCAGGTGAGAGTAGAGAAGAGAGACCTGCCTAGTTTCTTTTGGCTTCCTTCCTTCCTTTCCATCACTCTGGTGTTTTAGTGTTACGCCCACCTATTCTTTCCTTGGGCCTCAGGGGGGCAAAAACAGGTAATGGCCAATTGATCAAAAGTAATATGGCACAATAAATCAGAACTCTTGAAATGCTATGGCTCCCCAGATATTCTTGGGTGACATCAAGCAGCAGGATCAGATCAGAGAGAGTTGGCTACCCATTGCATCCAGCATAAATTATGATAGGTAAATATTCATTAAATATAGAATTGATGATACTTTAAAAGAAATTTGATATAAATCAAGTTTTATTTAATTGACAATATTCCCCTGTTACGTAATACGGTAATATATGAGGTACTTAGACTCTAGCCTGCTGAATCTCACAGGCTCCTGGAATGGTTCCAGATCAGGTTGAGTATCCATTAATTATTGCCGCATATGAAATACCCCCAAGCTAACTGGCTTCTAATAAACGTCATTATTTATCTCCAGCCTGGGGTGAGGTGTGGGGGCTGGCTGATCTTCACTGGGCATTGCTGTCTGAGGGTTTCCTGGGGCTTCTGCTCTAGGCTGGCTTATCTGGAATATCTTACCTGGAACAGATATGTTTCATGTGTCAGTTATTCTCCTGAGACAAGCAGACATGCTTGAGTATGTCCTTCTCATGGAAATAGAAGGAATCCAAGAAAGCAAGCATAAATACTAAAGTCTTTTGAGATCTAAGCTAAGAACTAGTCCACTATTTTGGCAATTATTTTACTTAACTGGTCAAAGCAAATCACATGGTCAAACCTAAATTCAAAGGTAGAGGAGAGATTCTGTCTCTTTAGTGAAGGGAACCACAAAGTCACATGACAAAGAATGTTGGATACAGGATGAATAAAGGACTGGGGCCATTAATGTGATATCTACAGCATCTAATAGATATGATAATCAAAGGACTAAAGATCAGATTAGCCATAGGACTTAGTCGATTCATTGCCTGGAAGAAAAAAGCTCTATTATTGAAAAAAATTATATATACATATATATGTATGTGTATGTAGATATATATGTATATGTACATGTCATGTGTGTGTAAGTATGTGTATGTACATATATATGTATGCGTATGTACATATGTATATATGTATATATACATATGTATACATATATATACACATATGTATATGTATATATGTAGAGAGAGAGAGACAGAGACAAAGACTCTTACAAACAAAATTATAAAATCAAGGAGAGAGAGGAAAAGAAAAAACAAGAACACAAAGAAAGGGCAAAGAGGGGCAAAGACAAAGTAGCAGTGATGGTAAAAATAAGAAGACATTAGCAGGATCTGAAGACCTGAAGCACACATGTAAAGTGAAGAGAATATAATGATGTCACAGAAATTCTTTCTTTTTTTAAGTTTTAAGTGTATAATTCAACAGTATGTCTTATATATATTCACCTCTCAAAGTTAGATTTCCTTCTATCACCAAATATCTGACCCTTTTTACCCTTATCTGCCACCCCCTTCACCGACTTCCCTCTGATAACCACTAATCTGCAGTCTGTGTCCATGAGTCTCTGTTCGTTTGCCATGCTTGTTTATTGTTTTCAGTTTTATATCTCACATATGAGAGTTTCCAACTTCTGTCAGCTTAAGAAATTATCTTTCTAATTGGAACCATTGTTTTTAAACAGTGAGATGTCATATAAGTCTCAATTTCTGGTTTTTGATAAATCAGAAGCTCTCCAACACTGGGTCCATCTTCCACAAGTTTCCATAGCTCTCCAGCACTCAGTAATGGCTGCTCACTTCTCTGTCCATTCATTTACTTTATCTCTTTAGCCCTTGGGGCCATGTGTGTTTACATAGAAATAATTCTACTATTTTCTGTTTCTTAGGTTTCAAATAGGCTTCAGAAATGCTCATTACTTACAAATTTAACATCTGTAATGGATGCATTGTAGGCACTTCAAACTAAACATTACAACAAAATCACAAATAAAATATCCCCCCCCCCAATCCATATACTCTTTTCCAATAGTCTTTACTTCCTTTGTCCAAGCTAGAAACTTATCCATCACTTCAGTTTGACTTTCTCTGTCAAAATATATTAGAAACTATTACTTTATTCACAATAAAACTATGGTGTGCCTAGGAAATAATCTTAGAAAGAATGCTCAAGACCTTTATCAGAAGAAATACTAAGGCTCTAGTAAAGTATAAAATAGAATAATTAATGGAGCAAAAAAAAAAGAATGTATGTGGATCTGATATCTTAACATAGTAAAGCTTTATGTTAATTCCTCCTAAATTCTATTTATGTATTTACATATGTATGTATGTATGTATGTATTTTTTTATTTATTAGGCGAGGCAATCCTTGGTTGACCTCACAGATGGCAAGGACCTTGTCAGCTTACAATCCCTTATTTTTTCATTTTTATGCCTATAGCATCTAGTCTTCCTAGGTGGTCTCCCATCCAAGTACTAACCAGGCCCGACCCTGCTTAGATGGGATCGGGTTTGTTTAGGGTAGCATGGCTGTAAAGACAAAGCAATCTTAATAAGAATTTCATTGGCTTATTGGAGGAACTCAACAAACTCATTCTAACATTTATATGGAAAAATAGAGATTCATGAATAAGTCAATTTTAAAAAATAAGAGCAGAGTGGAAACTTGCTCTGCTAGATATTAAGACATACTCCCAAACCAAAGTGATGAAAATAGGATGGTTCTGCATAGGAACAGACTAATATACAAACAGAATAGAGCACTCAAAAATAGACTGACATGTACACACATATGGGAATTTGACATTATATGATGGTACTTCCAAGCAATGTAAAGAGAAGGTCTCAAGGAAAACAAGGTCATTATGTGAAAAAATACATCTGAATCTCTCCAGATGGAATAGAGAATTAAATGTGAAAGTTAATATTATAAAGTTATAGAAAAAATATGCTCAGGGTTTAAAAACACTTCATGAATAAGATTCAAAATCCCAAATCATAAAACATATGAAATAAAATGAAGTTAAATAAGACTGTTTTGACTACATAAAAATTAAGGATTTCTGTTCAATAAAACATCATAGATGAAATTAACAGATATATGACAGACAGGGAGGTGTCTCCAATATCTAAAACTGATAAAAGGATTAATATCTAGATTGTAGAAAGAACTACAAAAGAATAAGAAATAGGCAAAAAGCTATGACTTGACGAGTCAAAGAAGAAAAAGTCCAAATAGCCATTTAAGCAAATATTTAAAATCCTCTGGTAATCGTAAAAGTGAAAATTAAAGCAATAATGAAATACTTCATTATATTAATAAAAATTGCCAAAACAATACAAGTGTTTAATATTACATATTAGAGAGGACGTGGAGGACACAGAACTGTGTAGGTGGTGAAGGTGTAAAGTTGTGCAGCCATTCTGTAAAGCACTCTAGTGGAACATAGTGAAATTAAATGTTTGTCCTGTGACCCAGATATCGCATGCCTACATAACCTAAAGAAATGAATGCAAAGGTCAATAAAGTGGCATGAACAAGGGTCTTCCTTGTGTTGTGGATTGTGTTAATGGATGTGGAGAACATTTAGATGTTGAAGACTAGGGGAATGGATAAGTAAAATCCAGTATACATATACTTTGGAATACTACGTAGCACTTATATATATATATATATATATATATATATATATAGCAATATATATAAATTTTAAAAACATTTTTTAACCAAATAATATTTATGTAACATGAAACATATAAGTATATATTTATATTTAAGGACATACATCAGACACGTGAGAGTAGGTGCCAATATTGACAGAAAGAAGGTAATGCGACTGAGGAATTGGGAATATAGAGCCATAATAATACCTAAACCACCTCCCACCCCCTCAAAAAACACCCCCTCCCTAAAAAAAAAAAAAGTCTTGCATGGGCAAATGTTTACGATGTGTTTGAACTAAGGAGTGTGATTACAATCTTAGGTCCAAAATAATAACTAAGAAAAAACATTACAAAAAAGTAATTGTGAAGGATGTCAAGCAGTATCCTCCGTAAGCACAAAAGCTTGAGACCAGAGACTGTAACCTTCTCTAGCACTCGGGGACTTCGGTAGTCACTTTCGCACATCCTTACGCAGAGATCCGCTCCCCGACAGCCGGCGGGAAGTGCGCATGTGCACTACGAGGCCTTTCCCTCTTCCCGTAGCTTCCCTTTCGGTTTCAGCCCCGCCCACCGCCGGTGCCATCGTTTCCGGTTCAGCCCGAGAGCTTCCCCGACGCTTTTGGCCTTTGCTTCCTTGGCCCTCCCACTTCTTCAAAGCTGCGGTTGTCTAGGTCGCTGGGGAAGGTAGTTATAAATAAAGTTTTCTTGTTTCAAAGCCGGGCGGATTGGGCTGGGCGCCTTCCCCTTGCTTGTCCACAGTTCTCGGCTCCTGGCAGCGAGCTTAAGGGCGTCATGGCCAGGGGCCGGCGCGGCCGGGCTGGAATGAGTCCGCCTTTCTCTACCCGCGCGCTCCCGTGGCTTCTAGGCCCGCCGGCGTCCACCTCAGTCTGAGTTACAGCCCCTCTGCGCCCACGGGCTGCCTCGCGCCGGACCCCATGGCCTCCGAGGCGCCGTCGCCTTCGTTGTCACCATCGCCACCCACTTCCCCCGAGCCTGAGCTGGCCCAGTTGAGGCGGAAGGTGGAGAAGTTGGAACGAGAGCTGCGGAGCTGCAAGCGGCAGGTGCGGGAGATTGAGAAGCTGCTGCATCACACGGAGCGTCTGTACCAGAGCGCCGAAAGCAACAACCAGGAGCTCCGCAGCCAGGTGTGCGGTTCGCGTCCAGCCCTTTGCCCCATCCAGCTTGGAAGCTTTTAATAGTCTCAAAAGGGCTCCATGGCAGGGGCCCAGACTACTTTATAGAGAACTTAAATAAAAATTTAGGGCGATTGTAATTCCAAGTACATTTGGCACAACTTTAGATTTGGGATTACTCGATTTAAATAAACGCGTAAACAAAAGTAGAAGTTAGGTTGGCGTGAGTTGAACTTCTTCATTCTCACTTGTAACATCCCATTGGCAGTAGGTATGTTAATAATATTTATTCTAGATTACTTCTGAGTTTGTTAAAGCGCTGGACTTGATCAGAATCCCATCTATCACTTATTAGATATGTGTACTGATAGTGAGCCTCGGTTGCCCGTAAAATGAGAATGCTAGCACCATACAAGTGAAGGTTAAATCAAATTAAGAGTGAACAAACTTATACAGTTTTACAAACGAACACTTATGTGTAAGGTGGTTATTAAAGGCGTTTATCATCTTGAGTTTTCCAGTGGAAGTAGGAAGGATATAATTGTTAGAAACAAGAAGCAGCTAACTTCATTTCAATGAAACCCAGTAAGGACAGATATTTAAACTTTACTTTTTTTTTTTTTTAAGTTTTAAACAGAAGTGTTGTACTTTTCTTTCCACTTGATTGGGCAGTTACACTCTCCTGACATTTCCACATAATTATTAAACTGTTGACCTTTGTCTGTTAAGATTTCGCACATGTAAAATGGGGATTAATGCAACTAATTTATAAGGCAGTTGCAAGAATTACTAAGATGTTTTCCAAAGTACTAAGTATAATACCTAGCAGGTAGCAGATACCAAATAAAAAATCTAATTCACAGTAACAATGGTTAGCGGAGTCAGGACTAGGGCAAGTCAATCAATAGTCTAAAGTGAAAAATTTGGGGGCACTAATTCTCAGGTATAGACCCTATACTTGCAGGAGGCTGAGACCGGGTGCCTCCTGAAATTTCCTTCCTGGGTGCGTTGTTTGCTTCACCCTACTTGTACCAGGAGATCTGATAACTTGTGACGTGCCTAGATAATATGGATATAATGAGTCTTATCACCTTTTTCTTTTTAAGCTCTATATATCATTTAAAAAATATTTAGCTGCTCGTTTTTAAGTCTAACTCTGAGATTCTGTCCCACTGACCACTAGGTGTTTTGACAAGGCTGCTCCTCATTTACTTCTGGGCATTTCTACGCTGTCGCTCTGGCTTTGGCATTCATTGAAGCAAAGGGAGGATAGATGCCCCTCTAAGCGAGCAATCACCTGTTTTCTTCTGCTGCAGTTGTCTAGTTATGTCTACTATTTAAAGGGAAAAAAAACATACATTAAAGTATGCGAGTGTCATTAATATATTTAAGTGAATAGTTAATTCCAGGTGTAAGAAATGATACTGAATGATTCATAGTTTAACAAATGGAAATTATTTTTTCTAATTCTTTAGGGAGAACTGCTGACAGATTAAAATATTAGTATAAAAACATTCTCATTTATTAGAAATAAAGGATTCTGTTCATAAACTATTAATTTAGTAAATCTGATTTTTGAAGAGGATATTTTAAGGTTTAGGAAGAGAGTACAAGGATAAAAGCATCTCCTGCAAATGTAAAAGTTGAAAGAAAGTCAATTATAGGACTTTTAGTTTTTATGAAAAGGAAACTAGCTGCTGTAGGTACTTCTCTAAAACTTAGCAAAAAAAGTTACTGTAATTTCAGGGGAATGGTGTGTGTATTATTAGATTGCTATATGATTTATTTTTCCTAAAGCCTTGTTTTCTTTCAGGTAGAAGAGCTCAGTAAAATACTCCATTGTGGGAGAAATGAAGATAATAAAAAGTCTGATGTAGAAGTACAAACAGAGAACCACCCTCCTTGGTCAAGCTCAGGTATTCACTTGATAATGGAGATATCCTGACACTGTCACATTCAAATTATGCTAATGTGGAGTTTTCTTTAAATTTAAAATTGACAAACATATAGATAAATGAGAAGCATTATAATATATCTTCTCTCCATATGATTAGGTATTTTCAGAGAATCTATTTTCTCTTCTGATGGGGAAGTAGAAATGTATTGTAATTCCTGTAAATGTATGGTATTGCTACTGTTTTCGGTGGCACAGTCACTAAGTAATTTTTATCATGCTGTGAGCCATTTACTCTCATATTTGGTTTTCCTTTCCCCCCTTTTTCTTTTCTTGAAATGGTCCATTCTTTAAAAAAGTAATGTTTTAGTTTTCAATTACAGTTGACATAACAATATTCTATTCATTTCTGATGTATAATATAGTGATTACACCTTTATATAACTGAGTGATCACCTTGATTACCTAGTACCCATCTGACACCATACATAGTTATTACAGTATTACTGATTATAGTCCCTGTGTTATATTTTACATGGCCGTGACTATTTGGTAATTACCAATTTGTACTTCTTAAATCCCTTTACCCATTCCCCAAAGCCCCTTTCATTTGGCAGCCATATAGAATTCTCTGTGAGTTTGTTTCTGTTTTCTTTGTTCACTTATTTTGTTTTTTCAGTTCTACTTTAAGTGAATTTGTCTTTGACTTACTTCATTTAGCATAATACCCTCTAGATCCATTCATGTTGTTGCAGATGGCAGATTTCATTCTTTTTTTTTTTTTATGGCTGAGTAATATTCCATTGTATATATGTACTACTTCTTTCTTATCCATTCACCTATTGATAGACATTTAGGTTGCTTCCATATCTTGTTTATTGTAAATAATGCTGCAGTGAACATATGAATGCATATGTTTTTTTCGAATTAGTGTTTTGGGTTTCTTCAGATAAATATATGGAAGTGGGATTACTGGGTCCTTTTTTGTTTCTTGTTATAGCCTTTTTATTAAGTTCTGTTTTGTCTAGTAAAAGTATTGCTGCACCAGCATTTTTTTTTCTTTTCAAGAAATATTTTTCCCATACCTTTACTTTCAGTCTATGCAAGTCTTTGATCTAAAATGAGTCTCTTGTAGGCAGCATTTGTATGGGTCTTGTTTTCTTACCTATTCAGCCACCTCTGTCTTTTGATTGGAACATTTAGTCCATTTACATTTAAAGTAATTGTTGATAGATTTGTAATTATGGCCATTTTATAATTAATATTTTTGATCTTTTTTCTTCTAAAGAAGTCCCTCCAACATTTCCTGCACTACTGGTTTGGTGATGATGAACTCCTTTAGTTTTTTCTTGTCTGGGAAACACTTTCTCTGTCCTTCCATTCTGAATGATAGCTTTGTTGGCTAGAGTAATCTTGGTTGTAGGTCCTTACTTTTCATTTCATCACTTTGAATATTTCCTGCTAGTGCCTTCGGGCCTGCAAAGTTTGTTGAGAAATTAGCTGACACACTTATGGGATCTGCCTTGTAAGTAACTAACTGCTTTTCTCTTGCTGCTTTTAAGATTCTCTCTTTGTGTTTAACCTTTGGAATTTTAATTATGATGTGTTTTGGTGTGTACCTCTTTGGGTTCATCTTGTTTGGGACTCTGCTCTTCCTTGGTTTGTCTGTCTATTTCCTTTGCCAGGTTAGGGGAGTTTTCAGTCATTATTTGTTCACACAGGTTTTCAATTCATTGCTCTCTGTCTCTTCTCCTTCTGGTAGCCCTATGATGTGAAAGTTGGTATTTGATGTCCCAGAGACCTCATTTTTCTTTTTATTCTTTTTTTGTTTCTTGCTGTTCTGATTGGATGTTTTCTGCTTCCTTATCTTCCAAATACTAATTTGATCCTGTGCTTCTTCTAAACTCCTGTCAATACCCTGTAATGTAGTCTTCATTTCAAGTATTATACTCTTTATTTCTGACTAGTTCTTTTTTATGTTTTTTTTTTTAATCTTCATTTTTATGTTTCCTGTTTCTTTGGTGAAGTTCTCACTGAGATCATTGAGCATCCTTATAATCAGTGTGTGGTAAATTGCCTGTCTCCATTTTGTTTAGTTCTTTTTTCTCATTTGTGATATGTTTGTCCCCTCATTTTGGCTGCCTGGGTTTGTTTCTATGTATTAGGTAGAGCTGCTATGTCTCCCAGTCTTAGTAGAGGGCCTTATGTCATAGGTGTGCTGTGGGACCTATTGGTGTAGTCTGGTCACCTGAGCTGGGTGCCCCAGGGGTATCCCTTGTGTGGGTTGTGTGTTCTCTCCTTGTAGTTGAACCTTGATTGCTGTTGGCATGTCAGTGAGAGGGATTGACCCTCAGGCTGATTGGTCATGAAGACTGGCCATGACTATAGTGGAGGAGTTGTTGTGTGGGGGCTGATTCATGGAGTAGGATTCACTTTAATGAGGCTCTGGTGCCTGCCAAGTTACCAGAGGGTGTGTGGTTTGTGGAGGTGGTTGGGTAGTACTCTGGTCTGGACTGAAGGTGGCCACTGGTGTGTGGGTTCTAGGGCCTCCTGGGAGGGATTGTGTCACAGGCCATTGGCTGCTGCTGCCTATGCTCTGCCCTGGGCCACTTGGTATAAACTACAAAGTGATCCGCAGATAGTTGCCACTTGTGCTGGGCTTGGAAGTACCTGGGAGAGGCTAAACTGTGACCCAAGGCCAGCTGTTGCCAGTGCCAGGCTTGGGGCTGCTTAGCAAGAGGAGCATGCTGAGGCTAGTTGCTGTTTGTTTGGGGTTTGTGAACCTTTGAGAGATTTTAGGAAAGTGCAACATGAGCCAAGACAAGCTGTTTGTATGGAAAAGTCACTGGAAAGAACTTGGGTGGGCCCACAAATTGGGTGAGGCAGGATCTCAGGGAATCACCAGGCCTGAACAAGGAGTTTTTAGTCAGGTTGTTGGAGACTCAGATATGGTGCTGTTCAGCATGGTCCACAACTCCGTCTCCCCTACCAGTCTTGACATGGCTTCTTTTGTGTGCCATTAATTATACGACTTCTGTTTAGCCAGACTTCAAGTGGTTCTCGATGGTTGTTCTGTAGTTTAGTTGTAGTGTTGATGTGATCTGGGGCATGTGTTTTCTTGTTGATGTATTCCACTTAGCATTGTGTTCAGTGCCAGTCTCTTAGGCCTTTACATCAGCATTATAAGAGAAATTTGACAAAAAAAAAAATCAACTCTTGAAATGTTGTCTTAATTCCATTGTCATTTGATATGCAATGATATTAAGGTATGTGGTTAGAAATTGTTTAGAGTTGCTTAATTTTTTTGAAAGAAAACGGCCTATCTGCTTGATTTCTTTTTTTAACTATTGCTAGGAAAAATCCAAATCTGATCACTGTTTTTTCCCTTTTTAGCTTGACAGCTAGAGTACTGAATGGGACATTAGAATCAAAGATATATGCATCTGCAGAGTTATCTACACCATTAATTTTAATCTGTTAAAATGTATATAATTGTAAAATGATTTGTTTGTAATGTGTTCTGTTTTGTGTTCAGTGCCAATGTTTTGGAATTAAGTCCATTTTATATACACTATGCTAATATGATATCATTTGCTTTTGCTGCAGATTATTATTATCAGACATACTATAAGGATGTTAGTCTTCCAAATAAAGTGACTGAGCTCTTAGTTCAGCATGACCAGGATATTGAAGCTTCTACTTACGATTCTAAAGACCAGTCACAAATAGAAAATGATACTTACGCTGGTACTGATGTAACAGAAAAGGCTGAATGTGGACAAGTAGACCATTTTGCCTCAGATTCACAGGTAGTAAAATGCTTAATATGAAATTGTTGATGCCTAAGAATTTGTCCTTCATTATTGTAATTATGCAGAGAAATTGACTTCTTTGGTCCATCACAGTATATACAAGTGTTGTAAATGTTCTGTGTATAATTATACAGTGAATTTTTTTTGAGAAATAAATATTAGAACTTGTTGATATATGTGATTGTTTCCTACTCTGTTGTGTTTAAAAACTTAATAATGTGAATAAACTAAAACAGAGAATTTGTCACTATATTTTGACTCAACCAAAAAAATATGCAATCACCACAAATAACTATGTTCACACCAGAAACCTTTTAATGCTTACTTGTGTCATGTATCCTACCACTGTTAAATTTACCTGAATGTTTTATAAATTTGCTTCTACAGTTTGTTTGAATTAGGATCCTGGTAAGGTTCATCTAGTGCAACTACTTGATATTTTAACATATCTCACATAATCTATACTTTCTCCTCCAATTTTCTTCTAAAACTTTTTCCTTTTGGAAAAAAATCTAGATTGTTTGCCTTAAAGAATACTTCAGAGTCTGTATGTTGTGGGTTGCTTTCCTGTGGTATCAGACATTTATTTTTGAGTAATGGTCACTCATTTTTCGTGTCCTCAAAACTGGGTCAAAATTAACTGCTAACACTAATCAGTATTTTTTAAAGTGAGTCAAATTGTAATTGATAGCCATCTATTTCATTGCAGAAATTGAAGTCTTATTTAAAATAGCTTTTAAGTCTATTTCAAATTTTTATCTTATTTGACATTAATGTTATCTTATTTAGGAGCCAGCATCTGCATTAGCAACAGAAGATACATCCTTAGAGGGGTCATCACTAGCTGAAAGTTTGAGAGCTGCAGCAGAGGCTGCTGTATCACAGACTGGATTTACTTATGATGAGAATACTGGACTGTATTTTGACCACAGTACTGGTTTCTATTATGATTCTGTAAGTATCTCAGACATTTTAATACTGTCTGGTTGTATGTTTAGCTACTCGATACCAAATATTAAACCCTAAACTGAATTAAGAAAAGCAAGGAGCTGCATTTAAAAATTATGTTTGATTCCAAGCTATTTGGTAAGAGTAAAGAGTTATAAAATAGCTCATGATGCTATACCTTTAGGTTTTTAATGAAAGAAGTTACTTGTGATTATTATTGATTAATATTTTATAGAGGTCTAATAACTTTATAAAGTAACACAAAAAATGTTAGAGCATTTATTAATAAAAACAAGCAGTTAACTATATTGTTGTAAAATGTTTAAGAACCTAAATAACATTTTCTCATTGCTTTTATAAGAAAGTGATATTGTTAATTCTAGGCCTCCTAAGATTTTTTTTTCCAAATATTTTTATCTTTATGAATCTGTTTTATGTCACAGAAGGAGTCTTTTTCTTGAATTCCTAATAGAGTATTTATTAGTCAGTGTTTTATATTCTGTGACTTTTATACATTTCCCTTTTTAAAAATCAATTTGTTAACAGAACTAGGGAATTAGTGTGGAATTAGAAATGTAATGGACCACTGACTAGGACAGAACCAGAAAATTAAGTTCTTGATTTATAATACAGTGTTATAGTTGTTGAAGTCTAGTACTTAATTGGATTTTATTCAGGATTTGATGACAAGCGATGATAACTTACCCACATATCTCAACCCAAATGGTTTAGGCATGTGATCTGGTCCTCAGGAATTACAGAATATAGTGTGGAAAAGTGGAGCAGATGTTCACCATTCCAGCTACTGGAACTATTGTTAACTAATCTAGAGAACATAATGATAATGCTTAATATCTTAGTTAGATAAAGGATTTCATTAGCTTGTCATTTTGTATTTGGTATACATACTCTGTAAATCTTTTGTAAAGGGAGCATTTTCTTTCATAAAAGTATGGTGACAACACTAGTTAGTATTCAGAAAATTAATATTGAAACTCTTATTACCAAAATATTACTTATTTTCTAGGAAAATATAGAATTTCCAAGTATTTGACATTATCTTTGTCATTCTTCTTCCTTCCTTTTTATATCTTTCCTCCTGACTACTATTTTGTAAATGGTTAACATTCTGTAGGTTATATATCTCAGTAAATTAGGGACTGCATTGTTTTACTTTTATTTTTATTTTTACTTTTACTTTTGTTTTTATTATTTTTATTGTGCTAGCTTCCATTTTAATTAAATAAAAATTTAAAAATATATTTGAAACTTTCTAGTTGGGACTAAAAGACATAACAGATTAAAAACTTTTGATTTAATAGAAAATGTAGATGTCAAATTATAAAGTACATCTGAAAATTATATAATTATATTAATCAATGTGACCCCAATAAACTTAATTAAAAAAAATTTGAATTATAAAAGTTCTGTTGTCACTAGAAACAAAGATTGGAATGCTTCCATTGAGTTTTTTAGTTAAGGGAAAGAAAGAGTTCAAAATATTTTGTAAGAGGTCTGCAAAAATGAATTAAAGACAATAAATTGTAGTAGTATCAACAGTTAGAAAAATGAATTATTTTTTTTCAGTAAGTTTTAGTTGCTTAACTCAGTATATCTAAGATGTTTCCAGGTCTGATCTGCATGGATTTATGAAGAAAAGAAATATAAACTTTCAATTAAATCTTAGTTGTAGAGAATTGCCAGTATCCAATAACTGCAGATGGTTACATAATTTTGTCTTCTAGTTTTTTATCCATAATTTGCTAAAATTTATATTTTTGCGTGGTTGCTTTACTCATAAACCTTTAATTACTGTAGAATGAATTAATAAAGACAATTTTTTTTGGTTCCTTTATATACAATGTTATGTTGTATTCATGAAGTTAACTTTATTTTCAAATTTTTCTTTAGCACTTTTACTCATGAACATTAAAAGGCAAGTCTTTGTTTTATGACGTTGAGAGAAAGGTTTGGGAGTTTATACTGCCAAACCATTATTTTGTAATAAGGATGAGTCTGGAATTGCTTTTATATATGCTCAGCCTTTTCTGATGCATACCTTAGTTTTCATACCTTAAAAGATTTTTTGTTATCATTTTTCTTTACTATATTAACTTGAACCATACAAAATTGCTGTTTCTGTAAGTTAAAAACTGGTGAAATGTTGGCAATTTCATGATTCAATTTAATATTTAAATATACTCATTTTTCACAGTAGGAAAATTAGCAAATGTTGAATGGTAAAGTATTTTGGAAAATTACAGGCATCTTTCTGATATTTTTATTTAGTATCTTCAAAAATACTTTAGTTCTTGAAAGAAACAAACTTTTACTATATTTGAATATATTTGATATTTTATTAAATTTATTTTTCTATTTTATTTCATCTTACATAAATAGAACTTATTGTTTTCTTGACTTTGAAAGGAAAATCAACTGTATTACGACCCTTCCACTGGAATTTATTACTACTGTGATGTGGAAAGTGGTCGATATCAATTTCATTCTCGAGTAGATTTGCAACCTTATCAGACTTCTGGCACAAAACAAAATAAAGATAAAAAGTTAAAGAAGAGGAGAAAGGATCCAGATTCTTCTACAACAAATGAGGAAAAGGTATTGTCTTCATAATTTTTTAAATTTACATAACGATATCATAATTAAGCCAAATTTTTGATGAAACCAAAAATCATTCACTAACTCTGTATTTCAGACATATCCATTAAAATAATACGATATCAGAATCTACTCACCAAGAAGCATTCTCATGGGGCAAATATGGACTTTTTCAGAAATTCTCAGTCACTAGAAGTAGAAGGGATTTCTTATAATTTTGAAGGAGATGGATTTAGAATAGATAAAATACTCTTGTGTTACATAATTTGGAAGAACTTTCAGATACTCAGTTGATAAGCTGATGTCAATGAGCAGTTCACAAAAGAAAAAACACAGTTTGTAAGTAGGCATAGATAAAGTTCTTGATTATATTGAGCGATTTCTTACTATATTAGCAAATGTTAAAAAAAATCCACTTCTGACAAATGTGGAGTAGATAAATATTAGGTGTCTAAATTTGTATCTTTGGAAAATAGATTGGCTATTTGCATTGATAACTATAAAAATGTCGATATTTTAAAACTGGAAACCTTGTTCCTGGTAATTTATTACTTCTTTTAAATCCAAAGAAAGAAAAAGGCCTTTGTGTAATTATAGCAATATTTATAAGAACAGAAAAAAATTAAACATTCAAATGGCTCACCAGTATTGGTTCAAATATGGTAGTACATTTAATTGAAAAAGCATTATTTAGGCCTTAAAATAGTAGTTATAAAGACTGAAAAGAATTTTAAAAATGCTTATGATACAATGTTAAATTGAAAGAAAATATAAAAAATGTTATTAATGCTCTTTTTATACTCTACAGATAAGGTTGGAGGCTTATTTGTTGCATTGGCATTTTATGAATTGTGGCAACTGTTTGATACTTTACTCTTAAAATTTATCTAATGTTTTTCTACTTAACCAAAGGAAAAAAACTTTTAAATGTATAATTCTAAAGTTCAAATATGGAATTGAGATTCTGTTGAATTTATTTTGTATTCTCTTACTTGATTTGTATTTATTTCTGTTATTTTCACTGACAATACTGAAGAAGAGTATGTGACTAAAATACTAAAGATGACTTTTCTGTTTGCTTTCAAGAACTCTTTTAGTGACTATTACCTGTCACTAGTGGTTGAACCGTTTGAAAGGATAAGTTGTGAAGTACTCCTTCCTAGCAAAGAGAAAAGAATGTAGGGGTCATCAAATGGCCTTTCCTGACAAACTAGAGAATAAAATTTGAAAGTGTTCTTGTGAGGTTTTGGTTCAATTTAGCTCCCATAATTTCTAATCTTTACTGTCCTTCAAAGATATGTGAATTCTAAGCACAGGAACTTAAAAAGTCCTGATGAAATTTTGAGAATTCCTCAAGGGTTCTAAAAGGTAGCAGCTGTGAAACATGGGAGACCAGTTAAGACATCTTCACCTTTTATTTATTTTTTTAAGCTACTCTTAAGCCCCACTCTTTGTAGGTGATGGGTATGTAGAAGGAAGGGAGTAGGGTGAGGGGATCGGAGTAAATAACTTGAAATATGTACATATGCCTCAATGCCCACATGTAGGCCTCTTATCTTTTAATGAATAACATTCTGGACTGGCAAATAATTTTTAAAAAAGAGCACTTGTGGCACTTTAATTTTTCTCTTGCATATGTTGTCCTATAAGCAGAAATAATAATAAAATATACAAAATTTGAAACTCTTTTTTTTAAGTATATATAGATAGGGAATTTTTTTTTTTTTTTGGCCATAATTCACAATGGCCTTTAAAGCTCATAAAGTTTTAAAGCTTGTTCAGTTCCTTGCCCTTGTTCTTGTCCTTGGTGAGTTTATATTGCTGGAAGTGTATATAGTTTATCACACTGTGAGTGTTTAGCCAGTCTCCAGACTGAATTTATGTTGCTATTAAACATATGTGTTTAAGATGCTCTCATATTTTATAAAATAACAGAAGAACATATGAATTCACTTCATCATGTGGCTCTAAGGTAGGAAAAAAATTCAGTGTGCTACAAACCAAAGGAAAAAGAGAAAGATCACTTTTTGCTTCTAAGGTTAAAATAATAGATTTATTTATTGTAAGTCATGTGCAGTATAATTGTATAATGAATAATAAAAGACTTAAGCCAGGTAAGTTGGAATTTTGGGATAAAAGATGTAACTGACCCACTGGTACTTTAAACCGTTATTATCAAACCAACTCTATAAAGTACTATAAATTATTAGCAAAACCACTCTTTATTACATTAGGTAGTTTGGATATTTAAATTTCTCCTGTAGTGAAAGTCAGTTCTGTACTTTATGTGTTGACTTGATAATTGAAAATAAAGTTTAAGATAGATGTATTCTCTAGGCCTGCACTGTCCAATAAGGTAGCCACTAACTACATGTGGCTGTTGAGCACTAGAAATGCAGCTGGTCTGAACTAAGGTGTGTTTTAAGTGTAAACTACTCTCAATTTTGAAAATAATACATGAAATCCATGTAAAATATTTCATTGGCAATTTTTATATTTATTAAATATTAATATAAAATGATAATATAAATAGTGGGTTAGATAAAATAAAATGAATTTTATGTGCTTTTTAAAACCTTTTTATTGTGGCTATTAGAAAATTTTTAATTACAAAAATGGCTTCCATTTTATTTTTATTTGATAGCTTTGGTTTAGATTGTCAGCTAGTCTAAGCAATATGTGATAAGGGCCTGGACTGGGACAGTTAGGACATTGAGAATAGATAAGGTGAGAGAATTAGGATAAATTATAAACAGTTTGTAGTGCTTGGTAATTTATTATATGTAGTGGTTAAGGAGATATCAAAGATAACCATAAGATTTTTTATTTGAATGATAAGTGGATGGTATTGTCATTAACGCAGAAGAAGGGGTAAAATAATAGCTGTTCTTATTTCACTGTACATGTATCTTCACTAATTCATTGAAACACTTAGCATTAAAGATGGTCATGTTTAAGATTGTTTTACCCTTTTCCTTCTCCCCACCTACCTCTCTTCAGGATTTGAATTCAGAAGATCAAAAAGCATCCATTGTTGAGCATATAAATTGCAGTGAGGGAGATGATTTTACAAGTATGAAAAAGAAGGCCAAAGTAGACTTTCATCACAAAAATAGTTCCTCCAAATTCACTGTTTCAGTTAGTGGAAAGACTATAGAATCTCCTCTTAATGAAAACATCTATAATTCCACTTCATTTAAAGATGAGAAAATCATAGAGACTGATAGTGAGCCAGAAGAAGGTGAAATTACAGATTCTCAGACTGAGGACAGTTATGATGAAGACATTACCAGTGAAGACAATGTCACTGCAGAAGATAGTGAGGATGAAGGTGAGTAGTGTGGTCATTGTAAAAGAGCAACATAGTTAAAAATGTTAGTGACTCATACCATATATCTGCCAAAAAGTTAACTGATTGTTTTAAACTGAGTTTTTGAATAACATTATTAAAATTTTTGTGGGCTACTGCTTGTGTTTTTTTAGAGAGTAGGTTATGAGTCAATGGCTAATACTTGAACCTTAAAGTTTCATTGCATTGCATGGCCTAGTCAGTAGAACACAAAACCAAGTTACCTATGTTCTAATCTTAAAATATGTATTAAGTCTTATTTTAGTGGGTTACATATTTGTAATTCACATTTACAATTGAGAGAATAGCAAGTTGCCGTTAAGGAATATATTCCATGAATTTAGCTACATAGATTTTATGGTAAATCTAATATATTTTTTTTACTATAGGGTAAAACACATACTTTTAAAACCCAGTATTTCATATTAGGGTACATGAACTTATTTCGTTTCTAACAGAATTTCTTACTTTTTTAAAAAAAGTGTAAATTCAGGTTTTCTAACTTAATTTAAAAAGCCTTGTTTGTGATATTCTCAAAGTCCAAGACCTTAAAAAAGAGAGAGATGATTATAATTATGATAGATGCTGAAATTGCTTAATACCTTTAGGTTGGTTCACTTTAAATTGGTAACAATATTAAGCCTTACTTACCATGTATGTGATATAGCAGGGTTTAAAAATGTTTTAAACAAGATTAAGATTTTTGATCAATACCTTTTATTTTATGGATGCATCCTTCTATCCATAGGCATTTCTTATTTTTTTCCATAGCATTTGAATTAATGTTTATCCACTTGTTTCTTTGGCAGATGAAGAAAAAATTTGGCCCCCATGTATTAGAGTAATTGTTATTAGATCACCAGTGTTGCAGACAGGATCACTTTTTATCATTACAGCTGTAAATCCTGCTACAATTGGAAGGTAAAATGTTTATTATTGTATTTGTATATTTGTCTTATGCTAGTGGATCATACATTTCTTGAGCAGTTATCATGAAATGTGCACGGTATTTGTTGAATAGGCAAAAAAAAAAAAAATGACATTCATGTCCCTTTTTCTCCCACTCAGAAAATATTATTGACACTTAAAGTTTTGTCATTTGCTTTTGGAAATCAGTCGAGGGTATGGCTTCATAGTCTCAGAAGGGGGACTGCCTATGTAAGGAAAATCTTGGTGATACATTCCATAGAGATTTTGTCATTTTCTTACCTTTATACTGCCTTTTTTGAGTTTAAATTATATACCTAAACCCAGTATTGACCTTCTTTTCTGCCTCATTTCTTTCACCCCTTTGTAGTTCATAAGCGGCTTGGTAGAGAGGTTTGTTTTAATCATGAGTAAGATAATTTCTTCCTAATAGGAGAAATAATCTATCCTTAATTTAGATTCTGTGCAATACCTTAATTTTAAATTCTTGGAGAACAGTATGCTCTTTTTATATGTAGGAATAGAAATGAGAACATAGTCAACAGATCTAGAATAAATAATTGATGTTAACACAAAGGGTATTTTGTTTCATTGGATATTTATTAGCCTAGGATAGATGTACCAAAGAATAAAAGTAATTCTGGAAACTCCTCTTAAATAAGAAATTTAGAGTAGATTAAGAAAACTAGACTTAATGTGATAGAGAAACTTGCATTTTAACATTTTTTAAAACAAAAAAATTCTTTACATGTCACTGAGTGCTGCATTTATATGTGCTTCCAGAATTATTAAAGACATTTTCCTTAACTCTGCAGAGAAAAAGATATGGAGCATACTCTCCGAATCCCTGAAGTTGGTGTCAGTAAGGTAAACTCTTTGATTTTATAAATATAACCCCCTGATGTAATTTTGTAAATCATCATTATGGCAGAGCTTATGGGTCCTCCTATTAATAGAAAAGTTAATAGTCAGTGTAGTAACACTACTGAAAGTAATGCACATTTGTTTATTCCGCTGCTTGAGAAAATAAAAATTCTTTATCACAATTTGGATTAACTAAATTGTGTTTAATTTTTAACAGTCTGGAACAGGAGTAGAAAACGTGGATTAATTTAAGTATTAAAGTACTTAATTTAAGTATTAAATACTTGTTGAACACATATTTATTGAGTGACATAAATAGGCTAGCTAACTATTATGGTAGTTAAAAAATGAACCAGACCTTGATTTAGGCTATTTTAGTAGATGGTTACTTTGAGTTCAGAGTGTTTTAGAACCCAAGAGCAATCTGTCCTCTCCCATTTATAGCTTTTCCTAGTTGAACCTATAATGGTTTCAGGAAAAAACAGTTGGGGTTTTGAAACAAACAATAAGGACAGAGTTGCAAACTAGATTATTAGTTTAAAAAAAAAAAAAGGTTTAGCTACTGGGACTTTATATTTCATATTTATCTTTACTATGTTTCCTCTCTTCTATGGTGGTTATCTTTTTTTTTTTTCCCTCTATTTTTTGACCATTTATTATACCCATTTTGTTCTATTTGATGAACTATAATATGGATCTAAAGCATATATTTTATGTGATTTTTGTCTTTTTTGAATGAAATGTCTCATTTTTAGTTTGAAAGTATAGTTATTTTTACTATGTTCGGACTCATTTCAGAGGGGAGTAAATCCTTATAATCTTAACTCTGACCAGATTATCTTGCTTTTTTACTTTCTAAAGATTCTTTTTTTCCTTTGCTCCTGAAGAAAACCCAATCTGTAACTTAAATGGCAAAGTCCTTCCTCTACTTCAATTTAAAGTATAGGTAGTTCTCTGGTAGCATTTCTGCTTTTTCTTTATCTCTTTTAAACTAATATGTCTATTTGTGGGATAGATAATTAACTGTGTGAAATCAGTTTGACAATATATATCTCACATATTGAGGTATATGAAAATAATGGAAAAAATCAGAGGACAAAGTAATTTTGAATAATTTAAGTTTGAAATTATATGTTAAGAAACACATTTAAAAGGCTGACTTAAAACAAATTTAAAAGACTTACATTTTAAAAGCTTATGCAAATTCACTTTTTCAAACCCAACTGTGACACCAATAGATAAATGAGTAAGGAACATAAATAGACAGTTTACAATAGACGAAATATCATGGTTAACGTGTGGAAATTATTCAGTCTTCCTAGTTATTTAAGAAATACAAATGAAGCCAAGATGTCAGTTTTCATTAATCATATTTATTAAAACTCCTATGAGCTCATAATTTAGAACAACTCTTTGGAATAAGGTTTCAAGTGTTTTGAAAATAAAATATGGCAGTATATGAGCCCTTGATATAGTTATTATTCTAAACAACCCAATTGAATAAAATGTACAAAGGATAGGAAGAGAGAATTTTCAGAAGAGGAAGCAAATGGTTACTAAATATAAGAAAAGGTTTCAACCTCAGGAGTAATCAGGGAAATGCAAATGAAAATCACAATGATGAGATTGAATTTCTTTCACACCTATTATACTTGCAAAAACTAAAAATTTCGACAATACTAAGGGTTGGTTAAGGCTGTATAGACCATTAAAGATTCTTATAGACTGCTCTTGGGAATATAAATTTGTACAACCACTTTGCGAAACGATATGGCAGTATGTAGTAAAGTTTAAGATTTGTATAGCCTATAGTTTAGCAATTTTATTCCTAAGTATGTATCTCAGAGAAGCACTTGCATGTGCATAGGAAGGTTGTATGTACAAGAACATTCATAGAAACATGTGAAAAAAATAGTAAAATCTTGGGAAAAACCTGAATGTTCATCATCAAAAGAATATTTACATCTCTTCATACAGTGTATTACCAGTTAGCAAAATGGCACAACTGCACAACAACTAGATTACTTCATAACAGAATATTAGGCCAAAAAAGCAAAATAAAAGAAATATATACAGTTGCATACATTTAAGACTTGTGAATTTCCTTTATATATTATATCTCAGTATGATTTCTATTTATATCAAGTTTCAAACCTGGCAAAATAAACATACATTTATAGGTGCATATGTGGTAAAAAATATAAAGAGATGTATCATGATTAAATAAACATCAGACCTTTGAAAAGGAAGGGTGGGCGATGGATAGAGTGGAGTATACATCGAAGGATAATTTATTTTAAATATCTGAAGCAAATATGGCAAAATTTATTAAGACTGGGTCATAGGTAGACAGGGTTCAGTATATTTTTTTGTGTGTGCTTGAAACATTTTATAATTTGTGAAATTTTTAAGGAACATTATAATTGATAGTCCACATATATACAATTTACCCATTGAAAGTGTATAATTCAAAGGATTTTAGTGTTTGTGGAGTTCTGCAACCATCACCACATTAATTTTAGAACATTTTCATCACCATAAAAAGAAACATACTCAGTAACTCCTCATTTCCTTCCAGCTACCAGTTTTTCTGTCTCTGTGGATTTGCCTATTCTGCACATTTCATATAAATGGAATCATAGAACATGTAATGTTTCATAATTAGCTCTTTCACTTAGCATGTCTTTAAGATTCATCCATGTTGTAGCATGTCAGTTCTTCATTCCTTTTTATTGCCAAATAAAATTTTATTTACTATATTTTGTTTATTAATTGATGGATATTTGGATTATTTCCACTTTTTCTCTATTAAAAGTAATACTGCTATGTATACAAGTTTTTGTTTGGATGTATGTTTTCATTTCCCTTGATACATACCTAGGAGTAGAAAGCTGCCGCACCATTTTACATTCCTACCATAGTGTATCGTATATGAAATTTTAAGTTAAATATCTCTGCAACTCTTTATCCAATTAAATAGAGATGTTTTGAATAGATGTCCAGTATATGTAAGGCGCACTATATTATGTACAGAGAGGTAAGCCAAAGAGTAAACTAATGTGAGCAGTACAATGACATTTACATATGCAGTAACTTCGATAATGTGTTGTATTGTGGGTCAAGGAGAGGGTGATTAGTTTTGAGTACCAAAAAACTGGAAGACTAAGTTGATCTTGAATGTTTCAAATATTAATAAGATTTTTTAATGATATAGACAAATATTTGGGTAAAAAATAATTTCAAATTGTTTGTATAGTATAGTCTCAATTGTTACAGAAGTGGAAAAGGTAGAATACACACTAAATTATTAATGGTAGTAATAGGTGACTTTTTCTTCTGTGTCCACATTTCTGCCAAAAGCATTATAATATTTTTGTATTGAGAAATATAAAAGTTAAGTTATCAGAGACTAAAATCCATTGTATTCTATCATAGATTGTTATCTATGGTTAAGAAAAGTATACTGCCTTATAATTACCTGGTTTCTTTTTTAAGTTTCATGCAGAAATTTATTTTGACCATGACTTACAAAGTTATGTCCTTGTGGATCAAGGCAGTCAAAATGGTACAGTTGTTAATGGAAAACAGATTCTTCAGGTGCGTACATGTATTAATTACTTGAGTATATTTTTAAAAACTCAACTGAAATTTTTTATTTCTAAAGGTCATAGTTATATATATCATTTGGTTTCAATCAGTGTTCAAGTCCAAATGTGGAAGGGAATTCCCAGAAAGGGTTAAAAAAGTATGTAAGTGGATACTTGACTATTGAGTTTTGACTTCTAATTATTTATGCCTTCTTTTTAAAAATAAATGCATTTTAAAGCTATTCAGAGTAAATATTCTTACAGCAACTTTACAGACTCTTCTTTTTTTGTATTAAAATGTTTTAATGAAAGTATTGCTTAACTGAAAACTTTGAAGGAAGGGGCCATGTCTGTCCAGTTAATAACTCTTCTTTCTCCACATGTAGCAAAGTGCTTGGCCCTGGAAGGGAGGGAGGGAGGCCTTATTCTTTGTCTATAAGAATTGCAAATGAAGTAAACAGGGAAAAGGGAAAAGGTGATGTACTTTCTTTTTAACACTTCATCTTTTTTCCCAAATACCAACCGTACTTTTGTATATTTTTCTATTCTGATATTAGATTATGGCATGTTACACGATAACATGAATGTTGGGTTTGGGTTCATTTTGGTAATGGATTGTTTGAAATTTGGGTTACGTATTTCTCTGATAGGATTGGGTATAGAGATAAGGAGATTGTGGATTTTGATAATATAAAATCAATTTAGATATCTCTTCTCCACTAGTAGAACATTATGGATCATCCTCAAGTTGTAGAAATGTGTTTATGTGTCTCTCTCATTGAGAACCACCTCAAACATTTTTTTTTCTTACAATCAGACATTACTTAGAGAATAATCATGTAAAACTCTTGAATTTTTATTTTGTAATTTTTTTCCTCAGCCTAAAACGAAATGTGACCCTTATGTACTTGAACATGGAGATGAAGTGAAAATTGGAGAGACAGTATTGTCCTTTCATATTCACCCTGGCAGTGACACCTGTGATGGCTGTGAACCGGGGCAGGTTAGAGCTCACCTTCGTCTTGATAAGAAAGATGAATCTTTTGGTATGTGAAACATACTGTTATATGTGGGCAAATGTACTGTTATATGTGGGCATGATAACTTCAGTTCATAGGAGTGTTCTACAAAAGAATTAGTTGGCTACCATCTTCATATCTACTTGATAGAGTGCTGTATTGGATACATTTATATTTCAGTGAATATTATCAGATGAGACTAAGAAATGACATGTATTTGAAATTTGAGACCTAGGCTAGTAGATTATGATTATAGTTGATTTTTCTATGTAATAATTTAGCTTTGCTATTTATAGCATTAGTTTATTTTCTGACCAGGAGATAATCATTAGCTCTATCTTTGCTAATCAAGTTTAGCAGGCTTTTGAAGCAACACTGCATTGGTAGCTAAATGTCCTTCAAAAGAATAATTATGATATAATTATAATAAAGGTTGGTTTCCTTTTAACATCTATTTACTGATATGAAGAAGTCATCCACAGTTTTAACTCCATCATATAATAGTAGCATAGAAAATAATAGGCCAAGGTATTAAGAGGAGTTGGTTGATATGTTTACTTTTCTACTTTATGTTGCTATATCATCTGTATATATACCATTATTTTCTATAGTTAATAATGCTGTAGAAGTTTGCAGTCTTGCTTTAAGCCCACTCATCTAAGGCTTTTAAGTTTAAATAAATACTTTGATCTAGTAAGAACAGACTTTTTTTCACATCAGTTTTTAACCCCAAATACCAACTCCACTATTGTATATTTTTGTTTTCTGATATTACATTATGAAAATAAGTATGGCACATCATACAATAACATGAATGTTGGGTTTGGGTTATGTGATTTTTTTTTTTTTTTTTTTTTGCTCATGGGTATGTTCCTTTTAAAATACACAATATTTCCTCATTTGGGACTTATTATTATTTAAAAAATTAAGATGTTTGATATTTCTTTTGGTATTTATACTGTGATGTTCCTATAAACTTTGAGTTTTGGTTTACTTTCCAAGTAGATTTATTAAAATGTTGAAAGGACATCATCACAAGTCAGGATTCTTTTATGTCAATATTTATTTGAACTTTTGATATTCAGATGGGATATTAATAGTATTAATTAGTTGTTTGTTATTAAATAAGGGTATTAATTTTATATAATATCTGTCAGATTTAGTGAGTTTTTCTTTTTAAACTAAACTTACTTTTTCCTTTTAGTTGTTCCAGCACTAAGCAAGGAGGAAAAAGAGTTGGAAAGGAGAAAAGAATTAAAGAAAATACGAGTAAAATATGGTTTACAGGTAAGGATGTTAAAGATTAAAAAGTTATTTAGAATGGTTTTGAGATTGATATAATTTTTTTTAGTTTATTTTACCTCGACAACTGTTGAGGTTGGAGTAGAAAAATAATAATAATGCCCTACATTTGAACAGCCATTTCTCAGTTTTAAAAACTTTGCATTAAAATGTTACCATTGAAAAACATAGTTGGAGAATTAATACTGCCTGATTTTAAGACTTGTTATAAACTACAGTAATTAAGACAGTATAGTATTGGCATAAAGATAAATAGGTCAATGGAACAGAATGAGTCCAGAAATAGACCCAGATAGATAGGTGTGTATGTGTGTAAGAGAGAATGTGTATGTGATTTCAAAAGTGTGATGGTAATTTGGTGGAGAAAAAAATGGTATTTTTCATTAAACAGTGCTGAACCATTTAGATTGCCATACCTTAAAACCTATATAAAATGAACTCAAAATGGATCATAGATATGAATTTAAATACCACAACTATGAAACTTTCAGAAGCAAACCTTTTTTTTAAAACTGAGACAAAGATTTTTTGATAATACCAAAAGCACAATCCATAAAAGAAAAAATTAATAAATTATACTTCCTTCAGAATTTCTTTTTTTCCGAGACACTGTTAAGAGAATGAAAAGATAAACAACAGACTAGGAAAAATACTTGTAAATCATATATCTGATAGAAATTATATATCTATAATAATGAACTCGCAAAACTCAAACAGTTCAGTTAAAAAATGAGCAAAAGATTTGAAGAAACTTTATGGAGATGTACAATTGGCAAATAAAGATATTAAAAGATGTTTATTATCAGTAGTCATTAGGGAAATGCAAATTAAAACCAATGGAAAAGAATGACCATACCAAGTGTTGGTGGGCAAGTGGAGGAACTGGAACTCACACACACTGCTGGTGAGAATATAAAATGATGTGATTGCTTTGGAAAACAGTTTAGTAGTTTCTTTAAAAGTTAAATATACATCTACTATGTGATTCAGTGTTCTACTCCAAGAGAAATGAAGCAGTATGTTCATACAAAGACTAGTAAACAAATGTTCATAGCAGCTTCTTTTTTCTAATAGCCAAAACTGAGAACATTACGAATATATAAACAAACTATGGTATATCAATATGGTCAAATACTATTTAGCAATAAAAAGCTTGAGCTTTTTATTGATAACAGGCTACAATGTGGATGAATTCAGTTGTGCTGAATGAAAGAAGCCAGACAAAAAGAATACATGGTGTATACTTCTACTTATATAAAATTCTAGGAAAGCAAACTAACATGTGACAGAAAGATTAGTGGTGGCCTGGATACAGGAGAGGAAGGAGGCACAGGGAGGATCTAGAGGAATGGTTTATAAGAAAGGACAGAATACTTTGTGGGAGATGGATATGTTTATTGGTGATAGTTTCATAGATGTATACACATCTCAAAAGTCTAATTGTACACTTACATAATTTATTGTATGTTAATATGCCACAATAAGGCTGTAAATAAAGTTATAATTTAATCATGTAAGTAGACCAGGAAGGTAATATTTCCAGTTTACATTTGAGAAGCTAAAGCATAAGGGTCACCTAGCTCCTAAATTACAGAACTATATATAGAATCTAGGTCTTAAGCATATTTGTCCAGTGCTTCTTACACTTCATGAAGATATGAGAAAAGATGCTGCCAAATCTGCAGAATTATATTTTTGTTTTTACTGTTTCATTAAGGGAGAAAAATCATAAAACAAATATCAAGGGGCTAATTTGGGAGGACAATAGAAGATACATAAGGAGAGAATCAAAAGTGTTTTTAAAAAATTTTTAACAATTTCTGTATCATCTTCTGGGGAGAAAAACTCATTAGGATTAGTGAGTCTATGTTTTTCTTCTCTGATTAAAAGCAAAATTAAGTAAAAACTTATGTGGTTCTTTCCTTGAATTGCTCTAGCAGCCCCTAGATCTCTGTGGATGAATGTCACATTTTTAGTATAAAGATCAGCAAGTACTAAAGGGTGGAGAGAAGCCTACTTTGAAGCCCCACGCTGAATTGACCACCTCCTCTTTTGTGCCAGTGCCACATCTTACGTATACTTTTATTGTCAAACCAGTCATGCTAAAGATTATGTGTATTTGCCCTCTGAGATTATAAATTTCTTCGTATTCCATCACCTAGCATGGAGCTTAACATACTCTTTACTCAGTAACTATTTGTTGAGTGAGTGATAATTACATAAATGGAACTAATGAAGCATAAAGCTTTTTATTTTTTGAAGTCTTTATTCATTTTCTTTTCCAAAGAACAGTAACCATACTATTTTAGGTCCTTTGGTACTTTTGGTTCCTTAGAGAAAAGGAGAAATAGATATTTTTTCCAACCCCATTGGTTCTACATGGTTTTTTTTTTAATATTGGTAGTTCATATTGAAAATATGAGTACACAGCATTAAGTTTTAATTCATTGTTTAATAGAGACCACATCAAACCATATTTGCCAAGTAAGGCAAATAATACAGATATTACATTTTTATTTACCAGCTTTGTTTTTTTCAATGAATATTTCTCGTTTATAAAGAATACAGACTATGAGGATGAAAAGGCACTGAAGAATCCAAAATATAAAGACAGAGCTGGAAAACGTAGGGAGCAGATTGGAAGTGAAGGAACTTTCCAAAGAGATGATGCTCCTGCATCAGTTCATTCGTAAGTATTAACTTTAATTGCTTTTAGTACTCTTTGTACCATATCACATTCATAGGGTAATATGACTTACAGGGCTTTATATTTTGATAGGTAGCTTTTAAAGAATAGTTCAGAATAAGATCAGAATATTACATCTATTTACATTTTTCTCTAAAATTAGAATTCCATTATTTCCTAGAAAAGTTCTGAGCATATAATGAGTACACATAGTTAAACACACATATATGCACACATATATGCGTATCTCGCCACTCAATTGAATGAGTATAGTTTTATATGCGAGGCATTTAGAAGGCTCAAAATATAATTTTGAGGTCTACAGTATGACCATATTTCTGCATTTAGTCATATGTTAGCTACATTTTTTTCCCTTAATATAAATTCTGGATTTAGTTAAAATTTGAATCTTTCATGTGGAACTGACAACTCGATATGAAATTTTGATTAAATATTATTTTATTGATTCTAAAGTATACTACTTGGATAGAGTTTTACAGTTACATATACAAGCAAACTTTTAATTTGACATAAGATAACAGCATGTCTTAAAATTTATGGAGTCAGATTTGATGAGATATAATAATTAGATATCCTAAGCAACATGGCAAATATTTTTTAAAGCTTAATATTTTTAAAAATAACTGTTGGAGAATACAGAGATTACCTTAGAGTTAAATTAAAAGACAGAAATAAAAAGTAAAACATATTCATATGACATTACTTAATTGTTATTGAAGAGCTAATTTAACATTTTGTAGAACTGAAATGGCAATGTGGTAGAACATAAAATTAAAATACACTTAAGTTAGCAGGACGTAAAATCAGAACAAAATGCAAATAGTGAATAAGAGGTTTTTTATTTTAACTTTTTCATTGATGTATAACAAACAGAAACGTGCACAAATATAAGCATCAATATTAATGATATACAATTAACACATTGTAAAGTACATGTTTCTTGGTCAAGAAATAGAAAATTTCAGTAACCCCAGAAACCTACCCTCCTTGTGCCCCCTCTTAATCACTATTGTTCCCTCCTCTCTAAAGGTAATCACTCTGCAGACTTCCAGTAGCAACAGATTAATTTCACTTATTTTTGAATTTTAAGTTGAATAATTCAGTATTTTGTGTCTGTATTTTTTCCACAACATTATCTTGTTAGGTACATTTTATTTGCATTGCTGTATAATATTCTCTTGTGTGAATGTGCCACAATTTTTGATCTTGGACATCTGGGTTATTTCTTTTATGTCTTGGTGTACCGTGCACCTGCTTTTCTGTTAAATGATATATATAGGATTAGAATTTATGTATCTTCAACTTTGTTAGATAATGCCAGTTTTCTAAAGTAGTTGTGCCCATTATTTTTTAATTCATGAATATATTATAAATGTGACCTAAATGGTTTTTTAGAAATCAACTGTCATCTTAATTTTCTTTAAAGTGAAATTACTGATAGCAACAAAGGTCGGAAGATGTTGGAGAAAATGGGTTGGAAGAAAGGAGAGGGCCTAGGGAAAGATGGTGGAGGAATGAAAACTCCGGTAAGACTTGTGTTTTCTTTCATTCTTTATTCTTACATCAGACATATTTACCGTATATCTAATATGTGCCAGGTATTGCCTTCAGTGCTAGGAGACATTATTACTGTGCTTGTGGCCATTTGTGGTCACTAAATATACATATGTGTATTGTTTTTATTTTGCTTTTAATGTTTTTCAGAAGCTTCTTGAAGTTTTTTTCCTCATTGAAGCTAGAATATTAAATGTTATTTCCTGAGCCAAAGGTTTTTCTGTGTCTTTTAGTTGCATTTAGTTACTTCCTTACTTTTCCTGGTACTAAGAATTGGAGGAACAGTTACAGTGTCACTTTATAAATAGGAAGGTTCTATATTAGCTAGAAAATCTGTTTTGGGTTCAAAAATTAGAGCGTATAACAAGCAATGGAGAGAATAATGTTTGAAAAACAGTACAGTGATTTAATTTTGCAGTCCCATGGTTCATCAGGGTTTGGATTATCTTTCACAAAAACCTTACAAAGTAAAATGACTAATGAACTCTCTTGATAATTACTTAGTACCTGAAGAAATAATGAACTCACTGTGAGTTTATTGTAAAATTTTTCATTTCATAGAGATACAATGGGGAGAACATTCGTTTTATAGTCAGACCTAGATTAGAATATGCTCTCTTGGGACTTAGGGCAAGTTTGGACTTCAATTTTTATATGTTAAAATAGGGATAATAAAAACTTTTTCAAGTATGCCAGAAGATAAAGCCCCTAGCATGGTGCCTAACATATATTATACATTTAATGATTCTCAAAATAATGAGAAGTCTTCCTTTCCATTTATGAAAATGAGCGATTAAGACTATGTATGAGTTTTAATGTTTAATCTATCTGTTCATTTAAGTGAGGCCAGGACAGTAGGTATAAATACATCTTTTGCCTTTACTTTTGGTTAGGGTGAGATGACAGACTGCAGTGCAGCATTTCAGTGAAATTTGGTGATTGCTATTTAAGGAGCACTTTTTTGTGTGTAGAGTCAGCTGTACTTATTGACAAGCACAACAATGTAGAAAATGAATTTAAGTTCCATATATAGTCATGTATGTATTCCTGTATGATATTTGGTGCATTTGACAGATTTTCTTTTGTGTCATTTCTAAGTCAGAGAATTATAGTTAAAGTACTAAGTTGTACACAGCAGATTTGTGTGCTTTGACTGTACAATAACTCTCTTCTCAACTTTTGGTAACAGATCCAGCTTCAGCTTCGGCGAACACATGCTGGCTTGGGGACAGGCAAACCATCCTCAATTGAAGATGTTCACATTCTCCAAAATAAGAGTAAAAAGAACTGGGAGAAAGCACGAGAGAGGTTTGCTGAAAACTTCCCAGAAACTAAACCTCAAAAAGATGTACCAGGGGCCATGCCCTGGGTCAAAGGGACTGTAGAGTGAAGGTCAGTCATAGAACACAATTCAAACTTTTGAAAGAGTCTGGAAACTCTTATTTTATTGCAGAACTTTTTTCTCCAAAAGAGCCAGTGGCATGAGGGAACTGTATCACAATTTACCCCCTCATGATTCAGAAATGTATAATAAAGTGTGGTTTGCAGCTTTTAAAAAAACATTTTCTAAAACTAATAAATAGTGACTGAATCAAGTTATTTGGTGAGTGGATTAAAGTTCACAGGGCATGGATGAGCTTATGAACCTTTGTTATTTTATCTTGTCATTTAGAAGACCCATATAAGTAACTAGTCTTATAGGCAAAATTCATATATCCACTAATGACTTAATGTACATTTGTCCTTGTCTCTAAATCTTTGTCATTGTAAGGTGTGCAACAAAAAAATATCAAAAGTTTATAAAAACAATTCTGACTGTAGACATCCTTGTTTATGCCCTTCAGAACTTAGATAAAAAAAAAATGTTGAGAAAACATGGGTAGTGGTGCATAAATTTTATTATCCTTGAAATAACATAAGTAATATTATTGAAGAACTAATGAACAGGTGACATGTTGTAGAGAATTAGTCTTTCATTGTTTTCTTCTGTGAAGAATGTTGATTTGTATGATATATTAAGCATTTACATTTGGTTTGTTTCATAGCTGAAATATTTAGATATGAACAATTGAATACAGTATTGAAATATTCAATGTGCTGGCATTTGTAGTTTTGATAATTCCCATTGCTGGCAATGGAGTTGTGCCAGAGAAATTTGATTTCTACTGCAAATGGATTACCTAGCCAAGGCCTCAAACTCAAGGTATTTATTGAAAATGTCCTCAAATGCAATAAAAACATTATAACATCAAAAAGAGTGATTCATTGAACAAATGATTTAAACATACTGGTCTGCTTTGAACTTGTGACCAGAAAGAAATTTTCTTTTTAAATTGGCAGAGCAATAGCAAAAGGATAACCTCAAATACTGGAGAACTGCAGTGCAGCTTTCTGAAAGCAGGTGTCACTGCTCTGCCACTTACTCTGTTTTCTGTTAACTTTTCTCTCAGCTTTTTGCTGGGGAATTAATGCTGGATCTGACCCTTTTCTGGCAGTGAATATAAGCTATTGCTCCCTCATCTACTATAAAGAAATGTCTTTAAGATTTAGAATAGGAAATGAAAATTCGGAAATAAATTACACAGTAGGGAAGATAATTCAGAAAGAAAAGCTACCTGTTGGAATTTCTAGTCTAAATGGTACAAGATAATTAGAAAGAAAAGGGAGTGGGGAAAGGAAAGTAAATTTATTACTAAAGATGAGACATTTGACCAAATTGTTAAGTCTCTATAGGCCTAAGCTGGGATAATCAGAGGTCCTAGAACTCCAAATCTGGATAATGTATTTTTCTGTATCCTTCCTGGTCGCCTTCACACCCTAACACATACATATGTATGTTAGACTTGGAGGCAGGAAGAGTTTCCTGTATTATTTTCTCTAAAATAGAAAAAAATTACTCATCTAAATGTGCTTTTGGTACTGGGACAATATAGGACTCCCAAAGTAGGCTTTGCTTCTGGTAGATCTCACTCATTGGGTTTGCATACAAACGTCTATATAATATTTTCCATTTTTATTATTGGATTGCAGAAAACTTTTTTTCATTGTTTTTTTTTTTGCTAAGAAAATGGAAACTTGAAAATGGCGATAAAATGGAAATATATGTGATATTTACATTAGTAAAACCCTTTGCTGATCTAAAGTCTCAGGGCTCTACTATATAGTGGTTAAAGCACTGAATAATGTCTCGGTCTCTTTCCAACTGTGAAATAAGAATAATATTTATGTCACATGTCTGTCTTGAATAGAAAATGAGAAAATGTACATATATAAAAGCACTTGGTAAACTGTAAAAGTAGAACAAATGTGAACTTCTGTTTGTTTAGATGCGTAGATGTGAACTGTATATATTTTGGATTACGCATAAAATTGATTTATGTCTAATATTTTAAATTATAATGTATTCACACAGTATAAATTTAATAACTTAATAGCCTTTAAGTGTTTAAGTGGAGCTACAAATTCTTGATTTGAGAAACCTAACATTTTTGCCAGAACATGAGAAGTTGACAAAATTGAGAATAGAAAAAACTGTCAACATTAGAATAAAATAACAGAAATTGTTTTCTAGAATTAAATAGCTAGGAAGCACTTTTTCTCAAAAAGAGAGGAATTAATTTCTGGTTTTGAACCAATTTTTACTTCCGATGTTTCATTTTTATTATAGTTGTGAACTTAAGTTATGGCTCACTGATATTGACTACCTTCCAACTTTTCATGTAAAAGATTGTTTCTTAATTTGATACATTTTCCATTTGCAGACAAAAGAAGGTAGAAATCTCAAACAAGGGAAAGCAAGAGGTATCAGAGGTTTTGTGAAAAAGGCCATCTTCTCAGGTTGTAGAACAGAGGGATGTGCTTGGCAGGGAGCCAGAAAAGCATTTCTGGACCCAACATGCAAAAATCTTCTCAGGAATAGTTGAAAATATTTTATCATCTTATCTTAAATATGCTTCTTATTTTCATAGGGCATCACTTACATCTCTGCTTTGATTCAGTACATTTCATTTGAGTTTTTCAGACTTTAAAGTTGGAAATACAGTTGGATTCTTTAAAAAGAGTTGGTGTTCATGTGTGTGTCTATGTGTATCAGCCCAGGCTTTCTCTCTGCCTTTCTGCTTTATTTACTATTCTTAGTATTGGCTTATGGCTTTGTAGTTGCAAAATGACTTTTGGAACTCCAGTCATCATATTTTATGTCCAAAACAGAAAGAAAGAAGGGCAAGAAAGTAGTATTTGTGTTAGTTCTCTTTTATCAGGAAAGCAAAGGCTTTCTCATAAGCTCTTATAGCAGTTTTCTCCTTAAGGTCATTAGCTGGAACCTGATAACATTACTGCCCGTAGCTGCAAGGGAAGTAGAAAAGGAGGGCAACAGGATGGTCTCAGTTGACTTTAGCCAATTTTGAACCAACATCTGAGGCTGAACACATTGCAGTTGGAACAGAATCAGGGTTCAGTGAGCAAGGGGGACAGTGAAGTTGAATAGGCAGGTAACTGTCTGCCAGGTCATTTAACTATCCATCAGTAGGGACTGGGAAGTAGATTAAATTGTGATAGTTAACTTTGTATAGTCATTCACATTTATAGTAAGTAGGAATATAACACCAGGAAATGGAGAGGGCTTCGGGGCTCAACCCCAGACATTTTCCTCACTCTTGTATGCCCAGTTTCATTTACCATCTACATAGTCATGACTCCCAGGTCGTTTTAGCCATTATAAATACCTAACTCAGGCACCGTAGATGTAACTTATCCATGTTTGAACTCATAGTCTTCTCCAAATCTGGTCTCTTCCAGTTTCCTCTCTCAGCTGGCAGCACCATGTAGCTAGTTTGTGCAAGCCAGAACCTAGGAGTCAGCCTCTATTTCACTACCGCCACCTTCTCCTTATTCCTAATTTCCAATATGTAAAATCAGTCACCATTCACCGGGACCATTTCAGTAGCCTCCTTACTGGTCTACCTGCAGTCACTCTTCCTTCCCTCTAGTCTATCCACAGGTGTCTTCACAACTCCTATTTCGTCATCTCCTCTTTAAGTCCTCCAATGGCTTCTCATTACTCTGAGGACAGAAAACGAAATCCTAGCCCATGAGACCCTATCTAGTCACTGCTAACTTTTCCAGGCCTATCTTGTATCTCTCTCTCACTTGACTCTAGGCTCCAGCATGCTGGCTTCTTTTTCTCTTCCTTAAACATGCTGTGTACTCTTTCATCCCAGGGCTGCTTATCTATTATGTCTGGAATGCTCTTCCTCCACCCTTTTACCTAGTTAACTCTGAAATATTCTTTAGATCTTTGATAGTTGATTCTTCTTCAGGGATGTTCCTTTCTCTCCCTAGATTAACTGCCTTTGATAAATGTTCTTGAAAATCCTCATTTGTTTCTTTTAGACAACTTATTTTGGTTACAGTTATATGTATTTTAGTGTGACTAGTGTGATATTTGTCTGTCTAGATTCTTAAATGCTGTTTGGGTGAGACCTTGGTTTTTCTCAGTACTGCATTCCTAATGCCTGGCATCAGGCCTGACTTATGCACTCATAGGCATAGAAATGAAAGAGCAAGATGGATTTGAGGAACTGCAAGTGGCTTGATACAGATGTAGTTTTATGTGACTGAGGAGACATGGAAGGAATTCAGCCTATATAAAGCAGTGGCTTTCAACTATTCTGATCATGATCCATGGTAAGAAATACAATTTATATCATAGCTTAGTATGTGTGCATATGTAACATGGTTTATATACCAGTTCTTAGCCATTAGTTCATGTAATGCATGCACTCTTAGTTTTTTTTTTCTATTAAATGTTTATTGAGCACTCACCAGGTGTTGTGAAGACCTGCGAAAGCAGACACCTCGTTTGTCTTATTCAGTGCTGTGTCTTCAGTACATAATACAGCATTGGATGCTTAGGAGGTAGGTGCTCAATAAATGCTTGTTGGTGAGATGGATGGAACACATTTTTGTAGTGTATCAGCCACTGTGCCAGACACTTAATATATATTCTTTATTCCTAATAGTATTTTATGAATTAGAAAACTGAGGCTTAGAGAGGTTTTTATTTTGCTCAAGGTCAAAAAGGCTGTGTGACAGTGGTAGGGCTGGGGTTTAAATTTTGATTCTTTTCATCCTAATGGGATGATTAAGGGCACAGGCTAAAGAATCTGATTGACCTGGGTTCAAATTACAGACCCCTCACTCAAGAGCTGAGTGGTGTTTAAAAACTTACTTAAATCTCTGTACTTTAATGTCTTAATGGGGTTGTTGGGAAGCTTAAATGAGATAATAAGGCTTATGTGGCACTGAACAGTGTCTGGCACATAAAAAGTCCTCAAGTATTAGTATTTATTAGTATTGTTATGCCATGCTACTAATACCAAGGATGCAGTTGTACCAGAATCCTGGAATGGAGTTGGTGCTTGAGGGATGAGGTGAGTACATGGATAGGCCATCTTCATTCCTTGAGGTGATGATAAGAGAAAGGTATGGACAAGAAGACTGAGTCAAGAGCTGGATTTCTTCATGAATATTGGAGAAAGGGCAAGGGATTGGTAATGAGAAAGACATTGAGAAAAGGTAGAAGCTATTGCAGATGACCGTCATCCTCAAAGAAGGGATGGATTCTGCATGACTTTGGAAAAAGAGCCATCTAGAGAATAATAGGGAGATCTAGCAGGCCCACCCTGGCTCTCAGTACCCTGTGGGAGCAAGGGAGAACTCCAAGAACTAGATTTCAGATACTTTCATATGAAAATCTTTTGACAGTATACATTCATACAGCAGCTAGCCATGAGGCGCCTTACACAGACTGGATGTAATTCTAGGCACTTTGGATACAGCAATAAATAAACTGGGTAAGACTCCCTGCATTCTTGGAGCTTACATTTATTTTTTAAATAGTATTTGGTTGAATATAAAGGTCAAGTAGCCACATAAAGGCCTTGATAGTTCCCAAAAGAGTATTAATCCAAAATAGTTTTTGTTCAATTAAAAGTTTTTCAAAAGTCAGAGTTCTGAGGGTGGACGTGGAAGGAGCAATTTAGTTTTTATTTGTTTGTTTGTTTGTTTTTAATGTTTTTAGATGTCTGCAAATCAGACCTTTTTTTAAAGGATGATTTTATAGACTCTGCCTTCAAAAAAATTGTAGTAATGTTTTTGAGAGTTTTGGATATGTGGACAACACTAAAACCTTACTGAGGCTGTAGCCCCCTATTTAATTATGTATTTCCTCTAATTACCTGAGAATAATATAACTCTACCTGCTCAGCCTTTTGGGTTTTGTGGTTTTAAATCAGAACAGTAGATTATTGAAGTACCAAAACAAACAAACAAAAAAAAAAAAAAACAAAAACAAAACAGTATGAATCAAGTTACTAGAATTGGAGCTGATGGAGAACATGTAAATCAAAAAGTCCCTGGAGGATGAGGAGCAGACATGCTTGTGGAAGTTCATGTGAATGGAGGCAAACAAAGTCTTCTGCCTGCTGAGGAAGAATGACTTCAAGAATTCTTCCAGCTGAAAGCTAGCTTTCTTCATCTGTGTTAAAATGTCATAGTATTTCATTGCCCAGAAAGAAAGGTAGAAGTTGCTGGAATATTATTAAATGTATTTTAATATGTGACAATGTGTTACAAGCTTCCAATTACCAGTAGATTTCAGAGGCCAGGAAGGTTGCCAGCTCATTCATCTGATCATTACTTATCTTGACCAAAGGCCCAGGAGAATATATGCTAAAATAATAAAGCTTTCATTAACATTTAGTGCTTTTCCTTTAAGCCTTCATTTAGTACTATGAAATCAGATTTCAGAGAATGTTATAATTAAGATTTTCATAAAAAGAAACATTTAAAACTATTTAAATATGTAATGACTCCCAGTGCTATATGAATCCTTTCACATCATAAACCCACTAAAATGAGCTTTAAGCTATACTACAACCATGCTACCTTTACTTAACTTTAATAGACAACACTATCAAGACCAATTTATGAGCCACACAGAATAATTATTGCTTTATTATAATCACGAAACTTATTATCCAGAAAAGTTAATCTGGTTAATCATATTCACCAAACTGGGTTCTGAATAATTGGCAGTTCTTATTTAAAAAAATTTTTTTTCCTGGAAAGATGAATACTTGTCAGCTTAAGGATGTTTTAAATGTGCCAGCATCTGCAAGAATGACTTCACAAGAGGAGTTCCAGAAATGTTTTAAGTTTGGAAGCATTTTTTTTTGGAATAACCCATTTCCAAGGTGACTTCTTTGAAGGAGCAGTACTTAGCTGGATTAGTTTTGATATATTGTAAGATTGGTCAGATTACTTTATAGTCATAAGTCATATTGAGTGTTGACTAGATTAAGCTCACTTGAAATTTATGTTTTGATAGATACATAGTTCTATCATTAAGGAGAATGACTTGGCATACCTTTGTGACTTAAGTGCAGCTGCTTAGGAATTAATTATACCAGGAACTTGCCCCTTCTGAGGTCCTTTGGTTTTGAGCTCCCATTCATATCCTTGCAGAACATATGTGGTCCTGTTCAAAATGTCCATGGAGACATTTGGTCCACACTGACCCATCTACTTAACCCCATGTGCTATGTATGACTAGCTAGGCTACCCAGGCAGGGCTATTGGTTATATAGCCCTACACAATTATTGGGCCAATAAAACATAATAGTAGTTTTATGTATTGTAAACCAAAAATCTAAATAAACATATGGACTGTTTGAACCCAGGGATGTTTTCTAAGTGTAGACATTTTTGACAAGATCAAATATCAAGAACCATTTGGCATAGACCAAATATACTCATGGATGTTTTTGATAGAACTAAATTTCAGTGACCTTTTGGTGTAGACCAGATGTCTCCATGGATATTTTAGACAGGACCAAAAATGTTCACGAATCATTCAGACGAGAGAAATAGAAGTCATCATTACTAAATTTAAATGCCAGAATTTGCCTGAATAATAATATATTTAAACCCATAACCCTGTAAAGTTATATGTTATCTTCATTTTACTGATGAGCAAACTGAGTTTCAGAGAGCTTAAGGTGGTTGCCAAGGTGACATAACATGTGATTGGAAGCTTAGATTTTAATTCACATCTGACTCCAAAATCTTGATCAACTCTCAGACATCATTACCTGGCCTTCCTAGACAATGGAATCCTTATTAGTGCACACATTTACAAATATTCTCAGAGCTATGTAGGCCTCTGAGTTCACCCCAGAGGCATCCTTCACACCCACCCACCTTCCAGGTATTGTTCTCAGAAAAGTCAGAGCACTCCCTGCATTGGACAGAGAGAGTCTACATATAAGAGGGGAAATATTAAGAACCCCACTAAAATATTGATTTTGGGGGAGGAGGGACTCACAAGTAAATGCCTTTCTTACACCCCCCGCCCCCCTACCAGATTAGGGCCAGGCAGTATAATGCTGGGGTAGGCAGAATAATCTTTGCTCCCCCCTGACCCAAGATATCTACGTCCTAATCCCTGGAACCTTTCAATATGTTACCAGTCGGGAGAATTAAGGTTGCAGATAGAATTAGGTTGCTAACCAACTGACCTTAAGATAAGGAGGGGGTTCTTTAAATGTGGAAGAGGGAGGCAGAGTGATGCAACGTGAGAAAGACGGGCCCTTTCTGGCCTTGAAAATGGATGGGGCCACAAGCCAAAAAATTTGGGCAACATCTAGAAGCTGTAAAAAGCAAAAAACAGATTTTCTCATTGAACCTCAAGAAAGGAATGCAGCCCTGCTAACACTTTGAGATTAATTTCCTTACCTGAAGAACTGTAAGATAAGAATTTGTGATGTTTTACGCCACTAAATTTGTGGTAATTTGTTACAGTAGCAATCAGGAACTAATACAGAGGCCAATATCACTTCCATTGGGGAAGCTGGCAGGCTTACCCCCAGCACCAGAGATCATGGGTGGAAAGTTGTCAACATTAACCCAAGTGTCAGCAAGCATTCAGGCCAGGATATAGAGGTCCCAGCTCTGGTGAAGAGATGGATCTGAAGAAAGGCCTGGTAGTAGTATAACTGTTAGGCCCCAGATGTGGTCAGGATCCATGGATTGAGCTCTAGGCTCCAATCTGCTACTTATAATCTGTGTGATCCTCAGCATGTCATTTCACTTTATTGACATGTGAGGCCTCATTTGAAAAACATGGACATTTATACCTGCTCTGTCTGCAGGGCACAAAAAGTATATAGTACAGGAGAACATGCTGATGACTGCTGTACACATTTTCAGTTCTATGTAGTAAATCTGATAGAATTAGTACCTCAGTACTATAGAAGATACTTTATATATACTATTATTTTTAATAATAAGCATACCTATGTGATTTTCAGCATTTTCTTCTAAATCTGCAATTAACCAGAAAATCCAATTAAACAGAGCAACTGATTCACTGAAAGGTCGACTGATGTTTTGCTATATTTTATATAATCACAACATATTAGAGTCAAAGGGGGACCTTAATGATCACCTCATTCATTTTCTAGACAAAGAAGCAGATTCAGGTTATAGAAAGGTAAGAAGTTCAGACCTTTAGAAATAGAATTCCTTCATGAGTTTATGACAGCAAAAGAAAACAAGCCCAGTGTTTCTGAATCCCTTAAGCATTAAAGACATGGACAGCTATTTAGAGTAGACACCTAGCCCAAAACAAGCCAAACCCTTCTCTCTTTTGGCCTCCAAGGATGACAATTTAGGTGCTCAAAGGGCCTTAGCTGTTTCAAGCTCAGTCATTGCCCTGCTTTACTCACATCCCCTTTTCCCTGCCAAATTTCAACCTCAAGAGGTGACTGATACTTTCCATCATGGCAGGGGTTCAGGGCAGTGTGCAGCCTAGTACCAGCCATCCCACCTTGCTAATGCAGTGCATGCATTGCTCTCATAGGCAGCACCTGGGTTGTGCTATTGGCAAGTCCCTGCACAAATCAGGGAAGCCCTGCTGATACCGGTGAGGCATGTCACTGTCACCCATCAGTACTGCCAACACTTTGAGGGCAGACTGCCACAGCCAGTGAGGATGAAGCAATCCCTGGAACACACCTGTGCACTCTAATCCCACTGCTTAGCTGATGTGGAGATGCTAGCTTTGCTAATTGGTCTTGATAGCCCTTGGGCTTTGCCAGCAGAGCGCTCAAGGCCAAGGAGGTGGAATATCAGTTGAGGATAGTTATGTAAGCTGCCATAGCCGCTCTCTCCTGACAAGTCACTCTGGGACCCGTTTTCTCCTTTGTCTAATGATGGAGTTGGGCTGCACAGGGCTACATTTCTTCTAGGTTTTTATGGAACTGGGGATTATATCAGTCCTTGTGTTGCTTTTTTTTTTTTTTTTTTTTACTTTAAGGAAGCTGAATACTGATGGTGAGGATTTTTCATTTGCAAAATGTAATTTTTTATTATAAAAGTAATTCATGCTTGGTAAAAAGAATTACAACAGTGCAACAGAGTATAAAGCAGAAAGCACACTCTCTTCCCTTAACTCCCACAACCAGCACTCATTCATCAGTCAGGCTAACTGTTCTCCTCAGCCCTGAACAGGCTATTTGGGTTCCCATTAGCCATCTTTTTTAAGAGAATGGTTAAGATTCTCAAAGTAAATCTTTGCTTATTTTAATGGTCCTAACAACTGGTGAAATAGGGTAACATTTTTAAAAGATTTTTTTCCTTCTAAAAAGTGCAAATTCAGATCTTATAGCCTGACTTATAAATACACATGAAGTTAAATGTCAGTAAGAGAAATAACATACTAGTATTAGAGTAATATAAAAATTGCAAAAGACAGAAGAATAAAATACATTAAAATGATGCTAGCACGTTTATCAAGGTGTCAGGACTGTGGGGAGTGTGTGTGTGTGTGTGTGTGTGTGTGTGTGTGTGTGTGTTTTCTGCTGTTTTTCACAGCTTGGAGCATTGCATTTTTGTTACTTGTGTAATGAAAAAAAATAGTTTTTAAAAAACATTCTTAATAATGACATGTTAGAGTAGTTGATTGGATTTAAACCAAACAGTTTAATAACAGACACTAAATCCTTTGATTAAACAGCTTTAAGATTATTTTAGGCTTTTCATTTTTCTGTTATGAATTCTATTCAGAATTAAAAACAAATGAGTATATTAATAATTACAAGAAAACTAACATTAAAAATCTTAAACACACTGAGTGGGTTTAATGCCTCAAATGTTTATTAAGCAGCTATTACATGCAAGGCATTGTGGGAGTAGAAAGATGAGTGAACTGCATCCTTAACCCCAAGGGCTCAGGGTCTGGCGAGAGATAAAAACCCACATAGCCATATGCTAGATGGCCTGTTCTAAGAGTTGTGAGATGCAAAATGCTATGAGAGTCCAGAGAAGTAAGGAATCATCTGTAAATGAGGAACCTGGGAAAGCTTCATGCAGGCAGTCAAATTTGGGCTTGGTCTTAGAAAAATGAGTAGATTTTTAGAGGGAATTTTAACAGAGGCATAGAGGCTCCAAGACCAGGGCATGTGAGGAAGAACAGTCCAATAGGCTGGAGAACACAGCATATGTCAGGAAGGGGACACCTAAGACTGGCTCCAGGTTTGGAGGACGTGGATGTCAAGTCACAAAGTCAAAGCCTGTAGATGAGAGACAATCTTGGGGGAATTTTGAGCTGGAGAAGTGATATAAACAAACTTGGCTTATTTTGGCTAAGTTGAGTGTCAAGTATGGAACAGTGGGAGCAGTGATGAGAAGATGAACTCCACCCAGATGTGTGGTAAATGGGGCCTGAGATTGACAGGTGGCATCTGAAGGAAGACAGTTGTGATATTTTGTAAAAATAGATTCAGAAGATCAGGGGCCTGGGATTCAGTAAGACTGAAGTTTAAGTCCCACCCTGCCTCTTCATAGTTGTGTGACTCTGAGGACATTACTTATCTCCTCTGAGCCTCTCTTCCTCTACAAAATGGCCATAAGAGCACTTATGTTATGAATTTGCTGCCTGGTAAGCAATTATTCTTGTAAAGAATTTACCACAGTCCTAGCACATGGTGAATGCTTAGTGTGTGTTAGTATTACTGATGGTTTTACTTGGAATTGGTGTTAGGAAGGAAACAGGTGTCAGCCAGGTGACTGAGTAACAAGGAAGATGGTACAGTAGCTAGAGACTGAATCTGTATCTCAACTCTACTGTTTTACTAGCTATGATCTTGTACAAGCTACTTAACTCCTATCAGTTTCTTTATCTGTAAAATGGGCATAGTATTAATATCTCCCTGTGGAGCTGCTTTGAGAATAAAGCAAAATAATACATGTAAAGTGTGTATGTACCTGATATATTTTAAAAGCCCAGTAAAGGTTGGGATGTGGACTTGAATATATTTGCCCCTTCCATCAGTAATGGCAAGATATGCAAGCAGAGGTAGAAACATCCAGCAGGAGATTGAATATAAAGGACAGATCCTGGGGGGAAGGCGAGAGAACTCTCAAGGCTCGAAGTATTCAGTAGTTGCTGGCACAGATGTGATTATTGCAGCTCTACAGGTATATGAGCTAAGAATGAGGGCAGAAATTGGCTTAAGGAAGCAATCAGAGAAATCCAGATAGAAGACATTCTATAAGACAGATGGCTGGCACTCTTCATAGGGGAGGGAAAAAAAGTAAGGGCAGCTGTTCCAGGCTAAAGAGTTATAATCAAAAGTAATATATTTACTTTGATTGGACCGTTTTAAAGATAAAAAGATATTCTTGAGACAACTGGGGAATTTTGATTAAGAACTTGATGTTAGAATTAGGAAATTGTTTATATTCTTGGGTATGATAATTGAATTGTAATCATGTAGAACGATGTCTTAATTCTTAGACATATGCTGTATACTTAGGGATGAAATGTCATGTATGTATGGGATGGCAGGAAGAAAAAGTAAATATGGCAAAATGATAATTGTTCAGTCTATGCAGACGGTATGTAAGTATTCATTGTACTAGCCTTTCAACTTTTCTGGATGCTTGAAAGTTCTCAATATATAAAAAAAAAGAAAAAAGTAATAGACCTGAAAAAAGATCATTTGGGAACCAGTCTACATCAGGAAAAGGAATTCTCTGGAGAAAAAGCAAGTTCTACCTACTAAAGGAGAAATTTCAAGAAGGCAGAGATTAAACAAAATGAAGGCTGAAAATAAATCATCATATTCAGCCTCTGGGAAATAGTGGCGGCTTCTTAAAATTCCAATGTAGCATGGAAAGCTCACCATGGAGTAAATAATGAAGAGGAAGTACAGATAGTAAGGACTACTTGACCCTCTTTGAATGGTGGTTGATACGTCCAGGCTGTAGGAGTCTTTCTTTTTAGTGTGAAAGTGGGCATTTCTGAGGAAGAGCAAATCTGGGTAAAGGGAGGGAATAAGACAGAGGAAAGAAGGAACCCAGTGAAGATGGAAAAAGAATGGATGGAAAACATGAGGAGGTTGTCTCAAATGAGGATGCCTTCTTTGACCCAGAAGTGAGGACTGGAGACAAGTGGAGAAGGAAGCGGCCTTCCTAGCAATGAAGGATGAGGTCATGTGTTGCTTGTAAGGAGGCAGGCCAGAGGCAGAAAGTGGGGACTGACTACAGCTTCCACTGGGTCTGAAAGGGGAAAGACGGTGGAAGTAAGATACCGTGCACTTGATATTGTGGTGCAAGCTGGGGAGCAGAGTAAACAAAGGGATGTTCCAGGTTGTCCCACCGAGGCACTAGAGATGATGAGGGCAAAGAGCAGTTGTGGAAACCAAGTAGCCCCTCTTTCATAACTTGGTGCTGAGCAAAGTCTGCTCATCACTGATTTATTCATTAGCAAATGAGTAAAACTTTTTTTTGTGGCGGGGAGGTAAAATGCTTTATCCTCATTTCCATGGGCCCTCCACCATGGAATGCCCCTGTTGGCATACAGGCATATGGTATGGTAGTCTTTGGCATACAGGCATATGGTATGGTAGTCTGTCTTTTCAGAGTTTCCAGGTACATGGATGGCTCTGGGTGATCTAGGTCAAGGGGCTGCTGAAGCTCTCATTTCCAAAGGCAGTCGGAGGAAAACCACCCCCTGCATGGATGCCCACTAAACCCCAACAGCAAAGGAGGCCGCTGGAGCTTGCGCTCCCAGGCACCCCAAGTAATGGCAGAGTAGAAGTGATTTTGGGTTCTGCGCTGGCTCCCTAAGTGCTTTTCAAGGTCCCACACTGAAGATTCCGGTTCAGCAGAAGGCAAGGCCTGAGATTCAGCAAGCAGGTAAGGCTGCAGGTGATCTGAAGACACTGGTCCGCGGAACACACTCGAAGCCAAAACTTACAGGAGAACTTTCGTGATAATGTAGCCATCCCTATCTCCCTCGGGTTCCTCTTTAAGCGGAGTCTGCAGCGGGATAGCAGCCAAGGCGCCTTCACGGCGGGTCACTTCCCGCAGCCGCGCCTGCAGCTCCTCTCTCTCGGCCTGCAGCTCCCGCCGCACCTGGGCCGCGGCGCGCTCCTCCTCCCGCAGGGCCCTGCGCCTCCGCTCCAGAGCGCGCTCGCCCTGCTCCACGGCCGCCTCCCGCCGCGCCAGCTCGCGCTCGCGCAGGCTCCCGCGCACGGCCAGCGCGCCCATCTGCTCCAGAAGGCGTGCCCAGTCGCCCTCGGCGGCCTCCGCAGGGCCAGGGCCGGGTGCCGGCGGCGGCGAGCGGGGGGTGGCGGTCTTCTCCAGTTCCCGCCGATGTGCACTCTTTAGGTGCCTCCACAGCGCCGGGGTGCCTGCGTGGAAGCCCGGGCCCCGGCTCACCTGCTCCCCGCACAGCCGACAGGTGGCCCAATGACCCGACGCCTGTCCTGGGCGCGCGGAGGCCAGGTGAAAGTACCCCCAGGCCTCGGAGTATGGCGCCCCCAGGCGTCCGGGAGGCGCCGGCGCCAAGCCTAGGTACAGGCCGCCCTGCGCTTCAGTATCGTCAGGCCCACGGGTCTCTTCCATGGTCGCCACCACCTCGTCGCTCTTCATCCTCTCTGCAGCGTCTGCATACCAAGGGGGAAATAGGTAAGAACAACAAAATTTTATATGTATAGATATACACACATTAAACACACAACTTCTATGACTATAGCCTGTGAAGAAACCATGCCGTTCTTTCATTACAGGTAAAAACCCTATGGTCAGTTTGGGTAGATACGTGGGTTTCTTTTTCAGTATTATTAACTGTTGATTCCTCAGGAAAATAAATGTTAAAAATGTCTAGCCCTCTTTTCTTAACTAGGAATTCTCTTACAAATTAAATGGGTCCTCAGCTAACAAGTGGGAAGCCAGTCTTCTTACATAGAAAGAGCTATTTAAGTGCTGTATGTATATAGTAATTTAAAAAATTAGTTTTCCTTTTTCAGTTACAGTTGACATACAATATTATATTAGTTTCAGGTGTACAACACAGTGATTAGACATGTATGTACCAATAAGTCTGGTACTGACCTGACACTATAGTTAGTATATTATTGACTATACATCATTGTGACTATTTTTATAACTGGAAATTTTTATTTATTGATCCCTTCACTGTTCTCATTCATTCCCCCAACCCCTCTCCCATCTGGCAGCCATCAGTTTGTTCTCTGTATCTACGACTATATTTGTTTTGTTTGTTCGTTTGTTTTTTAGATTTCACATATAAGTGAAATTATATGGAATCTGTATTGCTGTCTGACTTATTTCACTTAAGCGTAATACCATCTAGGTCCATCCCCAATGTCATGAATGGCAAGATTTCATTCTTTTTCATAGCTGAGTAATATTCCATTGTGTTATGTACCACCTCTTCATTATCTATTCATCAATCAGTGGACACTTAGGTTGCTTCCATACCTTGGCTATTATAAACAATGCTGCAATGAACATAGGGGGTGCATAAATCCTGTCAAATTAGTGATTTCAATTTCTTTGGGTAACTACCCAGAGGTGGCATTGCTGAGTCACACGATAATTCTAGTTTTAATTTTTTGAGGAATCTTCATACTGTTTTCCATAGTGGCTGCACCAATTTATGATCCCACCAACAGTGTACAAATATTCCCTTTTCTCCACATCCTTGACAACATTTGTTAATTTACTGATGAAAGCCATTCTGACAGGTGTGAAGTGATATTTCATTGTGGTTTTAATTTGCATTTTTCTGGTGATTAGTGATGTTCAGCATCTTTTCATATGCCTATTTGTCACCCGTAAGTCCTCTTTGGAGAAATATCTATTCAGGTCCCCTCCCATTTTGATACTGGATTATTTTGGTGTTAAGTTGTATGAGTTCCTGATACGTTTCGGATATTAACCCCTTATCGGATATATCACTGGTGAATATTTTCTCCCATTCAGTAGGTTGTCTTATTGTTTTGCTGATGGTTTCCTTTGCTGTGCAAAACCATTTTAGTTTGATGTAGTCCCATTTGTTTATTTTTCTTTTGTTTCCTTTGCCTGAGGAGACATATCCAAGAAAATAATACTAAGATCAATGTCAAACACTTCACTGCCTATGTTTTTTTCTAGGAGTTTTATGGTTTCAGATCTTACATTTAGGTCTTTAATCCATTTTGAGTTTATTCTTGTATATGGTCTAAGAAAGCGATCCAGTTTCATTCTTTTGCATGTATCTATCAAGTTTTCCCAATACCATTTATTAAAGAGACTGTCCTTACTCCATTGTATATTCTTTCCTCCTTTGTCATAGATGAATTGATCATACAGGTGTGGGTTTATTTCTGGGCTCTGTCTCTATTCTGTTCCATTGATCTATGTGTCTGTTTTTATGCCAGTACCATGTTTTGATTATTATAGCCTTCGTATAGTTTGATATCAAGTTGTGTGATACCTCCAACTTTGTTCTTCAAGATTGCTTTGGTTATTTAGGGTCTTCTGTGATTTCATGTAAATTTTAGGATTATTTGTTCTAGTTCTGTGAAAAATGCCATTGGTATTTTGAAAGGGATAGCACTGAATCTGTAGATTGCTTTGGATAGTATGACCATTTTAACAGAGTTAATTCTTCTTATCCATGAGCACTATATATTCTTTCATTTATTTGTATTTTCTTAAATTTCTTTCTTCAGTGTCTTACAGTTTTCCTACTATAGGTCTTTTACCTCCTTGGTTAAACTTATTCCTAGGCATCTTATTCTTTTTGATGCAATTGTAAATAGAATTGTTTCCTTAATTTCTCTTTCTGATAGTTTGTTATTGGCGTATAAAAATGCAACCAACTTATGAATATTAATTTTGTATCCTGCTACTTTACTGAATTCATTTATTAGTCCTGATAGTTTTTTGTTGGAATCTTTAGGGTTCTCTATATAGTATCATGCTATCTGCAAATAATGAGAGCTTTATTTCTTCCTTTCCAATTTGGACGCCATTTTATGTATGTATGTATGTATGTATGTATGTATGTATGTATTTATTTATGTCCGATTGCTGTGGCTGGGATTTCCAATACGTTGTTGACTTAAAGTGGTGAAAGCAGACATTCTTTTCTTGTTCCTGACCTTCAAAAAAAAAAAGCTGTCAACTTTTCACCATTCAGTATGATGTTAGCTGTGGCTTTGTCATATATGGTTTTTATTATGTTGGGGTATGTTCTCTCTATCCCCATTTTGCTGAAAGTTTTTATTATAATTGGATTTTGTTGAATGCTTTTTCAGCATCTTGTGATATCACCATTTGATTTTTATCCTTCATTTTGTTTATGTGGTATATCATTGCTAATTAATTTGCAGATATTGAACCAACCTTGCATCCCAGCAATAAATCCCTCTTCATCATGATGTATGACTTTTTAATATACTGCTGAATTCAGTTTGCTAATATTTTTGAGGATTTTTGTATCTATGTTCATCAGAGATATTGGCCTATAATCTTTTTTAATAGTGTCTTTGTCTGGTTTTGGTATCAGGGTAATGCTGGCCTCCTAAAATGATTTTGTGAGTCTTCCCTCCTCTTCAAGCTTTTGGAATAGTTTGAGGCTAGTATTAATTCTTCTTGGATTCTTTGGGAAAATTCACCTGTTAAACCATGTGGTCAAGGGCTTTTGTTTGCTGAGAGTTTTTTGATTACTGATTGAATTTCATTATTAGTTACTGGTTTATTCAGCTTTTCTGTTTCTTCCTGATTCAGCCATGGAAGATTCTATGTTTCTAGGAATTTATCCATTCCTTCCATGTTGTCCAATTTGTCAGCATAATTGTTTGTAGTATTTCCTTACAATCCTGTGCATTTCTGTTGTGTCAGTTGTCACTTCACTTTCATTTCTGATTTTATTTATTTGGGACCTCTTTTTCTTGAGTAGTCCAGCTACATGTTTATCAATTTTATTTATCTTTTCAAAAAACCAGCTCTTGGCTCATTGATCTTTTCTATTGTTTTTTTGGATTCTATTTCATTTATTTCCACTCTGATCTTTATTATTTCCTTCCTTTTATTCACTTTGGGCTTTGTGTGTTCTTTTTATAGTTCTTTTAGGTGTAAAGTTAGATTGAGATTTTTCTTGTTTCTTAGGGTAGGCCTCTTTTTCTATAAATTTCTCTCTTAGAACTGTTTTTGTTTTGCCTCATACATTGTGATCAGAGAAGATGCCTGATAGAATTTCAGTCTTCTTAAATTTATTGAGACTTGTTTTGTGGCCTAACATATGGTCTATCCTCAAAAAATGTTTCATGGGCACTTGAAAAGAATGTGTCATTTAGGACTACTGTTTCCTTATTGATTTTCTGCCTGGAATACTTACCCATTGCTGACAGTGGGGGTGTTGAAGTCCCCGACTATTACTGTATTGCTGTCGATCTCTCCCTTTATGTCTATCAATATTTGCATTATATATTTAGGTGCTCCTATATTGGAAGCGTAGATGTTTATGGGAGTTATATCCTCTTGTTGGACTGATTCCCTTTATCATTATGAAGAACCCTTCTTTGTCTCTTGTTAAACCCCTTGTTTACATGTGTATTTTGTCTGATATAAGTATTGTTACCTCAGCTTTTTTTTCAAATTTACATTTGCATGAAATATATTTTTCCATCCTTTTCATCCTATGTGAGTTTTTCAATCTGAAGTGGGTCTCTTGTAGGCAGCTTATGTACAGGTCTTGTTTGTTTTACCCTTTAAGCCACCCTATATCTTTTGATTGGACCATTTAGTCCATTTACATTTAAAGTAAAATTGATAGGTATGTTGGTATTGCCATTTAAAAAATTGTTTTCTGATTGTTTTGTAGTTCTCTTTCATATTCTCTTGTTTTCTTGTATGTTGATGACTTTATATAGTGTTGTGTTTGGATTCCTTTCTCTTTATTTCTTGTATAGTTCTTGTTGATTTTTGGTTTGGGGTTGCTATTTGCTTTTCACATATACCAAGCTATTTTAAGTTGATGGTTGCTTAAATTAGAACATATTATAAAATTACTACAATTTTTACTCATCCCTTTCACAAGTGTTTGTCTTTGTCAGTGAGAATATTTTTTTTGTTATATTTTCATATTCATATTTTTGATTTTATATTTTCATATTCATATTTTTGATTTTCTCTTTTCTACTTAAAGTTCCATTAACATTTCTTGTAATACTGGTTTAGTAGTGATGAAGTCCTTCTGCTTTTTCTGGTCTGGGAAACTCCTTATCTCGCTTTCAATTTTATATGGTAGCCTTGCTGGGTAGACTAATCTTGGTTTTCGGTCTCTGCTTTTTATCACTTTAAATATTTTGTGCCAGTCCTTTCTGGACTGCAAAGTTTCTGTTGAGAAATCAGCTGATAGTCTTATGGGTGCTCCCTTGTAGGTAACTAACTGCTTAATTCTCGCTACATTTAAGATTCTCTATCTTTAACCGTTGGCATTTTAATTATGATGTGTCTTAGTGTGGGCCTCTTTGGTTCATCTCTGCACTTTCTCGACTTTTATGTCTATGTCCTTTGCCAGGTTAGGGGAGTTTTCAGTCATTATCTGTTCAAATAGGTTTTTAACCCCTTGCTCTCTCTCTTCTTTTTCTGGTATCCATATGATGCAGATGTTAGTACGGCGATGTTGTCCCAGAGGTCCCTTAAACTATCTCCATTTTAAAAAATTCTTTTTTTGTTTTTGTTTTTTGCTGTTCCGATTGGGTGTTTTCTGCTACCTTGTCTCCCAGATTGCTGATTTGATCCTCTGCTTCAACTAATCTGCTGTTTAATCCCCTCTAATATATTCTTCATTTCAGTTATTATTTTCTTAATTTCTGACTGGTTCTTTTTTTTGGTTTCAATTTCTTTGTTGAAGTTCTCACTGAGTTCATCTATTCTTCCCCTAACTTCATTGGGCATCTTTACAACCAGTGTTTTGATCTCTGTATCTGGTAGATTGCTTGTCTACATTCTGTTTAGTTCTTTTTCTGGAGTTTTGTCCTATTTCATTTGAGACATGTTTCTTTGTCTCCTTATTTTTGCTGCCTCCCTGTGTTTGCTTCTATATGTTAAATAGATTTGCTACATCTCTCAGTCTTGGCAGAGTGGCCTTACATAGTAGGTGTGCTGGAGGGATCAGTGTTACAGTCTCCCTGGTCACGAGGGGTGTTCCTTGTGTGGGTTGTATGTATCCTCTTGTTGTAATTGAGCCTTGATTGCTGTTGGCACATCCATCAGTGGGATTGACACTCAGGTTGACTAGCTGTGAGGACTGGCCATGACTACAGCAGATGAGCTCTTGTGTGGAGGACTGACCCCACAGAGAAGGAGTCACTTTAACATTCTGATACCAGCTGGTTCCTCTCTTTGGGTGTGTTGTTTGTAGAGTTGGTTGGGTGATGCTCTGGTGTAGTCTGAAGCTGATCACCAGGTAGATTGGTTCTGGAGCCTCCTGGGAGGGGCTCTGCTGCCATTTGTGCCAGGCTTAGAGCTGCTTGGTGGGGGCTACAAAGTGATTTGCAGTTGGCTGTTGCTTTTGCTGGGCTTAAACATGCTTGGGAGAGTCTATGCTGTGAAGAGAGGCTTGCTGCCACTAGTGTCAGGGTTGGGACTCTTTAGTGGGCACCACGATGTGAGCTGAGGCCAGCCGCCACTTGTGGTAGGCTTGTGGCTGCTTAGCTGAAGCTGTGTTCCAAGCCAGCACTGGTTGCAGCTTATGTCAGGTTTGGGGCCACCTGATGGGAGTTATGATGCAAGTTGAGACCAGTTGTAGTTTGTGTTGGGCATGGGGCTGCTTAGGAAGTTACATGGCATGTTGTGGCCAACTGCTTCTTGTTTGAGGTTTGAGAGATTTTAGGAACATCAGCAGCATGAGCCAAGGCAGGCTGTTCATGTAGAAAAGCTGCCGAAGGTGGCTTGGGCCAGGCATGTAAGCTGGGTGGGCAGTGTCTCAGGGAATCACAAGGGCAAGGAAAACAGTGTTAATGGAGAGCACAGATTTGGTGCCCACTTGCACATGCGTGCTGGATGGGAGCAGTGTTCAATAAAGGAATAATAGCACCTGCCAGCACTTCCATCCTGGAGAGAGCTGCCCCAACCCCTTCTCCTCCAGGCTTCACAATGACACTAATCAATTTAGTTTCTTCCTGTATGTCCCTGGCAATTTTTGAGCTACTGCCCACATACTGGTGCCTAGGGCAAGTGAGTTTGTGAGTGAATGAATCTTTGCACATGCTTTTCAGAAGGATGTCTGGGTCTCCATCTCATTGAATGCAATCCTTGTTGGTTTTCACAGCCAGATGTTATGGGGACTTCTCTTCCCAGCACTGGTGCTTCAGGCTGGGGACCATTCACTCCTCAGGGGGGAACTCTATAGTTGAGATTTTCTTCTCAATTCTTAATAACCACACCGTGGGTGTGGGATCTGCCTGTTCTGTATTTCTGCCCCTCCTACCAGTCTTATTGTGGCTTCTTCTTTATATTTTTAGTGATAAAACTTCTGTTCAGCTAGTCTTTAGCTGATTCTCAATGATGATTGTTCCACAGTTTAGTTGTAATTTTGATGTAGCTGTGGGAGGAGGCCAGCACAGTGTTTACCTTCTCTGCCATCTTGACCAGAAGTCTGCTGTATATATTAGTTTTAACTAGGCTCCTCTTCAATTCTATGGAAAAGTTATTGTCTTTTCTCTTCAGAATAAGAACAAAGCTCCCTTTTATATTCTCTCAATGTTGCAGAGTAAATTTTAGAAACAAACAAAATAAAACTTTAGAAATGAAAAGTTCATTTCTTAAACTTTAGGGCCGAAAGTGCCAGTAGTCAACAGTCTGTTAAAAAGGTTTCAGGGAGGGTACCTTTTTCAAGATGAAAGTATCTTTGTTTTGCAATTTAAAAACAGTGTGCTTATGAGAAAATTTACAGTACTAAAAGCAATAAAAATGTTTTATTTTTTAAATTTGCACATTTAGGAAATATAAAAAGCAACTTTATAAACTTTTACCTTTAAATTTTCTGGTAGGCCATGTCCTGAGGGCTTTGGAGTCTCTGTCATTGCCTCAGCATTTTCAGCCAACCCAGGTTCTCAGGTGGAAACACTGCAGCATGATCCCTAAGTTCTGAAGAATCATCAGCATTGCTAGGAATAAATTCAGAGGATAGTTAGCTGAGTAAAAGAAATTCAATTAAACAGCCTTAAAGATAGATATTAGAAATACTTGTTAACACTATGTCCCTTATGGCTTGAGTCATAAAACAAGTAGAACTAGTTTTCTATATTGCTCATCCCAACTAAATGGCTCCCTCTATATACTTGCAAGAAACATACTTTGGTCAATGCTTTTAATCAAGAAATAAAAATAAAAAACTATAGCTTCTTGCTTTCTCCAACAAAATATCTGTGTTAAAGGGATCCAGACACAATACAGGGACTATCATTGCAAAATCTTTCTTATTAAGAAAACATTTTACTACTGTAATAATCTGTTAAACAAGGAGGGATAGAAAAGGTGGTTATTCTTTAGGAAATAACTTCACAAAAGACCAAATATGTGATTGTAGACAAATTTGCTTTGAAAGTTTAAAAATGATAAGAGAATACATGACAGACTCTTGGAGCTCATCTGAGAACCTATTTTAGGCAAATAATCAAATGGGAGAATAATGCACAGTGAGATAGCCAGTGCCCACTCATACTGTCAGGTTGTGAACCAGTAACAGTGAGCAATAATAAAGTTCCAGGATCTCTCTTGTTAAATGCAACTAGGAATGACTGAAGACAAAGATGAGAACAGGAAAAAATTCTGCTATAACAGAATTTACTGTAAGATTTTAATTCAGTTGCTAATGATCTTGTTAAAGAAGAATTACCATTTTCTAAACCCCATTATTCTTTTGCCCATCAAGCAAGTCCACTCAGGATCAGGCATGACATTTAATATATCTTTCACATTTTGAAAAAAGATAACAAATTTATAAGAATCAGCAAAATAGACAAGTACTAGGCCTCTCTTAACACAAGAAATAGCCATTTACTTATCTTCTGATGCAATAGGTATTGATTTGAGTGTCATTATTCATGATGACCAATTAGTATAAAAGCTCTTTAGAAGTTAAAGGCTAGATTTCCTCAATAGATTTATTAAATTCTAAAGTCCCCAAAACAGGGATGAGGGAGGAAGGGAGCAACAGACCATCTCCAAGGATAATTTTTTACAGTGAGTAAACATTATGATTAGTAAAAAGAACTAGATTTTAGTCTTAGAAATGTCAATTCATCTTTATCTTAAATTTTTTCTATACTTTTTTCATTTTCATTTCCTTCTACATTTGAATCTTATCTTTCCAGCTTATATTTTATTAAAATTTAAATAAAATGTAAATAAAAATTTTATTAAAATTTAAATAAAATGTAAATAAAAATTTTATTATTGGACATACATAAAAGTTGACAGAATAGTATAATGAATCTCTATATTTATTTTATATATCAAAAGAGATTTAAAGATTTTCTATACTATCAGACTATTGCTTTGCATTCTGATGTATTGAGCTGAGGGTTGAAAATTGCATGTAACTTGCAGACTTACCTGTGCCAAAGCCTGAGAGTACTCAATACTGATATACTCCTAAAAAAGCCAGAGGTAACCAATTGCTGTCATGCTTTACCTCCCTGCAAGATGTTTCTGGGTTTCTTCAAAATTTAGGATACCCAAAGTGGTGCCACATGAATCCTATCTAATATAAGACTTAAAGGATGCGAAGCACTGATTTTGATCTCTTAATCCTTTAGATTTAATGGAACACCTCAACAGAGTCAGAGACAAGCAGCACCTTCCAGAAATGTCAGCCAGCACAGTGCTGCCCCTTTGAGCGTGGCAGAGAGACATCCTCTGCCTTGGTAGGCCTTTGCTCTTGGAGGTCTTAACCAGTGGAAGGCAGCATGGTACAGAACTGCCACACCTTCTCAGACCTCCGCACACAGCTACATTCTGGTTTAATACAAACTTTTGTTCAGATTCAGTATCTAAAGAGTGACCAGCCGTTTGTGCCTGCAGGTCATAACAGCCTTCCTAGCTCTGCTAAACAACCTCTGAGTTCATTTCAACTACTGCTGTAGTGCAGAGGGAGAGAAGCCTCCCAGTCAGTCATCTTGGCTTGGAAGAGAAGCCTTCCAATCTTTGGCCACAACCCTAATACAGAGGACTCTTAAAAACTTACAAGAGAAACAACCCCATAAAAAATGGGAAAAAAATATGAGTAAGCAAATCAAATGGACAGGATACTTGTGGAAAGATGCACATTACTTATATTCCGGGAAGTGCTATTAAAGTAACAATAAGGTCTCATTTTAAATCCATTACAGTAACAAAAATGAAGAGGTCTGTCAGCCAAAGCTAGAAGGGAGGCAGAGAAAAGGGTGTGCTTATGAATTACTAGTGGAGATCTGAAGTTTTTTAGAAAAGCAATGTGGCAATTTCTACTAATTAATAATAGATATAATTAGGGATTCCAGTCCTGGGAATATATTCTATAGAACTAAAAGTACTAATATGTGAAGTTATATATATTAGGATATTATTAGTACAGTATTATTTAGAATGGCAAAAAACTGGAAATGAGGGAATGCCTATCAGTAGGAGAATGGCTGGGTAAATAATGTATGGTCACACCAGGGAATATTATGCAGCCACCATAAAGGATAGATTGGAACTGTGGCACATAACTGGAGGGATTTCTGGAGGAACTGTTCACTTTCTTTGGAGAAAAGCAAGTTGCAGAAAAGTGTGTACGATTTCATTATTAAATAATATACAGGTCTGTATAGGATATGTATATGTACAGAAAAATAAGGAGATGCATTATGGGTTGAGGGAGTGGCAGTTGATGTGAAAAGAGGGAGAAGTAAAAAAGATAAACATAAAAGGAAAAGAAAAAAGGTACTAAGAAAGCATGCATGTGATCATGATACATTTAGTAGATTATGTATATGGCAGTACCTATATGTAAATAAAATATAATTTTATAAAACAATCCTCAGGAATATGAGCTCAGGCAGGGGGCTAGGCAGCCTTAACTATGGTGGCTGGAGAGGACAGTCTTGTGAGGCATAGTGCCATCTGGCCCTGGAGAGAACTCAGTGTGTGGGGTTTGCTCAGTTTTGGGTTGTTTGCTGTGTCCTGCTGGAGCTGAAGGAGGTTCTATATCTCTAAGAGGTGGAGGATGCCACGAGAGAGCAGCCCTTCTCACTCATCTCCCTGGCACAGAGCAGGCACTCAGGGGATGCTGCATTAAATGCAAAGAATCCAAATCTACTTTTCTTAGACCCATCTCACCCAAGTCGCCATATCTCCATCTGTCAAAAGAAATGTTAAGATTATCTGCCTCTAAACTGGTGGCTGAAATCAGATAATGCATATGGTCACACCGTTGGACTACCCAGTGCTATATAAATTTAAGGCATAAATGAAAAGAAGCTACTAATGTTTACTGCTCAAACATGTCAATATTAAGATCTCAGTAGCTAAAAAGCAGTGTTATTTTTCTCTTTGACATTTTATTATTCAGTACAGTAAGTAGGTAGTTTAAGTTGGAAGAATTCTCTTGGGGATTTTTGAATACAAAAAGCAAATAAAAAAGAATCATAGATCCACCTCATCTCTCCAACCAAATTTATTTTCATTTCCTAAATTGATCTGATACACATAAAATAGGTTGCTTATCACTCAGGTAGAAGATGACAAGGAGATCTGGTTAGCTGAAGCCTTGCAATATGCATTTCTTCCTTACCAAATACCCAACAAAAATGCACATCCATTAACTGGATGGTTAGTTAACAAGAAGAAAATGAAAAATAAGAGCTCCCTTAATTTTTCCTTAGACAATTTTTAAACTACCAGAAAGGTACCAATGAATGTGATTACTTTGTTTATATCCATTTACTCCATCTACACTTTCAGTCAAGTGCTCATTATATACCTTTTCAGGGTCAGACGCATGTTTGCTCTCTTCCCCAAGATGCCAAGTTCCTGCCCTCTAGACCAAGCTCACTGTCTGGTGGTGAGATGCTTCCAGCAATAATTCTGATACCCCTGGTAAAGGTTCACTCATGAAGATGAATTCCATCACATAGTGTTCATGCTGGGTGGGGGAGGTGGGTTTGGGGACCCTAATACTAACATTCATGCAGACATTGCTGCTTCAGCATCCCTTCCTTTCCCCACCCTCCTCAGGGCACAAAATTCACAAAAATACATTACCACTAATGCTGACTCATAAAGTTCCTATTCTTTAGTCATTTAACTAAGCTTCCAAGCACATATTTTAAAGTAAAATTTATTCAAACTAAATAAAAGCACTGCTAGCAAGAAATTATTTTAACAGTGGAAAATTTTGAGACTAACTTCAGTGGAGAAAAAGTTGGGAAAAAAGTTAGATTTTAAGTTATTCCATGGAAAGGGAGAGGGTAGTATTGTTGATACCACACCTCTGAACTCTCCTATGAGCTTCATTAAGTATCCATTATTGAGAAGGAATGATAAGTCTAAGCCTGTGGAAGATAATACATTCACGTTAATTACCTCTGCATTTGAATTTCTATTTGTGTAAGTTCTCTGAAGAAGTTCTATTCTTCTAATAACCTATCAGATTAAAACCTAGATTTATCAGTATGATTTCCCTGAATACTAATATACAGATTAAGGGAAGAGATCAATACTTGGATGAATAATTTGTTTAAAATGAGTACACATACAATATATGACCATAACATTGATAATCATCCTACAAACCACCCATAAAAGTTAATTTTATTATTTTATACTTATGCTTGTACACATACAAAATATTAGGCAGGCTAAAGGCCAAAGAACTAGGCAATGTTCTCAAAAGGAAATAACAAATGAATTACAAGCTCTATTGTCCTTCCATAGTCAAAGGTAATCACTTCAGTTGGATTAATCTTCCAGAGTTATAAACAATTATGTGTAGGTTGAATCTGGATTTTTGGTAAGAAATTTACACTAATGTGAATTCTACACAGACTTGTGTGGAAACACTAAAAACATTTTCATTTACTTTTATCTACCATTAACTAAAATCAAAGTAGCACATGATAATTAAATCAAATAATTAATCCTGACAACTGATGTCTCATGGAAAACACAAGTTCAGTTCATTCATCTGTTACCTGTCCATCTTGTTGAAATATTAGTTTGCTGCCATGTATTAATCTATTTATAATCCAGACAATTAGAAAAATTATCCTGGAATCACCAGGCTAAAGACCTAAATGAAACTAAAAAGCAAATAAAAATGCCTCTAAACTGTAAAGTGTGGATACTTGGGTCAGGGAATAAAGGGTCAAGTTTGAAAATATTTAACAAAAGGTTAAACAAGAACTATAAAAAATCTACTGGACCTACAGCTATTTATCTGATGAATGATGTTCTTTAAATGTAAGCCAAACTCATAGATACCTCTGCCATTAGCTGACAATCTCAGAAGTATTTTCTCTATTAATGAATTTTTAAAACTAAAAATTATAAAGTGTTCTGCCTTAAAGGGGACCTTTATTTCAGACCTACATTACTTTATTTAATATATATGTTCCTAAAAATAAGTGTGTTGATCCATTTTATCTTGTAAAATGCATAATTTAATATGAATTAGATTTTAAGCTGCATTCAAAGGCCTTTGTAACACAAAGATTTTTAAATTGAGAATTACTCTGGTTTTGGCTCTTGGCCTTTTTACACATTGTTGAGTACTTTTTATTGTGGGTTGCCTCAAGCTATTTTTGGCCTAAAACGGTGTACAAATAACACATTAATGAAAAGTACGGAAAATAATTACCCTAATTATATTAATTTATTAACCTATTTCGACAACAGTTTCTCTTAAACACTCTATCTTTGTAAGTCTGGGCTAATTAAAAGTTTGGATGGTGGCAGGTCCTTATTTTTTTCTTTCATGGAGGGAAAGATGTTTGCTTGGTAAACCTGGGCATTTGGTTAATGTAAGTAATTACAGCAAATTGATTCTGTATATTCAGAAAGAATCAGAAATTTCTTTTGTTTGAGCACATGGAGGTAGGGATTCTTGTTTGAGCATCTGGCTTTCAATGGGTGTCTCTTCTCCCAAGTGGGAAACATTAAGAAAAGTCTCAGTTAGAGAGTGGGTACCCAACCATTTGCACTGTTAAAAGTATGACTGCAATAAGGCAATTCTAATAAAGAGAGTAGATGATTTTCAATATTCTCGAATAACATTTTTGAGGGGAGACTGTAGAGAAGGAGCAAAAAGGAGGTGCTGAAACAAAGTAAACGGTTCCATTAAGCAGAATCTGGGGCCAAATGCATCATTTACAATAAGGACAATCTGACCACAGCAAAGGAAGGGCGCGACCTGTACCCGGCGCATAAGCAAGCCTGTAATAACACAGGGCTGCGGGCGTTTGCCAGTCGCAGCTCACCTGCGGTCCCCGAGGCCCAGGGCTGGTTGCCCAGGGCTGGTCTCCAGCTTGCTTCGCCATCGCCAACCCCCTTGCACCGCAACCTCCCCCAACCCCCACAACTGGGCCTCTGGAGCCTGGGCCCGCGCTGAGCGAACCTCGAGGCCCACACTCACTCCATCATTCCCAAAGCGCAGCAGGAGGCAGGCTGGGAGTGTGGGATCGCCGATCCCTTCCAGGATCCTCGCAGACATTTTGTCCTGTAAGGAAATCTCTGCTCGTTCCCTTAAAGAAACAGCGCTCAATTCACGCATCTGGGGTGAAAGGGTGGACTGTAACATGTGACCTGTAGTTGAAAGGATTGGGGAGTGACTCCTAAACCATCTATGTCCACGAGTGACAGACTTGGGTTTGCCAGGGTTTAGAAATGATACAGTAGTTTAGTGATTAAAATAAATTTTTTGTTTTTGTTTTCTGTTTTATGCCTTTCCATTAACCTTCCAAGACCTGGAGTTCTGTATTGAGTCTCAAAAGGCAGCTTTCATCCTTTCAGGTTTTAGGTGTGTGATGGCACAAGTTGTTAGAAGAAATTCCCTAACTAAGCTCTGGACAGATAAAGGTAGGGCCCATTGGTGTTCACTAAAACTTAACAGTTGTGTATCAGGCAGCTTTTGATAGATTATGCAGATGTAAAACCCTGGCAACTCAGCGATTTATAGTAACAAAGATTCATTTCTCAAGCAAATTACATCCTCTGCTGGCAGCATTGGCTCTACTTCACCAGTTTCCTTTATTCCAAACTCCAGGAATAGACTTGAAAAGTCTTCTGTGGGGACAGGCTTATGGTGTGCAGGAATCAACTTTGAGGGAAGAGGAGTCTTGATTTGTAGTCTTTGCTATTTCCATGATGTCAGTACTCCCACCATGGCTGATTTCAAGCTACTGACAGTTGAATAAGTGGCTTGCCAAGTTTCTGGAAACGTAACAATCAGCTCTTACACACTGCTGGCCCATGCTACTCTTAAAACAGTTCACATTCTGCCAACTTCAATTCTGCTTACACTTTATTGGCCAGAGTAAGTCATATGACAAAGCCTGCTGTCAGTGGGGCCAGAAGATAGACTCTTCTCAGAAGGAAGCCTTGTAAATCATTTGGTAATGGGCATAGATTGTATAATCTTAAAAGGAGGACAGGGAACAACTGGCTACAATAATATAATCCACTTTATATGCTTTGGTTCAGGTAATTTTTTAAAACCTTATCCTATCTAGAAACAAGAGTTTCAAAGTCCATTAATGAAATTTCTCCTTACCATTCCAAGGATGATTTCAGAAAAAGAAACTAGTTGAATATCTTCAATGGATAATTTTTTAATGTGAAGGTTAACTATTAGGTTAATATTTTTCTTTTTATCCAAAAGAACATTTGCAGCCGTGGACATTTGATTAAAAGAAACATAACTAGTATAAACGAATCAGGGTAAAGTCATCTCTTATTTATGGTTTGATTCATAAACACATGTTTAAAGTTTATTGTATCTGGCATTCTTTTTACTTTGAGTACTTTAAACATTTATTTGGCTTTAAACTGATCATAGTAATGAGATACATACTATTTTCAGTAGTTCATAAAAGTTTTCAGTAAGTTCTGGTTATGGGCAAAGCACTATCCTAAACCTGAATAAAAGTCTAGAGATTCAAGAGATCATTCTTGCCCTCAAGAAGATTACATTTCAGTAAGACAATAAGACAAATGCAACTCCAAGAAGAAAGCGAAAAATGATGTAAGAGGAAACATTGAAGTGCCACACTAAATTGAGAACAGCTACATCTTCTTGAAAGTGGCAGCGTTTAACCAAGATCTAAAAAAGAGTAGGATTTTGATTCCTGGAATTATATGTTTATTATCCTAACAGTATGTGTTTTGGATTTATTTTTAAAGTCCAGAGGACAGGAGACTATTTTCTCTGTTTGTCAATGCTTAAACTTTCTTATAATCTGAAATCTCTTTCTTGTAGTTTTAGATTTAAGTCAAATTATAAAATACATCTCAAATATTTAATAACTCTTTTTTCTTTGTTCCACATTCTCTGTTCAGCAAGAAAAGCACTCTTAAATTCTTATTTTGGTAGTAGCAGTTTCCCTAACTTTCATCATGTACTTAACCATAAATAAATAACATTTAATTTTCATAAGACCTCATTTCTATTCCTGCCCTGGAAGTTGGCAAAGCATGAAGACCTGTATTTTATTGGTAATGCAGAATATTTATTCTCCAGATTCTTCCAGAGATTATAGCCTTGAAATCTACTGTCTAATCCTTACCAAAATCCAATCTGAGTGAACTATTTATGGAGATTACCTCAAAGATGTGAAATTACAGAGCTGTGTACTTGGACCACACTCTTTTGGTACATCCTATATATGCTTTTGGTCTGAAGTTTTCTTGTGATATTTTTGTCTGGTTTTGGTGTCAGAGTAATACTTGCCTCATAAAATGAGTTGAGAAGTATTCCTTCTTCTTTTGGGAAGAGTTTGTGAAGAATTGATATTAATTCTTCCTTAAATGTTTGGTAGAGTTCAACAGTGAATTTACCTGGGCCTTCTTGAGTCAGTGTTGGTAGTTTGTATCTTTCTAGGAATTTGTCCATTTCATTCAAGTTATCGAATGTGTTTGTATACAATTGTGCATAATATTCCCTTATAATCTTTTTATTTCTGGAAGGTTAGTAGTAATGTCTCCTCTTTTATTTCTGGTTTCTAGATGTGCTTTTATTGAACTATCCCTTGGGATCATGTCATCTACCTTCAGTGAGGCACCAGCTTTTTATATTATTTCTAAATAGCTGTATAAAATTTATTATCTGAATTGGTGTCATGATGTTATTCACTTGTCCACTGATACCTACAGTGTTTTTTTCTGACCCAGGGGAGACCATTCTCTGATCTCTCAGGTGATGAAAAGCTCTGTATCCCCTGAACAAAGGGGAACTTTTAATCCTGTGGGCACAGTGGAGCATATAACGTCCTTAGCTGCTAAGAAGGCCAAGAGTCAAATATGGGATGCCTGCTTTCTAAGTTTCCTAGGGCTGCTGTGGCAAAGTACCACAAACTAAGTGGCTTAAATCAACAGACATTTATTCTCTCCTAGTTCAAAAGGTTAGAAGTCCAAAATCAAGGTGCCAGCATGGCCAGACCACTCTGAAACCTGTAAGGGAAAATCCTTACCTCTTCCTAGCTTCTGATGGTGGCCAGCAGTTCTTGGCTTACAGTTGTATTACTCCAATCTCTGCCTCTGTTGTCACATAGCATTCTCTTTGTGTGTTGGTGTCTTTCCTTCTTCTTATAACAATACCAGCCTGCCTGGATTAGATTAAGCCCTACTCTGCTGACCTTATCTTATCTTGATTACATCTGCCAAAACCCTATTTTCAAATAATATCACAGATACCTAGGGTTAGGATTTTAATATCTTTTTTGGGGGGCCACAGTGCAACTTCTCACAATGTCAACTTTTCTGTTTGCTAATATTTTATTTCCATACCTATATATTTTTGTGCCCTGATTTCCTAGATTGCTTAGATTTTCCTTAATTATTTGCATCTTGGCAGAGTTTGAAGAAGGCAGAAAGGAAGGAGGGAGTAAATAAAGAAAAGGGAAAGAAAAAGAAAAGTTTGCTGCAAAGAATCAGACATGGAATGGGAAACAGAGTTGTAGGAGTAGTGAGTGGGGGTGGGGAAGACTGGCTGGAAAAACATTTTGCTATATGGCCTTCATCAAAGCCTCAGAATTAATTATTTTTGGGGGATGGTAAGCAGCTCCCTGTAGTTTAGCTTACATAGGAAAAAGGTAATTTGAGGAGCTGCGGATTAGGAGAGTTTTAATATCCACATTAATAGACACCGTATGCATCCAGGTTTTGTTGTGCTTGAAAGTTTGTACAGTGTTGAGGAGCCATGTATTCTGGTTATTAGGGACACAGACCCACACATTGTTGATTTAATGTATATAATTTACCCTGGAGGGCAGCATCAGTTCCTATAGGATATTTTTACTTCTTTATTTTTTATTTTTTTTAGGCGAGGCAACCCTTGGTTGACTGCACAGATTGCAAGCACCTTGTCAACTTACAGTCTTTTATTTATTATTTATTTTTTACACCTACAACACCTGGTCTTCCTAGGTGGTCTCCCATCCAAGTACTAACCAGGTCCAACCCTGCTTAGCTTCTGAGATCAGACGGAATCAGGCTTGTTCAGGGTAGCATGGCTGTAGACCCTACAGGATATTGTTCCCCAAATGGCACCTTAGAAATTTTTACAGGCGATTCTAATGGCCTATCAGGCTAGCTGCTTCTGGATGTACAGCTGATCCTTGAACAACACAGAGGTTTTCTGATTCCACATGTCGGAGCTAAGATGTACTCCATATCCATCAACATGTGGTCAGACGGCTGCATCTTTGCAGAGCTGGCAAATGCTGGGTGGCCTCTTTTCCCTGGAAGTGATGTAGATGACCAGTTGAAGAGGATCTTCCAGCTGCTGGGGACACTGACCAAGGAGCAATGGACTACCATGACCAAGCTACCAGACTATAAGCCCTACATGATGTACTCAGCAACAAAGTCACTAGTGAACATCGTACCTAAGCTCAAGGCCACAGGGAGAGACCAGCTACAGAACGTCTTGAAGTGTAACCCCGTGTAGTGCATCTCTGCAGGGGAGGCCTTGTAGCACCCCTACTTTTGCAACTTCTGCTCCTCTAGGCTCCTGGCTTCTGGCTGCCAGGCTGGGGTCTGGCTATCTTGGCCCCCTCCCTCCTGAGAGGAGAAGAAAAACAGGGGTACATGTTGTACCCCTGAGCTTCAGCTGTGCTAGGCCTGCCAAGGTAGAGGTGCCCTCATCTAGGTTCTCTCTCTCTTCACAGACTTTATCTAATTTCATAAATTGGCTTTTTTCAAAAAAAAGAAAACAGTAAAAATCTACATATAACTTTAGACTCCCTACAACTTAAATATAGGTATCCACCCAATATCCATGAGGGATTGGTTCCAAAATCCATGGATGCTCAAATCCTATGTAAAATGTAACAATGAATACATTTGACCTTCTGTATCCATGGTTGGTTGAATCTGCAGATGGGAAAACTGAGGATATGGAGGGTCAACTGTATGTTTATTGAAAAAAAAAACAAAAAAACAAAAATCAACCCATGTATAATTGGGACCCATACAGTTCAAACCTGTGTTTTTCAAGGGTCAACTGTATATATTTTATGGGATCAGCCAAAGCTACTGAATAAACCAATATTTCACTTTAGTCTGAGTGTCACTTATCTTAACTTATCACAGGTGAGAATTTTAATCTTACCGTCACAGCACACTACGGGTTGTCATCACTCCACTTAACATTAGGAATGGTGTTCTTGTTACTACCTTATGGGTAAGTAATCCGTGTCCAGGACCCCATCCTGAGGTTTGTAGATTTAGAGCTTCTGAGCTTATACTTTCTAAGGCCATTCTGGTACTTACTTTCTTAGCTTAGGTTCCCCCCAATGTATGATTTAGATAAGAACTGGACTGCAGGTAGTTTGAGAGGCGATCATAGAAAGCAGGACTGGGGGAGCAGGGAGAGTAATGAAAGGAATGAACGCCAAAATAGGCATTTTTATTTTTTATTTTTATTTTATTTTATTTTTAAAGTTTATTGGAGTAACATTGGTTATACAATTATATAATATTCAGGTGTATATTATAATTTTACATCTACATATTCTATTGTGTGATTACCACCCAAAGTCCAGTTTCCTTCAGCTACCATATATTTGATCCCATTTATCCACTTCACCCTTTCCCATTCCCCTATATTTGACCCCCTTTACCCCATCTACCTCCCCACTCCTCCCCCACCTCCTAACCTCTGGTAACCACTAGTCTATTGTCCATGTCCCTGAGTCTCTGTTTGTCCTGTTCATTTGTTGCTTTTAGATTTATATCCCACATATAAGTGATATCATGTGATTTTCAACTTTTTAAATCTGGCTTATTTTGCTTAGCATGATTATTTTGAGGTCCATCCAGGTTGTCACAAATGGCAGTATTTCATCTCTTCTTATGGCTGAGGAATATTCCACTGTATCTATGTGCCACAGCTTCTTTAGCCAATTATCTATTGTAGGACACTTCGGTTGTTTCCATTTCCTGGCTACTGTGAATAATGCTGCTATGAACATTGGTGTGCAAATTTTTTTTGGTTGTGGGTTTTCAAGTCTTTGGAGTAAATACCCAGTAGAGGGATTGCTGGATCATATGGTAGATCAATTCTTAGTTTTTTGAGGAACCTCCATACTGTTTTCCATAGTGGCTGTACCAGTTTGCACTCCCACCAGCAGTGTTTGAGGGTTCCTTTACCTCCACATAAAAGGAGGCTTTTTAAAAAAGCATATTATTTTATTACTACTTTTAAGTATACAGTACATTGGTTAGACATTTATATAGTTTATGAAATGATTCTCCCAATTACCTATCACCCTTCTGGCTCTCCACCTATCTATTACATTACTGCTGACTACATTGTCTATACTGTGCTCCCCATCCCCATGACCATCTGTCAACTACTAATTTGTACGTCTTTAACCCTTCACCTCTTTCCCCTAGATCCCCAACCCCTGTCCCCTCTGTCCACTATATTTGTGAGTCTGTTTTTGATTAATTTGTTCTTTTTGTTCCTTAGATTCCTCATGTAAGTAAAATTGTATGGTATTTATCTTTTCTGTCTCTTTTGTTCAGCATAATAAACTCTGGGTCTATCCATGTCGTTGCAAATGGTAGGATTTCATTTTTAATGTTCCATTGTATATATGAATCATAACTTCTCTATCCAGTCGTCTGTTTCTGGGCATTTAGGTTGCATCCATATCTTGGCTATTGTGAATAGAGCTGCTATGAATGTAGGGGTACATAGATCTGTACGAATTATTGTTTTGGTTTCCTTTGGAGAAATACCCAGAAGTGCAATAGCTGGGTCAAAAAGTAGATCCATTTTTAATTTTTTGAGGAACCTCCAGATTGTTTTCCAAAGAGGCTTTTAAAAAAATTGTAAATAATCATGTTTTTCAAATAATGTCTTTATTTTATATTTGTAATTATTATTGTAACAAAAGCTATTTCCACATGGTGAACTGTTTTCAGTCTTTACCTCTAGATTTTTTCAGACCCAACTTCCTCATTTCCTAACTATCATTTTCTGTCATATAAGGTTAGAAAAATGTTAATATAGACTTTATTTTGTTGGTCGACTTTTGGCTTGAGAGTTATTAAAATTTTAACTTATCTTTGAAACTTGACGTCTTTACTGTAATTATATACAAATGTAAGTCCTTTTTGCTTGAAACAAAGCTAAGCTTGGAGTTTATTCTGGAGGTAATTTTAAGCAAGTGAGTTATAGGGTAAGATTTATATTTTAAATATACCACTTCTGGGAAACATAGGGGATGTGTTTGAAAAAAAAAAAAAACAGACTAGAGATAGGTAGACCAGTTGGACTGTTGCAATATTGTGGACCAGAACTGAGGTATTTTATAAAGGTTCAAACTGTTTAGTATGTAGCAGACAATAATAAACAAGAGAATGGGTGGACGATGGAATTGGTAGTAACTCTGATGTTTATAGTTCTCATGTCTTCTGATGTCTTTTACTGGCATCAGTGTCATTGAGGAGACAGAGCTTTTGCTCAAAGGGCAATCAGTATTCCTGTGGTACTCAGCCCTAGAGAGTAGTGCTCCCCGATGACCTTTTCCAGGAATGAGAGGGAAACACTGGTAGCAGAAAGAACTGGCTCCTTTTCTAAGGGAATTCTCAGAGGCATTAGACATCAATTTCTATTTCTTAGAGCTATTAGGGAAAAGTAATATAAGAAATGACCTCAGAATTTCAGTCCCTTTTCGGAACCCACTAGTCCCTCATCCTGTATTGTGTTGTTTATGTGCATCCAGTCACCATAAGCTGCTACGTGCCTCTGATTGTGGAGGGGGCTTGCAATTTATCCAGGGATTTCATATTTTCTTCTCTTAGGGTTGTGAAATGCCTCATAAAGGCCCATGGTGCATTTGCTGGCTGATTTACTTAGCCCTGCATTTGCAATTTCTATTAACATACACACAGTTGAAGGGACAGTGAGAATCAAACCTATGTGCTATGGGACATCAAGGAATGTTTATGTCTAAATGTAGGGACTAACGTTTTTTGCTACCATATCTTCAAAGGAAGAAAGAGAGGGCGTGAAAAAGGAAGAACAGAAAACACAAGACAATATGAGTGACAGCAGTGCAGGCATTCCTGTTCTTACTCACTGACCAAGGTTCCTAGCCAAGGTGGTAAGAGACATGGGAAGAGACTTGGGAGGTGACCCTGCACAGACAGGTTTGTGGGTGCTGCTCCACTGGCCACTTGCTAAAAGTGCTGGCAGGGGTGGGGGTTCGGGGATTGTATTCCATACTGCTGTTTTAAGGACCAGTATAACTGGTTAGAGTGAGCATCTGGAAGCTTATCTCGCCACAACTCCAGGGGCCTGCTGTGGTCAGGGTTGATGCGACCTGACCTTGATGGTCGGACATTCCACACAAATTTCAGAAGTTCCTACTAACTCCTTTTGCCAAAGGAAAAAGACAGACTTGTCCAAAGGGATGGTTTGGCTATTTTCTGAGATAATCATAAAGAATAACAACAATAAAAACCTTTGATTTTTCTTTTGTGTCTATTTGCAATGGGAGAAAAGGTAAGCCATTGTATGAGTGATTTGGGATACCAGCAGAAGTCTGATTTATAGATCTAGAGTTTATCATTCTGTCCTCAGAGAAACCAGTTTAGAATGCTGTGGTCCATTAGTTTTGGCTGGGTCTCCTTGGGACAATCCAGCCTTCCTGGATTTGTGAATGATTTAGTTATTCCACAAATTGCTCTCCCCAACCAAACCTCATTCTCATTCATTCATAAGAAGTCACGACCCTTAATGAAGACTTCTTAGACTGTACCAGTTTATAAGGACCTCACTCATCTGAATTTTCTGTCCTCCAAATTGGAATCATGCACCTACATATTGTTTCTTAGAAGCCAGCCTTGCCTTTACAGCTCAACTATAATGATCTGAGTGGCAGGAATCAGAGCTCATATTATATATATTTCCCCCATAAAGCCTAGCACAGTGCTGAGCAAATAGTAGATCTCAGTAAATACCTGGAGAGGTTGAGAAGTTAAAGCATATAACTATGCTACTTATATGAGATACTTAATATAGTCAAATTCATAAAGACAGAAAAATTAGGATGGTGGCCGCCAGGGGCTGCAGGGAGGGGATAACAGGGAGTCAGTGTTTCGTGGGTACAGAGTTTCAGTTTTGGAAGAGTTTCAGATGGAAAAGTGTAGGAGATGGATGATGGTAATGGTTGCAATGTGAAAGTACTTAATCCCACTGGAGTGTACACTTTAAAAGGGTTAAAATGGTAAGTTTTATGTGTATTTTACCACAATGGAAAATGTATTTTTAGAAAGGCAAATACTGTAGAAATCTGAGGCTCTTCCCAGATTCTACCCTCAGCTGCCCTGCCTGGTGCCCCGTAGAGGATCACTATCTGTGTGCGAATGAAATTTCCAGGTTGATGGGCTTGCTGGGTAAGCTCCAGATGCTGGGCTCAGCTTCCTACTTGCTAGCTCCATTTTTTAAAACATAGACACATTTGCATCTGGCTTTTAGTTTGTTTTGCTTTTGTAGTTCATGCCTACACTAGAATAGTGAGGAAGGGGTCCAGGTTTAGACCACGCAGTATTAGAGTTGCCCTCGGAGTCATGGGAAAAGGCTAGTGATGGTGTAAATATGGGCAAGTTACTTAAGATCTCAAAAAACTGAGCCTCCAGTTTGGTTTTGTTTCTCATCTGTAAAATGGGAGATAATCATACATAATACCTTCCTCCATAGGGTTGTTATGAGGATTAAAAGGGATGCATTTTGTGCAATACCTCACAGGGTACCTAAGACAGAATAGAAGCTGGAAAATATGGCTGATTGATTTTAAAAGGCAGTTGAGTTCTTTGATTTTGTGGTATTAGATTTGAGAAGAATGAGAGTCAACCACAAGTCCTTGTAGACCAACAGTGCCTTGTGTAGGACTTGTGATCCCACATGCAACCAGCCTTCTGGGGTGCTCCAGGTGGGTGGCTGAGGGAGCAAGCCAGCTGGGGGTGTTCAAGGCTTATGGGCTCTTTCTCTCAGACTGACTTGACCCACTCAGCCAGAACACAGCTGCTGACAGCTGCTGGGCTCACATGTTACCGGTTGTGTCTTTCTTTAGTTTAAATTTTTAAAATCCTGAGAAAGGACTCAAGAGACCCAGCTTGGTTGGCTTTCTCACCTATGTGGTCAGGATGCCTGGTTTGGCTGCTCTCACTTGAGAGGTTTCAGTGGTGGAGGGCAGTTTTCAAAATGAAGAGGACTGCTGCCTCCTGAAAAAAAAAAAAAACAAGTGTTGGGCAAAGAAAAATGAGGTGTCCACCTCGCACTGAACTTGGTGTTCTGGGCAAGCCAGAGAAAGATCATCCGTGGGCCCCACCCTTTAAGGATCTTATTATTTAGTGGCTAATGACCTATATGCCATGATAGTCTATTTTCAAAGAACAGTTGCCTTGCATTTATTCTTTTTAAAGGGAGTTGAGCACATTGATCTTAGGTTTTTTTCAAGTTGGCATTTAAAATTATTTGACTTGAGATTAATATGGGGAAAATTTATCAGGTTGTAAAAATGAAAAATGAAAATGCTTAATGAAAAATACTTGAAATAAACTCAAGGCCACATCAACATTTAATGTGAACTGCCAAACAGAAGCTATTTTTACATTTCTGTTTACTAGTATGATATACTGTAGTTATTTTCCCCCGTGATTCAATACGATGGGATATTTTTCCCCTTTCTTCAAATAGTTCTCAATTTGTATGTGACACAAAGTTTCCATTTTCCCCAGAAATTACATATTTATAGCTCTGAGAATAGCCAGAATGCTGTGTGTCTCTTAAAAGTACTTATGTATTTGAATTATAGAGAAAACGACTTAATAAGGATTCTGAACTTTGGGTACTCTTGATGTAGCTGGAACAGTGAGATCAGGACTCTTTGTTCTGGGCCTGGGTACCTGTTCTAAATACCATCCTCTGAGCCTGTCCCCAGCTGTGTGCGCTTGGGGCAGGGTGAGGAGGGGAAGGACGGGCAGAGCAATCAGAAGCAGAGCTAGTTCATCAGTAGAGGCAGCATGGTGGTTAAGAGCACAGTCTTTGACATTGTGTGCTTGGGTTCAGCTCTGCCATATACTAGCTCTGAAAGCTTGGGATGGTTCCTTAGTCTCTCTGCTTCTTTCTGCTTTTTTCTCTCCAAACTGGGATGACTGGAGTTACACTTAGGGTTATGATAAGAATTGAATAAGATTGCATGGAAAACTCTCACCACAGTGTTTGGCACAGCGTAAGTCATCAGTAAGTGATGGCTGTTATTCCTGAGTGAGTTATAAAGCAGGACGGGGGTATCTTCTCTTACTTGCATGCTTCTTCTTGTTTACTTCTTTAGGGATCGTGGTGGCCTCCTGCTGAGACTAGCTGAGCTCTCTACTTAGGAGGTGGTGCCCTCATTTTTCTCAGAAAACTGAGTGTGGGGGAGAGCATAGAGTAGGCCTTATGTCTGCCTCTGGTCCAGATCTCATGTTGGGGTTCATATGGGGCTAGTCCTTTTCACCACACAATGGAAAGAGACCACACGATGGTCTAGGAGCTGAGTACATATTTGCCTGGTGGCAGGGGACTGGGGAGTGGACCTCAGTAAAATAGATGCTGCCTTTACAACCTCACCCTCCAGGTGACAATGGAAAGCTAGTTGAGCATTTAGAGACTTTTTATTTTTGTTTTTGTTTTTAAAATGAATGTTATGGTACAATTTATGTATAATAAAATACTTCTATTTTTAAATGTACAGTTTGATGGGTTTTGAAAAATATGTGTAGCCATGTAAGCACCATCTCAGTCCAGATATGAAATGTTTCCATAACCCTTCAAAGTTTCCTTATATCCTGTTCAATTAATATCCCCTTCTTCCCACCCCCTGGCAACCACTGATATGCTTTCTGTCACTATAGATAAGTTTGACTTTTCTTGAATTTCATGTAAATGGAATGGAAAAGACTTCTTTTATTTACCATAGTGCTTTTGAGATTCATCTATGTTATTGCTTGTGTCGTTGGGTTCTTCCTTCTTATTCTTGAGTTTTATTGCATTATGTAGATATACCACAATTTATCTATTCCCCTGTTGATGAATATTCTGTGTGTGTGTGTGTGTGTGTGTGTGTAGCTATGAACATTTGTGTACAGTCTTTGTGTAGATCTATATTTTAATTTCTTTTGGATAAATACCTGAAATGCAATTGCTGGGTAATATGGTAAGTATATGTTTAAATTGATGAGAAACTGTCAAAATGTTTTTCAAAGTACCAGTAACATTTTACACTCCTGCTGCATGAGAATTTCAGGTGTCCACATCCTCACTGATGTTTAGTTGTGTCTCTTTCATTTTGGTCAATCTAATGGTTGTAAAGTGGTACCTTATTTTGCCTTTAATTAGCATTTTCCTAATGGCTAATGATATAAAGGTATTTCCATGTGTTTTTGGTCATTCATTTTTGTTAAGTGTCTTTTATAATATTTTGCCTATATTTTATTGGTTTCTGTCTTCATGATTGTATTAGTTCTTCATATATTCTGCAAATAAGTTTTTTGTCAGATATATGTATTGCAAATATTTCCTCCCATTCTGTGATTTCACTTTCATTTTCCTAATAGTTTTTTGATGAGCAGATGTATTTTTTAAAAGTCCAATTTACGAGTTAAATTTTTAATTGTGTTTTTTATATCCTATCTTAGAAATATTTGCCTATACCGAAGTTGCAAAGATTTTCTCTTAGGTTTTCTTCTAGGAGTTTCATAGTTTTCACTTTTACATGCTGTCTATGTTATATTTTGAGTTATTGATTATACTATGAGATAGGGGTCAATACTTATATTTTTCAAAATGCTTATCTAATTGTTCCAGCAGCATTTGTCGAAGCATCCATTTTCCCCACTGAAATGCTTTGGCATCTTTGCTGAAAAACACTTGACCATATGTTTGTGGATCTATTTCTGGACTGTCTCTGTCTCATTGATCTACATGTCTATCCTTTTACTATTAGTACACTGTCTTGATTACTATAGTTTAATAGAAAGTCTTGAAAAAACTTTCATTATTCTAGGTTATTTTCATTTCCATAAAAAGTTTAGAATCAGCTTGTCAAATGTAAAAAAATCCACTGGAATTTGGATTGAGATTGTATTCAATCTATGAATCAATTTGGGGGAGAATTGCCATCTGTGTAAAACCTTTGCATAGGCTTAATTTTCCAAATGTTCATTGCTGGTATACAGAAATGCAATTGAGTTTGTATAGTAACTTTGTATCCTATGACCTTGCTAAATTCAACTTATTAGTACAAATAGCATTTTGTGTTTGTGTGGGATAGATTCCTTAGGATTTTATAATACAACAATGTTATCTGTGAAAAAATATATTTTTTTCTGTTCAATAACTATACCTTTTCTTTCTTTTTCATGCCTTTTCTTTTTTGCAATGGTTAGAACTTCTATGATAAATTATCTTTGTTGGTCTTAGTTCTAAACAATTGCTATGTATAAGTATATGTATATTCATATGTACATGCATATATATATATGTACACATATATATATAATCTTAAAATGTATACCTTTGTATCAATTATTCCTTAGTAGTTATATTTTACATGGAAGTTAAATTAATACCTAGTTATACAGTTGTTCTCTTGTTTCCCACCTGTGCCCACTGACTCCACTGCATGCATTCTTTGGAGAATAAACTTGTAACAGATTAAAGTAATTCCAGCTTGCTTTAATTCCAGTTTGTGCCTGCAACCTCTGGGATACACATATTCCTGCATTTACACAATAGAGTTCAAATAAACAATTGTAGCACAATGAATGCAAAGATGAAGAAACAGAACTTTACTTACTTCAGTTCTATTCTCTATATGACTACTGGAATTTTTGTGTTTAAAATTTAAAACGATGAAACTGTAAGATGTGATATTTTTATTTGGTAAGCAAATTTAATTCATATATGAAATATATTACAGACTTGAGTGATAGCTTTAAAATTGAGGTTTATTCTTTTTTTTGCTCTTCTTATTTAATTGTAATATTCATTTTTTGTGACAGAGCAATATGTAGGTATAAGTTTTTTCCGTAAAAAAATGGAATGAACAAAATCAGTTACTATTTTTACATGTTTGCATTGAAATATCCTATTTTATTATTTTTACTTTTTGTTTTACTGGCAAAATTATATGCACAAATTCCAACAAAAGAAAACTTAATCATCAGCAATTCTTTTCTAGTAATCATTATTATTCATTTCAGTTCATGATTATTGAGGATGATAATTTTAGTATAGAGGAGAGGGACTTGCCCCAAGAGTCAAGTACATTAGCTATAACACAGGTGAGATGGAGCCTGTGCAGGGCCAGCCCTAGGCAATTGTCAGCCCATAAGCCATCCTATGAATCAGAAGTATGATTTGGTTGGTTGCTTGTGATTTATTTTTCTTCTGGGAAGCATTTTCAGTTTTTTTTTTTTTGAAGGCAGGAGTATAGATAAGACATGATTAACGATTAAAAGCCATGAAATGATTTTATAAAGTTCTAGCAGAAAACCCTGGACTGAGGATTCTTCGCCTTGTCACCACATCATCTGCTCTTCACATTGCTGAGTTTGAATGGAGGAATCTCAATGATTTCTTCTGGTTTTGAAATTATGTGATTCTGTTATCATACTACAGAATATAAGGGGTTATTATTACTGTTGTTGTTTGTATTTATGAACAAAGATAAGACCTGGGGGACTTTGACCAATGGGTCAGGAAGAACAGCAAGACAGTTAAGTATTTAAACATTTTCTAAAGGCAAACTAAAGAGTCTTGTCGTCAGCTATTTCAATAATGCTGACTCGTATTACCGATGGTGACTTTGCATCTCATTCCCAGGGCTGTGGGGTCTTTCTTAAGTTAAATTGCAGAAGGTAGACACCGATGGTGGCTAATCTGTGATATGACCTGCCCTTGAGGCTTCTCCTGGATGCTTAACTCAAACTAACCTCTGTCTGGGAATTTTCTGTGGACTCAGATAGCAGAGGCAGAGACTATCCTGTCACTGGCAGAGGTAAGTATAACTCCAGAGGTCAGAGCCTCTCCAAAGGTGTTTATGGATCACCGACATCAGAACCCCTTCCTGACCTGCAAAATCAGAATCTAAAGGCAGGGTCCATGAATCAACTATTTGCCAATAGATATAATACATTCTGAAGTTTGAGCACCATTTATATAGAAGGGCTATCGAGAGGGTGAGGATTTGAAAATGGTTTAAAGTTGATACAATAGAAATTATTTTCTAAACATATTTTACTGCCTTCATTATTTCACAATAATAAAATAATAATTTTATTATTAAACAACCAGTATTTTGTCCTTCAAAATTATCATTCTGTAAAACCAAGATATGTCATTTTAAGTAGTATCATACTTAAGATAAAATGAAGTGACATGACTGATGATATTGTAAGGTGACATTTATCCCATGATATCTGTGGAATAAGTATGTGTTCAGAAGAGGAGTGAGGTATTTTCAAGTCTATGAAAATATATTAAAATACACAGGCCTCACTGACTACACACAGGCATTGAAGGAGAAACACAAGTCTTATGAAATAAATTGTTAGGAAGATTATCAATACTGAAATACTGGAGAAGTGAAATCATTTATTTTAAGAGCTTTATAACAAAGCTCTTTAACACATTATCTAATTTAGGTATCACCACAGCTATGTGAGGTGGAGTTTTTCTGATACCTGTTTTCAGATGAGAAGTTGGAGTCTCAGATTTATTGATTTGTCCAACACTAATCAATGGTGAAAGGGGTTTCTAAACTTAAATCTTCCGATTTCAGTGTCTCCAATCTTTTCAATGCTGCAGTGAAGGTTAATTTCATCTCTGATGAAAGTTATCAGAAAGAATTCCAATCTTTACGGGCTGAGTCTTCTCTCATAGGCTGTTTCCTTTCCTCCCACCAGCTCAATTCTACTTAACCTTTCAAAGCCCAGTTTAGATTGTTTGTCTCATTTATCGTTCATGTCCATTCATGCCTACTGATTTCTTCTGTTTAAAAAAACCCCGTAAATTATATTTTATTTAATATTGTATGCCAAAAATAATATTTCAACATGTAATCAGTATAAAAATTCAGATATTTTACATTCTTTTTTTTTTCTGTACTAAGTCTTTGAAGTTCAGTGTGTACTTCATAGTTATAGCACTTTTGGGCACATCCATTTCTTCACTAACTGGCTTCTCCACCTCTGTCTCCTCCTCCACAGCTTCCTCCTTCCTCCATCTTCTCCACCTTCATCATCTCAGCCTCTCTTAATGCTGCTACTGAGAAGATGACTTGCTTTTCACTCATCACTTCTACAGGTGCTTTGCCCTAGCCATCACCTGACACCCTAGATTTTTAGCAAGGCCTCACAGCTCTCTACCTGAGAGTCACTTTTCAAGCTACCATTGGTTGCTCCCTTTTTGGTGGCTTTGTGACCATGGACATGGGAATTGTGGCTATAGTCTGTGATGTGGGGTCTACCCCTTTTTCTGAAGGCTGGAGCAGTGAGAACATGATGGTTCTCAAGCTGTCACAACCTGTGTTCATTACCACCTGTGTTTCCTTGGCTTCCTCGGAGCCTCTGGCACTGGTACAGGTCTCCCAGGCATGGTGGGGAGTGGTGAGGCTGTGGGTTTGGTCACTCCAGACCAATGGCTGTGAGGAGAGTGTGCACGTTCCTTTTCCAAACTTGGATCTCCCCACGGAACCGGCTCTTTGCATGATTCATTTTGTGTATGTGTTTGCCACATACTATTTTGTACTGTTATTTAAATATGCATCCATTCATTATTTTTTCAACCAAAAGGTATTGAATGAATGTGTACAGGCACTATTCTAGGATTCTACGTGGTAGTTTTGTATCAATGCTAGAATCCTTAGTTAAACTTTAAGGGGTTTGTTTGTTTATTTGTTTTTGTTTTTGTTTTGTTGTTGGAGCAGGAAAACCCAGATCTCAGGGCAGAACATGAGCATAGGGCAGTCTAAAAGAGTATGGTGAAGCTTTTCTCTGTGTTGTTCTCTTATGCCCGGATGCTGGAGAGTCATCGGATGCTTCAGGGAGCTTTGGGTGTGGAGGAAAGATGGTCCACCATATGGAGGTTCACCTGGGTTTTATGTGAAGTCCAAGCGATGAATGGGAGAGGAATTTTGTTTCCATAGCCATTTCTCTGCCTGTTTCTTAGACCGCTGTCCTTTGTTTTTGTATTCAGTGTGAATGATCATCTTAGTGATTTTAACAATGACAGAAGAGAGTTAAAAGACATAAATTTTCTTTAATTGTGAAGGATATGGAAACATATCTGCATGTGGTCAATACAGAACACTCCTAGTCCGCTAATCATGAGGAAGCACACTTATTAACCTGTAAGGGGCGAGGTTTCACCAAAAGAGAGGTGCATCCCCTTTGCTATTTTCACATGATGGGGATAGCGACGGAGTTGCCCCATCTAAGCTCTCCAGCTCTTTCTGATATCTTAGTCTGATATCCCTAAATTAAAGCCAAGAGCAGGGTCATAAACAGGTAATTTATTTGAGAAATAATACTAGATACTATGATTGAGGAATGGGAGAGTGACACAGGGAAGGTGGAAAAGCCAATAAAAGATCGCACTGTTATACACAGATGACCAATAAGCACATGAAAAAGTGTTCCATATTACTAGTTATCAGGGGAATTCAAATTGAAATCACAATGAGATACCTAATCGATGCCTACTAGAATGCCTAAATTACAAAGACTAGTGAGACTAAATTACAAAGAATGTCGGTGAGGATGTGGAACAATTGGAGATCTCATAAATTGTTGGTAAAAGTGGAAAATGAGATGACCACCTTGGAAAGATCTGACAGTTTCACATAAAACTAAACACATATCTCTATGACCTAGCAATTTCATGCCTAGATGCTTACTCAATGGAAATATCTGTATACAAACAAACTTGTATAGGAATGTTCACAGTGGCATTACTCACAGTAGTCAAAAACTAGAACCATCATGTTAACAGAACTGTGGTATGTTCATGCAGGGGAGAGCTGCTCAGCAATCAAAAGGAAGAATGTTGATAAGACAGTATGGATAAATATTAAAACATGTTGGGTGAAAGAAGTTAACACAAAAGGGTACCCTATGTTTCTATTTATATGATGTTCTAGAACAGACAAAACTAATCTGCAGTGAAGAAAAATCAAAGTGATTTATGTGTGTATGTTTGGGGAAATGGGAATTGACAGAAAATGGGCATGAGGGAATGCTCTTTATTTTCAGAGCCTTTGGGTTACTTGGGTACATTTATGTTTCAAAACTTATTGAATGGTACACTTCAGATTTGTGGGTTTCATTGAATAAAAGTTTCAATGATTATAAGAAATCGTAAACAAATACTGGATTCTAGTTAATGATATACATGCTCAAGGAATTGAATTGTTGTCTGCAAATTACATTGAAATGCATTAAAAAATAAAATGGATTAGTATATAGATGTAGGAATAGATTAATTAACAGATATGTGATAAATAGTAAAATGTTAATCGTACAATCTAGGCAGTGGGTATATGGATTTTGATTATAAAATTCTTTTAACTTCTGTACACGTTCGAAATTTTTTATAATAAAGAGTAGGGTAAAAAGAAAAATACAAGTTAGATATAACTGCAAGTAATACTGAAACCTCCCAGAACTTTCTCTGGTCTTATGAAAGCCACCTCAGAACCTAGCACCTGTGTGATGAAGGGAAAGAATTTATCTATTAGTTTCTTTCTCATTGTGTGAGTGCTGGAAGGCCTGTTGCAGGTGCCCTACACCTTAGATAACTCCCACTGTAGGAAGCTAGAGGTATGCAGCATGGCTGAGGTGGGATGCTTCAGATTACACCTGAGTGCTGGTCAAAGCTATGCAGAAATGGTCATTTGCAGCAGTGGCTATAGTTAAGAGTTCAACAAGAGGACCTAAAGTGCTGCAGAAGTATTGCGTTATTACCTATTGCTACATAATGGATTACCCCCAAATTTAGTGTTTTATAACAAACTGTTATTATCCACAGTTTTTGTGTATCAGGAATTCAAGAGCAACTTAACTGGGTGCTTCTGGCTTGGGGTATCCAATGATATCATAGCCAGTATTTCAGGCCAGGGCTGCCTTTATCTGAAGGCTTGATTAGAGCTGAAAGATGCATATCCAGAGTGGCTCACTACATGGCTGTTGGCAAGAGGCCTCTGGTTCCCCCACAACATGTGCCTCACATTAGGGCTGCTTGAGTGTCCTTATGACATGATAACTGGCTTCCCCCAGTGAGTAATAAGAGAGAGAGAGAAGGAGAGAGAGGAATAGAAGGAGGGAAGGAGATAGATAGATAGACATTGATCATTAGATAGATATCACAATGCCTTTTATGACTTAATCTCAGAAGTCATACACTGTCACTTCTACCACATTCTGTTCCTTAGAAGCAAGTCACTAACTATAGTTTACACTCAAGGGGAAGGGAATTAGGCTTTACCTTTTGAAGGAAGGAGCATCAAAGAATTTGAGATATATTTTGAAAACAGCAGGTTTCCAATAGAATTCAACCTCAGCTGTTGTTCTTAGAAACTTTCTTGCTCTGCATTAAGTCCAATCTGTACAGAGTTGTCTTCAAAAAGTACCTGCAAATCCTACAAAGATTTAATACAGAAAAGTTAGTAGAACTTACCCCTTGCTGCTACAACATGTCCCAAGTCCATAATTAAAATTTATCATCTCCCTTCCTCACTATATGCTCCAGATTTCCCTTAGCCTAAGCCAATTCTTTGGCTGATCTAGGTTGCTTTCCTGTCCTTTTTCTCTTTGGGGTCTGAGCCTTTGGTTGTTTTTGTAAAGCTGTGATTGCTGCAATTGCCCATTTCATTATCACCAGTTATGGAATCATCAATCGATGTCCCAGTGAATCTCCTGTGTTTCGGACATACTCCTCCCTGCGCACATTATTTAAGAGCAGTGTTTGCTCTTTATGGTAATCAGAGCCAATTATTCTTGCCAGTATAGTAACATCTTTTTTGCTTGCTGGCTTACTGCCATGAGGAGCCCCAAATTAACAGCTAGTAGACATACCTCAAGTTCAGTGGTATCCCTACCATTTCCTCTACTGGAAACATTCTACCTGAAAGGTAATTAATTCAGCAGAATCTAAAATTATGGGCATGGGAAACACAAATTTTTAATTGGGTAGGGAGGAGTGGTGGTAGGGAAAGGCAGTCCTACTTTCACCTCACATTTCTTAGACCAGTGTTGCTAGACCTGGGGACATAGGCGCCATATACCAGCTGTTGTTTAAGTACATATATACATTATTGTGGAGGACAGTGTCCTAACAACAAGATGTTCCTGAGCTGACACTTTAACTAAGTTATTAAAATGATTTTCCAAGAACTTCTTCCAGCCATGAGGGAGTAAGGCAGTCTGAAATTACCTTTTGAATGTAAGCCATTAGGAAACTAAACAAAATTTTGGAAATAATTATCTTTAAACATTGGACAAGAGTCAAACAGGATTGTGATCCCCGAGAAAAGGAAAACAAGGAATAAGACCTAATATTGCATAGATTTTATGCTTTTAGGTAGCTCCAAGGCTGTGATTCAGGGAGGGGAAACCATACAGAATGTGGCAATACTATTGAGTTAAGTAGATATTGTAGTTCAAGAAGCCAAGGTAACTATAATTTTCATGGCAGAATACCTGAGAGGAGAGAGCTATGCAAAAAGAGCTCAAGAAATCTTTGTAGGAATCCCCTTGAGTCTTTGTCTGAATACCAGTCTACTCAGGAATAAGGTAAAATTCCAGAAGTCGGGGCAACAACCACTTCCAAGGAAAGAATAGTTATGATTAAGCTGTAAGACAAATGAACAATAACCAAAGTTCACACAGGGCTGGAAATCATTTGCATTTCCTCCAGTCAGAGTGAAGAGATCTTGCTGAATGCATATGAAATTCAGTAGAAATCTTAGAAAGGCAATACTTAGAAGTGTCAAATAAATGCTGTTCTAGCCCACACTAGAAGAGCCACAAATTATACCTCGAAAGGATAAGACTCATCTTCAAGTAAAAGTCCAACAGAAGAAGTCCAACGATTATTAAAGATATACAGCAAAATCCGGCTCCCAACAAGATAAAATTACAATATCTAGAATCCAACATAAAATTAATAGATGTGTGAAAAATCAGGAAAATATAATAATAATAATTAAGAGAAAAATTAGTCAGAAGGCCCAGACTCAGAACTGACAGAGACTATAGGATTAGCAGATGAGAAAGTTAATACAGCTATTAGAAATATGCTCCATATTCTCAAGGATGAAGGAAGAACACAAAGATGATGAGATGAGAAATGGAAGATTTAAAAAGGACTCAACTCAGGCTTCTAGTGATAAAAAATAAAATGTTCAAAATTAAAAACATTTTGGATGAATAAATTAAAAGCATTTTGAGTATAATAGATTAGGCACTACTGGAGAAGAAAAGAACAGTGAACATAAAGACACAGAAAAATAAACTACATTGAAGCACACAGAGAAAAGACAGAAAAAACAAAGCACCAGTGAGCAATGGAATAATATCAGATGGGATGCCGCATGTGCATTTGAAGTATCAAAAGGAAGGGAGAGAGAGAAGGGATCAAAAAATATATTTGAAGAAATAATAGCCAAAAATTTCTAAATTTATGTCCAGTAAGATGCCATTATTATTATTCTTTTAAGAAAAATATCAAGTGTTGGTAAAGATGTGGAAAAATTAGAACCTTTGTGCTTTGCTGGTGGGAACGTAAAATGGTGCAGCTGCTGTGGGAAACAGTTTGATGATACCTCAGAAAATTAGACAGAATTACCATATGATCCAGCAATTCTACTTCCAGTTATATATCCTAAAGAACTGAAAGCAGGGACTCAAACAGAGAGTTGTGTGCCAATGTCCATAGAAGCATGATTCACAAGATGCAAAGGGTAGAAACAACCCAAATGTCAGTCAGTAGATGGATGGTTAGCCAAAATGTGGTATATGCATACAATAGAATGCTCATCTTTTTAAAGGAATGAAATGATGAAATATGCTAAAACATGGATGAACCTTGAAAACATGCTAAGTGAAATAAACCAGATATAAAAGGAAAAATATTGTTTGAGTTCACTAATCATAGTAATGAGGTACATAAAATCGGTAAATTTATAGAGGCAACGTAGAATAGAGGTTACCAGGAGCTGGAGGAAGAGAGAAAGGGGAGTAAACTGTTTTACGGGTGCAGAGTTTCAGTTTGGGATAATGGAAAAGATCTGGACCTGGGTGGTGGTGATGGTTGCATGACAACGTAAATATACTTAATGCCACTGAATAGTAATTTAAAATAGTTAAAATGGTTAATTTATGCATATTTTACCACAATAAAATAATGTTAAGTTCGTCACCACTGTTTAAGGATAACCTATGCTTTATTTGCAAGTGCAGGTCATTTGATGATGACAAAAAACAAAGAGCTTGATTTTATTCAGCTGTGTGAAGTTGCGTCTGTGTTTCTTAAAACTTTTATAAACATAAATGCTTATAGAAGTTTAAATTACATTTCGCCTCTATTAATTCCTAATGAACACTTTCTACAATCAGATGAATAATAAAGAAAAAATAAGTCTACTCTAATATTTTAATTTGCCCGAGCTTTCTGATTCCTTTCTCAGAGCCATGCCAGGGAAGTTGTAGCAACTGAACTTTATTTTTTGTAGGCCATTATTTTGTCCAAGCCTCAAGAATCCATCCTTGCAGTGGATTGCTCCAGGTGTTCTTGCCAGGACAGTTTAAATCAAGGAAGAACACTCCCATGTCTATAAATTCTCTGCTATCTACTCACCAACCCTTGTGCAACATCCTCAAGGTCTGCTACCACTAGCATGTCCAGGTTCCTGTCTACATGAATTAACCAGGGCCTTTGACGCCTTCATTAAACTATTTTCTACTGTAGCAGGGGTATATTCCCCTCCCAAAACCTGGCTCTAGTTATCGTGGAGACAGTGAGTAGAAATAGGAAAGGATCTTGAGGATAAGAAACACATTACACTACAACCATGCTACTCTGAATGTGCCCGATCCTGTCTGATCTCAGAAGCTAAGCAGGGTCGGGCCTGGTTAGTCCTTGGATGGGAGACCACCTGGGAATACCAAGTGCTGTAGGCGTAAAAAAATACCCCATCTTACAAGGCAGGCTTCATGTGGGGTCTTTTCAGGGTCTCCTGGTAGGGTGAGGTTGTTCTCTACTAGCAAAGGGAAGAGGGCTGGTTCTGCTCTGTTAGAGCGTTAAAATCATTGTAGTGACTCAACATTCTCAGACTTATCTACCCTGTCTCAGGCTTAAGATCTTAAAGTTTTCCTATAAGGGACTTGACTTTGAGGTGGGAGACCTGTTGAGGCTTTGTATTCTGTCTCCTTTTGTCTTTGATACATTATGACTAAATTATTGGTTTAATGTTAAAGACAGTATTCTTTGTACCTGCAGGGAGTAAAGTTTATTAAACTTTGCCATGGAAACCTTGAAAAGTTCTCATTGTGCTTGAATTGATTGTTGGCTACCCTGAATCTGTCATTTCCTTTTTTCAAGACTTCCAAAGCAGTCCACAAAAGCCAATGAATTCCCCATTCTTTATAATTTTTATTGCCTCCATGTTATTCAAGTGCACAGCTACCACATAACCTAAAGCTTCTTTCTTTCACTTGTACTTCATTGCAGGTGAGAGCCAATTGTGTTGCTGCTGGATCTGGATTACCACTAGCAATGGGGTCCTTATTTCTGCCCACCTACAACTTTCTGTCCAAAGGAATCCAAAGTGGTAATTTCTCAGTACTTCTGGATTGTTTATGTGTAACTGCCAGGACTCTTTCCAGAGGCATCACAGATTTTGGTGTCAGAGAAGCCCTAGAGCAAAATTTAGAGGTTCATATTGTGGACTGAGGTACTGTCAGATTACACTTTTCTGTAACTGGTCCAAGCCTATGTGGACCTAATTGCTTGTAGCAGTGGCTGGAGTAAATGGCAGGGCCAAGATGAGAAATAAAGCTCAGGAGTTCTGGTACACTGGAGGCTCTGCCTCCAGCCCAGTGTTCGTATACAAACCATTCGCAGCCCGTTTATTCAAAGCATTTACGTCAGTCAAGGTGAATTGGAGGTCAAGTTTATTCACCTAATCAATTTCCTGACTACTCTTTCATCTCTGTAGTTCTGGTACTGAGTTTGTTCTGAATCTGAGGACCATGCCACAAATCCATTTTTCAGTGGATGAAGGGAAAAACCAGACTAGAGATTCTCAGATTTATTAATATCCTTGCCTTTAGCTAGATAATAAGCTGATGGTCTTTATTCACCAACATAACTTTGAACACAATTTTCAGCGTCAGAACTCTGTCTAAATAGTTTATTTCCCTGTTCAATTATTAGATATATAACATATGCTCTAATACATCCACACAAAAATCACCAACATTTTCTCAACGAGTTTATTAGCTATGGTACCTTTGGACTTAAAAGTAAGAGTATGGGAGAAAGGAGGACAGATTCAATTACTGTACTGTCAACATTCTTTTAAAAAATTATCATTGCTTATTTTTCAAAACATTTTTTTATGGAAAAATTTAAACATACAAAAAGTAGAAAAGATAGAATAGCAAATCCCCATGTACCCACCAGCCAGCTCTTGGGGGTCTTTACCAAAGGAATCTAGAATTCCAGGCATGCTTTGCAGGTAGGCACATTGTCCATTGCAGGAGAAGAAGGTTTTTCTTGCTATTCCCATCTCAGCTTGAGTTAGTGATCACATTGCCCACCCTAGATATGGATTTCTTCCCCTCCTGTGGGTTTATTTGCTTGGGTTTTCTTTAATCAGAGCGGGTCAAGGCCAGAAATGAGGAAGGGTCTAGCTGTGCCCACCAGAGGGAGCAGTGTCCTCTTGTTTTTCTGTAATTCATTGTACATTGGTGCTGATACTTGTCAGAGTTTTATTTAGCTCTGTTCTCCTTCTGTTGGAATATCATTCGCTTTTCTTGACTGTGGGATGTGGTCCGTGACCTTCACAACAGGCTCCAGCATTACTGTTTGTAGTATTTCACAGTAAATGAATTGGCATAATATCGCTGACCTTACTCGTACAGTGTTTGATTCTTGCATTTCAATCAGTCTAGGCTGCTCACTGTTTTCTATCTTAGTTCAGGGAAACCAGAAAAAAATTTGCTTTGAAATAGAATTTTTTTAGTATGTTTTTCTAATGAAACTCTGTGATGGCCTTGATTATGTTATTTTTTTCAAATCTTCCATCTCACTGTTTTCACTGAGACACAGTTGTTTTTCATAGTCTGGAGGACAGAAAAATGTGCACTGTATTCTATGCTGATCAGAACCCAAATTGACCTCTGGGCATATTTTGGACACTTCATCTGAAAGGATATATTGGCAAACTGAAATGTGTGAGTGGGAGAGCTAGCAGGTTGGTCTGGGAGCAATATGTAATGAACAATTAACCACGCTGAGAAGAAGACCCAGGGGAGATACAGTAGCTATCTGCAAAAGTATTGAAATCTAACTATGATTAGTGGGGGAAGTTAGAGGAAGGCAAGTTTCAGCTTTGAAGATTAGATTAGAAACATCCATTTAAACTTGGTATCTCATAAAGAAGTGAATTCTCTCTAGGAGTCAGACAAATGTCAGATAACATCGTCTGGGAATATACTTATAGAGGGGCTTCCCAATAATAACAGCAAACCTGTCTAGAGCGCTTATTTTGTGCCAAGTACTATTCAAAGCACTCTTCCTATATTATGACAATAGTCCCTCTTATCTGACATTTCACTTTCTGCAGTTTTAGTTATCTGCTGTGGTATGAAAATATTAAATGGAAAATTTCAGAAACAATCTATAATTTTTAATTGCATGCCTTTCTGAGCAGTGTGATGAAATCTTGCATGATCCTAAGCCATCAGAATGGGATGTGAATCAGCTCTTTGAGCAGCTTGTCTATGCTGTAGGCTCTGCCTGCCTGTTAGTCATAGCCATTTTGGTTATTAGATCGACAGTCGTGGTTTTGGGATGCTTGTATCAAGGAACCCTTATTTTAGTTAATAATGATCCCAAAGCACAAGAGTAGCGATGCTGGCAATTGAGATAAGCCAAAGGGAAGCCATAAAAATGCTTCCTTTAAGTGAAAAAGTACAGCATCATAAGATATTTCGAGAGAGTGAGAGACCATATTCACATAACTTTTGTTATAGTATGTTGTTATAATTGTTTATTATTAGTATTGTTAATTTCTTACTGTGCCTAATTTATAAAGTTTATCATATGTATATATGTATAGAGAAAGACATAGTATATATAGAGTTTGGTACTATCTGGGATTTCAGGCATCCATTGAGAGTTTAGGACCATATCCTCCATGGATCTGGGGGAACTACTATAATTTAATTTTCACGGCAGTCTGATGAGATAAGCACTTAAGTTTCACAGGCTTTTATCCAAAAACATTTAAAAAAATTCTTTGGATTTTAGAAAGCTATATGACACATCTACTTTATGTTAGAAAACACTCCCGTGGGACTGTTATTTCATAATCAAATACATTAATATTTCTATGGTGAGGTATGTGAATTTTTACATGAAATGAAATAAGTACGTTTACATGAATTGGGTTAGGTTTTTCTGCCAAATGAGTTCAGATTAGTTCTTCCCATCAAATAAGTTTTGAAGTAATTTTAGGTTTATGGATTCTGATTTGTAGATAAGGGAATATGTACTCATTTTGCTATCCCTAGTTTACAAATGAAGAAACTGAGGCATAGAGATTAAATAACTTGCTTGAAGTCATACAGCTTCCACACAAAGAGAAGCCAAGTTCAAGTCATGCTCTTAACCACAATGTGTGCTGCCTTTCACTATGCTCTGCCTCCTCTCACTGAGGAGTTGGGTGAATGCCCCTGAATGTCTCTTCCAACTCCACTAATCTTTGATTTCTTGACCTCTGACTTCATCCTCCCTCAGGCTCTTCCCAGATAAGTACCAGGATCTCTTCGCCAAGGACAGACAGACACCTGGAAATGTTCTCTTCCTACTTCAAGCGAATTATGTCTCTCAGGAGGCACTTTGGTGTAATTGCTCCCCAACCACTAACAGAACCAGCTGAAGATACAATTGTGTCATCATGATTTATCTTCTGTGGCCTTTCCTTTTATATCTTTCACTACCACCTCTTATCCAGAAGAACATATGAACCCCGATGGCTCAGGTTTGCCCCCTTTATACTCATGTTTCACATCTGATTTTTCCCAGGAAAGTAACTAATGCCTTTTAACTTTTCTTCCACCATTTAGAGATGTGCTGTGAACTAGTAGACATAAAATGGATTTGGACATCCAAATATCTGAGTTTAAGTCCAAGTGTGCAAACCTGGGCAAAGCAAATTAACTTTATTTATCAATTTGTAAAATGGGGTTGATATACTTATCCAGGGATGAATTCAGGTTTTATGAAGACTGAAGTTTACACTCTTTAGGAGAGCCCTTTTTAGACAGAAGAATACGAAATTGTGAATAGACATTGGGTACAAAATGTTTTTGTTTATAAATAATGCTCACAGCCACATCAGGGAAGTTTGATGCATTGGAAGTTGGAGTGTAAAGAAAGTTACCTTAACAAAGGCTGGGTTTTTTTTTTTTGTATAATTTGCAAAAATCTATGACATGAACATATTGCTAGGCCCGTTTCCTGGAGTTAGGAAGTAATCCATTTAGTGAGGGGTCCTGAAGCTTAAGATTCATTAGCATTGTGGTAAATTTGCTTCTGTATCAACCTCACAAAATTGTAAGAATTAAATCAGAAGATTAAATGTATGCAAAACTATTTTGTAATGTCTAAACATTGTGTGATATTTATCATTATTTTGATGCCCAGAACCAAGCATAAATGTTTATTCAGTAAATGATAAAACATGGAATTTGCTCTCGCCAAAGTATTATGTAGGTGTATTGCATTACCTTTCTCTGGACCTTTAAAAAATTATCAGAATAATATATGAACAAAATTTTTCAAATGAATCAAATATTGATAAAAGGCACTTGAAACAAAACAATGCAATCTTATGTCCCATCCTTCGTTTTTTCTATATCCAGTTTCCAGAGCCAATACATCTCTTCCATATTGCTGAATAATAAGTATTATATTGCTTTTTCCTGATTTATCAATGTTAATATTACCTAGTGACTTTCTATTATGATAGTTAAGGATTTCATTTTCTTCTACCCATTCTTCCAATATAGTTATAGTACAGTTTTTATGACCATCATAATATAAAATATTATTTGCAGCTGAATTATAGTGGACTATGGTTATAATTCTTTTAATATATACATCTTTCTTATTTTCCCAGAGTTAACTGTGCCATTTTTTCATTTGCTTAGTTTTTCATTGTACCTGTACTTGATTTTCTCCACTCTCCACAATAGCATTTTTTATGTTTTTCCATACTACTAAATTCCTCACACTGCAGAGTCATCCATTCCTCTGCTCTATATTGATCTTTTCACTCTCTAGGAAACATTATGGAACCTCCCTGTCCTAACATGCTGGAAATTTCCTTCATAACTCTCCTATGTTGATTTCCTGTTTCCTGAATTCCTCATCTTTTTTCTTTCTTGGTTTAATCTCTTTCTTTTCACTGATGAATCTTATTCTTAATTTCCTGAGGAAAGGTATATGGCAGGTAAATTAACTGAGACTGTATTCTCAAAATGTTTTTATTCTAGCCTTATAATTACCTAGTGGTTTAGATGGATATGGAATTCTAGGTTTAAAATCATTTCACTTAGAATTTAGAAGGCATTCTGTTGTTTTCTAGGTTCTGGTATTGCTCTGAGAAGTTCTGTCATTCTAATTCTCAATCCTTTGTACTTGATGACTTTATGCTTTGGTGGTGATCTAAAATTTCATAATAGCATATGTGGTAGATTAGATTATTGCTCAAAAAAATTTACTGTTCTCCCCCTTCCCATTTATGTAGGTTGCATGTACTTCCTTGTTTTTTGATTCTAGGCTCAGCCACGTTACTTACTTTGGATAATGGAATATTAGTAGATATGTTGCAAACACAGGCTTAAAAACACTTATGTGGTTAAACTTGCTATCTCATGCTATGTCATTAGAAGCAGCAGAATATGCTGATGACTAGTCCACTGGTACTAGGAGGAGGATGAGTAATACATAGAATGAAGCCCATTAGTCCTAGTCAAGCTCAGCCTAAATCAGCAGAGCTGCTCAGCTGAGGCTAGTTGAGATCTGCCAACTCTCATCTGACTCACTGATCAATGATAATAAATTACTGTTATTTTAAGCCACTGAATTTTTGGATGTTTGTCATGTAGCATTTTGTGGCAGTAGATTTTGGCATCAGAAATTAGTATCTAATAGGTATTAGAAATTGGTATCAGTAATAGGATATAGACACAAGAAAAATAAAACATAAATAGTATTGATTTTGGCACTCGAATGGTGGGCATGAGAAGGCTAAATAAGAGGCTGGAAAGAAAATGGATATTTGTGTTATGTAGAGTTGAAATATTTCATAAATATTTGGTAACTTGGACGTTAGAGTGTGTGCCTAAGATATTTGGGTTTGTGCCAAGAGGTCCTGAGACAAAATGATGAAAGTGTGAGCTAATTGGATTCAGCTGCATATAATAAGACAATCAGAATGAGATAAGTTTATAAGTGAACCATAGTTTTCAAGGAAAATATAGGTGGAACAGAGGGCCCAGGAATTCTGGAACTTGCTGAGTTGGAAAATAAAACTTTTTCATCTCCAACTGGGTAATTAGTGGCAAGTCAACTATTTTGGGCCTCCTCTGTCCTGGAAGTCTCAGCAGTTCATCCTCACAGGGTTAGACACCTGTGCTGGCTATGGGATTGCCTTTTTTTTTTTTTTTTTTACCCACAGAGCTTCAGCAAGCCCCACTATCTGGGGGCTCAAGGAATGCCTGATCTATAGTCATGGAATTGCACACAGCATAATATCGACCAGAGGATCTACTTTATACTGAAGGAAGAATGAGAGGAGGTCCACGACTATGGGATCTACTGGTCATTTCACATATATTTCACTTATAAGGAGGCAGTCTCATAAAGCACTGGAATGGTTACTAAGACACAGCTGTAGCTCCAGCTTAGAGACAATACTCTGAAAGTATGGGGTGCCATCCTTGAGGTAGTTCTATATGCATTAAATTGTGTCTTTCTATGGCACTATGTCCTCAGTAGGAAGAATACATAGGTTTAGGTATAAAGAGGTAGAAGCAGGAGTGGCCCCACTTAACATCACTCCCAGTGACCCACTGAGGAACTTTGTGTTTCTTGTCTCCACAAGTCTGGGTTCTGAGGAATTAGAGGTCCTCCTGTCCACATGAGGTGAATTCCTGGCAGAAGACACATCGACCTATATTCTTTGGCTGCCATGAAGGCATTTTGGATGCCTTTTAGCCAAAAACCAGCAGATTAAAAGAGGAGTAATCATCCTGGAAGAAATATTTGACCTTTACTAAAAGGAGGAAGTTGCTTAATCTTTGGATGGATATGGGCAACAAATCCTGCTTGAAAAGAGTGTGATTACTAAGACTCCTCTAAAATAAAAGTTTGGGCCAGACTACCAGGTGAACTGCCATGAACTACAGAATCGATAGCTGAGGGGGAGGAGAATTTAGATTGGATAGTGTAGGTGGGAGAGGATGAGTACCTGTTGTGATCAAGACAAATGGCAGCACCCGAGGCTATAGTTCTTCCCACTAACTTCCTTCTTATTTCTACTCGAGAAGAGAGGCCCACAAGAATCATGGAGAATTGGATCTGTGCAGGACCAGAAATGGACTTGACAGTCATAGAGGTGCATGCTTAGATGTCCCATTAAGATAATCTGCCATGCAAAGCATAGTTGACTGACTGCCCAGCTACCACACCTCTGGATCCACCACCAGGTAAACAGAGATGCCATACTTTCCTTAGGCGACTTGCAGCCAGTAACTGAAAAAGGTGAGCGTGTTAGGGCCAGGCTATGCCTACCTGATGAGGGGCTCTTCTAGCAAACAACCATTGGCTCAGAGACTCCCTTTTGGCCTGGCTGAGACTTTCTCAGACCTGTGCTATTGTCTGAAGCTTTTCCTACCTAAGACTCTCTTTTCTTTCTCCTTTCATGAGTATCAGACCTGCATTGTGATCTGAAGGTTCTCCCCACTTACTCCTGCTCTCTATCCCTTTATCCTTCACAAGCATTTCCCCCAGTAAATCTCTTGTACATCTAGTCTCATCCTGATATCTGCTTAGAGAGTCTATCCCATAGTGTTTTTTGGCAATAGCATTTGCTATACTATCACTTTGTTTAGTTTTCATTCATTGTGCTGAACTTGGGGGACTCTTTCAACTGAGATATTAAAGACATTTCTGTTAGGAGAAATTTTCTTCTTACCACATTTCTGTTAGGTAAAATCTTCTTACCACATTTCTCTTTCTGGAACTCCTGTTAGTCAGATATCGGACCTCCAGAATCAAGCTTCTCATTTTTCTATCTTTTTTGCCCACGTCTTTGTCTTTTTGTTACGCTTTATGGGAGACTTCCTCAACTTTATCATGCAACTTTTCTATCAGCTTATAAAATTTCAGCTCTTATTCTTAATTTCTAAGAGCTCATTCTTATTTTCTAATTGTTCATTTTCTATAGTATCCTTTTTTATTTCATGAATGCACTTGCCTTTCTTATCTATACAAGGATGTTATTTCTAGCTTTTTTGCCTTTGAAGTCTTCATTTATTCCTGACATTGTCTCTGTTTCCTCTAAGTGGCCTTTTCTATTTGTTTTTGTTTATTTGTTTTGTTTTGTTTTGTTTGTTTCTGCCTTTCATATAGGAATCTTTCCAAATGTCTACTGATTCTTGATTATCTGTTCTTATTTCAGAATTAGGCACTAACAAGATAAATGGAAAATCTGTGAGCATGGGAGGGAATTGTCACCCACTGGCTCCACTGCAGTGTATATGGCAGTAAGTTGGCTTTTTCAGTGGTGGAAACTCAGATGTCAGTATTCATTGGATTTTTCACTGGGACCATTAATGTTTGGAGAGAAGGATCTTCCAATCTTCTTCTTAAAGGTATAAGCCTAGCTTCTGGCATTTTTGCATCTGAGTTAAGGAGGACGTTTGCTTCCTTCAATATTTTTTTTTTCTAGAATCTAAACCCCACCATACTAAAATTTTTTTGGTTCATTTTTTCCCCCAATATAAATAAACATAGAGAAAGATTTTTATCACTTTAATGAAGATTTGTTCCTTTAATGAAGGAACAAATCTTCATTAAATACAGATCTCCCTATTTTCATCAGTTGCCTCACTCTGACTAGTGCCTCAAAGCTCAGCTTTGCAGTTTTGCTGCTTGGTGATTTCAATTTCTATAGTTTCTTAAGTTCCACCTTTCTGTATTCATATATTGTGATTTGAGAACCAAAGGGTCTACTGGTTTCATCAGTCTTGCATGTGTGTTTCTGTTTCTCATCTTACTTGTTGCTTAGAGGGGAAAAAAGGAAAAATGTCTTTTCTCTACCATCTTTAAACTGAAAGTCTTCCCCAGCCTTTTTCATGTTAAAATAGTAAATGTCTAATTCATAACTAGCTTGCGTAGATTATTCCAGGACAGTTTGGCCTAGGAGGATAGAGAGAACCAACATTGAAGGTGTACATGGATGCAGCTGGGTTGAATGTCAAGAGCAGGAAGCATGATTGAACTAGGAAAGAGCACTTTTCCAAATAGTCTGTTTGAAAATGGGATAAGAACTGTATTTGGGTTGAGGGTGGACTCAGTCTGATATGGAAGAAAGATCAGATATTAAGTGTTCAAGTATTGATGGGGCTGGTCAAGGCAGAGTCAAGGTGGAAGCAGCTTACTTGAATTTCTGTTCAAGCTCTTTTAGTGACCATGTCAGGCCTGTCTTGATGACATCACCTTAGGGAAGATTGTTTCCTGATTCTCAGTGTCCTAACATGAAATTAAGAAGCACCAATGGTCAGGCTCTGGAGTCAGCAAATACTTTCTGTGTACCTTGCAGGAAAGACCTCCCTTACTGAAATTTCAAAAAGTCACACTCTTGCTCTAGCTATAAGGTATATCTACTTTATTCTCACATTTTGTGAATCTTATCCACTCTTGCCCTGCATGAGTAAAATAGGGTGTGGTGGATGTGGGGTACTATGGCTAGAGATTGCAATGGCATCATTAAAGCTAAGGGGAGACTTCAAAGTCAGAGATGGCCAAGGTTGATGCCAAATCTACAGGCAAACCAAAGCAAGGGCACAGACATGTTGCCCATCTCAGAAGTCATCAAAAATAAGAATGGTTGCCCAGGTAATGGGAAAGACTCCTTCCACTTCCCTAGCACCTTAGGCTGCCTGTGCCCATGCATATATCTGAACATCTGGTATGATAAGTTCAAGGGTACTCATGAGGGTGAGAATCTAAAATAGGTACCATATTTAGAAATTTGGAGCCTAGCGGGTACCATCTCCTCAGTCTCTCTCATCCTAAGGCATCACAACAATTTCTTGTCTCCACCTTTCCCTAACCCTTCATCCTTTAGCCCTGCTTTGGGGTCCTAAATGGATTAAGTTAGGAGTTACCCAAGACAGGTGACATTTATTTCTCTGGCCTTCAGGTTTTCCAATAGCTTGTATATTTTAAATAGAACAATTGTGTGAGGATTATTTGCCTGAGAGCCCTTTCAAGACCAAAGTGTGTCCAGACCAGAGGTAAACGGGCTGCTCTCATTCTAAAGTCTGTTGTGATTAGTAACCAAGATTTCCTTATTTCTTATAAGTTTATTTATCAAAGATTCTAATGTGGAGTTTATTTAGGAAAAGCAAGTTACTTTCTAGCTTCTACTTGGCTGAGAGGAATAGAGATTCATGGTTTAGAAAGTCCAAATTAGGAAAATCTTGTTTTCTTTTTTTAATTGTTCTGTATTTTCCATTTTTCTACCTGCTTTTATTTCCCACAGTCTAGCCCATCTTTCCTATTTTGCCTATCTATCAATCTGCAAGACTGTATAAATGTAATTCTTATTGATTCTTTCAAACATTAACCATAATAATAAAAAGGTCTTAGTACTGTAGTCCTAGTAGAACAAATTTTAACAAATTTGTTTTTACTTAGATACTTTGAGCTGAATTGGGGAGTGGGGAGTTGAAATGGTCATCGGTAAGACTAGCAAATAGTTACCTCAAGCTTGCAACAGAGGCAAAGAAATGTCAAGTCATTAATGAAAATGATTCCAACTTTTCCTCTTGGAACCAAGTTGTTCTCACTAAGTCAACATCTGTCACAATCTGTATAAAGGGCAGAACATGCTACACAACAGCACATTTGAAAACCCAGCTGCAAAACATTAAATCAGAACACAGAGGCCTTTGGTCACTGCAAGGCTAACCTGTCTTTGGTACAATAGTTGCCAAGTGAAATAGAGAGTGCTGTCTGCAGGGAGCCCATGTGGCCCGAGACTTGTCCTCTGCCTTTTTATTTCTCAGTGAGGTAATGTGTGTGAGGCCACTGCCTGCTGACCACAGATGTATGAATAACCTCTCAGCTGAGTCAAGCCCAAGTCGTGTACCCACAAAACTATGATTTAAGTAAATGGTTGTTGTTTTAATTCACTAAGTGTTGGGGTGGTTTATAACACAGCAGTAGATACTGATACAGTGTACTCACTACTCTGTCTTTCCTACTTTCTCTTAACCCCTTAAATAACTCCCATTGGATATCCTTTCTGTTATTAATGATTTTGTCCTTTGCGATTCTTAAACATTCATTTATTTATTTTTTTCATTTTTTTCTTTGTGCTGTATTCTGAGTCATTTCCTTAATTCTAGTTTCCTTATTTTCTACTCATGTAATAAATTTATCCATTTAGTTTTGACTTTCAATGGCTATAAGTTTCACTTATAAAAGAAGCATTTGGTCCTTTTCCAAATTTCCCTTTTCTTTTTATATGCTTTCCTATTTTCCATTGTATTTTCTGTTCCTTCTTTCATCTTGTAAGTAATTTAAAACATACTTATGTTATAGTCATCTATAGATTTTCTCTATTTTTGGGGGCATTAATTCTCCTGTTAATTTTGTAATCTGACCCTCAAGGTGGTTTCCTCCTATGGTTTGTAATTTTCATTATGAGTTTTTTTTTTTTTCAACAGGGATTGTTTTTCTTGGGGAAGAACTATGTGCCTTGGGTTGTTGCACTCTTCCTTTACTGTGGCTGCAAGTTTGCTTCTGCTGAAGTCCTAGAGATATTACCAGTTCTCAACAAGCTTTTATAAAAGTCTCTTCTCACCTTGATGTTTCTTCTTCATGGTGAAAATTCAGAACTCATGTTAATGTATGGCACAGGCTTGGTTTCAAGTTTTTGTGGATGAACTTTTTTTGGCAATAGCATAGACCTCAGGAACCCAGACTTTGCAGCATGTTCAATTCCAGTTGTCTTCCTTGTTCATACCAGGGACAACATCTTATTGGCCTGCAAGGGTGGTAAAATCACCACACCCTACCTAGGATACAGTGGTATTAGCCCTGACTTACTGCTCAGCCTGAATCCCTGCTTTGTTTCTGGAATCCGGTGAGTTGCCTTCCTTTCTGTGTGTGTGTGTGTGTGTGTGTGTGTGTGTGTGTGTGTGTGTGTGTTGTGTGTGCATAAATATATAAAACTATTTTGTCCAGTGTTTCTCTGTAGTAGTTGGAGGGGAACTCTTCTGCATCACCTCAGCCCAGTGAATTACTAGAGATTCTTTCCTTCACACTTTTGAGATATAATTTTATCATAATAAAAGGTAAAATTCATAACTAAGATTTTTTTGGGGGAATCTGTAATGATGAGCTACAATGAATTAAAACATACAAAGAAAACTTTGTTAGAAATGCAATAGTAATGGAGGCTTTAACATGCTGTATTGAGACTTTATCAAGTCAAAAAAGTACAAATTAAGCACAAAAATCAAAGAGAAAGGGAGCTAAGATGTATTTGAAGCATGGAGAATTGGGGAATGTAGGGTGGTCTGGGTTCGGCAGCACCATGAGAAACTTTGGGAAACACTAGGACATTGGGAATTAGGATACTGGGATAAGAACCCAAAGAGGTGGGAGAAGGCATGGAAAGAATGAGGGAAGATACTCAAAGTTAAAGAGTTACCCATTTCCTGAGGAGCATCCATCCTATACTGAGAAACTGAGGGAATGGTTCCCATTTCATCTTCCTGCATCTCTTAAGGTCAGAGAATTCTTGTTCTTTAAATTCAGCCTGATATCATAATTTCTCTGTGACTTAAATGGCTTTTCTTGACTGGGCTGGGAGCTCAAATACCAGATGTAATATTGTTTCTGTGGAAAAATGTGCCTAAGTATCAAAAAGCTGATCTACAAAGTAAGATTTGAAACATAACCTGTTATATGTCAGCCAGGGACTCCTTAGGTATATAAATCTTTGAAACAATGAGCTATGTTATAATGGAAATATTTTCATAGATATAATTTTTAATCTGTAGCCAATATCAGTCATTAAAACATGCTGTTCAGTTCTGGGGCCCATAAATGGCAGACGTTATGGAGAAATTGGAAAGGAGCCAGGGGAGACAAAGTAAATGATGAAAGGTTTTTGAAAAATGGCCCTTCAGGGAAAAGTCTACATTAGTTCAGAAAAGAGAGGTGTGAGTAGACTGAATATCAGCCTTCAAACTATAAAGAGATGTTGCATTATTGACAAGTCTCTTTTCTCCCATGTCCACGGAAGGCGATATGAGAGAAAATAAGTTTAAACTACAGTGGAAGGAACTTAGGCTTGTCAGAACCCATTCTAGAGTTACCAAGCTTTAGTCTCACAAGGGAGTAGGTAATTCTTGAGGTTTTTTGAGGTCTCTGATCAGGGGCAGGCAGAATTCACCCAGAGGTGGTCATCTGCTTTTGGTTGTTTGAATACAGTATTATTTGGGAAACTGATGAATTCTGCCCAAGTACAGAAAATGTTTCAGGGCTACAAAGAGAATTAAGTAAGGCCAATGTGAAGTTGCTTCATATGGGAAATTTCCAGACAAGAGAAATCTCAGCCTTCTTCCATCATTTGTCAAAACTGCTCCAAAGAGCATGAGGCTGTTGGAGCAGGGTGGCATCAGCCCATCATTCTGAGGGACAGGCAGGCCACATCTCAAGGAGTGGGAGTGGTTCTTGCTGTTGGTGTGTTTTCATGGGCCACTGACAAACCAGAAATGCATCCAGAGAGAGTAACTGGGATGGAAACTGGAAACTGGGTCATATGAGGAGCAGTTGAAGAAACTATGTGTGTTGGCCTGAAGAAGATAAACTTGGGCTTGGGGAGCAGGAAGAGGGATGACAAGAAGCTTCTTTCAAATATTTGAAGTGCTGTCAGGTAGAAGATAGATTAGAATTGTACTGTGTGGTTCCAGAGGGCAAACACAGAGCCAATGAGTACAGGTTATAGGGAAAGAGTGTCAGCTGAAAAGAAGGAAGCATTTTCTAATTATTAGAGATACTCAAAACAGATTGTGGTGCCTAGTGACGCAGGAAGTGTTTGTGCAAAGACTGGATGAATATCTACGAGAACATTGGCTGAATAATTTCTGGACATTTTTTCTTTTTGTTTCTTCTTCTTCTTCTTCTTCTTCTTCTTTTTTTTTTTTTTTTTTTTTTTTTTTTTTTTTTTTTTTTTTTTTTTTTTTTTTTTTTTTTTTTTTTTTTTTTTTTTTTGTCTAGCTAATCAAGGGAAACCTCTTGGAGAGAGAGATGACCTAGCAATATGCATTTTCTCCTGGTGCTCAGGAAAGGCGGGCTTTGTGGGCTGAACCACTAGGGGGAGTCAGATCAGCAGCCATCCACGCTCTTCTTTCCTAGAGCAACAGATAAGGGGGCCTGGCTCTTGTCACCTTACTTCTGCTGCTTTTGATGTCTCCTCCATGAATATTTCTTGAATGCTTACATCTGATTAGATTCTATAATGTCCAAGGGGCCTCTGTCATCTGAAGGCACAGTCACTGCTACTTTTACTTTGTTTAATGCTCGATTTATTAATTATATAAACAGATTGAACAATATTGTAAAAATTCAAACACTCCTTATACAACTAAAAAATTAAAACTTATCAACATAATATTTTCCAGACATTTAAGCATTAATTTTTAAACTAATTGAATTCTTCTAAAATCACAAATATCCTCTATCTGAATCTTTTAAATGCTACCAATACCTTAAAAAGTGCAAACATACAAATGAATTATCAAAATGACGGCAACACTTACTATTTTAAACTTAAACTGTTATAAAATACTTAAATTTTATAACAATTTTATATATTTAAATTTTTTTCTCACTTATCACTATATTTACTCTTAGGTATATTCTCATACTCTCCTGAGAATACAGTATCTAAACAATATATATTTCTTTACCTCCCTGGTGAAATAGTAATTTTCTCAAATTCAAAAACAAAAATGTCATCTCCGAGTAGCTCGAGATGGGTTTTTAAATTTCTTAAAATATTCAAAACCTTCCCATGTATTTAAAGTTCTACTAGATCTTTTTAAAATTAATTAAACTTATAAACACTAGGTTATATGTTGGTATCTGAAAGTGGAGTACTGCTGTAACAAATATCTAAAACAGTGGGAGTGACTTTGGAACTGGTTGGTGGTTGAAAGAATTTTGAACAGCGTGATAGAGAAAGCCTAACTGACCTTGAACAGACTGTTTAGAAGTTCAGACTTGGAGGACACTGCCCGTGAAGGCTCAAAAGGAAGAAACATGTTATTGGAAACTGGAGGAAGACAGTTCTATGTTAGGTAGTAACAGAAAGCTTAGCAAAATTGTCTCCTGCAATTATATGAAAAGCAGAACAAGTAAGTGATGAACTTGGTTATCTTGCTAGGATTTCCAAGCAAAGTATTGAAGATGTCACCTGGATTCTTCTTGCTGTATATAGTTAAATGCAAGAGGAGATAAATTGAAGGAAGAACTATTAAAAAGGAACCAATATTTGATGCTTTTGAAAATTCTCAGTCTCTCCAGATGGCAAAAGTTGTTAAAATTAAGAAATGACTTTTGAGTACATGGTATTGGGATAAGCCATGGCAGAGAGAAAAAGTTAACTGGTGATTGTACACACTTTTGTTAAAACCTCAAGAAGATCAAAGGATCAGAATGATTACTCAAAGAGCAGAACCAAGAGCTATCATGGATTATTCCCAGGCCTTGGAATCTAATCAAGGAACTCTGGCAGGAGTTTGCTAGACTGAATTTACTTTGAAGTGGTACCCCTCATTTTGCAGGCATTAAAAAAATAATAATTTTAAAATAAGTATTGATAGGTATAGAGTTATTGCCATTTTATTTTTCACATTTTTTTATTTTTCAATTACAGTCGACATACAATATTAGTTTCAGGTATACACTAGTGATTAGACATTTATATAAATTACAAAGTGATCACCTCAATAAATCTAGTACTTATCTGACAAGTTATTACAATATTATTGACTGTATTCTCTATGCTGTACTTTATATCCCTGTGACTGTTTTTATAACTGGCAGTTTGCATATCGCAATCTCTTCCCCCTTTTCACCCATCCTGCCAACTCCTCTCCCATCTGAGAGCCATCAAAATATTCTCCGTATCTGTGAATTTGTTTCTGTCTTGTTTGTTCATTTATTTTGTTTTTTTTTTTAAATTTAAATATAAGTGAAATCATATGGCACTTGTCTTTGTCTGACTTATTTCACTTTGCATAATACCCTCTAGGTCCATCTATGTTGTCTCAAATGGCAAGATATCATTAATTTTTTTTTTATGGTTGAGTAATAGTCCATTGGATATATGTGTACCACCTCTACTTTATCCATTTGTCTATCAGTGTATACTTAGGATGCTTCTATTTCTTGACTATTGTAAATCATGCTGCAATGAACATAGGGATATATGTGTGTTTTCAAATTAGTGTTTTGGATTTTATTGAATGATTATTTAGAAACAAATTGGTAGGTGCTTCTTTGTGTCTTGTTATAGCTTCGTTTCAAAGTTTATTTTGTCTAATATAAGTATTGCTACCCTAACTTAAAAAAAATTTCCATTTGCACTAGTTGTTTCCAGAAGGTAGGGGGAGAGGGGAAGGGGGAAGTAGATGAGAAAAAAATTTAAAGGCTTTCAATTTGAAAAAATTAATTAATTAAAAAAAATTTTTCTATTTGCATGAAATATCTTTTTCATCTCTTTCAGTTTCTGTCTGTTTTGATCTGAAGTGGGTCTCTTGCAGACAGCATTTGTATGATTCTTATTTTCTTATCCATTCAGCCACCCTATGTCTTTTGATTGGAGCATTTTAGTCCATTTACATTTAAAGTAATTATTGATGGATATGTAGTTATTCTATTTTATTATTTATATTTTTTATCTTTATTTTTTTTCTTCTTGAAAAAGCCCCTCTAATATTTCTTGTAATACTGGAATCCTTTAGTATTTTCTGTTCTGGGAAGCTCTTTATCTGCCCTTTGATTCTAAATGATAGCTTTGCTGGGCAGAGTAATATTGGTTGTAGGTCTTTGCTTTTTATCACTTTGAATATTTTGTGCCACTCCCTTCTGGCCTGTGAAGTTTCTGTTGAGAAATCATCTGACAGTCTTATGGGAGCTCTATTGTAGGCCACTAACTGTTTTTCTCTTGCTGCTTTTAAGATTCTCCTTGTCTTTAATCTTTGGCATTTTAATTATGTGTCTTGGTGTGGGCCTCTTTGGATTCATCTTGTTCATCTCTGTGCTTCCTGGGCTTGTATGTCTATTTCCTTTGAGTGATAACTTCTTTTAACCTTCTTTTACCTTCTATTGCCGCTCCCCCACTTTTAAATGGGATGTCTGTAACTATTGTACTATATCTGTTCCTTCATTGTGTGTTGGGTGTGTTAGGAGCTAAATAGCTTGTCTTTCAGTTTATAAGTTGAGATTAACTATACTCAAGGAGCCTCATCCGTATCTGGCTCTGATTTAGATGATGAGATTCTGTACTTTGTGCAGATGCCATAATGGTGTGATGAGAGGGACACATATCATTGGGGATAAGAGAGTGGACTGTGATGGACAGATTCTAGGGTAGCCCTTGAATTCCCCACCTTATGTGATCTACAACTCTTGAGTGTGAAGGAGACCCATGACTTACTTCTAACTAGTAGAGTCTAGTAAAGGAAATGGGATGTATGTAATTATGTGTACATGATTACATTACATAAGACTGTTATGCATCTTGTTAGGAGACCCTCTCTCCTTTGCTGGCTTTGAAGGCACAAGCTGCCATATTGTAAGCTGCCATATGTGCCATGTAGCAAGGAGCTGAAAGCAGCCTCCAACTAATAGTGAGAAAGTGAAGTCTTCAGTATGACAAGCTACAAGAAAGTGAATGCTCTAATAGCTACATGAACTTGGAAGCAGTTCTGACCCCAGTCAAACCTTTGAAGTTCACAAGTGGGTAGGCTAGTATCTCATGAACATGAGCCAGGATGCCATAGAACAGATGGAAACTAGTGGTTTTTTCTTGTTGCTTTTGACCTTGTGGGCAAGAGTGTTCTACAGAAGCTGAAGTCTCTTTCATCATGGAGTGAAGCACATACATTCACCTGGCCCAGGAGTCAAAAACCTGAAAAAGAATCCAGTTCATTTTTTACATATGATGTGAGATTAGGGCATACATTCATGTTTTTGCGTGTAAATATGGTAATAGTCCTGGTACCATTTGCTGAAAAAAAGACTATCCATTCCCCTATTGAATTATTTTGGCACCTTTTAAAAAATTAATTGACTGTAATGTAAAGGTTCATATCTGGACTCTGTTCTCCTCCACTAATCTGTATGTTTATCTTTGCAACCAAACCACACTAATGATTCATGTGTCTTTATAGTAAAATTTCAAATTAAATAATCGAAGTCTTCTATTTTTCTTCTTTTCTTTCTAAATTCTTTTGACTATACTTTGCATTTCCATATAAAATTTAGAATCAGGGTATCAATTTCTACCAAAAAAAGCCTAATGGGATTTTGATAGGGATCTTGTTGAGTAGAGAGATCAATTTGGGGAGCATTTCCATCTTGACTATATCGAGTCTTCCAATTCATAAACGGAACTTTCTCTCTATTTGAATATTTATTAATTTTTCTTACTAAAGTTTTATGATTTTTAGTATACAAGTCATGTACTTCTTTTATTAAAATTTATTCCTAAGGATTCTGTTTATGCTTTGTGAATAGACTTTTTTTTTCATTTCATTTTTGGATTTGTCATTGCTAGTATAGAAATACAAGTGGCTTTTTTTTATGAGCACTCTAACTTTATTCTTAATTTCCTTTTTCTCTCTTTTTAAAAATGTATTTATTTTAATTAGTTTCAAGTATACAGTACATTGGTTAGACATCTATATAGGGAACAATGTACTGCCAGAACTTCTGTACAGAGCAAGTCTCTCCTTGGCCCTCACTTTGACAATGTCTCCCTGTAAAAATCTCTGGTGCCCACTGTGCGCCGCCAAATTGGCACTGGTGCTCAGAGCGAGCAGGTCCGTCACTGCGAAAATTCGCTTGTGGACGCGGCCCCTTTAAGAGGCGTCTGCAGCTACTCCTGCGGTAGCTTCTGTCTCACTCAGCCGCTTGAGAACCGGCAGCCGGCAGCCTCGGGTCCTCGCCCCATCCTACCATCTGCCATTGCAGGGTGCTTTCTTGGATTTCTCCTTAGTTGTATGGCTTGTTCATCTAGATCCAAGGCAGTTTTTCCTTGCTGCTACAACTTGTTTCTGTCACAACTTTGATTTGGTCGCTTGAGGGGTGAACAGAGCCTCTATCATCTATGCCATTTTTTCTCTCCTAGAAATAGAATTGACTTTTAAGTTTTAATTTTGTATCCTGTAACCTTACTAAACTCATTTATTAGTTCCAGTCATTTGGTATGGGGATTTCTTGGGATTTTCTGTGCATGAGATAATATCATCTATGAATATATCTAATTTACTTTTTTTTTTTTTTTTACTCAGTCTGTTTTTAATGAACTATTACATCTTCCATTCTGCACTGGTCAGACCCTCTCTTGGATCATTTATTTCTAGCCATCACATGTTCCTAGACATAACTTTATGAACATGTGGGGTGGGTTATTCCAGACATTTCTGCTAGAGGCATTCATTGTAGCAGAGCTTATGTGGTCCTGAGCCACATCCTTCAGCCACCAGATTTCAATGTAGCCTGGTGAACACTGCAATTCACTTTGCCAGCATACATCACAGTGTCTCTTGCTTTTACTCTCTAGGAGTCCAGAAAGCCTGCTTAGCTACACGTAGGCACAACCTATAATTTCAAGGCAGTTAACGCCCCTGCATTGGAGGCGGCCATGAACCAATGAGAACAGGATTTCAAGGATAAATGGCCCAGTCTTCTCATCCTGCAGGACATAGAATGTGAGACAATTCTAAGGTGACTTCTACATGGTTGTCAGGGCCCCCTATGAGAATGAACTCTAGTTACTCACAGCTATAACCCACTCATTTAATTTATCCCCCCACCTGCTTTTCTTTACTTCTGTTTCCTACAATCACTTCCCCGCAAAGGGTTTGCTCTCAGAGAAACCTAAACTATGACAAACTGGGGCAAGACTGTGGAACAGCCATCTGGAGGATGAGGGGGCTGGCAATGATGTCATATAAAAAAAACATGAAAATAGCCAAGGAAACTGGGAGAAAACTCACAGAAGTAATCACAGTCATTTTTAAATAACTGGAAAGCATTCATGTAGAAGAGGATGAGGGGAGACACCGAAGGGAGACACTGGCATTAATTGAGCACTTTCTAGTTAAAGTACTAGACATTACATAGTGTGCTAACACATATTTTATTCCATCCTTTTGATAACCTAAGAGGTAATGACTATGTTTCAAATGAGGAAACTGAGGCACAGAGAGTTTAAGGAATTTGCCCAAGGTCCAAAGCTAGCAGGTATTAGAACTGAGATTCAAATCTAAACCTACTTGCCCCCCTAGCTTATGTCTTCTTGTGTTGCACTGAAAGGCAACAACAGGTAGATTGGGAACAACAGGAAGACATTCTAAGTCTGTAGAATTGTATTTATGTGAATGCAGAATGTGGCAGAGATTGTCTAGATGTTCACCAATGCTGTTTTCTCCTCCTGGATGCAGAGGGATACTTCCTGTCTGAACATCTTTTATAGTTAGATGGGGTCTGTGAGAGGGTTCTGGCAAATGGGAATGTGCAAATGTGATATACCTGATATTATTTATTCTCATTCTGTCCTCTCTCTCTGTCTTTCTGTCTTTCTGTCTCTGTCTCTCTTTCTCTTTCTCTTTCTCTTTCAGCTAGCTGAAAGCAGAGAACCTGGTAGAAGTTTCTGGGAAGGTCCTGGAGGATAGCAGAGTCACCAGATAAAAGGTACACATAGGGCAGAATAGAGCACCCTATGTGTTTACCACATTGGACTTGAACTTGAGCAATAAATGAACATTCATACATTGTGTTAAGCCACTAAGATTTGGGGATTGTTATACAACTGGCATTCCCTGAACTTCCTCTCTCAAGAAGTACACAAGAGTGATTAAACGTTCAGCTGTCCAGGCTGTTATAAAAGAGATTCCTGGGAGAATGGACCAGACAACCTGTAAAATAATAGCTCACAGTTATTGAGCTATAGACCAGGCATGTATATGCATTCTCTCATTTAAGTCTACAATATGCTTCATCATACTCATCTTATACACGAAGAAAGTAAGGCACAGAGAAGTTTGAAAACTTTTCCAAGGTGAGACAGCAAGCAAGGGGTAGAACAGATACCTTTCTTATTCTTTCCAGGTACCTCACTTTTAATCACTACTTCTCACCATCTCTAAAGCAGAAGTTGTAGTTAGAAGGCTTGGAAAACTGGGTTGGTTTTGTTCATGCAGAAATATTTTTTAGTTTTGTTTTAAAATTTCAGCCTATAGTTAAAAATTAAAAGATTTTGCATAAAATCTGTTTTTCAGTTTCTTTTGAAAATTTAGACGATCTGGCAGAATTGGCTTGTAGGTTATGACAACAAGCAGCTGGAGCGGAGGAGGGGCACAACCATGCCCCTCTCATTTATGTTACTGTTTGGTTCTGAGAACTCTTGATTTTGTGAACACCAAAAGGCTCCATCTAAAGCTAAGTTCTCCCCAGGTGTAGAGCACAGTGTTGAGCATATAGCAGAGACTCAACAAATATTTAGGAAATGAATAAATAAAAGCAAAACCTGGATTCTCTCACTCTCTCCCACTTCCTCCAGCGTTCTTTTCTGTGACTGGGAACCACTGACTCAGAACCACTATGAGGTAACACACAGGACTCATTTCTCTTTGGTTCCAAGCAGCCAGGACCCAGGTTACAGGTGCCTACAAATGTTGTGCCTGACTTGGGCTCACATTGACATTTTCTATTAATTGAAAATGTTTGCTTCTATACAACTGGCATTTTGCTCAGAACTGGCCAAAGCCGAGACTGGGGGAGAATGGCTAGGTGGGTGCATTGGTTCTATCTAGATTAGATTGTACACAATGGACTCTTTATAAAGTCCTTAGAGCAGGGCATAGACAGGCAGGCGTGCTCCACTCACAGCTTTGGAGACTTGCTCAAAACAGTGCTCAAGATGGACAGGCACAATTTTAATCTGCCTGGCTTAGAGCAGCCACAGACTGCTGGACTTACATGTGGGTGTGTAAGCCTTGCACAGGGAAAGCTTTTCTCTCAGGCTTGTTAGCAAAGCTCATTTGGAGGAGAGCAGGTCTGGGGCATGGCCTGGATCAGCAGCCGTGACGCACACAGTATAAGCTCCAGAGACTTGCTGATCCCCTTAGCAGAGCCCAAGCCTGTCCATCCCCACCCCCTACCCTGTCCTCCCAACCTAAACCTGGGACAGCACTGCCTTTCTCTGGAGGGCTAGTGTCTTGGCATCAGGGTGGGGAAGGGGAATGCAAGGACTCCTCCAGAAGGAAATCTGCTTATTTGACTGGAGGAAAATAGGGAACTACACAGGCCTTCACTTCTGAGCCTCCTCTTGTGTGAGCAAAGTGGATTGGTTAAAACAGCAGTTGTCAGTCTGAGGTGATTTTGTTCCCAGGGGCATTTGCTGAGCCTAGAGGCATTTTTGATGTTAGTGATTGACAGGGAGGGGAAGGGGGTGCTGGTGGCCATCTAGTGGGTAGAGGCCAGGGATGTTGCTAAATATCTTACAATGCGGAAGTCAGCCCTCACAGCAAATAATTACCCATCCCAAAATGTCAGTAGTGCCAAGGTTGAGAAACTCTGGCTTAAAGTAGGGATTTTATTACTTTTTCAAGCTTCAAAATTATAAAAAGCAATTTATTATTTTATAATCAGAAAAAAGAAATAAGGGCTATTTTAAATACAAACAAATATGTCAAACTTACCAAGTATAATTGTCTTTATTTATAGTAATAACGTTCATGCAATGAATAAATGAATGATATATTATAGTAGTTTCTATTATTTAATTTGTTAGAAATTGGTTGCTTCCTTGATTGAGGTACTTTATAGCTCTTTTTGGGGGGAGGGAGACATATTGGACAGTTCATTCATTCATTCATCAAAATTTTCTGCTTCTAGCTTTAGCCCCTTACTTCAGTTATATTTTGTTTAATAAAATGTTAGATTTGCTAATAAACTTGGCCTCTCTCTTTTCTCAACCCTTGTGCTGTTATTTGTGTGGATTTTACTTGATAAATTTTGAATCTATATGAGAACCAGATTTGATATTGATATGGATTGTAGCCTTAAAACTGTTTTTCACTGAGAAAGAAACATTTTGTAAATAAGAAATTAAATTGTTACATATATCTCTGGAATCAAAAGACCCAAAAGTTAAGAATTTCTTATCATCCAAAACAGGAACCCAGGTAGAACTCATTTCTGGTCCTCCTGTGAACCCACCGAAATTGCTGATGGTCCCTGTGGATTTCACTTTTCCCTACAGCTCATGGTTTCTTCATGGTGTCTTCACTACCTGAGATTCTATCAGATATTGTTCACTTGATTTACTAGTTACCTCCTCCAGATGTGAGTTTTCGTAAGCACATGTACCTTGTTCTTGCTTATTCACTGCTGTATTCTCAGTGCCTAGAGTGGTGCCTAGAAAGGCATTTAGTAAATATCTGCTGAAGAAGTGGCAGAGCAGAGAGGCCCAGAGAACGAGTGACCTACCTAATGTCATACAGAGCCACATCAGGAGAACCAGCTATATGACCAGGAAGAGGCTCTCTCATTCAGCCTATCCCATTGCTCCCTGCAGATACTTGGTGGTGGTGGTGGGGGTGCTAGGAATGTTCTTCCAGCGTTGTAGAGTTTCTCAAGAAGGCTTTGGAGCATGAGGATGTGATATGACATCCTCATTTCTCAGATGGGATGGGCTGTTATAGGGGTGATCTTGTGATGTGACACTCAGGGTGACCAACCTGATTTGCCAAGGACCAAGGCATTCCCTGGGATGCGGGGCCTTCGGTCTAAAAGGGGAAAGTCCCAGTTAAACTGAGATGTATTGGTCATCCTATGTGACAACAATGTTCAGTGAAAATCTGTGGTGCCCTACCGTGGATAATTCCTCTGGGAAATACTTTCAAGTGTCTGGGAATGATGGACTCTTAGTCATAGAAGGGAGACACCTTAGTGATCATTGATTCTGAGGTTGTAGGCTCATATAGCTTCATGAAGCTGTGAGGAATGGGGGCTATGGCTAACTGGGGAATATTTGTCCCTCGTAAAAGGAGGTGGCCACACTCAACTTGAGGTGAATGTTGACATGTGGAAAGAAGAGCCCATGAGGCCAGACAGACCTATTTTTCAAGAGAAACCTAAACTCTGTGAGTGGGGTGGGGTAAGAGGGCGGGAGAAGAGAAATCAGATTTTTAACTGTTGGCAACTACTTTTTTTACAATGTAAACGTTACTCAGTGTAACTGTTGGCCAAGTTCAGTTTATAAGCCACTGATTGGTGGTAGCTGATTTATCTATCTGATGTTTTATTTTACACAGGAAGAAACTGAGGCACAGAATACAATGAATGTCGAGCTGTGAGTGAAGGATCCAGGCCTCTTGACCAAGAAGCATCAATAAAAAAAACAGTTTCTATAAAGGTTAGTTAATTTGGCAAGGGGGAGGGGTCTTACAAAGGAAAAATATTGAGCACCTACTGTGTTTCAGACAATGAATAATTTCAATGTATAAAGTCACCTTCAATTTTTTACAACCATTTGAGCATGTTAATTTCTCTGTGCCTGTTTTCTTGTGTGTAAAATGGAAATAATGGTAGGTAATTCATGAAGTTGAGGTAAAGATGAAAGAAATTAATTCATATGAAGTGTTTAGAACCAGAGAGTAAGCATGTTTGTTGTCATTAAGATAGTTATTATCCTCATTTTATATGTGAAGAAACAGATTTCTTAAGAGTTCACCGAACTTACCTATGATTGTAGCTATAAATCACCACCAAGAGTTGAACTCTGATTGTCTGATTATAATTACAGGCATCTTTTCTTGTGTTTCCCACTAAGCTGGTGTTATAAATTCAAGATAAGAAAAACAAAACCAGCTCATTTTCCCCTTTGGTAATCATTGTACAGATCTTCAAGGTCAGAAGTTAAGCTCTCTAGCATTTCCCTACACCATCAGCTGAGTGTCATATGCAGTTATGAAGAGAAAATGCTACAGAGCTAATAGAAGTGGTGGAGAATAAAAATGATTTCTCTTTGGGCATTCATTGTGCAATTTTGGGGGCCACTAATTTATCTTTCTAATTATGTTTTGCTTAAGCTGATTTTATAATTAGTTTGTTTACCCTGAACACACTGATTAACATCAAGGAGAGGTGGCCCAGAAACATCTTGGGTGGTAGAGGGAAGATATCTTGAGATATGGGAGAATTTTCATGGATAATTTTCATGTAGCTATGGGAAGGTAGACGGTTGATATGTTGATGGTGCTCTGAGTATAAATAATTATTGTGATTTGCTGTTAGGAGTATTTAAACATGGATAAGGCTATGGATTACAGACCCTGAGAATCGAATGGACCCCAAGCTCCTCCTTCATGTTTGTCCTTCAGTACTGAGAGTTCAGTCAAGTAGGCAAATGAAAGGAGGAGATGGGAAAGGAGTGCTGGCTGGAGGTGACCCCAGGAGTTTCCTTTCAATAAATATCCAACAAAGATTAAATGCCTATTATGCACTGTGAATTATGCCAGGAGCTGAGGATACTAAGATGAATAAGACCATTGTCTTACCACAGCCTGTTAAGGAAAACAGACTTGTAAACAGGAATACAAAAAAGGTAGGATCAGAGTTACGGGAGCAGAGAAGAGATAGTGACAATCTGTCTGAGGGAGTCAGGAAGGAGGGCAGACCCATCCCTCATTCTTTCTCTGCCCCACTGTGTTTTGCTGGCGGGAGTGGCAGCTAGCTGGCTTGCTGGCTCTGCCAATGCTAGGCAATGGTGACTGACTGGAGGAAAGGAGAGAAAGAGAAAAGTCAGGGTATCTCTCCTGTTTCTTCTCTGCTTTGATTTTATCTACAAAATTTTCAAAGCATCTGGGTCTTCAGCATGACTCCATTTCCTACTGGACAGGCCCAGTGGGGCCCAGCTTTTGCTAAACAAGTCACAACCCTTGAGCTTAGGCACCCTCCAGTTGCTTCCCGGCCTGGGAGTGGTAGCAGCTACTTGCTGGTGCTGATCTCTGGTTTGCTTCACTGTGCCCTGGTTGGCGGCTCAGTTTTTCCTTCACCTGTAAAACCAAGCCCCTGCCCTAAATTCACGATATTCAAATACAGAGAGTGATTTCTGTATTTCCAGGTGGGCTCTGATAGATACCTCCAAAGGGAACTGATACCTGAGTTGGTTCTTAAAGGGAGGAGAAATTTGCTAAGTAAAAACCCAGGGAAGACGAGTCCCAAGTACACTTGGAAGTAGACGCTTGAGTGTGGGGGTCCAGGACAGACAGGCCACACTGGCTGTGGAAGCCCCTAAAGATGTCCAGAAAGAGAATAAAGTGTTCAGGTAGTTTAGAAAGATCACCTGACTACCTCTGCTCAGTACAGATTGGTTTAAAGAAAAAAGAGACCAGGGTGGGCATGAAACCTAGTTAAGAGAAAATCACAAGGATTCAGGCCAGAAGCCACTGATGATTGAACTGTAACAGCTTGGTGGATAAATATGGAGAGGAGAGAACACATCCTAGATATTACACTCATAATTAACTCCAAGAAAAAGAAATTACTTACTTTCCTGTCACACAATAGGTGCTTAGTATTTGTTGAATGATTCAGTAGTCTGATAACTTATTTATGTTAGAAAAGCTCAGTTGTAAACTTTCTTCCCCACCTTTCTTCCTCCTCCTTCAGAAACCTAGGTGCCATGATAATATTTGACCTGTCCTGTGCCCAAGCCTGTTACATGAGGTCTTCAGGTTTCTGCCTCCTCTTTTTAGGACAGCTTGAGGTTAATAACACTCGAGAGCAGCCCTCTCTTTATTTACTTAATGTTCTTCTTCATTAGAGCCATTCAACCAGCAGGTATTTACTAAGCACTTATATACTCATAGTTGACATTTACCGAGCACTTCACACATCAGGTACTATGCTAAAACATTGCCATATATTTGTCTCAACCCTCATAACAGCTTAGTGAAGAGATGCCACTTTTGCCCTCATTTTGTAGGTAAGGAAGACACACAGAGGTGGATTAACTTCTTAAGGTCACATAGCTAGTAAGTGGCGGAGTTGGAATTCATAGCTTGACTCTGGAGCCCAGCTTCTGAGCCACTAGGCTAACCTGCCTAGCACTGTGTGGGACATAAAGAAATGTGAGACAAATCTGTGGTGAGGAAAGATGTGAATACACTAAGAGTAAAGCTTGATGATATATATATATATATATATATATATATATATATATATATATATATATATATATATATTAATTCAACAAAAGACAAGCTGCTGCAAACCAGCTTATTGCCAATATGAATGGTAGGGGTAATGAGAGAGAGACCTTTCCAGAGTTGGGCAATCAAGGGAGACTTAAAGAGGGAGGTTGGGTTTCACTTGTGGTTTTCCTGCTAGTTGAGGAGGCATGCTGGATTCCTTTGAAACAATGCAAGAACAATTTGGAGGTCACTAGTGGCTGCTGCAAATTGCAGTGGCACATTAAAGAACTTTATACAACTATTCATTTATAATTTTCTGGCATTTTGTAATATTAAAATTTAAAACTAAAATTAACAAAATTAAATCTAAAATAAAAACATTTAAGTTTTTAATATATTTGAATTACTTTTTAAAATGCCATGTTATTAAATATTAAAATATTTATAGATACTTGGATCAGTTATGGTTCTTTTGTTCTGTTTTCCAGCCTTTCCTAGTTCTTATCAGTGCTATTGTCATTTCTGTTTTGTACTCTGTCTCGTCTCGTATCTCCTCTCTTCTCTCTTCTCTGTTCTCTCTTCTCTCTTCTCTCTTTCTCCCTCTCTCAATACAGGAGTATTGAGGACAATGGGAGGCTAGCCCATTGCCAGCCAATAATTCAGTGGCCCTGATTTTACCAATGAGTAGAGAGAAACTGAGCTACCTCTTCAAATTACAGAAGTCTGATTTATAAATTGCCTTTCCCAGAGTACAAGTCTGTAGGTGGCTCCTAAAGAATTATTAACTATTCACAGTAGTTCTTAGTAGTAATTGACTCATTTGCACAAAGAATTGATTCTCATGTTTGCTTTAACTAGACCTAAAGACTAAATATACTTGACTTCAAATAAAAAGGTTAAAAGGAAGCATTAATCTTACTCATGGGAAAGTTACATTAAAATAATTTCTGTCTTTTCAAAATAGTCATTTGCCATTGATTTATCCATGAGGCAGGCATGTAAATAAACACCAAGAGAAAGACAAACAGGATACTTTCTGAACTCAACTTTGTAGTAGGAATGAGGGTCAGAAGTAAAATTATGAGGACCCCAAGTGAACACAGTAACTTAGAAGGAGAGTGAGTTGGAGATGTGACTTACATAGCAATCTCTCTCCTCTTGGTGTAAAGCTTCTCTCTTACATTTCTTTTGTCTTTGGGAAGGTTTTGATTTAAATAATAGTATTCTTATATAGGATGTTCACATGACTCAGTTGAAGTAATGGACAATAACATTTTGCAAAGCCTGACATAAATTTAAGCAATTATTATTGTGCTTCTATAAGAAAGGCTGAAAAAAGGTGGTTATCTACTGAAAACTGTTTACTAATAGTGTGAATTATGAAAAAAATCTTTATTTTCCCTCAAATATCTACTATTAACAGTTTGTTACAAAATTTTCCAGTCACAGTTTGTGAAATAAAAACTCTTACAAGGATATAATAAGGAGTTTCTTTTCCCCAGTTCCTTGGGTCTGGCCCAAGGACTGGGTAAGCAGCTATTTTGCAATAGCTGCCCCCTCTCCTTTCTCTCCAATTGGCCAGCAAATTAATAAGGCTTAATGTCATCCAGTCTTTTAGTGAGGAATTAATAAACCATAGTCTCATAAGAAATTGCTTAGGTGTTTATGATATGTGGATTCACGTTGTAAGAGCTCCACACACTGTTTTACAAGCAGAGCTTCTTCAGCCTTTCCGGCTTTCCCCACTGATCATGTGGCCTTGTGGTCTTCTTCTTTGTACTCTGGGGTCATCTGTTAAAGACACTGAAGGTCATCCTCCAATCTCACATTTTAGTAAATAAGTTGTCTACATGGCCTGGATGAATCTCTAAATATCTCAATGCCATGGAATCAGGTGGAAAGCTAACATGAGAGTCCTTGGAGGAGGGAGAGAGAGAGAGTAGTACATGGGCTGACTTGGTTGATTTCCAGTTAAGATAATTGGCATACTGTACGTCCTACCTATGGAAGGTATAACATTTTCAAAACCAGCTGGCACCCTGGGACCTAATTCCAGCTCTTTTACAGACTAGCCAAGCGGGCAATGATAAATTAGCTAGTATCTGTATCTTGGGCCCCTTCTGTTCATGTCGGGACTAGTAATGTGTGTCACGTCTATCTCACAGTGTTATTCTAAAGGCTGTACGTAATAATAAATGTGATAGAGCTTTGTAAAGTGCAAAAACTCTGTGTATTTTGTTTTTAAAGATAATGCCCTTTGACCCACCTACTTTGAAAAAAAAAAGATAAATATCTTGAAAACCAGAAGTCAAAGCTATAGGATTACTTCTACTTGTTTAGCCCTTCACTCAACTCTTCCAGTTTGTGTCTGCCAAAAAAATGTCTGAAGTAGAGAACTGAGGAGAACCACTCATCTCCTGTCTTTGAAGTCACTTTGTAGGAGCAAATGATAAGAGATGGTATGCACAGTAACCTTATATCCAAAACAGTCCATTTGCTGCTGCTGCTTCCCTCTTTTCCTTCAGAACCCCCCACCCTCACCCCACCTCCAGACTAGAAGACTCTGAGATTCCTCAAAATTGTACTGGGGTTAATAGAATTCACCTCAAGCAGAGTGTACTGTGAGAGTATGTGTGACCGGGGGGAAGGTACAGGTATCTCCGCAGTAAGGGAGGGACACAGCAGAATATCAAAAATGTCAGCACTCCTAGTTGACTACAGTCCTGGTCCTGAACCTGCTGGGCAACAAAATAGTAGTAGGCCAGTAAGTGTTTAACAGCTTGTTTGATAGGGGAAGAAGCAATAAATAAAGCCCTGATTTGTAGTCTTTACCAAATTCTCTGGTGTTAATTCTCCCACCTACCACGTCTGAGTTCAAGCTACCAGTGTTACATTATTGAACAAGGAGATGGGAAGAGAGGTACAGTAACATACCATATGTAGTATTCTCACTGTAGAGATCCAATGGACCTCAATAACTTTAAGGGCATGGATAAGAGTGAAAGTAATGAAATAATTAAGAAGTGACAAGGTTTAAGTATTGATTACCTTTGTTTTTAATATAATTTAATTGTTTGCCTACATAATTGAACTTTTAATAATGGCAGTGCTTAACAACCATCTGGCAAAATTCCTGAGATTTTTAACACTCAGATCTTGTGAGCCAGTACAAGCTGTCTCCAGCATACCCTGGGTCCACAGGAGAAGAACAAAATGCTCAGTGTATGAGCAGAACATCCAACCTCTAAGGTGAGTACAAGGCTCCTGCTGCCTACTTCCCTATCCCCTGGCAGGAGAAGGGCCCAATGGATCTGAGACAAACAACTGGGCTACTTTAACTCTCACAACCACAAAGACTAACACTGCCAAGAAAAAAAAAAACAACCCAAATCTTTACACTGCCTGCTTAGAATTTCCATTTCACCTCATGGTTAACCTGTATCCATCTAGCAGATAGAAGATCTAGGAGGAAATTTTGCAATATAAGGAAGATGATAGGTTGGACAGTATCAAAACATAGACTGTCATCAAAGGTTCTAGAAGCCAGGTATAGTATTTGGATGCTGAATACTTAGGCTTGAGGGAAGAAGCAGGAAAGATGATGGGAGGATACCAACTCTTGCACCTTAGAATTCTGCCCTGGGCCAGTTGTGGCACATCGTTTGAAGAATAACATTCCTTCATTAGATTCTTATGGCAAGAGAAAAAATTTTCCAAAGTCTCAAAAACACATCTCATAAAATAAGTCTCCCAGAATTTAGTTCATGGAGCCATCCTCAGCAGCCATAATGGGACACAAAATGAGAAGTGCCTGAAGTTTAGGTACATCTAAATCCAGCCCCAGAGTACATGTGGAGAAGAAAATGACCAAATGCCATTTCAGTCCATTATCAATCCAATCTACTTCTTGAGTGGAGCAGAGTTAGAAACCTAGTTCTAAAAATACCACTGTAATTTGTGGCCTGGAATAATCACACCTATCTAAACCCAGGTTATGGTGTGCGTGTGTGTGTGTGTGTGTGCGTGTATGTGTGTACATATGGGGTGAGAGAATGAACACTATCTTGTGTGTACATGCAACAGTAATTTTCTATTTTATATTTTCTTCCTAGGCAGCAGAGGCAGCACTGGAGAGTGGGGACGCTGCAGAATGCCTACTAGCCGCCAGGCACTGTGTGTGGCACCTTCCTTGGGCTACTTCACACAATGCTTGTGAACTCCTGAGGTTCAAGCTGCGAGGAAGTGGTGGAAGTGCATTTTAAACTTATCTATTGGACACCAAAGGCCACTCTCTTTTCCCTATGCTCTGCTACCATTAATCATGTTCTTTACAGATCAAACTAGAAATGGCTGGAGCTGAATTACACTCATCTCAGTATGCACGGGACCAGGACAGTTCCCAGCACAGAGGAGAGTTCCACAAATGCTTGTCGAATGTAATGATTTCAGAACAGTTAACATCCAAGTGTTTGGCTCACAGCATGTGCATTGGGTGGAGACTCCATAGCTGTCCTAGATGCAGTGACACTCCTAAGATTCAAGACATAAAACCAGATGATGTCAGGCACCCGTATATAAACAGTTACTGGTTTATTCACAGGCGTGACACTGGCTGTCAACATTCTTCAGTGTTCCTGCAGTCAGTCGCCTTTTGATGATAAAGCCATGTTAGATTGTGCACCAGACCTTGCCTATTTTTGGCTTTGGGGTACAGGGATGAGTAGCACTTTGATAAAAACCTAATAGAGGAATAACTAGATTGACAAACAAAACTTGGCTGGTGAGAGGGAGAGAGTTTGTAGTACAAGATTGTTTACCATGGGGTACCTATAGAACATCATATTCCAGACTATGTCTAAAATAGAAATCAGCATCCCCAGGCTGATTTGCACACCACTGTTCAGCAGCACATCTGTTAAGGGAGCAGTGGGGACCACCACTGTACCAGCCCTGTGCCTTGCAAGGGGGGCACTCAGCCCTCCCCTTCTGCATTCTCCTTTCTGTTCTTCAGGAAGAGAAATGTCCCCTCAACTTATTCCCAGGAAGTCTGATAAAGTGACAAGCTGGCTGCCCTGAGAAGGGACATTTGAGAATATAGACTGTGGGAAGCTGAGGGCATGAGTACAAGGAATTGTGACATCGGCTAAGAATGCCACTGTGTACCCGGAAACACCCAGCGCAGGGAGTGAGGCCCACTTTGGGGGACTGTTCACTCAGGGCTCCTGCAGAGTCTCAGGGGAGAAAGAAGCATGGTCCCACAGCGTCAGAGCCCCCACCTGTGTACACTAACTCGTTCCCACCACCCAAGGGGGTAAATTGAGCTGCATATTTGATGATGAGGAAGTGAAGTGCAATGTGAGAATCCTCATTACTGACGTCAAGCTTGCCTTTCATTTTATTTATATCCATGACATTGTAACACAGGATCTAATTTTCCATTGTATTTTTTCCTCTGTTAAGACCCTAGTGATGACAAGTGAATTTGTGCCTGCGTCTGGAAAACAACATTTTAAAATTGAAGCCACGGTCCTTATAGGACTGGTGTCTATCTTGATCTTGCCATCTGCCTGCTCCTCTTTTGAACTTCTGAACTGACCATCAAAGAGGGTGAATGGGAGCATACTCCCACAGGGCATGGCTGCCTGAGAAGTCAGAGCTCAAGGCATTTGGTTATCCGCTCCTCTCTGGTGACAGGCTGTTCCCTTCTGGCATGGGTGCTGGAGGGAGGCCAGGGAGCAATGAGGCCGCACGGCAGCCTTGGCACAGATCCCCGGTCGCTGTCTGGGCATGAAATTGGGCTCTGGTACCAGGAGCTTGGTTCCAGCTCCACTGTGTGAGCCCTGGTGAGGCCCCGTTCCTCCTGCCCCTCAGAGGCGGGGCAAGTTCAGGAGCAGAGATGGGTCTGGAGAGAATGGCAGAAGCGATTAAGGGACGCTGGAGCAAAAGTAGTTTTGTCCCCACGTGCAAAAGCAGTATGTAGGGGTTTGCCTAGGATGGAGGAGGGAATGGCATGTGTCTACCAAGAGGACACCGTGGACTCCACCCTAGCTCCTTGCTGTGCTGCAGGCCTAGATCTTGAGTTCAGCAGTATAAGCAGTCTCCTTCTGTTACCTCCCACGGCCTCAAATCCAGACTCAGTGTCTCTAACATGGGTCTTCCCACCGTGACATGAAAGCCCTGCCTGGGTCCTCACAGACTCACTACTATTTCAGTAGGGCCTCCTGTGGCCAGCTTTTCAGCAATGTTTTTCAGCCTTTGACCCCAAAGAAATCTCAACTTCCTTATACTCAGTTGAGAAGATGTTTGTTATTCAGGATTCTGATGCAGGAGCATGATAAGAGAGGCCTCAGGCCTTCCTAGTTAGTAAACCAACAATCTGAGATTTAAAAACCAAGGAGCACGAGGACAGCTACGCCCTGAGAGGTGGCACAGGGCCAGCTCCTGTTACCTGAAATCTTCCAGTATATTTAGAAATGGGTGTCAGTGAGTTTTCACCACATTTACTTTGGACGTCTTGTTTGTTTTGTTTTGTTTTTGAAACAAAGGTTTTCTGTAGCACAGGCAAAATCAGATCTATGTTTCATTGAATTGTATGGTAGTTCATATGCTTGACTTGGTGTTGCTTGCTTCTTCTGCGTCACTTATCTCAGTCAATTTAGGTAAAAATAGTACAGAAATACAGCGTGGGAAGCCAGAGGCAACATCTCCAAAGTTGTCCTGGTATCTCATCCCTAAATGTCCCACATGTGTAGGAATGGCTTGGGGGAGGAAGGGTCTGTCATCACATGCAACAGCTTAGGACCAGACCTTTAGAATTCCATCTGCAACAGCTCTCTGTAGACTTAATTCTGAAAGCCTGTGTCTGTTTAATCAGCCCGTCTCAAATGCTTCCCATCAGCAAGTATATCATTTGTTTTCTACTGGATGCTGGGGTGGAGGTGGGGGTCAAGCGCAAGGAGGTAGAAATGATAACACGAGCCGTTTCCATCATCCAAAAAGCACAGAAGTAACATGAGGCTGCAGGAAATAAAAGTAGGGTGGGGAGGAAACACCAAGTGGAGTCCATGGGCTCAGTATATAAATGGATGAGATCTCAGGATATAAATGGATGCCACTGGTGTCATTTAAAAATCCATTTCCCAAGGCTCATTGGAGAGTTGTTTAGAACAAGTGCAAGAAAGTTGTAGTCAGACAGTCCGGCGTTCAAGTACTTCCTAATTAGCTCTGTGATTGTGAAAAGGTTCTGAAACTCTCTAAGCCTCAAATTCCATATCTGTAAAAGTGAGATACTGAGCCTGTCCCATAGAGTCATCATGGGGATTGAATGGGATTAGCGAGACAAAGCATGTGTGCAGCATCAAGCATATGGTAGGGGCTCTCTCACCTTCCCCACTCAGAATGAGTGTTGGAGAGCCTCACAGAAGGTCTGCTTTTAAGTCTTAGCCCAGGCAGGTGGTTCCGTCTCTCTGAGTTTTCTTTGTGACAGGCTGCAAAGGTTGGAAATCTGCTGACTGGACAGATGTAACTGTGCTGATTAAGATATGGGGGGAGAGGGGCAGCTGAGCCCCAGGGCTCAGGGAACAGTGTAGGGAGAGGAATTGTCTTTGTGAGCAGGTATTGGGAGAGAAGAGCTGAGGAACATGGAAACATGGCTAGCCTGATCCTCACTGTGTTCTCAAGGCAGAGCTGGTTTGGGGATGGGGTGGGGCTGGCTCTGCCAGGATCGTTTCTGCCTTCAGTCTGTCTTGGAGGTTTATGTGAATCAGATTTTGTCTCTGGGCTGGGGTGGCACATTGAGGTATGGTTTAGGGTGCATAGTACACTTTACCCTGAGCCAGAATCCCCAGGACAAGGCCTCAATCCCTTCTCTCATCCTTCAACCCCTGTCATGGCCTCCATTTGCCAGGTACCCATTTGCCAGGTACAATCCTCTGGGTGTTGTCTCGGGTGTCCCTGTGTGATGTGAATACGCAGCTAGGAAAAGCATCGAGTGACACTGGTGTTGAGAGGGATCTCACAGGGCTGTTCCATCAACCATTAGGAGAAAAACATATTAAAAAATTATTTTTCTGAGGAAATTGAAATCCAAACATCTTACGGATCTGACCAAGCCTAGGTGGAAAGTAAACCTTGATTCCATGTGAGGCCTGAAAGAGAAGAATAAGCCACTAAGTCCACAGAGACAGCAAGGCAGCTGTGCTGGCTTCAGAGTGGCTCCAAGTGAAAAGCAAGAGTGGCTACAATCCACTGAGAATCTGAAAATATATAGCTAAGAATTTTGATTTCCTCCTTTGCTAAGTTATTTACCCAAGTTATTGATAAACAACTAATTGCCTAAATCACATGGTTATACCCACCCTTCCCCCATTTATACATGTGGTTTCTCAGTAATGAAAAGGAAAGGGAGGCTGAGACACGGGGTCATGGGTGGTCTTCACCCTGGATGTGAATAAATGAGGCTTGGCTATCTTTTATGCTGTGTCTTCCATGCTGGAGGCAAAAGTCAGCTCACCACACAGTGAGCTCAAGAAGTCCTCTGGTGTCTCACAGCCAGGTTGGCTCACAAGCAGGATATGGTTAGGAAAAATTGACCAGTAAGTAAGCACTGAGTGAGTACTCGCTTTGTGGCAAACATAGTGTAAGGCTTTGGTATACATATTCCCTGCCATCACAGAACTCAGAGTGTAGTGAAAAAGATAGATTTTAAACAAACACAGCAATAGTTACAACAATTGCAGATTGCAATAAATGAATAGCTATTATGAGAAAGAATAACTGTGGGGATATAATACAAATTGGGGAGCAGGGATCAAGGAAGGTCTCTCTAAGGAGGTGACAGTTAAAATAAAACCTTCTCAAATTTTGATGTCTATCAGAATCACCTGGAGAGTTTGTTTAGAAAATAGGTTTCTGGGTTCTACCCTAGAGTTTCTGATTTAGTGGGTTTGAGTTGAGTCCTCAGAATTTGCTTTTTGAAGAAGTTCCTGGATGATGCTGAGACTCCTGGTTTGGAGACCATGCTTTGAGGATCACTAGCCTAGAGGACTGGTGGGAACTAGCAGGTGAAGAGAGTGGGGGACAAGATCAGCATGGCAGAGGAAGCTACATGTGCAAACACCCCAATGCAAGAAAGATCTTGGGGTGCTTCAGGTAGTGGAAAGGTCATGTGTCTCAAGGCAGTGAGTTTGTGGACCAGTGGCTCGAGATGATATTAGAAATGAACCTGACTCCCATTTCCATCCTGGAACTCACTCCAACAGAGCCACCTCCAGCATCTAAAAAGAATGGTTCCATTGATTCTTGGAGATATCCTGATATAATACGGGGCTAATAGAAGTGAGCTGACCCTGAGATTTTGTGAGTATTTAAAGTGATAAGTTATGAAAGGGGCTGAGCACAGAGTAAACACAAGCCATTCTGGTTTTCCTTCCTCCCTTTATTCTCTGACTTGAAACATGGCCTTGTCGCAACTTCCCTATTTTAGCTACAAGGGAATATGTTCCTGAATTGGTGTTGAGGTGCAATCCTGTAGCTGCAAACCAAAATAGTTACTGTGGAAGTGATCCATGATACCTAGACTTGGGTCCAGTTGAATAATTGGCTGTAGATAGGAAATCTGGATACCACTCCTGAAGACCAGGTGTGTATGTATTTTCCTTCATCTGATGAATTCATAAATGTCACAGGATTTTAGACCAAAGAAAACATGGGCTGGGGTTTTGAAGCCAAAATGCACATTTGGCATTTGGCCAGTTCAACTCAGCACATTTGTTGAGCACTCTGTGCCAGGTCCTTTGCTCGGTGTTGGGAAGATAGGGGTAGGTCATCAAGACTGGGTCCCTGCTCTTGACTAGTTCCCAGCCTCTCTAGGAGATGGACACGTAAATATCATAGAGCAGTGAAATAAAAGCCTCAAGAAAGTTCTGTACAAAGGACAGTAAGAACTCGTGAGAGAGAGCAGTTCTGCCTGGGGTAGTCAGAGAAGGTCAGAGACAGAAAGTGACATCAGAGCCAAGCCTGGAAAGGAAATATCTAGAGAATGAGCAGAACTGAAGGATAAATGAACAAATCTCTTTTAAGAAAAATTTTGTTATTGTTTTAAGCTCTGACCTAAATCATCGTTCTGAGCTTCTAGAAGATACATGGCCACATGGTGTTGAATTTGATTTAAAATATTGCATAAACTGTTATATATAGAAACACATATGGAAACAATCTGAAAATATTTCTCCTCAAATATAGTGCCATTTGCTTTTATGAATTTGCTATTTCTGGATGAAATGTGAAATATTGCTTGTTTTTCTGAGATGCAGAAAAAATTGTATCACCATCTCAAGCGAAAATAATTTTGGTTGTTAATTCGTTCACTCATTCATTTATTTAGTCAGTCAACAAACCTTTAGTTAGAAATTTTAATTTTTGAAGGACTATAGTAGGTCCTTTGGGGGCCACAAAGATATATAAGACATTGTCCTGCCCCCAGGACTCTTCAAGGCTTAGGAGTGAGAAAAACGCATGTACACAAATAATTCTAACACAAGTAAGTGGTAAGTGATATGAGTTAATACAAACAAAATACTCCAAGTATCTAGGGGAAAGCAACCTACTTTCTGATTGATATAATCATAGAAAGCATGACTATTTATGGAGAAGACACTTGCACTAAGGTTTATAGTGTGGGAAGGGATTAGACATAAAGAAATGAGTGTGGAGGGAGATATTCCAGGCAGAGGGAGGTTTGTGAACAAAAAGGATGAGAGGTACTTTGAAATAGCACTTTGTCCTAATTAGGGGTATGACTTGGGGAAAGAGCTAGAATAGGTAACTGTCAGCCTCACAGCTAAATTTGAACTTGATTCTACTAGCTGTGACTCCTTGGAATTTGAAATGCCAAGCATTTGTCACTTGGTTTCTTCCACACTTATTTTAGTTGATATCTCAGTCCTGACCTTTGTTTTGGCATAATTTTGTTCAAACCATAGAATATATTTTAAAAAATCAGTCCTTATATGCCCATAATAGTAAAATCACCATGTGGCTGCAAATAGCCATGAAAGCTACAGATTGAAAGTAGACCCTTTTCTTTAGGAATTTATGATTCTACAGCTGAAGGTTGAAAGGGATGGTTTTGTATCGGAGTTCCTTCAGGAAACAGATGAAGGCTTGCCCTACACAGATATGGACAGTTGTAGGCAGTGTTAATGGAAACCCACAAGGGATGGAGCAGTGTCCCTGGGCTGGGAGAGCTGAGAAGCTTTTATCGCCCCAGGCTGATGGTAACAGTCCTAGGCAGGTGGTAATTGGCAAGGGATGCAGCAAACACTGGAACCTGGGAAGCTCTCTGTGTTGTCTAGGAGAAAAACAGATACTGCCTGGGCTCTGATGTTGTGTTGGTGCCTCCCATTGGCTGAACCCAAATGACTGGAAGGCAGGGCAAGGAGCTCGTTTTCCCTACAGGTCAGCCTTCCAAGGCACAGGGCGTAGGCAAGGAGGGATGGAGAGCCCGTCTAGAGGGGCAAACAGACCATGCACCACAATCCTTTTTAGCTTTAATGTCTATGATTCCAAACTTCAGTAAGCCTTCATTTAACAAATATGTTCCAAACACACATATGGCTCTCAGAAATGTATGAAAACTAAGGAACACAGGGAATTGATTGGGTGGCTAGATGAATGGGTAGATGGTGAGGGAGTCTCTGGCTGAGGAGCTCACTAAATAGTAGCTCAACTAGATTGCAAAGGTGGTGAACTCAGGACTAGGCCATTTGGCTCTTGGTTCCCAACACTGTGCCAGGAGCTTAGTGGACCCCAATCAATGTTTTTGTCTGAATGACATGATAGATGAAACATCAAGCACAGCAGGCAACATCAAATATACATTTGGGAGTCTTATGGTCAGGAACTAACATTCTTGGACCTCTGAGAAGCAGATGATGACAGTGTTTGTTTTTCTGCTTCTACTACCTTTTAGGTCAATGTTTCTAGCACCTCCCAGGGAGCAAAGGCCTTATCATGGTGTTGGGGAGATAAAGGGTAGTATTTCCTTTCAATCTTTTAGTCTTTTCCAGCCACTTAAAAGAGCAATATAACTTCTGCATCCCAACTTGCGTTAATTCATTCACTTATTTTTTCAGTGAACATTTATTGAGTGCTTATTTTGTGTCTAGGAATCCAAAAATAAGACCAGAGACAGCCTCAGTCTTCAAGGAGCTTAGTCCTGTAGGAGCTATGGACACGACATTAGGAGACTGTGGTACTAGTGCTGGCTACAGAGAATGCAGGCCACTGTGGTAGCGAGGGAGGACACCTCACACAGGCTGTCCAACTCGGAGGAGGTAAGTTAAAGTCTCGAAGGACTGGTCCACCTGTTCATTTTATCTCTGGTATCCATCCTTCCTCCCCTCCCCCCACTCAGTAAGTAAGAAAGTAAGTAGTAATTAAGTAAGTAATGACTGTAATGCAAATTACTGGCTGAGGTAACCTTTGACTTGGATGCATGCACACCAAAATGCTGTAAGTTAATCAGTGAACACAGGTAGAGTGTATGGTCCTTCCTCCCCCTAGAGGAGGGGAGCAAGAGGTAAGGAGGGCACAACGCACTGGTGTCCAGATTGGAGGGAGGAGAGAATGGGTAAGACAGGGAGGCTGGAGACTGTCTCATTGACTGCAGAATTATTTTGGAGGCTCAGTATTGTTTACCTTTAATTCTTTGCAGACAAACAGAAAAGTATGTGAGGATGTTTGTCCACTTGTTGGTTTGTGTTAGCCCCTGGCAACTGAACATAGGGTACAGGGTCTCAGCAATGTTGTGTGGGCCTGCATGAACCATATTAACACTGATCCACCTGATTTATGAAGGTGGGTTGGCTGGTTTTAAAACATAGGCTATTCTGTTACAAAATTGCTTCATTCCCGGCGGTTTTGTTAATCAGGACATTCTTGTTTTCAACTTGAGTACTATGACTAATAATGGAAGGGAAAAAAATAAGTTGGGGAGGAAGAGCAGAGAGAGCTAAAAAGAAAAGAGTGTTGTCATCTAAGGGGCAAAGTTTTCTTAATTTATCTGTATTGCCCTCTTTTTAAAGAAGCCTGCTAGACTTACAAGAATTTGATTAAAATGCAATTTAATTCTTAGATCAATTTGGGAAATAGAGTGTTTTTAATTTACTCCTCCTTTCTTCCACCTCAGTTTTTAAAGGAGGAAAAATTGTCAACCCAGAAAGTGTTGCGTGCGCGCTTGCGCTTGTGTGTGTGTGTGTGTGTGTGTGTGTGTGTGTGTGTGTGTGTGTGTAGTTGATTTCCATTTTCTGGAATAATGTTAGGGAGTAACTCTCTATCTGAAGACTTTCAAGTGTTTACAGTTGAGAGGTCTTTGACCTGGAGGAAGTTATGCTGAGACCAAGCTTTGGCTGGAAGGCAGATCATTTTACCTTCTGGCCATCTGCTGAAATTGCCTTTGTCCCCTCCTCTCTATGCTGTCAATCTCAGAGTTTCCTTTCTTACTGATGACACCTGAACTTTTAGCTCCAACCTAAATATTTTCCGTCAACTGCAGACCTGTGTCCTCTTATATACCAGACATCTTTCCTGTGTGTTCCATGAGCACCTCAGAAGCGATATACTCAACACTGCTTGCTCTCACCTAACCAGTATCTGTCTATGTGAGAGGTGCTAGCATCCCAGAGTTGTTCACTCCCAGCCCATTGGTTACCAAGTCCTATTCTATCCCTGAATTTCTCTGCTTTTCTTCTGTTCCTCTCCGTTCCTAACACCAGTGCTCTACTTCGGGTCTCCTCAGCTCTTTCTGGATTATCATTCATTATGCCTCTGTCCCCATCAGTTTTCTCCAACCCATGCTTCCCTCTACCACCGGATTTATCTTTATAATGTGCAAACCTCCATGTCGCTTCCTTGTGTAAAATCTTTCAGGAGCCCTCCATTTTCTAGCTCTTCATATCAGTGGACCAGCTGTTGAGTAGTTTCATTCTCTTTGACAAGTTTTTCTCCTGTAACAAAGAGACTCAGCTCTTGAGGCTCTTTGCTGGCATCTCCTCTGTGCGACCTCGGAGAGTTGGCAGGCCCTGACTGTTTCTCCACCCTCTTCTTTCCGATTACACTCTCCTTAGGTAACCTCTTTAGTCCCATGGCTTCCAGCAGCATATACTTACTGATGACTCCCAAGTTTATGGCTCTAGCCCTGCCTTTCTACTGAGCTCTAGACATAGCCAACTGACTCCTAGTCATCTTCACTTGAACATTTAGTAGAAACTCGGACTCAACAAGGCCAAAGCAGGACTCTTGATCACCTACCCATTCTTGTCCTGCTCCTCCCCCACCCTTCCCATCTCATTTAGGCACAACCATTCACACAACTGCTCAAGCCCAAAACCTAGCAGTTGCCATTATTTCTTCTCTCTCAGCAGTCTATCATTTCCACTTGCCACATTCAGTCTTCTACAAGTTCTGTCAGCCTTATGGTTAAAACACATGCATCCTGATCCTGGCCATTTCTATCAGTCTACACTGCTTTCTCTTTAGTCACCGCCATTTCTCATTTGAATTACTCCAACAACCTCCTCCTGTCCTACTAGCTTCCACCCTTAATCCCCCAGAATTGATTCTCCACACAGTGGCCACAGTGATCTCTTCAACAAGCAAATCATTTTGTTTTTATTCTCTGCTTAAAACCACCCTAAGTCTTCCTGTTACACCTGGTCGCGTTAGACTCCTGTCTCTTCCTTGAGCTTACCAAGCGTGTTCCTGCCTTGAGGATTTTGCATGTGCTAGTCCCCTTCCTAGGATCCTCTTCTCCCACATCTCGTTGTGGTAATCTGTGTGTGAGTTCAAATGTCCTTTCCCAGGAAGCCTTCTCTTGACCTCCCAAACTAAAGTGGTGTCCCCCTCAGTCTCTTTCTATTGTAGTAATTTGTTTTATTCTTTTCACCTGACAGTTATGAAAAAAACTTTGACAGTTATGTGATCTTTTAATATATTTTTTTTAATTATCTTTTTTCTCTCCACTAGAATGTAAACCTCATGACCATATGGATTCATAGTTTACAATCTACCTCCCACACCTAAAATCACTCCTGGTATACAGTAGCTGTTCAAAAATATTTGTTGAGTAGATGAATCAATGTGTAATTGAAAAAATTTGCCTCTGTTTGAAATACCTCTCTAACCAGGTAGATGTGTTGGAAGTAGTATAAGAATTAATGAAGAATGGGAGAGGCTTGACTCACACTTAAAAGAATGAGTGGCAGCTACTTGACACTGTGGTTTCCCCTCAGACACAAGTGCAAGACTCTCATCATTAATGCTTGTGACCTCGTGCTGATAAATAATAATGAGATATTTTATTTATAATGCTGAACGTCCAAGTTCATATTTAATCTTTGCAAATGTGTAACTTCAGGCCACAGGGCTAGTGCTCATCTCTGTGACAACTACAGGTTCACTCTGAACTTTCTATTTCTCTCTCTTTTAGTCTTGAGCCATCCTGGGGCCAGGCATCCAGGCTGGAGAAAGTCTGGTTTAGAGGTATGTAGGAGGTATGTTTGGTTTCCTCTGAGTAGCTTTGGTTGATTCCATCTGAGATTTCAATATGATTAGGAAATATTGGGGCTGGTATCCTGAATCTACTCACAGATTAGAGTGAGGGAGGCGACAGGTGACACCAAGTGGCCTCTCAACGTCTGTCCCTCTGTTACAGGACAGTTATGTGTTGTTTGTGTATCCTTTTGGTTTGTGATAGAGATGGCAAAATTGGGATAACTGGATGGAAGAATTATAAGGGAAGGTTAATGCTTGTATTGCTAGTGACGTTGATGATCATGGAAAGTAAGCCAGGGACTCAATTTCTTCAGAAATTATCAAATACTGGTGGCACTTGATTTATTTGTCTTTCACACTGTGACAGTTCTATGCAAGTACCATCAACGTCTTTGATCTTCAAAGAAGGATGAGCAAAATGGCACACCCTATTTGTTTAACCTCAAGAGTGGAACCAAGGTCATGTTGTCAATAGATAAATCCTGCTTTTCTAGCTTTGAGTGGTTAGGTTTCTATTTCCTATGAGAAAACTACCTCCTTCCTCCCCATATCTCTGCTTGGTGGGTTATAGACCTGAAACAGAAATTCCACCGCATGTCTGGTGCCAGCAGAAAGCCAACAAAAAGCCAACAGCCAACAGTTGCCACCTTACTGCCTGTCATATTTCTAACAGGTAGACACATGAGGCTGTAGGCAAAGCTGCGAATGGATGAAGTTAGTTTTTGCTGCCTGTTTTCTTTCACCCTAGCAATCTCTACTCTTTTGCATAAGCAGTGTGTTAAGTTGCTCTTCAGGGAAGAGAGTGGCTAATACAGAATTGTATGAAGATTTTTAAGAGGCATAAAGAGTTACTGAAATTAGAAATATTTAGTTTTTAAATTTTAGGATAGAACAATGCTGATCCCATGAGAAAAAGAAACACTTTGAGGAAATTTCAAGCTCTGTAAAATCTGGGTCGGGGAGACATTATGGGCATGAGCAGGGGGTGGGGTAAACTCTAGTGCCTCTGAGTTAATCCATGTCATGTTGGCTATGCCCTGTTCACCTAGCTTGGTCCAGGGGGAGATGACAGGGTCCCAGACAGGTTCTGTTTCATTCCTGGCAATTGGGGTGCAAAGGAAGGGACAAGCCAGTGATATTAAAATGGAAGTGGTGACTGATTGGTATGGAGAGCAAGGGAGGAGGAAAGCAGATAGTTATAGTTTGAATTTGGGGAGTTATTAGTAGCATTAACCACTAGGAATCAGATTTTTTGTGAAATGTTAATGGACTCACACATAGAGATGTCCAGTAGGCCAGGGGAGTGTGAGCAAGGCTTTGTTATATTTTTTTTAAAACCTTCTCAGCCCCTTCCCCCAGCTACACTGAGAACTCCATGTCTTTGGGTTTTTTTCCCTTTTCTTGTTTTCTTCTTTCTTTCCTTCCCTTTGCTTCAGTTCCCTTTCCTTATCTTTCTTCCTTCTGTTTCTTCCCTTTTCCTTACTTTTTCTCTCTGTTTTAGTCCCTCTTTCTCTTCCTCTCTTTAAAAATCATATGCCACTTCATAATCCCCTTCAAAGTATACAGCAGGAAATAAATATCCAATGAGTTGGGATTAATTTTGCTGTATTATAACAGGAATGGAATAGAAAACTTTTAAACAGGCATCCAAAGACACCTAAAATCTAGCAAAAATGTACAAACTCTCAGAACTCTAGCTCATAGTTTGAGACACCATCTGTTTTCATGCAGAATCTTGGGGACAGTAGACAACCTGCTGGTTGCACAGGCATGTACTGTGTGCAGATAGTCTCTTAGTACTTCTTGAGCAGCTCTTCTGGAAAATCCCTACACAAAAGCGAACAATATGGCTTTTGTTTTTCTTTCATAGGTAATAAGAAAAGGGATTCAGAGGATTTGGTGCCTTTACCTTTCCTCATTGTCTCTGTTATTGTTTTTTTTTTTTCTTTCATGTTATTTACCTTTTTTTCCTGAAAGTATTTGTGTTTTTTGCTTGGGTCAGTTTACCCTGAGTTTTTCAAACCTTCCATTTAACTGCTAGGTTATTTTTGCCTGAGACCTTTGTTTGCTATACTCCCCACCAGGTCTCAAAGATCTTCTGATGTCTTTGCTGTTCTGCTTTTCCTTGTCTATACAGGACCTAAAGAGGTTGTGATTGTGAAATAATGATAGATTATGTTGCTGATTTAAGTGACCTTGGCTCTTCTACCCCCATCCCCCTTTACCTCACTTTTCTATCTGTGGAAGGAGGAAGTGTATGAGTTATTCTATTGTACATAAGTTACCACAAATTTTGTGGCTTAAACAATGCACATTTATTATCTTGGTTTCTGTGGGTCAGAAGTCTGGGCCTGGCTTTATTGGGGCTTCTGCATTAGCTGGGGTTGTGGTCTCATCTCAAGACTTGACTAGGGAAGGGTTCACTTTCAAACTCTCCTGGTAATTGACAGGACATGGTTCCTTTCAGTTTGTTAGACTCAGGACCTTCCTTTCAAACTGGCACTTGGCCAATGGCACCATTAGTTCCTTGCCATATGGCCTCCCCAGTATGGCTGCTTACTTTGTCAAAGCCAGCAAGAGACAATCTAGCAATATTGTAACATAATCACTGAAGTGATATCCCATCACCTTTGTCATACTCTATGGGTAGCAAGCAAGTCACGAGTTCCCTAACACACAAGGGGAGGATTCCACAAAGGTATGAACACCAGGAGGTGGGAACAATTTGGGGGCTTCTTAGAGTCTTTTCACACAGAGACGTGTGAAAATACTTATGAGGGAAAATACTTTGAGCTTCTTTAAAAAGTCTATAAAGGCTACATTCATACTCTCATGCCTTATTTATGTTTTTATAGATTATGAATAACACCAAAATAATAATATCTCTCTTTGTTTCTCTCCATGTCCTATGAGCTAGTTTTTAATTCTAAAAATGACTTTTTTTTTTCTGCCATTAGACTCTCATCAGCCTCTCTGGATGAGAAAGTCAGCAGGTAAAGATTGCAGTTGTTGATCTTGGTTTTGGCTGGACTGGCTCAGCCCCTGTTGAGAAATGAAAGGTTTTACAAATGCTCTCTAGGTCTGCAGGGCCTAGCCTGCAGGAGCCAGGTATGGGGCAGGTGTGATAACCAGGAGCAAGATGCCTGGTTTATTTACAGTGCAGGTATTTTATTAGCTGTGATTTATTACTTTTTGAAAGTACCTGAAAACTTTATATTATCTGTCAGACTTTTGATTCCAGATTGGGAGGGGGGCAAAAAGGGTAGCGGCACCTTTGATTTATTCATATTTGACTCACGTTGGTAAACTGTTTACACAATTAAGACTGAGGGAGAATTCATGGACACACACATGTAGCGTATGAATTCATTTGAATACAAAAGTCCTCCTTTGCTTTGAGGAACAATTTTTGTCATATATATTTATAGTGACTAACATCCCTGACTTTAGAATCTCTTTAAAATAACAGTGTGTATGAATTTGAGTTGAGAGATGAGGAAAATCTGATCCTTCAGTATTTTCTTGAGAGTACAGGCACAAGGAGAGGAGAGTGGGAACGGGTGGGCATGGTGAGGAGGAAGCTCAGCTCACAAATTTGGAGCCCTGAGAAAGGCTCCAGGTTCAGCAGCTGCAGCAAGACTTGAATTCTCCCTAGGGGCAGAGAGGCACTGCCAAGAGTAGCTAGGGGAGTTGGGAACCTTAATAAAGTCGGGGCTTCACACAGCGGGAGGGGCGTTAGGACCCAGGTACCTGCCCGCCTCAGGACCTGCCTTGGTAGTGAAGGCGCAAAGAGGCTCAGGCACTCAGCCAGAGTCCTTCGGATTGAGTAGACCATTTCACGTGGCTGCCAGGCCTGCAGTGTGGGGTGCGACAGCCCGGAGCCCCCTGTGCCGGGCCGCAGGGCGCCTGCTGCGCTGGGGTGCCCAGCTGCCGCCCGCTGCCAGCATGGACCCGCAGCGCTGCCGGCCGAGCACCCGCCAGGTGAGCGCCCCAGTGTGGGGTCTGTGTGTGTGACTGTCACCCCTTTCCAGCTGGGCACCTGGGCGCCGGGGCGAGTTGGGCTGGGTGCAAAGGGGCCACAGACACAAGCCCAGAGCTGTCCCCGGGCCCCCTTTCAGGCACCCCTGCTGTAGGGAAGGTTCCCCCCACCACCCCTTTCTCTTTGCAACTAGTCTCTGGATGTCCCCGTGCCCAAATCCCTTCTTCCATTACAGGAGAAAGGAAGCACCTCAGAGTGTTTGGTGTAAGCACCAGGCTTAAAATTACGAAAAATAGCAATCGCCCACCACCAGCCGCCGGTCTCCTCTGTACCGCGCTGCGCAGCGGTGGCGGCGCTTTCCCGGCTTTAGCTCAGCTAGTGCGAGGTCGCGCCAGCCCCCGCGCCCCCCACTCCGGCTCCTGTTGCGTCCTGAGTTCCCACGCTTTCTGACCAGCCACGGTGCCCCAGCTTTCCTCCTGGTGCTTCCAGGGGCTGCGTAGCTGCCTCTCCTCCCGGGATACGAAACACCGCCAGCCTGCTAGCCCCAGACCCTGGCGAAGAGTGGAGTGCTGTGTATATAAAGCTTCCGTGCCCTCACTTAAGTGCTTGCAACTCCGTGATTCGGGTGACCCACTCCCACCCGTGCGTGCAGCTCCTGGGACAGCCCTCGCTGGGCAGGCAGACCGAGTGTGAGGTTCAAACCGCCCGTCTCCTGGGCGAGATAAAACGTGGGTGTAAAGAAAGGTCTCATGCCTCGAGTAGGAAAGTGCAAATGAGAACGGTCTGTGGTGCAGGGAGGCGCGCTTTGTCCAAGGAAGAAGCTGCACAGGCAGCAGTTGCCACTGTGAACTTGGCGTTCTTCTGGGCGGGCAGAGAGAGTGTCACCTGAAGTGCACTTAGTTACCAGGATCAAATAGACGCGGTTCCTTGGACTGTAGCGGGAGGTGAGGCTTACACCATTCTTTATATAGGCTTGGCTAGGGGTCCTTAGCCTTTAGTAGGTTTCTATGTGTACTCTCTAGCTGTGTCCATCCATTCTGCTTCCAGTTCAGTCTGATACCAATTTACCGTTTCCAGGTTGCCAACCCCAGAAAAATGTTGCTGACCAGTTGCTGTGGGCGAGCTGCCAGTCGCTAGGTCTGCAAGACCACTGCATTAGAGCAGTGGGCATCTTTCTGCCCCCAACCTCTGCAGGCCACCACCAGGCTAGGGCACTGGGGGGCGTTCCTGCTCTGACAGTAACAGATGCTTATGTTAGAACCTGAAGTCAAACACGTAGTGCTAACCCAGAAGAGAGACTTCCTCTAAACTGTGTGTTGGAAGACAATCAACAAAAACATTTACACAGAGCCCTGGCACGAGGGGTGGGGGTAGGTAAGGGGCAGAGGACTCTCCCTCTAAGAGTTTATAATCTGCTGGCTGGCATTGCAAGTTCAGTTCGACCCCCCTCCAACCTTGAATGAGCTATTTTAACTTTGCTTGGTTTTCCAAGAAGCAAAAATGGAAGAATGATAATTTACCAGCAGTGAAAACAGCATGCATTGGGAAGCCAGTTCCAGCCCTAATTGTACCACTAACGAGCTGTGAAACTTTGGGCAAGCCACACAACCTGTCTGGGCCTCAGTTGCCGCAAAAGACTGGAAAAGAATCTTTAATTCTGTGGTCCACTGTGGCAGCAACTTGCTAAGTTTAGATTGCTTATGATTGTTCACCAGTTCTGTGTAGTCCAGATTGTACTGGTTCCACAGAGCACCCGTGGACTGAAGAGATACTGGATTAGAACTGTGGGTGAATTGAATTTTAATTCTAGTCTGTTTATAGAGCTATACAAATCTTTTCAGGTTTAAGGTCTGTGGAAATAAGCCTGGCTGGTGTAGTTAATACTTAGAATGCATTAGGAAGAACCTCAAATAGAAAGTCCTGTTTAAGTTAGAGTGTGGTTACATTTAAGGTTCTTATTGTAAATTTGAAAGACCCTTGCCATAATCATGCTGTTATAGAAATGACTAGAAGAGAAGCCCCAGATTCATCCCTCAGTAGAAAAGGGCCAAGCATGCTGCAAATCTCATGGAGGCACGTGATAAACAATTTATTTACATGGGAATGACCCTGTTAATATTAACTTCTCTGAAAAGCAGTTTATTTGTTTGGTAATGAGATGATAAAATTATCTTCGAATGCTTAATATTGCTAGAGTTTAGCAGTGCATAAAAATCTTCTGCCTTTTTTTAAATTTCAGGAGGAAAATAAACAGGATGATTTGGTCTGTTTTCTTACTAGATAACTTGTTAAAGGAGATTTTTTTAAAATACTACAAGAAACCTTTTTTCAGGTTCCAAAGATGAATATTATCAACATTACCATAATGGTGAATATCTATTAAGCACTTATTACATGCCAAGCATTATTCTACTCACTTTATGTACATGGTTTCATATAATTCTATTAGCTCCTTCTGAAGGAAGTACTATTATTTTTTTCAGTTTTACAGGTAAGAGAACTGAAGCTTCTTGCCTGAGATCACATAGCCAGTAGGTGGTAGAGCTAGACTAGCTGCTTGGGTTTATTTATAGTGACCCAAGCAATATGCAAGAGGAAGGATGAAGAGAGGGCAAGAAGTGCCTTCCAAGTGTCAGGGCATGTAGGTTCATAAATCTTTTACGGGTGGCAGTTTTCTTTTTCTAATTTTTATTTTTCAGTTAAAGTTGGCATTCAATATTATTTCATATTAGCTTCAGCTGTACAGTATAGAGGTTAGACATTTACTTATTTATGAAGTGATCCCCTGATTAGTCTAGTAGCCATATGACACCATACATAGTTATTACAATATTATTGACTAGATTCCCTATGCTGTATTTTATATCTCTGTGACTATTTTGTAACTACCAACGTGTACTTTTTTTTATAAATTTATTTTTAAAAATTTATTTTTAATTACAGTTGATATTCAATATTATTTTATATTAGTTTCGGGTTATAGCATAATGGTTAGACATTTATATAACTTATGAAGTAACCCCATCCCCCGATTAGTCTAGTACCTACATGGCACTATATATAGTAATTATATTATTGACTATATTCCCTATGCTATACTTTACATGCCCATGAGTACAAACTACCAATTTGTAGTTTTAAAAATTTCCTTATTTTAACTAGTTTCAAGTATACAGTACATTGATTAGACATCTATATAGTTTGTAAAACGATTCCCCCGACTGCTCCCTCCCTTGACCTTCTACTTAACCAACTTATTAATGATAACTGCATTCTCTATGCCATGCTCCCCATCCCCGTGACCATCCATCAATTACTAATTTGTACTTCTTTAACCCTTTACCCTATTCTCCCAGCCCCCTCCCCTCTTTCTGTCACCAAATTGTCCACTATATTTGTGAGTCTGTTTTTGGTTAGTTTGTTCTTTTTATTCCTTAGATTCCACATAGAAGTGAAATCATATACTTTTTATCTTTCTCTGTCTGACTTAAATACCTTCTAGGTCCATCAAAGCAATATCTTTTCCTATCCCCTTCGTTTTAGTCTCTGTGTGTCTTTTAAACTGAAGTGAGTCTTTTGTATTTTTCTTCTTAAAGAAGTCCCTCCAACATTTCCTGTAATACTGGCTTAGCGGTAATAAATTCCTTTAGCTCATTTTTGTCTGGGAAGCTCTTTATCTGTTCTTCAACTCTTAATGATAGCTTTACTGGATAAATTATTCTTGGTTGTAGATCCTGGGTCTTCATCCTGTCAAATATTTTTTGTCAAGCCCTTCTGCATAATTTCTTTTGAGAAATCAGCTGCTAGCCTCATGGGGTTTCTCATATAAGTAATTATCTGTTTTTCTCTTGCTGCTTTTAATATTCTTTTTTTGTATTTAACCTTTGGCATTTTAATTATGATGTGTTTTGGTGTGGGCCCCTTTGGATCCCTGGTTTTTGAGATTCTTTGAGCTTCCTGGGGTTTTATGTCCATTTCCTTCACCAGGTTAGGGAAGTTTTCCATAATCATTTCTTCAAACAGCTGTTCAGCATCTTAATTCTTATCAGGTATGCTGATCAGATGGATATTTGGACCCTTAATAGTATCTCATATTCTCCTTAAATTATTTTTATAGCCTTAGCATCATTTTTCTTGCCATGGTGATGGAGTGTCCTTGACTTTCCTGTCCTCTAGATAGGGCATTTGATCCTTTTTTAAAATTCACTTTGTTTATTCCATTTAATATACTTCTCATCTCAGATAATGTGTTCTTCATTTCAGATTGGTTGCCTTTTATAATTTCCATTTTCATTTTTATGTTTTTTATCTGAAGTTCTCTATACATTTTGAAGTTCTCTACACTTCCCAAAAGATCATTGAGCATCTTTATAACCAGTGTTTTGAACTCTGCATCTATTAGATTACTTGACTCCATTTATATCTGGATTTCTGTTCTGTTCTCTCATATGGTTTCTGCTTCTTTGTCTTCTCATTTTGGCTGCATCTCTGTGTCTATTTCTATGTACTAAGCAAAGGTCCTAAGTTTCTCGGTCTTATTAGTGTGGATTTGTGAAGTAGGTGTCCAGTGGTACATTCCTGGGACAGGTTCAGCTGCAGGCCAGATTTAGCCCCAGCCTGTGCCCCTCTGGTTCCAATTGTTAAGATTCCACAAGCAATTGACAGATGCTGTGCTTATAGTTGCCTCTAAAGGCCACACCAGAAACCGAGGTCAGCAGCCTCCAGTGTGAGTCTAGGCACTGCTCAGCAAGGAACACCTGACTCGCTGAGGATATACCTGGATGTGGCTTGGGCGGGGCCGTGAGTTGGGGGAGGCAGGGTTTCAGGGAATCCTTTGGGCGGAGTGGCTTCTGTTATCCAGCTTGATGACGTTTAGTCTATGGCAGTGCTGTGTCCAGCACACTGTTATGGGGGACATCTCAACAGAGAACAATGGATACTGCTGGCACTTCTGTGCAGAGCAAGTCTTGCCTAGGCCCTCACTCTGACAATGTCTCCCTATAAGTCTCTGGCAGATGAATTGGCACTGATGCTCAGAACAAGCAGGTCTCTTACCATGAAGATCCACTCGTGGATGCGGCCCCTTTATGAGGCATCTGCTGCTGCTGTCGCAGCCACCATCTCACTCAGCCACTCAAGACTGGGCAGCCCTATGTCCTCGCCTCATCCTACCTTCTGCGACTGCAGGGTGCTTTCTTGGACTTCTCCTTTGTTGTATGGCTTGTTCATCAAGATTCCTTGTGATTTTTCCTTGCTGCTGTTCCTTGTTTTTGTCACAACTTTAATTTGGTCGCCAGAGCGATGAACAGAGCCTCTATCATCTACACCATGTTTTCCCCCTCTTCCAACTTGTACTTCGTAATCCCTTCACCTTTTTCACCCAGCCCCTCAATCTTTCTACTATCTGGCAATCACCAGTTTGTTCTCTATATTTATGAGTCTGTTTCTGCTTTGAATGTTAGTTTATTTTGTTCCTTAGATTCCACATATAAATGAAATCATCTGATATTTATCTTTCTCTGTCTGACTCATTTCACTTAGCATAATGCCCTCTAGGTTCATCCATGTTGTTGCAAATAGTAATATTGCATTTTTTTATGGTTGAGTAATATTTCATAGTATATATGTACCATAACTTCTTTACCCAGTCATCTGTGGATAGGCATTTAGTTTGCTTCTATATCTTGGCTATTGTAAATAGTGCTGCAGTGAACATAGAGGTGCACATATCCTTTCAAATTAGTGTTTGGGTTTTCTTTAGATTAATACCCAGAAGTAGAGTTGCTGGGTCATAAGTTAGTTCTATTTTTAATTTTTGAGGAACCTCAATACTGTTTTCCATAGCAGGTATACTAATTTTCAATCTCACCAGCGGTAAATGAGGGTTCCTTTTTCTCCACATCCTCACAAACACTTGTTTTTTTATTTATTGATGAAAGCCATTCTGACAGATGTGAGGTGATATCTCATTGTGGTTTTAATTTGCATTTCTCTGATATTCATGATTTTGAGCATTTTTTCATATGTCTATTGGTCATCCATATTTCCTCTTTGGAGAAATGTCTGTTCAGGTCATCTGCCCATTTTTTAATTAGATTGTTTTTTTAGTGCTGAGTTGTATGAGATCTTTATAAATTTTGGATATTAACCCCTTAATAAATGTATCATAGTCAAATATCTTCTCCCATTCAGTAAAGTGTCTTTTCATTTTGTTGCTGGTTTCCTGTCTTGTGAAAAACCTTCCTAGTTTGATATAATTCTGTTCATTTTTTTTCTTTTGTATCCCTTGCCCAAGAAGATATATCAGAAAAAAATATTACTAAGAGCAATGTCTGAGAATTTACTGCCTATTTTCATTCTAGGAGTGTTATGGTTTTGAGCCTTAAATTTAAGTCTTTAATTCATTTTGAGCTTATTGTATATGGTGTAAGAAGGTGGTGCTGTTTTTTTTTTTTTTTGCATGTATCTTTCCAGTTTTCTCAGCACCATTTATTGAATAGACTGTCTTTACCCCCTTGTATATTCTTGCCATTTGGTCATAGATTAAGTGACCATAGAGTCATAGATTTATTTCTGGGCTCTCTATTCTGTTCTATTGATCTATGTGTTTATTTTTATGCCAGTACCATGCTGTTTTGATTACTACAGCCTTGTTGTATAGTTTGATATCAAGTAGTGTGATACCTCTAACTTTGTTCTTCTTTCTCAAGATTGTCATGGCTATTAGGAATTTTTTATGGTTCCATATAAATTTGAGGATTGTTTGTTCTAGTTCTGTGAAAAATGCCGTTGGTATTTTGATAGAAATTGCATGAAATCTATAGATTATTTGGGGTAGAATGTTCATTTTAACAATATTAATTTTTCCTATCCATGACCACAGTATATGGTTCCATTTATTCGTATCTTCTTCAGTTTCTTCAATGACTTATAATTTTCTGAGAACAGGTCTTTCACCTCCTTGGTTAAATTTATTCCTAGGTATTTAATTTGTTTGATGTAATTGTAAATTGGATCATTTTATTAATTTCTTTTCCTGAAAGTTCATTATTGGGAAATATGGCACACAAAAATTATTCTGCCCTGCAAGTAAATCTCTCAGATAAATAATGTAATTTCTGGTAATAGCCATCTTCCTGTTACAGACCCCCTTTCTAATGGAAATTTCCCATACAAAAGGGTAACTTCTATTCTGTTTTCAGAAATTCTGTGTCTGCAGTTTCTTAAAAACAAAGGTCAGCTCAAAATAATGTCCTCATGCCATAGAGGCATATTTCAGGGTGGCACATCCTGCTATACTGAGGTATAGTCACTCTGTTTTTATTTGAGGAGGCCAATATGTTTCTGAAGCCACATTATGGATTATTGAACAAATTAAATGTGATAATGTAGGTAAAATGCTTGGTATACACTAGGGGGTCAAAAATGGTGGCTGTTATTATTTGCAACTTCAGAAGATTACGGAGTTCTTCAGGCCCAGTGAGCTTGCCCCAGACCATGAACCAGGGGGCACAGACAACTCAGAGACTCTGATACTTTAGCTCCTAGGGTTTCCATGGCATGCCTGGGGGGTATGTATGCCTTGTACAATGGTAATTGCATGACCATTTTAAAATTCCAACAGCTCACACACATTAAAGTTATAGATTCACAATTAGATTTCACAGCCAAAAAGAAACATAAGAAACTGTCCACTTAAATAACTCCTTAAAATTATCATTCCCACTTCAGCTGCGCCAACTAGGGTTGGCAGTTAAAGTTATTTGAAAAAGCAGCATTTCCATTTTTCATGAAGGTAGCAACCGGAAGCAAGGAATGAAGCTCCTGCCCCTCCCAAAGCTGAAGCCAAACAAAAGCTTTGAAGGCAGAGAAAGTAGTGTTGAAAGGCATCTACAGCCACACAGAAAAAGAAATACACCCACCTTCCAAAGGCCCAAGACTGCAGCTCCAGAGGCAGCCAAAATCTACTCAGAAGAGCACACTTGGAGAAACAAGCCTGGCCACTATGCCATCATGAAGTTCCCCCATGATGCCAGGTCAGCCATGAAGAAGATAGAAGACAACAATACACTTGTGTTCATTGTGGATATCAAAGCCAACAAGCACCAGGTCAGACAGGCTGTGAAGAAGCTGTATGACATTGAGATGGCCAAGGTCAACACCCTGATCAGGCCTGATGGAGAAAAGAAGGCATGTATCTAACAGGCTCCCGACTATGATGCTTTGGATGTTGCCAACAAAATCAGGATCATCTACACTGAGTCCAGCTGGCTGATTCTAAATATAAAAACTTTTTTGCTATTAAAAAAAGCAGCATTTCTGTTTTTTCTAAGATGTACCCTTTCCCATTACAATGACCCCAGAATTAGGGTGTGTTTTACATTCAGTGGCACCTGAGAGTTAGGCCTGGAACTTTTCCCATTAATCTGCCCAGGAAGATGAGCACAGACTTCCCTTCTTTTCTTAGTATCTTTTCCTAAGAAACATAAGGAGTTAAGATAAATGTGTATTGCTCTATACCTGAGTGGATTAACTGTCTAGAATATTTTGAAACTTAGGACAAGGAGAGTTTGGAGTGTTCCTATGGCCTTGGGCCTGCGGGGTGGGAGCAATATAGAGGCCAGTAGGAAGGCAAGGCAGTGGCTTCTCTGGGTCATGTGAATCATACACCTCATCCCCAGCAACTGTGCATCCCCTGTGTGGTGGAGGGAGGTGAAGACTGCATTGTGGGCAGTTGCTGGGCCTTCGCATGACATAATAGATACTGTGCATATTGTATGTCCTACCATAAAGCTTAGTAAAGACATTGCTAAATAAAGCCAAGTGTGTCTTATGACTTGATTGCCAGTCTGTATCTGCAACCCCTACTGCTGATTGGACAGCATCCTATAAATTGCTCTTGGACTGGCAGTGGTTGTGATGTACTTGTTATCACCTGTGAAGGCACCTACTCACCTGTAGCTTTTCATAGTATCAACAGACTTGATATTTCAGTTGAAGTAGGTACATTGCTGATAATACATATGTTGAGTTTAATTTCTGATTAAGATGACTCCAAAAAGGTTATACTGTGATTTGGCATTGACACAAAAATTGTTTACATGGTTACATAGAGAGTCAAGGAAACAAAGCATGGGGTATAAATTTGATATGATAAAGCAAATATTTGTCATTGGAGGAATGATGCAAAATCGGTTTTGTTTTGTTTGTCTTTTTGCAAAGTAGCAGCTAAATGCTTTTAATAAAGAAAAGGTACCCACCAGTACATAAAGCTAGACTAATGTTTTGTTATTGAGATAATGTGCAAAAGCATTACCTATTCCATGTAAGGTGACTAAACTGAAAGCAGGAGAAATAACCTAATCCCTCAGGATATAGAAAAAAATTCAAAGCTGAGAGAGGCTAGTGGGACCAGTTCTTGACTCTTAGTAGGCCATTATATCATAGTTCAGTATGTGTCTTTTCTTAGTGGTACATAAAGTGATGGTATTTTGTATAACCAGTGGTGTCTTAGATTTGTTGGAATATGGCAAAAATGGTGAAAAGGGACTGAAACTTAGATCACCTGTCTCTCAAGCAGTCCACTTTCCCCTCTCTACACCAAAATGCACATCCCCTTACCCAGGTTTTGTGTGACCCCAGTATCCAGATTGGTGATGTAGGTCACTTGTGTGACTCAGAGAGTACATGCCTCCTTGAGAGTGAGGAACCTAAGGTGCAACATTTAAAGAGGCCCTCAAGTGCGGGGTCAGCATCTGAGAGTGAGAGCCTCCTTAAATTTTGTGGCCTAGCTGTCTTGCTTGCCTTATCTCAGTCCCAGCCCTGGTTTTAATCTTTGAGTTTTCAAAGTTTTCCTTAGATGACTTATAAAATTAAACTGAGATGTAACTGAATGAAGAAGCAATCACCTAACACACATGACCAGCCAGTATCCTCCCTGTAAGTACTACTCCTCCTGAGTGAGATCTAAGGAAAGCATTCCTAAGAAAATGGTTGAGACATTGCTAAGAAAGTGACCTAATAAATATATTAACACTGCATGAGTTCTTTAACATTGTGCGTATGTTAAAGTTAACCATGGCTGGTTAAATAATAGGAAAACCAATGAGTTTTCTAAGTTTTTAGGAACTGTTTTCTAGTTCCATTTAGTATTTTTAAAAAGGAAGTTTAAAACAATCTTTCTTACAATGGGATGGACTATAAAGAGGAAAATTAAATTGCTCAGGTAGATTTCACCAAACTCCCTGTTTTGAAAACTGCACAGAAGATCATCTTAGTAAATTAAGAGTGGTTTAGAGCAGCAGTCCCCAACCTTTTTGGCACCAGGGACCTGTGTTCCTATGAGAATCTAATGCTTGATGATCTGAGGTGGAGCTAGCAGTGATGCTAGCACTGTGAAGTGGCACAAATACAGATGAAGCTTCACTGGCTTCCCTGCCGCTCAGCTTCTGCTGTGCAGCCCAGTTCCTAACAAGTCACAGACTGGTACTGGGAACTCCTGCTTTAGAAGATTGAGAAGTTCTAGATCATGTCCTGGCTGGTAATGGAATGATATTAGCAAGATTGAAATTAATATTGACAAAGGGTAATATGAGTGTCTTTGTCATTTCTGCCTGAAGAACATCATTTTGCACTACATATTTTCATGTCTCAAAGCGGAATAACTCAGTTTTATCTCAGAATAGCATTTTCAGAGGGCCACTGAAGTATTTATTGAGCAGGCTTTTCCACTTAAGGGAGGGCATTTTGAGTCTTTTAATATGGCACATGCTGGAGTTCTCAACAGCTGCCACTCATGTTGTGTGAATGAATTCTGTCAGACCAGATCCTGTGGCTGCAGGGATTGTACAACAGGAAAATAAGCAGGAAGGTGGGATTAGATAGTGGAAAGAGTAGAGGAAGGGTAACACACTGTGTCCCAAACCTTTTTCATCACAGCACACAGAGGACAATGGAAGTGTTGTCTGGGGTGGTGGAATCAGAAGACTAGGCTCTACGTCTGCTCCAGGCCCCGCAGGGGTGGCCTGAGGGCTGAGAGAATCAGTATCTTGTCATGCTATAGCAGTTTGGTCAGTACATTGGGGAGGAAGCCCTGATGGAAAGTGTGGCCCTCAGAAGAGGGAGGGAGGGGAAGAGCCCAGAGACCATTGTGTTATCCATCCCCACCGCCTCAAACTCAAACACCCAGGTGGCCTTTGCCTTAGCCTTTCTGTGCCTTCCCAAGCCCTGCCTTTAGGAGCATGTGCTTGGTCTACAGGATTTTTCTCTGTGTTTATTCAAAATCTGGAGGTCAGTGATTGCTGTGAGCAATGGAGGAGGATGCAGATGGCCGAGGATGGTCACTTCTTCCCTCTGTAGAAAAAGCAGATTTCCATTGTTCATACAACAGGTAGTTACTGAGCATCTAGCATGTGCCAGACAAAGTTCCTCTCCTCTTGGAGTTTACATTCTAGTGTGGAGAGATGGTAAAGAATGAAAGAGAGAAAGCAAGCAAGCAAGCAAGCAAGCAATATGTGTCAGGGAGAAGATAAAGCAGGGAAGAGGGACAAAGACTCCCCAGAATGGGATGGAGAATGTTGCTTTATTAAGTAAGGTGGTCAGAGAAGGCTTCCCTAAGGAAGGCCTGAAAGAATTGGGGAGTAAGCCAGGTGGATAGTTGGGAAGTGCATTTCAAATAGAAGAAATATCAGGTTCAAAGGCCCTGAAGGAGTGTATCTGAATGTCCAAGGTGCAGCAAGGAGACCAGGGTGGCAGGAGAGCATGAACAGGGGAGGGCAGTAGAAGCTGAGGTCAGAGAAGTCATGGAGGGCCAGCTGCCGAAGGCCTTGTTGTCTGCTGTGAAGACTCTGAACCAGATGGGAATGATGGAATCTGACTTAAGTTGCAAGAGGATCACTGTGGCAGCTATATTGAGCATAGCCTGAGGGTGAAGTCAAGGTGAAACCATGGTCAAAATAAAGGTCTAACTTCCCCCTGGAAACTGTTTCTCATAACCGACTTGGAGTGGCCCTAATATAATTTTAAAGGGGAGAGGTGGTTTGTTAGCTGAAAACTATTGTTCTAGATAAGAGAACCATAATTCATGAAAAAATGAGAACGAATGGAATCATTGGTTGCAGAAATTTATCTGATAAATGGGATGATAGAGAAAAAAAGGAAGAGAAGCCCATGATCCATGGTTTTGGTGCCAGTGCCAGGTGAGGTTCAACCGAAAGCCAAAGGAAGGAAATTTTTTTACTATATCTGATCTAATGCACAACTGGGGCATGATGGAGGTGCTCCTGTGATCCTCCTTTCACTTGTCCCTGACAGTGTCTGTCTGATTTCAGTGACTGCTTTTACAGGTCTAAAAACTTTGTTCCCATCATAACTTTGTGTTTTACATATGAACTGGCTGTCTGATCTGTTGGCTAGGGCCTTCTATAGAATTAAAACAACTGCTAGTTTCTCAGTACATATTCCAGAAGAACTTCAGTTGGTTAAATATTAAAATAGGCCCAAGGATAATGATTAGTAAGGAATGATGACTTTATTATTTTCTCATGCTTGATGCTAAGGTGTATTAGTCTGCTTTGGCCACCATAACAAGCTATCACAGTCCAGGTGACTTAAACAGTGTAACTGGTGGGAATGTAAAATGGTGAAACCTTATACCTTTCTCTGTGAGAAATGTAATGCATGTAGCCTTAGCATGTGTGTGTGTGTGTGTGTGTGTGTGTGTGTGTGTGTATAAACTTTTTTAAAGGGCTTTTTAAAGGATTTTTATAACCTATAAAAGTTTGATGACTCCCTGCCAGGAGAAAGCAAATAATTACTTAGCTATGCCAGATGGGACTTCAGATTAGTAGTAAAAAGAAAGGAAATGTTGAAAGATTGGTATCCAAGAGGTAAAATAGAAGCATACAAAGCTACATAATACATACAGAGATAAAACATGTCAAATACACGACTTACATAGTCACCTCCTAAATGGTAGCCATTATTATTATTCTTAGCTAGTGTTCTGGAAATAATTTTATTTGTTTTGTACCTACACTGGTCTGAATTCACACAGTCTTCCTTATCCCACTTCCCAGGACACTGCTTTCTAGAACTTTATTTTTTGTTCCTAAAAGACAGTGGACTTTTATCTTCCTAGACTTGAACACTATACATTAAGAAAAAGAAAAACACAGTACTCTAATGAAATTTGTATACTTCTATTGGTGTGCATTTAAACATTGTTTACTTCTACAAGCACTCCCTCACCCCCATTCCTGTGTCTTAGAAAAGGTGAAGACTCTTGAAAACCTGTCCTTAGAAGTCTCTGGCTTGGAGGGACATCCCTGAAATCCACCAAACTACAATTCTTATAAATTACCAAATTATAATGCTTCATGACATTCCTTTGTATAATGAAATATTCAGATTTAAGTACAAATTATATTGTGTTTCAGAAAATAAAATATCACAGGTGAAGTTTTTTTGTTTGTTTTTGGTCAGTGCTTTTGTTCTGTGATACTTTACGTACTGCAGTAGTTTTCAAAGTGTGACCTGGTGTCAGTAGCATCAGCATCTTCTGGGAACTATTTAGAAATTCAAATTCTCAAGCCCTGCAATTTGTGTTTTAGGCAATTCTAACGTATGCTAAAGTTTGACAGCTGCTGGTGTGGAGTACTTTGGAAAGTCTCCTGTGTCGAACTTTATTAGAAGCCACATCATATGAGGTATGAAGAAACAGTCAGTCATGCCCCCAGCTACTGCTGCCTAGGAGATGTTTCATGGTGTAACATGGGAAGTGCCATGCTGCTGAGCAAATGTCAAACTCTGAGAAGAAAGAGGTTTTTTGCCAAAAGCCTTCCATAATACCTCCTTTCACAGCTCTGGTAGCCAAAGGCAGAGGATTAAGACATCAGAACCACAGAAGGTGCTAATGCAGGGCCTTCAGGCTGAGCTGTAGCCTTGAGGCACCTTTAGCTAGTTAGAAGAAAAACCCCAGGGCTCACAAGCTGTTTTTGAAACAGGTACCAAAAGACTGAATTTAGCAATCTGAACATGAAACAAGAAACTTATATCCCCGTGTAGACCAAACTGTAGAGAAGCCCAAGGAAGTCTTGGCAAATAGACGATTTCTTAGCCACACTGGGAAGGGAGTCGGGGTATGTTCTTTTTAATGTGGAGGACCTGGAAGCTGACATGACACCTTCTTGCTATGTTGAGTCAAGTGGCCTTTCCTGTGTATGTGTGCATGGGGAGGGAGGGAGAGAGAGAGGGAGCCAAAGAGCAAGCAAGTGAGCTTTCATGTCTCTTTCTCTTCTTATAAGGACACCATTCCTACTGCATTAGGACCTCACCCTTATGGTTTCATTTAACCTTAATAACCTCTGTAAAGGTCCCATCTCCAAATGCAGACTTATTGAGGGGTAGGGCTTCAACATACGAATTTATAGAGAGGGATACAATTCAGTCCATAACAGTCATTATTCTATTTCTGGGTTTTTGTATTTCCATAGTGACCCTCATTCCTGGCTTCCTTTACCAGTCTTTCTTAAATATGCAACCATGTTCATATCAGGAAAATACAATCTCACTGAAAATTTTCAGTAGTTCTCAATGACTAGAGTTTCACCAAACTCTTCAGTCTGGCATTTGATTTCCTGGTCATAGCCTAATTTCTCAGCCACAATAATGTTATTCTCTTCCCTCAAACCATACACCTTTTGAATAATCTACTTCATTGTCCTTCACGCATTCAGTTGTATATTCCCAGTTTTAAGCCTTCTCTCACATTATTCTATCTGGAATGTCCTCTTTTGCATTCAAATACTGTCCTTTCTTCCAAGTGCCATACTCCATCTCTTCAATGACATCTTCTGTATCACTTCCACCCACAGTGATCTTTCTCTCTGGGCTTCGATTGTATTTTCAGAGCAAGTGCTAACACACTTCTCTGTGTGTATGTGTTCTTGATGGAGCTGAGACCTGGAGTTGAGGTTTTTTTTTTCTTCATGTTCCTCCCAGTACCTGGTACAGTGCTGGGTTCTCAGACAATGTGCCCATCACATGATTGGTAAGTGGGTGGGTGGATGGATGAAAAAGAATGATATTTCTTTGATATGGTTTTCTGAGAATCTTTAATGTCATCTCTTCTGAGAAAATGTCCATCACCCTTCCCAAGTCTCTATCACATCAACCTATTTTAAATCCCTGTATAACCTTCACCACTACCAGAGAATTTTATTGTCTTTTCAATTTCCCATGATATTTGAAACTCCGTAGACATAAGATACTCTTCATATCTTATTTCCCAATTCCTAGTTAGTGTCTGATATATGGTTACCACTCAGTAAATATTTGCTGAACAAATGAATGAAAAGATGACTTTTACATCATGTAGTGTAATGAAATCTTTTGGAGTGGATAGTATGCCTAGAAAAGTCTGTGTGCAGTCAGAGGAGGGTGTGCTCAGAAACCTGAAACTTTTTTTTAATTACCCATGAGACATTTAGGAAATGTCACAATAATTTAGGAACGATTGTGCTTTGCTTTATATATTGTATATCTTAAGTTGGTGTGAATTAATAATTTGTTCAGTGACTTAGAATACCCAAAACCTCAAAGTGCTTATTCATAAGAGCATTTATGCAGCTATACAGTCTACTGTTTTTTAAAAAAGCCAATATTTAATCATTTGGCAAGCATAAATTTCTTTTGCAAGACAATGGATTTGTTCTTTAATCTAGATTTTCACGTGGGGAGTTTCCTTAAGGGTGGTAGAACCTACAATGACTTCTACTACATATAGGAGAAATTTCAAGGTTTTCCATCTTCTATCTTCTTTCTTTTCTTTTCAATGTTACCTCCCCTGCCTCAGGAGACACTGTCTTGTTATCCCAATTGCTGATTGTTTTCTGGATCCACCATGGTTAGTTCTTCCTTTGTGCCTTCGCTCATGCTGTTCTGCTAGCTTGAAAAGTCCTCCTGGTCGAGGTCCAGCTGACATGCCCCCTTCTCTAGCAAGCCTTCCCTAATTGTCATGACTACTGTAAAACATTGACAGTACCACTCACTTTGCTTGTATGCCTTGACATTCATATATTGTATGCACTTTTTGATGGAACAGCATAACAGGTAGAGGAAAATGCTCCTAGCTAATAATGTTAGGTCTCCTGGAGAAACAGCAAGGAAGTTGTGGCTGGAACAGAGAGAATGAGGATGAGGGGAAGAGGGCTCAGAAAGGTTGGGCAGGGGCCACATCAGGTAGTGTATTGAAGTCTCTTGTCAGGACTTCGACTTTTACTCTAGTCCTCAAAAGACGCTGTGGAAAGACTACATTGGATTCACTTTCTGTGAAAGGGAAGATGCTGGACTTGTCCTTGACCCCTGCATCCAAGTCTCTGGATGGGGTCAGGGAACCATTGTATGTCTGACAAATTCTTCATGGTGATTTTGATGTGCAGTTAGGTTCAGGACCACTCTTTCAGTTTAAAAATTCCACTGTTCTAAATTAAAAATAATTGAATAAGAGGGAAAATTTCTTAGCATCTCTCTGAAGTTTGGTGATTAAAGGACTGGAGATTACCTAGGAAATTGAGGCCCAGAGGTTAAGTGACTTGCCTGAGGTTACAGAGCTAACTAGCTATAAGAGGCAGCAGTAGGTTTCAGTTCACCCTTCTCACTCTGAGTTCAGTGAACCTTCCACAACCTTCCATTGTACCCAGCTACCTAATAAGATGTATCATTTCACTTATCAGATGGTTAGATTTCCAATAAGTTCCACCATTAGGAGTGTAGGTTGAATCCAGAAACTCTGTAAGGTTGTTTGGTTGATTAAATATTTGGTTATCTAAAGATCAATCAGAAAGCTGCTATTGCTTTAACCTTTACAGTTAAGAACCATTGAAAGTGTATTAATCACATATTCTGCTTCTTCAGAGGAATTCTGGAAGAGTCATACCGTTTTAGAATAGAAAGGGACCTTAATTGTTCAGGATCTTTCAGTGCCGCTGGGTCATAATTCTGAAATAAGTTCTTATTTGATATCAGTATAAAACATATAAGCCACTCAGCTGACCCTGGACATATCTTAGGTTTATTTTTTAAATAAATTTCTGATTTAATTTGCTTTCTTTTGATTTGTTTCTTGGATATTGACTGTAACTAAATTTTTTCACCTAATTCAATTTTTTAATAATGTTGGTTTTTCTGGCCTTATTCTGTAACTTGAACCTAAATTTTATCTGCAGTGTCTGAACTTGTGGACTTTGCTGTTATATTGGAGTGCTTTGAAATTGTGACATGGGAATCAGTACAGAAATCACTTTCACGAGCAAGAACTTACATGAGCAAGAATCCTGGTCAAGGGATGAGGCCTCAGAGCTAAGCTAGGGAATGCTTTCAGGGAAACCAGTTCTCCTCCACTTGCACACTTCTACATGTTTCAGATCTGTGCCAGCAATGGGAGCAGGTTATACATTCTCACTGTGAACACTTCATAGAAATATAGGGCTACATAATTTTTCCTCTTTCTTATTGCCAGAATCGGCAATGGAAGCTGTATCTGAAGAAGGTATTGAAACTATTGGCTGTACTGAGAATAGGAGGAAAAATTTATACCTAATGCATTTGTCCATTCCATCATTTAGTTCTGCAGAAGAGTAGTAGTCATTGGAAGGCACGGGTCTCAATATGAAATGTTCAACTAACATAGTTATTCAATAGCTACCTTGAGGGTATCTACTCTGTCAAGGCTTAGTAGTATTATTTTTTAATGTAGAAAGTTCAACCTAAATTTGTTGCTGAGTGACTTGTGCCTTCATGATTCAGCCCCTAATGTTTTCCACCAGAAGATGAGTTGTAATTTCTGTTTTATCATAGTCTTCTTGCCTTCACACGCCTCAGTGAGTGACTGGCCCTTTTCTCTTCTCTGGGCGGTTTTGTTACCGTTGGGGTGATTTGAACTCCAGTGCTGCTCTGGTAACCCTGGAGACTCTTGGTTCTTTTCACTGTTGTAGAGACAATTTCAGCACAGCAAGAGTTATGAAAGGTAATATTTATTAAAAGTATATTTTAGAAGGAGTCGGGCCTCGCTGAGGAAGGCTGTAGTCCTGTGTAATATGAGAGGTGAAAAGTTAAAAGATAGAGTGTACTCCAAGGAGGAGTGAATTTTCAGCAAAGAGGGCTATAACAACATAGAAGTGGGAAGGTCTGTTTATATTTTTATGATAGGTCACTTTGACCGACAATTGGCTGCTATATAACACTTTGCCTACTGTGCATGCACTTACCCAGAATTCAGTAGGCTGAGGTTGTAGGCAGGTTGGGGTAGTACCTTCTGCACAAGTGTCTGTGGCTGAATTAAACCAGCTATAGGTTTATGGCCCTGCAGTCCTTTATCTTTCAGGATGCAGGAGAGATTCTTTAACTATAAACTGAGTGTTCTTTGGATGGTCTCTGGGCTGTCTCTGGGTTGGGCTTCCATTCCTTTGTTCCTTTGCCACTCATGTCTGACTAACAGTTTTATCATAGTAGCCTCATTCCTAGAGAAAACTGAAAAAGTAGACATGTGGCATGAGAAGTAGCATGACTGTGTAAAAAAAAAAAAAAAAGGTACCATTGGTAGCTCCAAGAAGGATAATGACTGAAATGGGTGCATGTAAAAGAATCCTAAATATGCTTTAAAAATGAAGAACTCAACATTACATCAGGGGTTTAGTGTGGAGACTAGCAATTTTGTAATTTAACTCTGGTGATGTTTGCCCAGATTGGGAATGGTCCCGCAGAAGTAGAGCAGTTGGCAGCCATTAGATTTAGGCCTATTTCAAATTAATGATTGTCCCTGTTTCTCAGTCTTGACCATTTAACGTGGGGTTCTTAATAGGCATAGATAGAGACAAGGAAGGGGGACACCAGTAGCCTGAAAGGGAACTGTGGTGGAAACTGTGATACCAGGAAAGGACTTAACTCTTCCAGCTGGGGGAGTGCTGCCAGCAAAAAGCCCTCAGCTCAGCTGTGAGTCTCATAAAGGGATTGCCTCTGGTGAAGAAAGCCACTTTTTCCCAAGGTTGGTGAGATGGCCTGCAAGTAACTGCTGATCCATGTGAGAGTAATAAAGGCCCATCCTCTTAGCCCCAGCTCAGCCTAACTCAAGCATCATCCCAGGTTTAGAATCCTCCCTGAAGGGATGCCTGAGGCTTTCACTGAGATTGTAACCAAGATCACCACCCCCCTCAGTCTTTCCTCCCTCTTTGGCCTTCCTCCCCTCCTCCCCTTCCAGATACTGATTCCAAGATGGAAAGTCAGAGTGGTAACACTGAAGAGAAGAGACACAGGGTTAGAAGAATTAGGTCAGACTACTGCCTTCTCTTCTTTACATTTTAATTTGGAATTTGGGGTGACACTTTGCTTCCCTATGAAGGTTAGAAGCTGTCATTTGCAGTCTTCAATTAATCCAAAGGTTGATGTTATGGGAAAAGAAAGAAAGGGAAGAATCAAAGAAATTATCTCAATTGGATATTTACGTCTTTGTGCTTTGCATTATGACTCTGTGTTCTTGCCCTTGCCCTTAAAAGCAACTCTACATGGAGTCCTTTCTTAGACCATCTCATTTCTCCCTTCTGCCACTGTGGCAGAAGGCAGGAATCACTAAAAGGACCAATTAACAAATGGGCAGGAGAGCCTTGTAGCTCTAACCCAGAATTCACATCAGGGGGAGATTGAAAAGCAGCCTTGCTTCCAAAGGTATTCTTATTCTCCTTGAGTGAAGCTTAGCCTGTGTATACCTCACTGAGGGGTAGGAAGGCAATTTTGACTGCTTAGCCCAGAGTATGAGGAAGAGCAGCTGACAAAGGAAGACTGGATGGCATAGAAGCCAGGGTGAAAATTTAGAGACACCCAAGAAAGAGGTGAAAACTCTGGAGATCAAAGCCAAGAACCACAAGGAGAACTTCTGCTCCCCCTCCCCACCCTTGGATCTTAGGGGCACTGTGTGCTTAAGGGTTCCCTCCTTAGCTGGGCCTCCCATCCCTAGGCATGAATCTCCAGATGATAAGTAGACATGGAATAGACTCCTTCAGAAGACTGGGTCCCCATCAAACTCAGCTTTCAGAGTGGAAGTGGAGATGGGATGGAGTGTGTGTGCGTTTGTGTGTGTGGGAGGGGACGGGGGGGGGCGGTGACTGCGGAAGCATGAGATTTCTCCTTAACTCTGAGTGTACTGGGAGGTGAGCAAATCAGATGGGTGGGCTTGGGTTGTAGGGTCTACTATTTGGGACTGTGTCGTGATGTTTTGCTCAGGGATGTGTTAAAATGTGTTGGTGAAAGGCTTATTGCCGTGCTCCCCAGTCTACACCGCCCTTTAGGGTCTGGCCTGGAGTGTGTGCCGCTAGGGGAAGAGGGGCTGGGGCACTGGAGGGCAGTACCGGGGTGGATGCAGAAGGGACGAGGCCTCTCGAAAGCGGAGGAGAAGGGGAGGGCGCCGCGGCGTGGTGCCAGCGGCCGCACACTGAAGCCGCGAGGACCGAGCCAAGCGGCGGTCTCGCTCGCTCAGCTGGGGAGAGCTGGGGAGCGGCGGGCGGGGCTGAGGGGTGCAGTGGGGCTGGAGCGGCGGCGGCTGCGGAGCAGTGGCACCTGAGGAAAGACGGGGCAGCGAGGGAGGGAGGGGACCTGCTGGTACTGGAAGTGGGGAAAGGAGAGGCAGGCAGGCGGGCGCGCGCCTGGTTCTGGGGGTCACGGGCGCGGGATCCCGGCGAGGTGGAGCTGGGCGGCGGCGGGGGCAGAAGCAAGGGAGAGGGGAAGGCGGAGGCGCGGGGAGCGTGTTGGGGGCGCCGGGTGGGGAGGGTGGCGGCCGCCGGTGCGCGCTGTGCGCTGTGTGTGCGCGTGCTCCCCGGCTCGGGGAGGAAGATGGCCCAAAAGGGAAAGTTGGGGTGACGCGCGCGGCCCCGGGAGCTCGGCGGAGGGCGCCGCAGTGAGCCCGTCGGAACCGCAGCCAGACAGGCCGGGGGGCGCGCAGTTCGGGCTCTGCCACCGCCGCCGCGGAGGCACCCGCCCCCTCACTGCAGGTGGCCGCGGGTGCGCCGGGTCCGGGAGGCCGGGGGCGCAGGCGGGGCGCGGGGGATCCCGGCCGCGGGATGGGCTGCGCCCCCAGCATCCACGTCTCGCAGAGCGGCGTGATCTACTGCCGGGACTCGGATGAGTCCAACTCGCCCCGGCAGACCACCAGCGTGTCGCAGGGCCCCGCGGCCCCGCTGCACGGCCTCTTCGTGCAGACCGACGCCGCGGACGCTCTCCCCCAGAGCCGCGCGTCCGGACCCCCCGGCGCTGTCCGCATCCGCCGCGCCCGCGCTGAGCTGGGCAGCGGCAGCAGCGCGGGCTCTGCAGCCCCCACCACGACCACCTGCGGCGGCCGGAGGCGCCACTGCTGCAGCAGTGCCGAGGCCGAGACCCAGACCAGCTACTCCAGCATCAAGGTAAAAGCTAGGCGCAGGCTCAGGCTCGTAGGGGGCCGCCCGTCCCGTCCATGTGGGCTCGAACGGGTAAGGGGCTCCAGCGGAGTAGAGTGGTGGTGACGCGGTCGGGTTGGGAGGTTAATGACGCGGTGGGATTGGGGAAGTTGTCAATAACGTGGAGTTTACTTTTCCACTTGTGGAGGTAATGAGGGCCCAGGAAATGTGAGCAGAAAAGACCCCTGGAAGAGTCTTGGGAGCTGGTTCTGGGGTGAACGAATAGAGAAGAGAGGACAGTGGGAAGCTGGCGGGCTAGCGGGTTTCTCATTGAGGGGGAGGAAGGCTATGGCCCGGTTAATGCAGGAGAAGGGGTGAGTATCATTGAGAGCATTTGGTGGCGAATCTGATTAAATGCAATCTGGGCACCGGGCTGGAATTGCTTGTCTTGTAAGTGAATGGTGTCGACTCGGTACAAGGATACATTAGTGCTTCGTGTTCAAATTTTTACCAGCACGGCTGCACGGAGTCTTAGGACCACGCGTAGGGATTTGTGAATGAATGAGAGTGTGTTTTATGGGGAGCTGTAGTATAAGGGAATGGAGGAAGAGAAACAGAGTGAAACCTGTTGTTTGTCCCTTGTTTGAGTTGGCTGCATCCTGGGCATAATTGAGAGAATCTGGTGTGAGTTTGGAGGGTCAGCGAGCTATAGTGAGTGCAGTGCAACTGTCTAAAGATGAACATTCTACACATCTCATCTTTCAGGAGAGTAGAATTGTGAGGATGTGGAGAAAATTGTTTAAATGATTAAAGCAATCACTAGGTATTTTTAAAAATAATTTAAAAATTTTCAATTGTAGTTGGCATACAATATTATATTAATCTTTGAGAACATAGTATATTATGTTCTGAAAATACTATTCAATCCTAGAGGGTTTTAATTGTAAAAACTGAGACTTTATTCTGATAGCAGACAGAATGACAGTGGCACATCCCATTGTGCAGAAGAAAAAAAAATAAATTTTTATGACTCAATTTTAGATAGAATCACAGCTTTTACATAGTGGATTAAAAGAAACTGTTCTGTTGAATATACACAAATATGTATTCAATACTTGAAAAATTGTTCAATAATTGTCTTAGTGTGCAGAGCCTCCTAGTCTTCGTTGGATACAGTCAGCTTTCAGTGGATGGATGAAGAGAAGGGTGACATGTACTGGCTTCAGTCTAGAGGACCAAAAGCTTCTTGCAGTGAACATACTAAGCAGCATCTGGTTTTGTAACATGAAGCTTAACTAATACTTATTTATAGTTCTAGGGTTTCTCTGGTAGTAATCATATAATATGATAACCATCATTTTAATAAATATAATAAAAATAAAATTTTGTATAAAAATGATAATATAATCATTATTTTAATAAAAAATACCATTTACTAAGCACCTACTATATGCCAAGTATAAGCTTTCTCTTCTAGCTTTTGAATGTTAACCACGTGATGATAAAATTTCCAAAGGCTAGAGACCCGGATTCATGACAGTATAACCTACCAAGTAAATATTTGCTGTAGAGACGTAGGCTGAACAATACATTTTCCTTTTGTCAAGTTTTTTTTTTTTTAACACATTGGTTTACATAAAGTTAGCATTAGGAGAAATTTCAGGAGAATAAAATTTTATATTTGGCGAAATAATTAAATTGAGATCTTATCAATCATGGCTATCCTTTTGTCTTTTGGTTGAAAAGAGTTTTAAGTCATAAAGCAGTAGTTCAGAATGATGACAGCTTATGAACTCTGATACTTTTTTGGTTGCTTCAGAGAAACTGTGTATTTTTGCCTTTTAGAGTAGCAAGAGTCCCAGTTTTGTACCTGGCAACTCTAGCTACTCCATGTTTGTTCAGTGAAAGAAAGAATAATGAGTGAATTCATTCCCTGTGTTTTAATAATTCCTTCAAGAGGCTACTTAGAGACCAAATGGAGTAAAAACTGGAGGGAAAGTGAGTCCCAATTATTAGCAGCTAGTATAAGCTTGTATAAACATCATTGCTACTTGTCTGAAGTGTTAAAAGGCTTGACCTGGACTGGAATTTAACTCACTTTGCTTTATCAACAAGATGTCCTAATAAGAGCTTAATTCATTCCAAGCCATTACTAGGAATGTTGGGAATGATACTGCTGGTTTAGTTATTCAGTACTAATTTGCATGTGTAGATCTCAGAAACTATAGATTTGAAATTAAGCTTGAGACCAGAATTATTATTTATATAAATCTTACAGAATTATTACTGAATTGCTTTAATATATTTAATAGTATTCTCTTAGAACTTGTGATTCAGTGCTGTATTATCATTTTCAATCTTCACATGTTCCATACTCATTTGTATAGTAGTTTTATAAGTATTTTCTTTTTAGAATAAAAATTCTTCCACCTTAAGAGTTTGAGATAGCTGCAAGTCATGACCCTCCTTTGCTCCCCCTTTAAAAAATGTTCAGGTAGAAAAGTGAGGTCTTTGCCATTTCGTCCTGTTTACAGTGGTGGTTTATAATAATTTTTTTTTGTATTTCTTCTTTGTACATCAATTATAAACCATATCCTCATTATCTGCTTGGTCTCTGGTATTCCCCAGAGCACAAAAGTGTATGCTTGATCTCTCTCTTTTCTAGCAATAATTCATCTCATTAAGCTTTTAGGATGATGAAGCATTATGATGTCAAACATGATGTCAACAGGAACATTCCTGAATACCTAATTAAAAAAATTATAAACATTAATAATTCATATGCAGTATAGTGATATCATGGGTTTCCATTTCTGGTAAGAAGTTAGATTTGTCTCCCACTTGCTGTAAAAATGCAACTTCCTAGCAATTTATCTCCCTCTGTTTGCCTTTTTAAAAATAGTACTCTAACAGGAGAATCCTGAAGAATGCTCACTCCTGATATTATGCCAGTTTTGTAATTCTTGTTCAGAAATCCTTAGAGGAGATGGTTGAATCTCTGGGAAGATCTGGGGATTCTTACAAATTTTTTCTCATACCAGCTGTTGTGGCTGGGGAGGCATCTGAGACTAGGCAGCCAGTTGTAGAAAAGAGTCTTTATTGATACATACAGTCCACTGGCAGCTGCCTCTATGTAGGTTATGTTTTGTGGATCAAGCACAGGAGGTTGTTAGTTTCCAAATGATTTTGTGCTGATAAGCAGCATCACCAATTTTCCCTTTCTCTTTCATTCATCACGCTTATGTATTCACTCAGCTAGCATTTATGCCCGAATCTATTGTAGACACTAGGGATTCAGAAAATATCCCTCAAGTTTGGTAAGCAAAGCCTAATGAAGATGGTGAATCTCTTGCAGAAGGGTGTGCCTAAGCCAGTGATTAATGACTTCTATATTATCCATTCCATGACTTCCTAGAGTTGACTATAAATAAAGGGAAAAATAAATATTTTTTCCAGCTTTATGGTAAATAATGAGATTTTTATTTGGCAGAGGGGTAGAACTGTTTTTGAAAAATGTCATTTTTTCTAAGTCAGTATTCCCACAATTTAGTGCATATCAGAATCACCTGGAAGGCTTGTTAAACTATAGCTTCGAGGCCCACCCCCAGAGTTTCTGATTTACTAGATTTTGGATGGAGTCTGACGATTTCGATTTTTAACAGCTTCCGGGAGATGCTGGTTTTGCTGATTTGGGGACCATACTTTGGGAACCACTGCTTTTAACGGCATTAAATTGATTGTCAGTTGACCAGGTGAATTTGGTGGGGCCACCTCTAGCAGAGTTTATGATACCACATTGCATGTATTTGGGGTACTAGTTACAGCCCTGCCTTCATCTTAGTTTACTTTTATATGAGCCACCTGCCATCTCCATTCATGAAGTCAAACTCTGAGCGGCCAAGGTTAGCTGAAAGTCTGTAAGTGGGGAGAGTGTGGGACCATGTAGCCCACTCTGGTTTCTTGAGTTTGGACTTCCCCTTGAGATTCACTGGGTTTTGTAGGTCCTGATGTCCTGCATTACCATCACAGTACCTCATGATACCTTTTCCCTGCTGGAGCCATGTCTTAAATGATGGGAAATTATAAGGCAAGGGAGGAGCTTAAAGCAGGCTGGCATGACATGATACAGACTCATATTCAATGCTCAACTCTTAGAGTTCTTGCTAGTTCTTTCCACCATTATTATTTTTTTTTCATTTTAAAATGGAGCATTGGGTATAGTAAGCCCAAGGAAGTTTTGCAAGTTGATTTAGTAAAACTCAAATTTACTTTTAGCTGTAGCTCATTTTATCACAATTTAGTCCCTTCCCAGTCTCCCAACACATTAATTATAACCAGTGAACAAATTTTTCTAATTTTCCTCTTCTTCAGTAGTTAACATTAATTTTTAAAGACTATCAGATAATACTCCCTTTTGACTTTATTAAATAATTCCTCAAAACAGAAGGTAACAGTGCAAGTTAACTTTTCAGAGGTGATACTTCTCTACTGAAATCTCACCCTGGTGACTACCGGGCAGGACAGGGCATACTGGCGAGGGCAGAGCAAGGCAGGACAGATCCTGTGGCACCAAGTGGTGATGAGTTACGGCCAGGAATCAGAATAGGAAGGAGGGAGTGAGCCTTACAGAAACAGATGAAAAGACAGTCAAGAGTCTGGAGAACCAGCAGAGTCATGGAGGAATTGGTAAGTACTTTGGGGCCAGGTAGGCAAAATCTGGAATTCAGGGGCTCAGCAAAGGCAACAGCTGTTGAACTGGGTTGAGACTTCTGACTGGGTAACAAAAGCTACTTACTCTCTGTTTTATTTGGGGTTATCTGCTGAATGTGAAGAACTCAGGGTCCATAGGAGACGCTGGGGACAATTCAGAGAATGATAAGTAAAGCCTGCACCTAGGTTAGGCAAGACTAATTAACCAGGCTTTCCTCTTACCTGATCAAATACTGTCTGGACAAGAAACAGATTGAATGTTCACAAGGGTTTAGTTTAATATAATGGAGGGACTACTTTGGATGTGTTGGCAGAATGAAGAGAAATTAACAAATGATGCTGAAGCACCCTAAGACTAGAAAAAGAGGGAGCTGTCTGTACCAAAAGAGGCAATGGGAGGGAATGATTATGGGAACATGAGAAGCCACCCCTGTAAGATAGAGAAGTCCCCCAGAAGCTGTGGTCTTAAGGAGGAATGCAACTGTTGGAGGCCTGTGGCCTGGCAGGGGGATCCAAGGGAGTAAATACTCCCTATTCCATTGTACTCCCTTTCATCCATCTCTGGTCAGGTCAGTGACTCCTTTTGCCCAAATAACACCTGGAAACAAGAGGACCAGGAAGCCCATTGATGGAGATTTTCAAGAGTGGAATAGAGAGCATTCTGACAAGACCCCAGAAGGTTCTCTGTACCAAATGTTTAAAGATGTTCAGCGTCATTGGAGATACCCTGGTAAACTCAAATTGAAATTGGCAATCTTGATGATTGTCTAAAATAATGGTGACTTATTTATTTATTTATTTATTTATTTATTTATTTATTTATTTATTTATTATGGTGACATTGATTAACAAAATCTGATGTTTCAAGTGAATAATAGTGTTTTATTTATTTATTTTATTTTTTATTTTAATAAAAAGTTACATTTAATTTATTTCCTCCCAGTATTTATTTATTTTTTCTTTAACATTCTTTTAAAAAAATTTTTCCCTCCTACCTCCCTTCTGGTAACCACTAGTTTATTGTCCATGTCCATGAGTCTCTCTCTGTTTGTCCTATTCATTTGTTGCTTTTCGGTTTATATCCCACATGTAAGTAAAGCCATGTGATTTTCAACCTTTTCTGTCTGGCTTTTAATAATGGTGTTTTTTAAAATAGTTGCTTAATTTATTGTTTATGCTTCCTGTTTTTTAATGACTAATGATGTTAAAATATGTCTAGTTGTCTTGCTTGTAGACCTTTAAGTTATTGCTGAAAACGTATCCTCTTAAATTCATTCTTCTCCTTGACTCTGCTCAGACATTTTCTTAGCTGCTGTAACAAAACAACATGAACATGCTTAAACAACGGAACTTTATTTCTTACTGTTTTGGAGGCTGGGAAGTCGGATATCAAGTTGCCAGCAGATTCTGTTCCTTGTGAGAGTACTCTTTCTGGCTTGTAGATGGGCCATCCTGTTGTGCCTTCACATGGCAGAGAGCAAGCATGGTCTGGTCTCTCTTTCTCCTCTTATAAGGACATTAATCCCACCCTCATGACCTCATCTAAACCCGATTACCTCCCAAAGGATCCACCTCCGAATACCATCAAGGTTAGGGCTGCAACATAGGAATTTGAAGAGACATAAACATTCAGTTCATAATAGACATGTTTCTATCATTTCCTCGGCCCCTTGCCCACTGCCCCCTCTCCCTACGATCTCAAAGCTCAGAGATTAGGGTGGCTTTTATTCTAAGTTCCCTAAGTGTGATCCCAGCTTAGCCAGCTTATTATATTTTGGCTCAGTTTGTACTTTCCTGCTCTCTATACTTTCTCTCAGTAGCCTTAAAAAGTTAATAAATGAGTTTTAAGTATGTTTATAAGTTGATGCTTTCCTTAAAGAACAAATATATTTAAAACATTTAAAAATATTCAAGTATGTTCAGGAATTCATTTTTAGAAATAGATATTGCCTTTATCTTGTAGCAAAAATCTTCATAGTTTTATTGTTTCAATATTAAACTGCTTTTTCATAGAGAATATAGTAAAAAATATAATTATGTGTGTGTCAGGTGGGTCTCACTTATATAAATGTCTAATTACTATGCTATACATCTGAAACTAAAGTAATATTGAATGTTAACTAATTGAAAAATTTTTAAAATAATTAAATTTTTAAAAAGGAAAAAAACACTGCTTTTTATACATTGCAATATAGGATAGTTTAGATTCTGTTCCTAGCATCTTCCCCATTTTCTCTCTTCTCCCATTGGTGGATAAAAGCTTTTATTCAGGATTCAATACTTTACTCTTTACCATCAACTTCTTTCACTGCCTCCTTTCTGCTTTCTTAGGAACAGTTCACAGAAAAGTAGTTTAGAAGCTTGTGATCGCTATAATAAAGGCACTTTTACGTTTGGATAATCCATCAATGAAAGAAAGAATACTTTATGGTTATCTCATTTACAAGGCAATTCAAATTATCATGTATGGTTTGTACATTTCGCAAAGAGTTATGTAGAATAGATATAATTTAGCTATTAAAGTCCTTGCAGTTTGCAGAGTACTTCATATACATTGTTTCACCTAATGTGCATAAAAAACGCTATGAGCTACAAATTATTATTCCTGTTTTACAAAAGAGGAAATGAGGCTGCAAGAGGTGGAATAAATTACTTCACGTGAGGGCTAAAAATTTGAATACAAGATTGTCTGAATCCAACTTGAAGGCTCTTATCCACTAAGCTTTACAGCCTCTCACAGAGACCTGAACGCCCAAGGCTGGTACTGGAACTGCGGAGTTATGTAGAGCAGAGAGGTGATAAACAGGTAGTAGTGGGGTGATCAGTTGTGGGTGGATTTTTTTTCTCTTACATATTCTCTGTAATTCTCTGTTACCTTGAACTGCAATGCTGTTTTGAGATGAGTGGAGAATGTAAAATGCATACAAAATTGGAGAAGCTATGGCATAACATGTCATTATTTTCACTGAACACAGTACTTGGCACTTTGTATCATACAAACATTAGTTGCTAATAATCCTGTTGTTGCTATCATTGTTTTGGTAATCAAAATGAAGTTTTAGTTATGTAGATTTAGATATTTTTTGAAATGTAATTGTTTTTTATTGGGAAATGTATTCAGTTTTCAAGTTGATTGATTTACCCAGTGTAAATGTGTGCTATCCTGAAGCTTTGAAAACCCCTGCCACAGACATGGGCTTGGTCTGCACCAGCTGCATTTCCATAGGAGATAACATGATAAAATCTTGCCAGAGACCCAGGATGGAGTTTGAATTCCGTGACTGTTGGGCCTATACTAGACTTTTGCCTTTGAAAGTTAGGGTCTTGGTGTTAACTTGAGTTGGTTCTATGTGGAATTCTTTGGTGTAAACCTGTGACCCGAACCCTTGATCTATAATTGGGCTTAAAACCATTTTGCATAGACTCTGTTGTTTTTATAGTGCTACATTTCAGGTGCTGTCAGATGTAGTATATTGTTGGGGAAATTATACACTGTAAATCTAGTAACTCTTTTCTCTTAGAGAAGGTGTAGTGATTAGCTACAGGGATCCAGTTGCCTGTGTGAGTCACAAAACTGAGAGAAGACCCTAAATTTTGGAAATGTTTACAGGAAGACACATGATAGACTTTTTAGCAACCTATCACATGGAGTAATATGTATAAAAAGAAAAGTGCTATTTTCTGACATCAGAACCACAAATAACATCAAAGCTCTGGACCTGGAATGTGATGATGAGTTCAGGGCAGGTGAGGCTTTTGTCCATTCCAGGGTTCCTGCTGAGAGAACATCAAGCAAGAGCAATGGCCAAATGGAGAGGAAAGTACCAATTTGTAAAGACCAGTAATGACGCAGAAACCCAAACCTCACCCATGAATGAGTGAGTGGTCTTCAGGCCACATGAGACTTATCTTCATTTTAGCTTAAGAAACTGATCCATAGTCTTGGTTTAGAAACTGGATGACTGTGAGAAAAGCAAAAGCCACTCAGCCAATTGAAGCTTCAGAAGCTTGAATAGTGTTTCCAGCTGAGCCTTGCCTGGGGCTAAAAGTTTCTCTTTCCCTATAATCTAATAGAAATTCTGGCTACCATATCTCTTTTCCAGAGTTCCTTTAAGAGAGAGTGATACCCACAAGAGTGGCGGCCAAATAAAGACAACAGTGTAAAGGATCAACTTTGTCAGTAGCTGAGCCAGCTCTGATTAATATTGCCTTCCCAGAGTCTACCATGTACATGTGTGGAATCTTTCTCTCTCCTGCCTCCTACACTCTACTGTGGAAGTGGTGCCGAGAAAGGATGCTTAGGCAGACACGTTTGCATGAGGCTTTCTGTCTTCTTCCTCCCAAATCTGTAAGGCTGGGTCCGCAGAGCCTATTCTGGGACCCCTAAGCTATTACACCCTCCACAGGCCTTCCTGTCCCTTTGGCCAGCCTCTCTGTTCATCTGCTCAGTGACACATGGAACCCACTGTGAGCTTTCCAAAGCCCAGCACCTTTCTCTGCAGTGATCTGTCCCACTAGGACTCTGATCATGGAGCCTTCATCCCTTTGGGAGAAGCTGGTGAGGGCATGGAGTGTGGTGCATTACTCCATTGTTCTCACCTCCCTAAGAGTAGTGACAAGGAAGAGTGTTGCAGACATTCTCCTCTCCCTTTGTTGAGATTTCCAAGAAGGGAGAAGGAGGTGGGATAAAAGGCTAGAACGTTTTTTGTGTTTCAAAGGTGAGAATTAAAAAAAAAATTCAGAAAATGCTTTGAATTAATGTACAAGGCAACACTTTTATATTTAGATTACATGACATAAATATACTTTGTAAGGCATTTAATTGGTATTGGGAAAGGATTTTCATATAGAAACAATGTTATACATAGCATTTAGGTTTCTAGGTTAGCCTCAAAAGGTAATATTTAGATCATTATGTAGCTGGAATATATTTACAGTGTTGAAACAGTATTGCTTTGAGAGAATCATAAAATTGAATTAGGACTAGTGTTTCTTTTGTACATGTTTCCTTTGGGAGAAATGGTTTAATTGGAGGGTGATGGGGCAGAGGGAGAACCTATGAAGTTCCCCTAGGGAGTAATTATCCTAAGTGATCACTGATGCTCCTAGGAGGTGAGGGGCTCAGGTGGTGTAGGGAGAGAGAGGGGGTGAAGTGCTTGACCAACTTCATGCAGCTAGGGACTCAGAGTGCTTCCTGCTAAACTGCCCTCTTTTCATTCTGCTGTTTCATCTCCAGCACTAAAGGGATGTCTCATGTTTTTGAGTCACTTATTTTCTATTTCATCTACAAATATTTCAATGTATATCTTTTAACTCTAAGAATTCTTTTTTAATTGCAAAACCATTACACGCCAAAAAATTTAATCACTGCTATCTTAGTCATTTTGGACTACTGTAACAAAAATACCATAGACCGGGTGGCTTATAAACAACAGAAATTTACTTCTGACAGCATGGAAAGTCCAGGATCAAGGAGCTAGTAGATTTAGTGTCCGATGAGGACCTCCTTCCTGGTTCATAGCCTATGGTCTTTTCGCTGTGTCCCCACTGTCACAGAAGGGAACTCTCTGGCCTTTTATGAGGCACTAATCTCATTCATGAGGGCTCCACCCTAATGACCTAATCACCTCCTAAAGACCCCACCTCCTAATACTGTTACATTGGGGGTTAAAATTTCAACATATGAATGGTGGGGATAGACATTCAGTTTGTAGCAACTACTGTACTTAATATAACCAAATTTTTCTAATTGTCTTACTTGTTTTTTAGCTTGTTAGTATCCGAGTAAGTTTCACTCATTGTGATTGGTTGATGTGTCTTCTAAGTCTCTTTTTATCTATAGGTTCCCTTTTTCACTTGCAGTTAGTTTGTTGAGGACTCTGGATTGTTTGTCCTGTAGGTTTTCCCCAAATCTGCATGTTACTTTTTGCATTCCTGGGGTGTGTCTAACATCCCTGCCTTCTGTGTTCGCTAGAAGCTTGTAGTTAGATATAGAGGTCTGCTCAAATTATGTTTGGTTTTAGGGGGTGGGAGTGGTCAAGAATACATTTTAGATGATATGTTCTTATATCAAAAAACAAAATGTTTGGTTGTTTCTTTGCTGTGATGCTTACCAGTGCTAACGAACCATGCTTGCATCCGTCCATCATTAGGGGGTATAAAATGGTGATATTCTTGTTCTATCATTTCTTTTTCATTTGTTAGCTGAAATGTCTCTAAAAAGAGAAACTTCCTCTCACTAACTAGTTCGTTTCCCTGGGACACAGTTTGTATAGAAAAGGCAGGTTGAGTGCATGAATCTTCCTCTTATTTCCAGTTTTCAAAATAATGAGCTGATTTTCTTGCATCATTAAGGTGACAATAATTTATTTACTTGTTTCCATTTGCTTACTAAGTATCACTATGGACCACACATATATTTGATGTGTGTTAACTCTTTGCAGTTATACTTTGGGTGTTCTAATTGCCCATATTTGGCTGGAAGGAGCTTATTGAAGTTGGTGATGCACTTTCCTTGAAGAAATAGTTCCAGCTAAGTTGATTAAATTATGTCCTCAGCCTAAAAAATTTTCTTTTTTGGCAAATGAGATCTTACCACTTGGCAGTGGAGGCCTAGCTTTTCCTAGTCATTATTGTTGTTATTACATGCTGTTGAATTGGCTCTGACTCCTGGCGACCCTGTGAGTGAGTGATGCCCATGATGTCCTGTCCTCATCACTAGTAGTACCAAGCCTTGCTGTAGCTTTCTTCCTATAATATTTGTGGCTACAAAAAGGCAACCTGGTATGATGGAAAGATATTCATTGTCCAGGGCTTGAATTTCAGCTTTGTCTTACACAAACTTTGTGACCTTGGAGAAGCTATATAACTTCTCCTGCTTGTAAAGTGGGCATAATGCATCATTAAAAGGATTGATGTAAGTATAACAGATGTACAGTCCATATAAACCTTCTAGGTTTATATGATTGTGTGTGTGTGTGTGTGTGTATGTGTATGTGTAACTAAGTCTATGAAATCTGGAATATATTTTACACTTACTGGGCATCACTATATGGACTAGCACATTTCAGTGCTTAATTGTTACATAATAGCTATTTAAATGGAAAAAGGTAAGAATAAAGTGAAACTTCACATAAGAGTTATAAATGAAGCGATTATAATTTGACATTGTAACTTGACAAGTATAGCACAGTAGTTGTGTTGGTTGTTTGTGTCTCTTGGTTCTCAGCTTCATTCCTGCTTTTCCATATTCTCATATGTATTAGGTGGGGCTAGAAGTCTACAAACTGCATATTTCATATTCCTTTTCCAGCTGATCTCTTCTCAGATTCTGCAAGTAGGAAACACTGGTAGGAAATTGGGATGTGGGTGAAAGGAAGAGATAATAGCAGTGACTTCTGCTAAGTGGAAGTGGGACAAGTTTAATAGTGATGGTGTAGCATCTCTGCTGATGAGCAATGTGCCAGCTCAGCGTGTTCACAGTTTCTGATCTCTGGATATTACCCTTCTATCTTCTTAGTTTCTCCAGCTCACCCCCATCTTCTTTTTGCTCTTTCATACCTTCCAACACATGTAAACAGTTCTCTACATTCATCTCTGTTTAATTTATGCAGAATGGTTTTTGTTTTTTCTACTGGACACTTGGGATCTAATATCAGAGAGAACTAGATTCTCTTACTTAGTTCTGTGTCTTAGCATCTTTAATATTCATTTTTTTCTCTGTCTAAGGAGGATAATAAAAGTACCTATCTCAGAGTTGTTGTGAGGATGATATAATTAATATATGTGACATTGTTAGCTTTGAATATAACTCTCAATAAGTGTTGCCTGCTGCTGATAACAGTATACATGCTGATCTTTGAAAGTTCATGAAAAATATTTTTGTTATAGAAGAGTTCAGATGTAGAGAGGATTGTATAATAGAACTTCAGGTACCTACCACCCAGCATCAACATTTATAAAATTAAGGCTATTCCTTTATCTATATCTACCACCCACACTCCTCCCTACTGTGGGATTATTTTTAAGCAAATTTAAACACCATATTACTTCAGCTGTAATTATTTCAGCATGTAACAAAGAGATAAGGACTGTTTAAAAAACAACCATCATACTATTAGCATACCTAAAAATTAAAATAGCTTCTTAATATCCTCAAATACCAAGATAATGTTCAAATTTCTCTAATTATCTCATAAATGTCTTTGTTTTTAAAAAAATGTTATTTCAGTCATTTTTGAAATAAGATCTGTCCATCTGTTGTAATTGATTGATATGTTTCTTGAGTATCTTTTAATCTATAGGTCCCCTTTTCTCTTTTTTCCTTACAATTTGTTGAAGAAACCATGTCATTTGTACTGCAGAGTTTCTCATAGTCTAGATTTTGCTGATTACATTAGTTTGATATCATTACCACATTTTTCAGGCACTGTATTCCCTGTATATTGGTAGTTAGATCTAGAGGTATATTGGTTGGATTCGTGTTTTTTTACTTTAGCAAGACTACCTTATGAGTAGTGTTTGGTACCTTCATCAGGAGGCACATAATATCTGGTTCTCCCTCTTTTACTGAGGCAATAGAGAGGAAGGAATACATATATTTTTTTAAATAGAGAAGTTATTTGATATTTGGATGAGGCAGATGTGGGAGATGGAACTATTTGGAATGATGCCCAGGTTTTGGCTTAGCTTATGCAGAACATCCTTGTTAGGGACCAGGGGAAACAGAAGGGGGAAGAAGAAAAGGAAATATAGGAAGAAGAAGGTCTATGTGTGTGTATGTAGAATTGTAAATTTAGTGATTGGCTATAGGAGAGCTTAACTCAAATTCTTTATAATGTTTATGTTCTCAATTGAATCAGTGTAACTATGCAAATGTACTTTCTAGTCAAACCATATGCCTATTCAAACCAGTGATAGGAGATAGAATCAAATACAGAATTTATCTTCCTTGCAAACATTTGATAGAAGGAGAGTTAGTATGAAAATTTTGGTAAGTTTAGACCACGGGAGGGGAAACCCTGTCTGGTCATGTCTAGTGCTGATGTAATTTGAGTGAAAGTAATGCTGTGAAATACGAAGTATCACATCATTAGCTTTTTCTTTAATTGACATATTTTACATAACATAAAATTTATCATTTTAAAGCGCACAGTTCAGTGGTTTTTAGTATATTCATTATGTTGTACAACCACCACCACTATCTAATCCTAGAACATTTCTATCACTCCCCAAAAGAAACTCTATACCTTTTAGCAGTCAGTTCCAGTTCCCCCTCTCTGCATCCCTTGGCAATCACTAATCTGCTTTCTGTTTCTATAGATTTGCTTATTTTATATAAAGGGACTCAAATAGTATGGGTAATTCTGATTGTTTTTAAGAATTAAATGAGATACCACAAGTGAGATCTGACATGAATTTGGGTCTCGGTTCTCTTCTAGATTTGGGGGATACCCTAGAATAACCATGTTAGCCTTCCTCATTATTTTTATTTACACAGCAGTTTTTTATCTCAGGAAGGCAGAGGACAGGCATAACTCCCACGCTGGGCTTTATGCTCATGTATATACCCATACCATACAGCCATGTATGCCATTCACCAATGTATGCCAGAATTCCCTGTGGAGCCCTGTCCCAGAGCTCTGGAATCACAATGTAATTGGCCCTAGCATGTGCATTTAAACAAAAATTAAAAAGCTACACAGTCTAAGAGAAGTATTTGCTAAGATGTTGAGGAAAGGCATGAGACTTGGAGTTTCAAGAATTCTTAAACAGCACTTTCTTTTACTGCTACAGATGGCGCTCCCGAGTACACGTGATTTAGCTCTTAACTGAGAAGTCACCATTTTTACAAGTTGGAAACTAAGGTTTAGATTTGGTTCAGGAGCTTAATATGAATAAAAAATCATTGGAAGCACTCAATTAAATGTGGGGCCAGGTTTCTGGTTTGTGCACAATGAGTCAGACAGTGTATGTTGGTTCTTGATATTTGTTTTGCTGATTTGGAGGTAATAGTGGTAAAGATAAATCCCAGATGGTGGTTCATGCAAAATCCATGTGTAGTTATTTTGGAAAGCATTTTCTACATGCTCATATAAATGCAGATACAGCTGATTGTATGGATATTGGCAATATAGCAAACAAAACAAGCCAAGCTATGAAGGTCAGCCCAAAAGGACTTGAGGAAGGTTCATGAAAACCTGCCTTTCTTACTTTTCCAATTCTTCCTGCTGCTTATTTTTATTAAATAGCATTGCTTTGTAAATGGACATTAAGTTACTAAAGAAACATTCTGTTTCTCTTTAGGTTGCTCTTCCCTTATTACAGTGGAATGCGTTGGGTTTAGGCTTTAAAGGAGGGAATTTCAAATCACCTTTTCTAACTTCTTTTATATAATCAAGAAGAAGGAAAAGATAATAATGGTAATAATGTCAAAAAGGAATTGTGAAACAAATGGTTTTGTTATATGTTAATTCAGAATTTATTACAGTTATAAGGTTGCATTAGTCAGGATCTAAACAGGTTCACTCCAGATGGTTCTAATGAAGAGACTTAAATGGAGATTCTGCTTACAGAGATGTGAGCAGAGGTTAGGGATGGGCCAGTGAGGTGAGTGCCCTGACTGGCAACTATGTGAAGCTCTAACCTGTCCTAGGGCTGAAGAGGCCAAAAGAGAATAGAGTATTATTGGCTGTGGGGCCCAGCAGGAGCTGTACTTATGAAGGCACAAGCAGTTGCCCTGCCAGTGCCTCCCATTGGCAGCACCCAGTGTGAGACCAGGTGGGAAGAGAGATTGGTGATGCATGAATGATGCAGACAGAGGTGAGCCTCTGGGAGGTGGTTTGCAAATGGAGACCAGTTTGTACAATCACCATCTATTTTACAGTGAGTACATTCTATTTTTTTTGTTAATTTTAGAAGGTTTTATTTTGAAGAACTTTGAGAAGTATTGCAAGTCTAGAAAATAATTCTATTTCTCATTTTAAAAAAATTCCACTGTATTTCACATTTACTTATACAAAAGCTTATCTTTTGGTTGGCAAATTTCATTATGAAATCTCTTAAACTTTGTACTTTTTTCTTATTTTCGCAATGCCTTAGTGCATGTCATTGTCCTGTGAGGGACCTGAAATGGAGAGAGCCACGCTAGCTTTCAAACTGGTGATTTATGAAGTCCTCCTTTTCAGATTACTGTGTAGACATTAGTGAATTATTCTGAGGCTGTCACTTGTCTACAAGTCAAATTAGTCAAAGTAAAATTTAGTTTAGGGTTTTGGTAGCCATAGCCGAGGGGAAGACGTTGTGTGTTAGAGACATCCAGATAGCAGCATGTGTCTCCCTGCAGACAGAGAAGGGAATTATTTTGCTGCATATATTATTGATGAACTCTTACCACTTGAAATGTTTGTGATAACCAAGTGACCTATTCTCTGTTGTCATGTGTGTAAATTTCCCAGGTTTGAGCAAAGGGCAGATGAAGGTCTGTGTCTCTGGGTGCCTATGGGGTTGCTAGGAAATGGTTTTCAAAGTGCTTCATGATGATGCAGCAGGTTGAACTTTTTGTGCAGTGTTGTCATGGAAACCTAGTGAGTGCATCATTGCTTTGTCTAATTTATCACTTAATGATAAAAAAATTGTAATCCAGTGTTAATGGATAAAACATAATAAATAAGTTATGAAAAAACCAATAACTTTAAGGGAAATACTGCTGTAAGTAGCTCATCCTTTGAATTGGAAGATTTAACCAGCAGTGTCATTCACAGCAGTCAGAGCTTGACGGTGTGAAGTGATGGGAGCTAATCAGTTTTCTTTCTTGTGTTTGGAATAAGAAAACCATGACTTAACCCTGTGGCTTATTGCTGTGGAGTTTTATAACCAACCCCAGCTCCTGAGCTTATGTGAGGTGAAAGGCAGCTCACAGTCACGGTGAATCTCACAAGATTACCAGGGATTTGTTCTTCAATTGATCAGTTGGTTTTATGTCTCCCTTATGACAACAATAGCTCTACCTTTCACAAGGGCCTGTCATATGGAAATAGTGCCCTAAGATTGCTCTCTGCTAAGCACCTGGATACCCTGCCTTCTGGGAACAGTTCCTGGAGCAGAGCCTGCCCTGATATCTGTGGTAGTTATAAGGACCCCTAAGGAAGATAGGTCTCCCTCTTCTGCGGATTGAGGACACAATCTTCCAGCACTGTCGATATAATGGGTGTTGCTTATATCTTGATCACTAGCTTATCAGGATAAACTTTCAAATGAAAGCTTTTAGTCAGAATAGGAGAACTGAACTGAAAGGACATTTTGGACTATATTCAGTAGTTCATCTGCCTCATGGAGATTTAGTTTCTGAGGTTTCATTCCCTACTCCCCAAGTGTGTGTGTGTGTGTGTGTGTGTGTGTGTGTGTGTGTGTGTGTGTGTGTGTTGTGCGCATGCGCGCGTGCACACGTGCACTTGGTAATAGTATTATTAGTAGTAGACTTTTGTTGCATTGAATTAAATCTACTTATTTGTTTTAGGCCTTTCCAAAATATCTTTTATTAATATTTCCAAGTTTAATATATATATGTCTGAGGTTTTTTTTTTTGCATTTGGCGGGGGAAAGTTTGACTTTTGGCATGACTCCTAAGATTGATAATGGAAACAAGTCGATTGAAATCAGTATTTCACTTAAGGCCCAAATGTATTTTCATTCATTCATTCATTTAGCATGTATTTACTGAGTACCTACTTTGTGCTGGGTACTTCTGGCACACCTATTATATACAGAAGAATTGTCAGGAGATAGGAGATATTTTTAAAGAGTTGAAGGTAGAAGCTAGCCAGAGCCTGAGGCATGTCCAGAGTGGCTGCACCCAGATGCCATCTGGAGGCTGTATTGGGATCCCCTTGCTGAGGTCCTTGCACTCACTCCCATGGCTTTCTTCTTATAACTTTGGCTGTTTCCCCATTTCCATAATCTTGGCTGCAGCTCTTGATGACAACATACTGCATATGCCCAGTGTTTTCATATGACCTTCTAGTATTGACTGTCAGTAGGGAATGTTATCTTTGTTGGTAAAATGGCCCCAGAACCTAACACTGTAAGGACCAGGTAGCTCTTGACTCCATCCCACGGTGTTTCATTTTCCACTTTGATTCCCACTCCTCCCATCTCCATGTAGGTCTTAGGGTGGGAGTGGGGCCCTCCTTCACACTTTAATAACCCACACACCTGAGATTCTGTCTGTACTTCCCGGAATGGAGATAAGATAGGATTGTCATGTTCAAGAAGGCTTCACTGAAGACTCAGGGATGATGAAAGAGAACAAGCAGTACGACCACTCAGAATGACATATTCAGAGTAGCCTTTGCTGTGAATGTCCAGCATTTTACCCCCACTTCCTGTGTACCAGCGTGGGAAGGAGGTTCTTTGGACAGTGCTTGTACTCCCTTTTAAGGACTCACTCTCTTGCAGATCAAGGACCAGGAGACTGCAGGCAGGGCATTCACTCCTTCAGTGGGTTATGCAGCAGGTATTTACTGAGTGCCTCTTGTGTCTTTGGTTCAGGGGATATAAACCTGGTCCTTGTTATCATGGAGCTTATGTTGTAATTCATTTACTATTTTCATTCATTCATTTAACACATCTTGAAATTCTGTGTTCTTTCAATAAACAAGACGTATTTCTTTCATATCCTTCCCTTTTTCATTTACACTTTCATTATTTGTTCAGTAAATATTGATTGGATATGTGTCAGGCAGTGTTCAAGATTCTCAATTATAGCAGCAAGAAAGGACAAAAGTTCCTGGCTTTTAAGAGCTTACATTCTAGATAGTGGAGACTACCAAAAAAAAAAAAAAAGTAAATAAAATGTAAATATTGTTATGGATTGAATGTTTGTATCCTCACCCCACCACCCAAATTCAGATGTTGAAATTTATCCCATAATGTGATGGTATAGAAGGTGGGCCTGTGGGAGGTGATTAGGTCATGAGGATGGAGTCCTCATTAATGGATATAGTGCCCTTATAAAAAAGACCCCCAGAGAGTTCACTCACTCTTTTTTTCCTGCTGTGTGAGGACTCAACTAGATGTCAACAGTCTGCAATCCCTAAGAAGGCCCTTTCCAGAACTCAGCCACGCTGGTACTCTGATCTTGGATTTCCAGCCTCCAAAACTGGGAGAAATAAAATTTGTGTTAATAATCTACCTAGTAAATGATACTATGTTTTAGCAGCCCAAACTGACTAAGGTAAATATCACTAATACATGTTAAATCAGTTAGTAATAAGTGTTAGGGAGGGAAACAATTCATGGAAGGGGAAAGGAAATGACCTAAAATAGCTAACACATCACATTTCATTGATGTTAAGATGCACTTTTTCAAAAACAATTTTGCAGCTCTAAAATTGGGATGTACCTTATAATTGATAGCTTTTACTACTTTAATGGACACTGTATTAGGGGCAGGTAAAATAATGGTGTGTCTTATAATGTATACCCTCTTAGATTTGTTAACTATGACAGCCCTCCCCATGCGCCAGGCACCATTCTAAGCAATTTATATTATTTCATTGAATCCTCACAACAACTTTATTAGGTTGGTACTACTATTATCCTCCTCCTAGAGATGAGGAAACTGAAGCCCAGAGAGATTAAGTAAATGAAGGTCACCCTATCAGGAAGTGGCAAAGTTATAACTTTGTGTTAGAACCCAGGGTGGCTGACTGTGGGATCTCAGCTCTTAACTACTGTGATGTATACCAGAGAGAATCTTTCTGAAATGTGACTTTTGAGATAATACTTGAAAGAGGTGAGGGAGCAAGCCATCTAGATATCTGGAGGAAGAGTGTCTCAGACAGAGGTAGAGACTGAGTCTGGAATGTTCTTGGCATTTTGAGAACCACAGGCAGGCCTGTGATTTTGGAGCAGAATAAGTGAGAGGGAGGAGAGGGAGAGATGAATTCAGGTGAGGGTTGGGTACAACATGTGTCTGTTGTAAAGACTCTTTGAAGGTGTTTTGAACCAGATGGGAGCCACTAGAGGGTTTTACTAGGATTGTACTGTTCTACCTTTTACATTGAGAATCGTCTGAAAGAGGCAAATTAGGAGCTCATCAGAATACTTCAGGAGGGAGATGCTGGTGGCTTGGATGAGAGTGATAGTGGCAAAGGTGGTCCTAGCTGTAGATATAAATTTGAGTGTTTGGTATATAGATGACACTTAAAACTGTGAATTTGGATGGGGTCACCAAGGGAGAGAGTGTGGACAAGAAGAAGAGATTCAAGAAATAGACTGAATGCTGAGGCACCTAGCATTTAAGCAGCTAAGCAGCTCTGTTTTGTTGTTGTTGTTGTTTGTTTGTTTTAAATGATAACTTTGGAACCTTTAAATATAAAATCCAAAATGCAGTTTGTCTAGATGTTTGTGGTTTCTTTAGCAAATCCATGGAGCTTTGCCATTTCCCCTGAGAAATCATCCAATGGCTAATGTGAACTTTGCTTTAAGAACTCATTATCCCATGAGAGAGTGAGGGGTGTTTGGGAGCTGGGCTTGGCCATTAAACACAGTTGGACTGCGGACTTGTCCTTGTCACTTAGTAACTGTGACCTTGGTCAAGCTACTGAACCTCTCCAACCTCCGTTCTTTCATGGATGAAACAGAGGTAATCATTTGCTTCTATGACGCAGTTGCTCTGTGCTTCAGTGAGGTAATGCAGGGAAATGCTCGTCACATGCTACTCAATAAATATTAGCGATTATTCTTACTATGGTTGTTTGTGTTGTAAGCAAAATGATTATGGCTGTTTACCTCCACAAATTACTTTAACTCTGTTGAAATATATGGCATTTAACTACAGTTCTCTCACATATTTCAGTTCATATTGAACATTAATTAAAGTTTATTCTTGAGATCCAAGAGTAATACACTTTAAACTATAATATTTCTGGTAACGACAGTATTTGAATAAATATTTGAACATAATTATGAGTTACTGTCGGTACTTACCAAAAAAGAGCAACAATGTGTATGTACTGAAGTCACAGTGAGTGTATTTCCCAGTCTTCTGATGTTCCATCCGAGAGCTGCTCCTCCAGAGGAGCTGTGCTAGCGAGTACCCTAGAAAAAGACCTCTTCTCAAGCAGCTGCCATCTCTACTGATTGCGACTTCTGTTTGCTACTATCTTACTATTTTCTTCTTTATTCTTCATTTTTACAATAAAAGAAAATCAGTATGTGTTTACGGAAATGAATATATCTGGTCACTTCCTAGGAAGTTTTGTAAACATACTTATCAAAATGCTGCTTGGTTATACATACATATTTAAAAGGCTTCTTAAATGTTTTATTCCTCCATATTTGGAAATATACATTTGAAAGGCAAAATATTTTTATTTTGCAAATGCAAATCAAGAAGTGATCAGAATTATATATACATTTTTAAATTTTCTTTCACATACTTACTGGTCTTTTGTATAACATGGATACTAAATAATTATTTGCTTAGTTGCTTGAAATTCAAATGCTTTTAAATAATTTGTTAATGTGGATGGAACATTTCACATGGAATATTTTATAGGAAATTTATTTATAACTAGCCCCCAAATGATGGAAAAGATGTCAGCATAGGATTATGTGACCAGTGACAAGGCAGAAGTATACTAGATTATGCTGCAGGTTATGCTTATTTTCTTTCTACTTGAGAAGAAATGGTCTACAAGCCCTCTTGTGAGCCCTGACTTTTAATTAAAATTTAAATTGCTCTTCTGAAAAATTCTCAGTTGAATAACTCAAACAAAATACAAAAAAAAAAAGCCTTCATTTTGACTATTGTGCTGTCACTGGGGATCTTGTTGAAACCGAAGGATCACAGAAAAAGGAAGCAAACACTTCAACATGGATACACTTGGATACACTGATATCCCACCATTGCCATTGTGTTTCTCTGCTAGAGGACCCCCTACAAAACGTTGTGTCCCCAGGGGATAATAGACCAGTAGCAGCAATAAATAAACATGCTTTAAAAGCCACTGGAGTAGAAGAGCATCTGAAGAGACACTCTTGGATTATGACAAGAACTACAGTTCTGAACAGGACTATGTTTGACTTCATCTAAGATCACAATAGATCTGAAGCTGGAAGAACTTGTGTCTGTTACAAAGACATATAGGAAGTTCTAAAGTAATAAGGGGATAAGAGATTGTACTATTTCACTATAAGTGTGAATTATATTTCAGAAAGATTGGGTGTTATTTTCCACCCTAAAATTTTCCAGTAAAGGAAAGAAAACATTGGTGCAGACCTTTAAATTACACAGAGAATTAGAGGAAAGAAAAGTGGCCAGATATCATTAGCAAAGGTGCTTAAGAAGCAGATAACAGATACTAGCTTAACACATTTCATTTACAGCCACATGTTTTAAAGTATGTTTTACAAAACACTAATTATGCAGGATGTTAGATCAAAACAAACAAAATAGTGGGCCTCCAGAGCTGTCTGGAATTAAGCCATTTGTAAGCCATTATATTAATAAAGTTAATTAATTCGGTAAAATAATAAGTGATTTGGAAATGCAGTTTATAATTGTTAGATATTAGTGAGACTTTAGGCAAGACATCAACCCCTTCTGTTGTAAGTTTTCTATTAAATATCAGTCTAATTTCTTTTTCCTCATTAGGTATAACATTCTGAGAATGTCAAATAAGGAATTAATTGTACTTTTTTATACTATAACATGTTCTATTTTTTAAAAGTGGTCCCTTTTAATAAAGATTTACAGTGAACTGCTGAGAAACTTTATAGTGAACTTTGTAATTATAATTTAATATCTTGAGCTTAACTCTTTTTTTTTTGGTGATGAAGGGAGGTGGGTGTAAAGAGCTTCTCAGAAGATGCCTTCTATGATATAGTCATAGAATAAAACATAATGTATTTGGGTAGAGCCATCTGTACAACCAAAAAAAGATAATCTGTATTACAGATAAATTTTAAGTCTTTCAGGAGTTAACATTGCATTTTTTATTTAAAAACATTTTTGTTTAGGTATAATTTATATACCAAAAAGTTTATCTATTTTAAGTGTATAGTTTCTTGAATTTTAGTACATTTATACAGTTATGCAAATGTTACCATAATTCTACAGTACAACATTTCTTTCACTCTTTAAAGATTCCTGGTACCTGTCCCACCCCCAGGCCCAGAAAATTAACTTTTCTAGAAATTCTATATAAATAGAATCATATAGTATGTAGTCTTTTCTGTCTGGCTTCTTTCACTACACTTAATATTTTCAAGGTTCATCCATGCTGTAGCATGTATTAGTAGTTTGTTTCTTTTTATTGCTGACCAATATTCTATTGTTAGGATAAGCCATATTTTATTTATCCATTCATCAATTGATAGATCTTTGGGTTGTTTCCTGTCTTTTGCTTTTATAAATCATGGTGCTGTGAACATTGGCATACAACTTCTTGTGTGGATATCTGTTTTTATTATTTTTGTTGAGTAGATACATAAGAGTGGAGTCTGGATTGTATGGTATATTTAACTTTTTAAAAACAATTTTCAAATTGTTTTTCAAAGTGCCTGTAAGTAACATATACATTCCACCACTACCATTGCATCATTTTTTACTTTATTAAATAATTAATGTTTGGTTCGTGCTTAAGAGCAGGAAGCAGGGTGTGGAGAAGGGCTAAGAAGACTCTCCCCACCAGTGCCACTACAACAGGAGAGATGCTGGGGGATCAGATTGGAACATTCAAGTGAGGGTGAGGATCCAGGCTTGAATGTTGTAGGGGACCCAGAAACAATGCAGATGGTGGAATTGAGAGTAGTGTTAAAATGATTTAGACTGGGGTTGTCTGATGGCAGCTGACATGTGACATGGGCTCCTGGGCACAATATGACACCAGCTATAAGAGAGGGCTACAGAATGAGGCTTCAGCTCCAGGGAGGAAGACTGAAAACAGAGCGACAGGGCTCTTAGCCCCTGCCTTGGGCTGATGGCAAGGCCCCAGCACTGGGGCACTCCAAACTGGGCAGAGACATAGGGTCAGATATAGGGGAGCAGGCTGGGAGAAAGCATCAAAGAGCTGGGCCTAGGAAACCATACAGGCCCTGGGGGCTGCCTTAGGTCAGCTTTTAGTGAAGATGCTGAAATAGAGATGAGCTTCTTACAAGAAGTCATACTGGCATGAGTAGCCCAGAAAACTGAGACTTTAATATAATAATAATAATAATAATAATAATAATAATAATAACAACAACAACAACAACAACAACAAAACAACAAACAACAATAATAATAACAATATAATAATAATACAATCGACATTTATTTAGCACTGACTTTATACTAAGTACTGTTCTCAGCACTTTATTTACATGTGTGTTAATTTATTCTCACACAAACCCCATGTGATAGATACTATTATCTTATTTTACTAACAAAGACTCTAAAACACAGAGAGGTTAAGTGACTTGCCCAAGATTGCACAACTAGTAAGTGATGAAGCCAGGATTCAAACCCAGGCTTCCTGGCTCTAGAGGCCATCCTCTTGACTACTGAGCTAATGTCCTCTCATTGTCATCCTTGTCACCTATACCTGGGTCAGCTCAGGACCTTGTCGACCAGAGTGAGGGGATGGGAAGCCAGAGGTAGGAGAGGTAAGACCCTAGGTGAAAGTTTAATAAAAAATAATTACAGAGACATAGGCCACAGATTCCAGTGAGAGTATGGGTAAGCCTAGGCAAGGGGAAGGTATTAAATGTGAAGGGGAAACCTATGTGGAATATTCTCATTCCTTAAGATCTGCAGCTACTACTTGAGTTATGTCTAACAAAGCTCCAATGGTAATGAACCAGAACATTCTCACGTGGGCTTTGCATTATTATAGCTACTCTCTGTTGGTTTCAATAAGATATTCCCCTGCTCACCAAATAAGCAAGATATTGTACAAACTAACAAAAGTTTAAAGAATGAACAGTATCTTAAATGAAATAAAATGCCGTTTTGCTCTTTTATAAACATTAAAATACACAAAAAATACCTTGAACCTGAAGTATCTTCATCAGTGCTTTGTAACTTTTCAATAACTTTATATGCAAAATTTTAGATTTTTCTAGGAGGTATGCAGGTAACCACCACCTCCTCCTCATCATCATCAAAAAGTATATCGTCTCTGATTATAAATAACACAAGGCCTACTCTTTCTGGAACTTAGAGTTCAGAGGTGAACTCTTGGGTAATATTTCTTGGGCCTCCTATGCCTGCTTTCTCTATGGTCTTTATTTCATGAGGAGGCTGTGTGTGTGCTTACATTCTGTATGTATTATTTTGTTTGATCTTCACAGTAGCCCTGTGAGATAGGTGTATCATTACTTTAATTTTAGAAAAGGAAACTAAGGTTTAGAATTTAACTTACCTAAGATTATTCTGGCCAGAATTTGTGTTTTTACCATTATGTATTTTGTATCCCTCCATCTCTCTTCCATTACCTTTTTTCTTTCTTCCTTAACTGGTCATAACATAAAAACAAAAATGTATTTTAGGTCACTTTATGGGTTTATTGAACTGTGTGCTGTGTCCACCTTGTTGATCTACAGATGACCGAATGTGTCACTGGGCCTTTGGGCAGCGGTGCCTCTGTAAGCAGCAGGGCCAAGGACAGTTTTGTTGTTCATGGGAACTTTCTAGCCATCCACGGTCAGGGAGGGAAAGGAAGACAGTCATACTTGGTGACATCTATTGCAGTGATCTGTGAGCTTCTGCTGAGGGCCAAATCCCGCTTGTTACCTGTTTTTGCACAGCTCATGACTTAGGAAAGGCTTTTAAAATTTTTAAAATAGTTGAGAATAAAGTAGAACATTTCTTCTGACATGTGAAAATTATATGATATTCAAAGTTCAGTGAACGTAAATAATGTTTTACTGAAACAGTCACATTTATTTCCGTATTGTCTGTGGTTGATTTCACATTACACTGGCAGAGAGAAGTAGTGGTGACAGAGACCAAAAGGCCCACAAACCAAAAATATTTACTATCTGGCCCTTGACACAGAAAGTTTGCCATTCCTGGTCTATTGGTGAAGGTTGGAGAACTCTGAGATTCTTGAGGAAAATGATTAAATTTTATAAGGGACAAGAGGGCAGCAAGCAGCATGGTGTACTTCCTGGTAAGAGCTTCTCAGACTATGGGTTTGATGTTGACCCCACCAATTACCACCTGTGTGACCTTGAGCAAGTTACTTAACCTGTATTTTCTCTAGGCTAGTATAGCAGGACCCTAGTAACTGCCCCCCAGACTTGGCCTCTCTGAGTAGCACCCCACCCTCATAATTATGAGACCCTTTGGCTTCCTGAGACCCTGTGTCCTCAGCACAGGCCCCAGTGGCCCACAGCATACCTTTTTCCTTCTGAGCCAGCAGGTTTATGCCCCTGCCCCTCCATGAGTCTTCCTCCAGAGCCTCACTGGGAGCCATGATGCTGGCATTGCAGTCATGTGCCTTCAGAGTCCCAAACTTGAGCTATGTTGTTCTCACATGGACCTCTCTCCATGTTATATCACAATGACTGCATCTGGATCATCTTGTAGTGTCACAGTTGTGACTCTTAGTTCAGGAGGGACATAGAGTCATGCTCTGTGGTAAACTCATATGTTCTGTGGGAGGGCTCTCCATATATTCATTAATATCACTTTTATGGAACTTGTACCACCTGCCAGGCGTGGGCTAGGTGTTCACACATCATCATTCATCTGCATGAAATCCCTGCAGTGTTACACTGTACTCATCTTGGGGAGGGGTGTTGCCACACTTGTCATGAGTCCTTCTTTTGCATCTAGAGTAAAATCTGTCTCTTCCCCTCCCTGGGGACCAGTGTTCTATACAGACCTGGTTTCCCTAAGAAAGGTGAAAGTCATGGCCTCAGTCTGATAACTGGGTCTTTTCTGCCCCCTATCTTTGGCTGACATATTTCCCTGTAAGATGAGGTGAATGTTCAGTAAATATTTGCTGTTTAGGGACCCATGCAAGGAAGTCTGAGGTTACAAATTGGCAAACAGAAAAATCCAGTCATGTTACTCACATGGTATTGTTTGGGTTAACAGCATATCTAGGCCAAGCCTGCTCCTCCCCACCAGACAGCTGAGAAAACAGAGGTACAGAGAGATGAAATGACATTCCCAAATTACAGTCTCTAGCTGAGCTTCCAAACCTGGCTCTAACTCTGAAACTAAAGAGTGTTTTTGGTGGAAGTGACAGTAAAGGGGTAACAAGCGTTGTTTAGAGAGCCAGTTCTATGAGGGCAGGGGCTGGTGCCTGTTTTGTTCATTCTTCCATCCTAAGAGCTCAGAACGTGCCTGGCTTATGATAAGCTCCCAACAGATACTGGTTGACAACACAGTGAATATTGTGGCCAAGATGCAGATGAACTGAGAGCTTCCTATTTGGACAGGGAGCCAGGGAGAGAGTATAGTTGTATACTGAGTGGGATGCTAAATCAAAACCCCAAATTAAATTAGTTTGTTTAGTGAGCTTCAGTTTCTTTCCCATCTACAACATGATCATTGGCCTTGGGTGACAGAAACATTCTTACCCCAGTATATATCATCATGACAGGAAAAGACCTAATTTTTTCATTTGTGATGAACCAAGGGCATTAAGTTCACACACACAGCACGTTAGATGCACTTTTGAAACTCATTTATGAGAAAATGAATATCTACTTATGCCAGAAAATCTCTGAAAATTTATACATCAGACCTTATGCTATGGACTGAATTATGCCCTCCCTCCACCAAATTCATATGTTGAAGCCCCCATTCTGTGATTGTATTGGAGATGGGGCCTTTAAGGAGGTAAATAAGGTTAAATGAGTTCAGAAAGGTGGAGCCCTGGTACAACAGGCGCCGTGTCCTTATAAGGTGATACACCTTATAAGGTGTATCAGAGAGCTCACTCTTTCTCTCTGCCATGTGAGGACACAGTGAGAAGGCAGCAAGCCAGGAAGAGGACTCATCAGAAACCAAATTTGCTAGCACCTCAATCTTGGACTTTCCAGCCTCCAGAACTGCAAGAAAGTAAATTTATGTTGTTTAAGCCACCCAAGTCTCTGGTTTTGTTATGGCACCCTGAACTGACAAATACCTGTGGTTTCTTGGTTTCCTCCATTGTCATAACTAAGATCTGGCTGGAAAGGTCTTTACATCTTCAACAGCAGAAGCAGAATTCTCCAAGTGATGCCTCTATTAGTTAACAACTTGTATTCAAATAAGTAGCAGGTCTAGTGGTCCATAATTTTACAACAGGAAAAACTGCATTTAATTCTAATCTTGATAAAAGGTATACTGTAAACATAATCCATTTTAATTCTCACTGTTGTACTGTGTTATTGTGAGAAGTAAAGAAATTTGGTCTTAGTTTCAGTGAATTGTCTAAGATCACACAGCTTATAAGAAGCAAAGTTGAACCCCAGCCCAGGCCTTTGATACTAGGTCAAGTCTGTGTAGACTCAAGATCATAGTTCAGATTCTCTGACCTTTAATGGCCCTATCGACCAAGTGGCAAAAAAAGAGCTCAAAATAAAGTGCTGAAACTCAAGATGAAATTAGGAAAATTTAAAACTAAGGTTTTGTCTTTGTCCTTAATTTACCTGACATTCTGAAGTAATAGATGTCTCAGATATGTGTGGGATGCAATATGCCACATTTGCAGCAATTACTAGGCGGAATAAAGAGAATTGGGGAAGGCATTAGGACATTCAGACTTATCAGCTATCAAGGCCACTTACTCTTGGTCACCTGAAGCATGCCACTTTGGAAGCACTTCATCTTCTACTGATGAAAATGAGAGAAATTAAGTTTTTGGCAAGCATTCCAGCACAAAAGAAATCATTTGACTGAAGTGTCTGCAGGCTTGGAATTGATTCTGTGGAAAACATAAAGGTTTGTGAAAACAAAATCAGCAACGACAAGTGGGCGTAGGCCTTATGTAAGAAAATGTGTGGAGAGGTCCCTTCTGTTGGTCAGGCTGTGTGTGCACCTCTCTGTTACACAGCTGTTACATGACTACTTTCCTTAGTTGCCTCCATTTTCAAAGGAAAAACAACACAAACATAAACAGCACAATAAGACTAATATCTAAGGGGGAAAACATCCACCTATGTAATGTTTTTTTCCCATCAAACTGGAAGGTAGGATAAGAAATTCATTTTTATTGCATGTCTACTCTATATTAGGCTCTGTGGTAGGCACTTTATGTGGGTTTGTCTTATTTTTATCTTCACAGCAACCTTGTGAGGTAGTATGGCCCACGTTTTACAAAATAATGGAGTAATTAAATGACTGGTTCAGGTTTTTCTCTTTCCATGTTGGGAATTGAAACAAGGCATATGATTCAGAAATTGTTGCTCGCTGTTGATGGGACCCATCTTTGGTGCTTAAAGGGCAAGTCCTCTTGAGGTTTGGGGTTGCCTTCCCCTCTTCGTCATCAGCTTGGCTCTCCCCGAGTAAAAGCAGAGCAGGTTTCTTTTCCAGGTGAGAATAATGTTTGCATTCTTGGCTGCTGAATGATAGCTCCCTCTCCAGGGGCCACCATTGGTTTGGGGTGTGGGGAGATCTCAGTCTTCTTATAGCTTTGGATGATTCTTTAACCATCTTGTACTGACTTCTTAGCCTGGGTAATTGGTGGGCTCAGGCTTCCCTCATGGCTCCAGAGAACAAGGCATGTTTCTGGGGCCACTGAAGTGCAGGAAGAGGATGTGAAAGCCTGCAGGAGTTACATCATGATCTTGTAAGTGCATTTTGGCTGAATATCATGAGATATATTTTCTATCTAGGTGAAATTATAAAAGTATGTAACATAGGTACTCTTGATGAAATAGCCATCTGTAGTAGCATTATTCAGCCACATATAACCTGTTTAGCAATGGTGGCTAAGAGAATGGACTTTGGAGTCAGACTCTCCAGGTTCATATCTCAGCTCTGCCACTTGTGTGCCCTGTAACTTCAAGCAGATTTTAACTTTTCTGTGCCTCAGTTTCCTCATTTGTACAATGGGACTATTAATGGTATTTACCTTACAGGGTTGTTAGAAGTATTAAATTTAACATTTAAGAAGTTCCCAGGAACAGGTATTGCCTATAATGAGAGCTGTGGACAATTAACTAGGATGGTGATGGCCATGGTGATGATCATATCTGCAGGAGATTGAGAAAATTGGTATTAGCACCTTCAGGCCATTAGCTCTGATGTATATACTTGGAAAGTAATAGAGGCCAATGAGAATCATTAGTTGGGTAGTGTCCCACATACTACTTTCATTCATCAAATATTGAGTACCTGTTATATACCAGGCACTAAGTTTGGTATATAGAAAAGTGTGATTCTGCTCTTGTGGAATTACACAACAGCTGGTCAAGATTAATTATTCATTCTTAGGATATTTTAAGTAATTAATTTACCAAAATAATCACAAAACATACAGTATTTTTAAAATTTGTTTTCTCCTCTTGTAGATTTTACTGATCATTTAAAAGTTCTCAGAATCTGTAGCTTTTCTCTCTTATATGGTGGCCACATGTGGTTGTGGGAGCACCATGTGGGTTGAAAATTGAGGTGGGAGAGGTGGGAGACCCTTTACAAAGGGCTGTGCTAAGGAATGTAAATGTTATTCTAAGAGTAGCAGGGTTAAACAAGAGAGCAAGATGAAATGTGGAATTTAGAATAACATTAAAGCCCCTATTAATTCTAAAGTTCTGTGATTCTATACCAACTTTCTTTTATTCTATTTATATTTTAATGTAATCACAGATATATTTGGGTTTAGATCTACCACTTTTTTTTTGTTTTCTGTTTATTCCATCTGTTTTATGTTTCACTCCTCTCTTGCCTTCTTTTAGATGGATTGCATTTATTTAAATCACTTGATCCCCCTCCCACTAGCGTGTTTCTCTTCTTTACTTGGTTACCAGCAAAAATAGAACATGCACCTCTAACTTATCAAAGTCTAAAGTGACTCAACACCACTCCTGCCTCCAAGAACATAGAAGGTTTAGCTCCCTTTTGCTAACATGCTGTCATTGTCTTATGTTATTTCTTTATATATGTTTAATCATATGAGATACTATTACTGCATTCTGCAATCAGTGTTACTTAGCTCGACCCACATTTGTCACCTTTTGTTTGTTATTCCTTTTTATATTAATTCTACCTGGGATCATTTTTCTTCCGTCTGATGAACACCCCTTATTTCCTTTGGTATGGGTCTTCACTGGCTAACTCTATTTTTGTTTATATTGCATCTTCATTGTTGAAGCATATTTTTACTACATTGGAATTCTAGTTTGGTGGTTATTTTCTTTCAGCACACTGAAGATATCATTTCCACTGTCGTCTGTCTTCCTTGTTGTTGCTGAGAAGTGTCTACTCAGAGGATGATTCATTTGAAGGTCATCTGATTTTTTTCCTCTGACTGCTCTTAAGATTTTGTCTCTGGTTTTCCACAGTTTCACTGTGGTTTGTATATGTGTGGATTTCTTCTTATTTATTTGGCTGGGGAATTGTTAGTCCTTGTTAGTGTGTGGATTGATGTCTTTTATTGGTTCTAAAATATTCTCAGCTATGACTTCCTCTCTCAATGCTTCTTGTTCATTTTCTCACTCTTCTCCTTGAACTCCAAGTAAACATGTTAGACTTTCTCACTCTATCCACATCTTTTGTTCTCTCTTCCATCTTTTTGTCTCTCAGTGATACGTTCTGGATACATTTTTTTTCTGACATATGGTTTACTAGTTCATTATTCAGTTGTATCTTATAGCTGTTAAATCTTCCCACTGATTTATTGATTTCGATTATTACTTTTTTCTTTAGTTCTAAAAGTTTTATATGGTTCTTTTTCAAGTTGGCAAATCATTTTTATAAAATAAATTCCAATTCTCTTCTGAAAATTTTAGTCTTTGCTTTTAATTTCTTTGAATGTTATTAGTGTAGCTGTGTTATAGTCCAGAGGTGATAATTTCAATATTCGAAGGCTATTTACATTTCTGTTGTTTCTATCAGTTCTCACTTATATTTCACTTGTGCCTGGTTATCTGTTATTCACTAGATTTTTTTTTGCTTTTGCCATGGTGGAGGTGTATGGTCCTGATTGGCTTAATGTGAACTCAAGGCCTGAGGTTCTATGGATGACCTAGTTGATGCAAAGGCTGCGAGACTGCCCAAGGACTTGTTCACGCTGAGTTCACTCTTTCCTCAAGTTATAACCCTTTGGTTCCACAGATGAACCTGGGGTGGTTCACTGCATTCTTCACCTTTGGTGGCCTCTGGCTTTTACTTTAATCTTTTCTTGTCCTTGAAGCTTTAAAAATGAGAAGCTCAGTTTCACAACTCTTTCTTTTATTAATATTCTGAAATCTTCTTTATAGATTTTTAAAATTATTTTTTCAGTTATTGACACACAATATTTTATTACTTTCAGGTGTACAACATAGTGATTAGACATTTATCTACCTTATTAAGTGATCATCCCAAAAGGTCTAGTGCTCATCTGGCACTATATATAGTTATATTATTGCTTATATTCCCTGAGCTATATTTTACATCCCTGTGACTGTTTTGATAACTGACAATTTATACAACTCTTTCTTTTGAATTAGCAAATACTCCTGGGTTGTACCATTTACCCACCTAGGATCTGATTTTCTAGAATTTGGCCTGGTAATTCCTCACTGTGTGGATACTTCTTTGAGACTTTTGAGAGGATGTTTTAAAATACCTTATTCAGTATTTTTAGTTGTCTTCACTGGGAAAGTTTGTCCTAATTTCCTAGTATACCATTATTAGAAGTAAAGTTCTTATTTTGACTTTGATACAACAAGTTTGGTGGCCCTGTTAATTGTGTTTGTTGTTTGAGGAAGATACTTTTGTGACCTCTTTTTCTGCCCACTTTTCTTTTTGAAACTGATAGGAAGGAGCTGGTACTATAATTTTGTATTTGTAAGGGAAGTAGATATAACGATCTCATCCTTCATTTTGGTAGAGGTACCTTTTGAAGAGTGAGAAAATTTTTGAATGGTTGAAAACTGGTGCTTTTGTAGAAGAGTATTTCTCATCAATATTTCCATTAATTTTTCTGTTATCATCTTTGAGGCATTAGAGTTTGAGCAGATAATTTTCTACTTCAGCCTTTTTATTGAAGTCACTTTATACCAAGTCTAGTTTCTCCACTTCTGACATCACATCCTACTACAGAGCAAAGTGTTGTATTTTTAGAGGGCAAATCTCATTTATGTGATAGAACGGATTTTTTTTCTATAAACACAGATCAATAAAAAAGCAGCAAGAACATTAATCAGTGTACAAGGAGTTGGAGCCAAACTCACTGATTGAAAAACAAATGAGTAAAAATTTTAAAGGTTAAAGCATTTTAGTAATAAGGTAGTACTTGAAAAGTATATTCCTTACCTGGAGACACCTAATTGTTAATGCAAGTGAGGTTGTAGAGAAAAATAATTGACTGTGAGAGATGCCATTTGTTGTTATAGGGACATTTTTCTTAGCAATTTTCCTCCTTCATATCTTCGTATTCCAAATTCCTGTCTCTGAAGCATCAGTCTTCAAAATGATTGGCAAAAGCCACTCAAAATATTAATAGTTTCATTCTGCTTCTTAGAGAAACTTTCCAAGTATGAAAGGAAAATAAATGGAAGACTGCCCCATGTATATATTTATTTTATTTATGTGAAATTTCATTGGCATGAAGACAACTTACAGTGAACATAGTTATATTTCAGCATTCTTCATTTGACGTTATCTTCCAAAAATGCCTTTTCAGGTTGGAGCACAAGTTTTAGAGTAAAAGCTTAAGATGTCTGAAGTTATAATTGTATAACCCTGAAATGAAACTTGAAATTTAACCTTATAAAAGGGGTAACCTTAGGTGATATCATTGGTCACAAATGCATAATAAGAAAAGAAAATATTTTATTTAAAGTTGAGACTTTTTATTGAATCTTCAAACTGGGTTATTTTTCACCTATTTAAATTGACATATACCTAACTCCTAAGTGGATAGATTTAATATGATTATAGAATGGACTATAAGCAAAGTTGAGTATTATATATTTTATATTTTAGTTACCATTGATATGAAGTATGCTTTTATATTATCTTCATTAATGTGGCCTAAAAGTTTACTAAAAGGAAATAAGATATTAGAAATTGAGTGGAATGAATAAATGCAATGATCTATACAGTTATATCTTTACTTGAAAAATTTTGCAGTGTTCCTTTCAAGTCCATTCTTTATTCATTGTAGATCACAATTCTAAAAAGCATCCTGTTGCTTAGCAACTGGATTACATATGATGGAATTCCTTGTAAGAACTTGAAATGTTAACTCTTTGGAAATTGGAAGATATCTCAGACATTGCAAACCTTTTAATTTTAAAAGTGGTTGTGAATTGTGCTCAGAAAAGAACCACAGTGAAAAACTGTTTTAAAAGTAGACAGGAACAATTCAGATTATTTGAATAAATGCTTTCCAGTTTAGAAAATTCAGTCATTAAAAAAATTGAAATAATTGCTCTGAAGAATGATAGGTTGGTGCTCTCTTTTAAGATTCCCGTCTCTAATGGATTTTTTTAAACGCCTTTTTTCTCTAGTCATTGTGTTGTCACACCAAACCCCCAGAGCCAGGTGTGTCATGATGCATGCACTTAGTTTTCTTTTGCCTTTCTCAGAAAGGAGCTGATATTCCAGTCTTCACTTTTTTGCTTTTTTTGTTTGTTTTGTTTTGTTTTTTGTTTTGTTTTCTATGAAGTTTCTACTTCTGAAATACAGTTGAATAATGGTTGGAACATTAATTGTAACTTTAAGTGAAAAAATCATAATTGGGATTAATTTCTTTTTATCACTATAAATTCTTCAACGTTGAATTCTTTTGTGCCTGCTATTTTCTGTTCGTCTGAAAACGTCTTATGTTTTCCTGGCTGTACCAGCAATAACTAGTGGTTCACTATGGGCAGACATGAGAGCCCACTAGATTTCTTTGTGTTTCCTTTCTTCTCTCAATACATGGACTGTAGTTTCTTTAATAAATAGTGCCTTTTGAGCAGAGAGGGGTGGGTTGATGTGTCTTCTGATTTTGTGAATCTCTTGTTTTCAAAGGACCCTTAATTTCTATTGTTTACTTCTTCTCTTGACCATTAAACCGTCTGGGGGATGTGACCCTCCAGTTCTCCTCCATCCCTCCCTCCAGAAGTGATGCCTTCCCAAGACTGCCACGTTTAGTCCCACGAACTTTCCAGCCCTTTTATTTCCCTATACCCAAGATCAGACTTGTTCTCAGTATTACTACACTCAAATAGGAAGCTCTTTCTGGAAGTGATTTTCATCTGTTCTGATACTAGGCTCTACCGCCTGACTCTCTTTTTCCGCAAGGTTTCTGCTGGTTTCATATGTTTATTTCCTTCCTTGTTCATTAGTTGAATTTTCTAGCATGCTCCATCTCCTGGTGATGCTATAGGAAGAGCTGGCTTCATGGTCATGCCATCAGTGCAATTGAACAGGGCCTGTTTCTCAGAAGGGCCTCACACTTGGGATTTAAAGCTCTGTAGTCAGTCTTGAAATTCTTAATAACTTAATCTTTGGATTTCTGTTTTCTAAGTCAAGTTTGATGGCACGATTGACTTGAATCTTTGACTCATACTTGGTCTTCCGCCTGCCCCCCTTCACTTCAGCCCTTTCTTACTTCCCCTGGGTTCTAGCCACCTGCCCTTAGCCTGTGACCACTGCTACATGGTTTACATAGGTAGGTGGAGGCCTGTGCTCTCTCTAGTCCTCCGGACTCACCAGGGGCCTGGAAGTAGGTACAGGAAGAGCTGGAGTCAGGGCAAAGTGGAGGCTGTTCTGTCCTAGGCTATCAGTGTCATGGTACATTCAGAAGGTGACTTAGCTACTGCTACTCCAGGTTCAGAGTGTGGCCCAGCACAGAAATTGCAGTTCCCTGGAGCTTGCCAGTACATTGTGGTTGTTGGTGGGCGGCTGCTGGGAAGAGGGGATTAATGTCTCTGTCCCTGGCTGGGGCCCTTCATTTTCATTTTGTACTGGGCTCTGCCAATTATGTCTTGAGCCTTGGCTATAAATGTAAGTTATGTGTGATTGGTTTAATTTGCTCTCCTGGTTGATCTCTGTGGTTTTTGGAGAGATTCAAATTTAGTAAACTGTCATTATCTCATGGGAAACTAGAAGCTCCTAATTTCTTTTAATTTACTTGATTAAACTTTTTTCAAGCTATAAAAGTAATTCATAGTTTTTGCAATATAACAAACATAATGTACAAGGTAAAAGTTAACACTCTGTTCTCCCTTTCTCCCAAAGAAACCAGTGTTCATCTTGGGTGTATATGTGCGATTATCCCAAATTTTTATTCATGATCATGTAATACACATACACACATAAGCATACATGTGCGCGCGCACACACACACACACACACACACACACACACACACACACCCCTCATGTGGGTTTTTTTGAGGAATGGCAAAAATGCTTATATCTTGATATCCTGAAAGTCCCTCCATTTTAGTACATATGGATGCAACTTATTTTTAGAAATAATTTAATATTCTATATCCATAGTATAGTTTTTCTATAATTCATTTGCCAGCGTCATCATGATGAATGTTTGTTTTTAGTTTTTTAGTGCTGTAAACCAGGTAACAAGCTTCTCCTATATTTTTATATTCAGTGCTCTTAGTTTATGAGGATGAATTCCCCAAAGTGGCAGTTCTAGACTAAGGGCATATTACTTTCTACAAAGATTGGAGGAATTCACCCTCCCACCAGCATTTTATAAATGACTGTTTCTCCACATTGTTGCCAACACTGGAAGTTATCAGTATTGTAAATTCTTGCTAATATGAGCAGTGAAAAATGATATCTGGTCTTGATTTGTATTTTCCTAATTATTGTAAAGTCATATATTTATTAGCCATTTGCTTTTCCTCTTCTGTAAATTTTCTATTCATCCCTTGTTTACATACTTTGTATATTAGAATACTTTTTTTCTTATCAGTTTTGAAAGAGTTTTATTAGGGATAATATGATATATTTCATCTACGTGGCGAAATTTTTCTCAATTATCATTTGTCATTGAACTTGATGTTTTTGTCATAAAATTATTAAAATTAAATATGTCTACTGTTTTCTTTCTGGTTTTGTGTTTCTTGACTTGCTTAAGAAATTCTCTCTGATGCTAAAATGATGAAATAGTCTCTTAAATTTCTTATAATTAAAAAATATTTCTAATTCACTTGAACTCTATTTTCTATCTCATAATTTTCATTTCCTTTCAGATAGTTAATTATTTTAGCCAGTATCATTCATGAAACAAGCCCTCCATTTTCATTTTTCACATATGTTATGATGAAACGTATTATGTTTCAATATATATTTGGATCTATTTCTGTTTTTTTTGTCATATTCTGCTAATACTTTTGCATATTACTGTGCCAGTACATGTTGTCTTAAATACAGTGGCTTTATAATAAGATTATATCTGATGGGAAAAATCTTATTTTTAATTTTCCAAAATTTTCTTGCCAATTCTAATGTATTCTTTCATATGCATCTTAAGCTAATAGCTTTCATTTCTTCTTACTGCTGTTGGGATTGGATTACAATTTTGTATATTAGTAATTATCAGTCCCTTTCTGGATGTTGCTGCTATCATATATGGAACTGGTTTTCTGTTTCTTACAGATTAATGTTAGTGTAGATAAAGAATATTAGTTTTTATAGGTTTATCTTGTATTATCACCTTATTAAAAATTGTTTTTCCATTTTGTAGCTTTTAGTGTTGATGATGGTGAAAATCTACCACTAATTTTCTCTTTTTTAGGTAACTTTTTCTTAATACAAATTTATACATTTTTCATTTTATTTTGGTAGTTCAGATATTTCAGCAGGGTATGCCTGGTTAAACATGAAGGAAAGTTCTCTTGTGTTATTTCTTCAGTTATGTATCTTTCATCTGATTCTTTTCTCCTTTAGAGTTACTAATTCTGCATTTAAAATTTTCTGCATTTATTTCTTTTCCATTTTTTCTCCTGTGCTATGATAGATTTTTAAAATTTGACTTTCCAGACCACGGATCCAGACCATGGCTGCTTTCATGCTACAGTGGCAAAGTTGGGTAATTTCAAAAGAGATTATATGTCTACAAAGGCAAAAATATTTACTAACTCGACTTTTATAGAAAGTTTGCCAACTCCTGTTCCAGACTAATTTTGTACTTAAGAATATTTTTTAGTTAGGTTATTGACTTTTTAAAATTTCCTCAAATCTTTTTAGTTTCAGAAAATATATTTTGTGTTCTAATTAATTCACTGAGGATTTGCATCCCTTTATCTTTTAGTTTTTCTTTTGTGTCTTCTATTAGTGAAACTGATTTGATTTCAGTTAGGTCTTTTTCCCTTAGGGACCAAGTCTCCTTTCAGGGACTGCAGGTTTTCTTTGCCTGTTCCCAGGTTGCCCTTACACTGATGTATCAAGATTGTGGAGACCCTCAGGCAATGTCAGACTTGGAGGGGATGGAAGGCCTGGCAGTTCTTGCTAGGGGCAGCCATGGTCAAAAAGGAGAAGGAGCTGTACCTGCTCCAGTGATGTTTGAGGAAGGCTGATATTGTCCAGCCTTAACAGTGCAGTGGGTGGGTAGAGTACCCTGTTCCAGTTTGGAAGGACTTAGAAATGACAAAACTGAAAATGACAGAACTGACAAATGAAATGACAAAGCCGAAGCTGTCCTACTTTGGGCATGTCATGAGAAAAATGTCTTTGGAAAAGGCAATAACACTGGGAAAAATAGAAGGCAGCAGGAAAAGAGGAAGACCAAATAGAAGGATTGGCTCCATAAAAGAAGCCATAGGCATGAGTCTACAGGAGCTGAGTAGGGCTGTTGAGGACAAGACACTGTGGGTATCACTCATTCATAGGGTTGCCGGGAGCCGAAGCCTATTCTACGGCATGTAACACATTCAAGGACTAAAAGTGTTTTAGTCTCTAGGTCCAGCAGTATTGGGAGACCTCTGTCTAGAGGATCTTAAATAGTAAACTTGGAGATGCAGTACCCCTCTGTATAATGCATGCCTCTGTGCATATTCATGCTTGTGCAAATGCACATCTTCTGCCCTGTTGGCCTTGGGAAGCCAAGTATTGGCCCCAGATACCATATATCACAGATTACATAGCCAGGACATATTCTAGCCTCTTAAAAACTCCAGGCCCTAGTCACCCCATGCTTTCTGGGCTTCAGGAGAAGGCTTATTTTTGTTTTCTAGATTTTAGTGTCATATAGTGAGTTCAGAGATAGGAAGTTGGGAGAACTCCTTGTTGGTTTCTAATTTAAGTATTACTTTTTCCTTTTGCCTTTCTGAATATGCCGAGAAGAGCAGGTGATGTGGGCGGTTATAGTATGGGTCAGCTTGGGACCTGGCATGTATTTGATTAGTTTAGTGGTACCTCGAAGCGTTCTATACTGTGATCAATAAATGAAGGACTACACTCATGTTTATTTTTCTATGTGCATATACATACACGTGTGTACATATATACAGGTATATCCCTTATACACACATACATGCTCAGTGTTGATTGTAAAGTAAATATTATAGTAGAAGTCCTGCATGCAGCCACACCAACATAGCCCGATCATGAAGGAAAAACAAGCCATGAAGAGACCAATGCTCAAGGACCCTGTTTGATAACACTTTATCCCATCTTCTAGAAGTTTCATGAGAATACTGCTGGCTAATAGATATTCATCATTGCTGTGGTTTACAGAGAAAATGCTAGCATAGCTGAACTTACATGAACTTACATGAACTTATAGAGGGTTCTCTTTGGACCAGGAATTTGACGATTTAGAAGGTGATCTGCATTTGTTATTAATCACTCAATGTTTAAAAGCTTTGGTTCTGACAAAGTATATTTTAAATTTGTAAGGGTCCTTTATTGCTGCAGAGATGGTTATTTATAATTATTTGCCATTATCATTATTTAATTAGTTACAGTAATAAATTTATTTTCACATCTTCAGAATAGTTTTTGCCTTAAAGAATTGTAAACTGGAAATAATAGATGAAAGCAATAATCGGGTCATATTTTTATGTACTACAAAATAGGTGTAACCCTGTGGGAGCTGTTCTAATGTGGTGTTTGGTCTACTTACCATGCCCTGCCTACATTTAAGTGTGTGAGCAATTTCATTATGCATTCAGCATTCACTAGTGCATTATTATTCTTATAATCTCATTTGATTCCATTTCATTTTTAAAATTCCATAGTAGTTTCTGTGAGTCTGACACAGAAATGGTTTTCCCCTCTTATTCTATTTAACCATACAAGTAAATATGCTTCTTTAGTCTTCAATAACTGGAAGAATTTTTCTCCTCTTTGTGTTAATTACACAGGCAGGGAACAGAGAAACCATGGCACTTTTTTTTTTTTCAAAAAAAGAGTAAATAAATAACTTTTAGTTTATGTCCTGAACTCTATCTAAATTTATTTCATTCTGGACCTTCTCTTCCATTTTTGTGTTCAGATAGCAACAGAATAGCGAGAATAAGGTACTGCAGGAGTTATTTCTAGTATACTAAACTTGTAAGTCATAAAAGACCTACTATTACATTTTAGAAAATAGTCAAAGTAAAAAAAGGTTGAAAAATAATTTTATGGTTAATCCTCATTTGATTAGAAATTCAGTTAACCAGGATGTTCCATGTTTTGAGCATTTTGTTTAGTTGATATTTTGCTTAGCTCTGTTATCAATTTATTTAGCAACAATTTATTGAATCTCAACTAGGTTTGAGGCAGTTTTCCAGGAGCCAGGCTAATAGAAATGAATTGTACAATAGAAACATAAAATGTAATCAGTTAAATCAACCATCAAAAAAAAGAGAAGATAACATAAAATATAAAATGTTTAGATATTGTAAAAATTTTTAGTAAATCAAAAAGGAGACACAAGAAGAAGAAAATGGGCAACCAAGAACAGAAGAGAGAAGTGGAAAACAAAGAGCAAAATGATAGTTTAAACCTAACTCCATCAATAATTACATTAAATGGTCAAACAGCTCAATTAAAAGGCAGAGATTATCAGATTGTATAAAAGACTCAACTATATCCTATCAACAAGACACATCCTTTAAATATAAAAATACAAATTGGTTAAAAGTAAAAGGATGGAAAAGTACACTGTACTAACACTAATCAAAAGAAAGCTGAAGTATATTGACATCAAACAAAATGGTATTTCAGAACTAGGAATACCAGTGATAAATATTATCATTTTGTAATCAAAGAGAGGTCAGTGAATCAAGAGAATATAATATTATTAACAGATTATGCATGTAACCATAAGGCTTCAAAATATATTGAAATAAAAAATGATAGAACTAAAAGGAGAAATAGATGAATCTACATTTATAATAAAATATTTTAATATCTTTTTCTCAATAATTTTGAGAAAAATGTTCCAGGTCAAAAAACAGTTAAGCACAAAAGACCTGAGGTCAGGAAGAGTTTGAGAGTTAGGAAACCCAAAGCAGTCCATTGTGTTTGGAGCAGAGGGAGTTGAGGGAGCATGGTTCCTGGTGGGCCAGAGCGGCAAGCAGGGACAAGAGTACATAAGACCTTGTGGACCATGGTAAGGGGTTTATAGCACAAAACAGGATTGGGGAACAAAAATATTTGCTTTATACTGTAACTTTGATTTAGTGTTTGATCATTAGGTATTCTTAGAATTTCTCTGTGGCCTAAACTGAAAACGTTGGATGACAAAGATCTCCACACTTTAAAGAATAGGCTGGACCTGATAGGATGTCATTAGGAAACATTTGTTTCTCTCTGTCACTTCTTTCAAACCTGTTCTGTTGGATCTTTCTTCTGCATTTCTGGATTGTATCTCAAGGATCTAACACAGCTTTTGAGTTTCATTTTTAGTTATAAAAGAAGTCCAATCTGATCTAAATCAAAATTCCCATCTCCCCTCATTCAATTCAATGCTTCTACACTTCCTTCAGCTCAAGGCTGACCTTGTCTTGAAAACCTGCAGCAGGGAAGTGGAGTGTGGCCCTTTATTTCAGCTCTCCTTGCTCCACCTACTCCTGCACAGGCTTTTGGTTCTTCAGGGTCCGGGCAGAGTGAGAGGTAGAGAGGGCGTGGGGGTAGGCAATTTGGCCTTTTTGGGGGTCATTTAGCTTTCTCTTTGGTGAATACCTTCTCTCATGGAATCCTTTGGTGGTTCTTTGTTTTACCCTCTGCCACACACCTCCCCCAACACACACACACACACACACACACACACACACACTCTCTCTCTCTCTCTCTCTCTCTCTCTCTCTCTCTCTCTCTCTCTCTCTCTCTCATTCCTTGTCCAGTGGAATGTGCTTTCCAGCTGATCTTTTGTCATGCTCTCCTCTTCTGCTTCTTTTAGAGATTCAGCTGCAGCCTCTTATGCCATTACCTCGTCCCAGTGACAGGCAGCCTTCTTAGATAGGGTCCCTTCAAAGTAGTTCAAGCCTGCTGCTGCCTTCTGCATCGTCCACTCAGCCCACAGGACAGGTTACGAATCCTTGTCTCATCGAACTTTGGATGTGTAGGCTACTTCCACTGTTCTCTTGTCCTCATTAGGGGTGACTCAGGGCAGTCCTTGTCTCTATCATACACACCCCCAACTCTCCTGAGAACTCCTCTACACCTTCTCTGGTGGCAGCATTAGAGGCCTACGAGTTTCTGCAGACTGTCGTTTGCACCTCCACTCTCATGGGGTTGTTCTCTTGTTGCTGCCCTTGCTGGAAGAGAGAATGTCCTCTCCCCTCTCCTGCCCGAAGGATGGGGAATGCAACAGCAATTCATAGTAAGCCAACAGCTGTTTTAAACATTCTTCCTCATTCAGCCAGCAATTTCCCAGCCTTCTCTCAAATAGGGTGGAGGTGAGAGATGAGTTTAGAGTGGTGGCAATATATACCCTCATCCTAGTAAGTCCTATGTAAATGAGTGTCTATAGAGTGACCTTTATTTCAGTTTTTGGCCATTTAATATCCTGTTACGTGTGGAAAAAAGTTTGAGTGTGCAAATAAAATTATCATTTATACTTAATTGTACTAATGAAATATAAAGGAACAGCTAATTTAGTTTTTCAAGATTCTTTTGCTCAGCAAAGGAAAGCATCAACAATGTGAAAAGGCAGTCTATGGGAGAAAATTTTTGCAAATCACATATCCAATAGGGGATTAGTATCTAAAATATACAGGAACTCTTACAACTCAATAGCAAACAAACACACATCCCACCACCACCACCAACAACAACCCAATTTAAAAATGGGCAAAGGACTTAAATAGATATTTTTTCAAGGGAGACATACAAGTGGCCAATATGTATATGAAAAGGTTCTCAGAATCATTAATCATGAAGGAAATGCCAATCAAAACCACAACCACAATGAGTATTACCTCCTACCTGTTAGGATGGCTATTATCAAAAATATAAGAGGTGAGGATGTGGAGTAAAGGTGACCCTTGTTGGTAGGAATGTACCTTGGTATAGCCACTATGAAAAACAGTATGGAGGTTTCTCAAGAAATTAAAAATTGAACTACCATACAACCTAGCAATTCCACATTTGGCTATATATCTGAAGGAAATGAAAACATTATCTTGAAGAGATATCTACTTCCCCATTTTCATAGTGGCATTATTCACAATAACTAAAATATGGAAATAACCTAAGTGTCCAACAGATGAATGGATCAAGTCTACATCTAAGCCCAAAGCCTTTTGACAGGTGGAAGTGAAAGGATAGTTCTTTTTAGTTTAGACCAAAATGTATTGGAAACCAGTTGTGAATAAAATTAAGCATAGATTACAGTTTGGCGAGACTCCAGGAACCACACTTATTTCTCTATGTTTTGCTCTCAGTTATGCCATTTTGTTTCTAATGAATCACTGGCATTTTAACAAAATAGTGTAACTGATAGCTATCAACTAGACTGTCCTCTTACAGTGTCTGTTCATTACCAGATACCCCTTCTGTGTCATGGGACTGCCCAGATTGTTGGCTAGTGGCTTTGCTCTGTGCTCTCACACCTGGACCTGTCAAGTGCTAGCCATTGCCAAAGAGGATTCCAGTGACACCCCTCCTAAGGATTTGAAAGAGGGACAGAGACTGTCCTGGTGTTCCTCTAAACTCAGATGTTTGGCTAGGCCCTCTACCAAGCTTTTAGACATTTCCTCCAATCTGGCTTTAGCAGCAGAGTGGGTTTTCTGTGCATGGATTCAGAGAAGTTTCTTATGTTCACAATGAAGTAATTTTTATTCTCATGTGGCATTTGAAGCCATTCCTCTGCAGGCTGCTGACAGCCCCCTGTTTTCCGTTTTTTCCTCTCGGCATCTTTGCTCAGGATAAAATAAGTTGGGCTGCATTTTTTTGTACATGAAAACATGTTTAAAAATGAGAATGCTGTGCCTTAAAAATAGCAGCAGGAAGCACATGTCTTTATTCATTTTATAAAGTATAAATAGTAACAATATACTTCATGTCTATAATGTCCAGTTAAGATGGAAAAATCCTGCATGTGGGAATGTGGGTGGGGCTAGTGAAAGTATCTGATGAGAAAAAGGGCAAAAAAGGCAGAAAATGGAGAAAAACAGGAGGACAGAAAGAGCTCAGAGACCAAGGGAGACAGAGGAGCTGCCACAAGTTTTTTTTCAACATGTTATTTCGTATTAAAAGTGGTCACTGATTAGCTTGTACACAGTCTCCCTATGTGACTATTGGGCATAATCAGTATTGTCTTTAAAATAGAACCTGGAGAGGAAAATAGGTGTCCCTCTTACTTTGTAACCCCACTGAAATGTTGAAGAACTAATCTATGACGGAGGCATCATGCTGGTATTCTTTTTAAAACACATGATTATCTAAGTAGAAAGTAATAGGGTTGATTACATACCTCTTACACAAAAGTTGATTTCCATACTTTATAGTTATACTTCATTTTCAGATGTGTAAATCGTGTGTCTGTATTCAGTATTTGTGCGCCAGATACATTTCTTTGATTACATTCTATCTGACACCTCTTATTACCTTCATTTTCATGTATGGAATTATTTGAGTCCTCTGGTTTTCTACCTCTGCCTTTATTGCACTTGTTGTAACACACTGGTGTCAGGAGCCCATCGAGACAGTTCCTCCAGAGGAGGCCAGATGGACTTGAAGGAGCCGCTTGATTTCTCTCCCAAAATCTGTTTTGGGAACCACAAGACTTGCGAGCCCTCTTTGTTTAGGACTGGGTGCCTGCTTCACCCACTTAGGCACTCTCAATTGATATCATAAGGATTAATACGCCTTGGTTTTCCCTTTCACTTGACGTGTGATATAATATACTTAACAGAAGGCTTCACTCTTTTTTCAGTTATAATAGTAGTAGTTAAAGGCTCTTCTGGAGACTAATTGAAATGGGCATGGTTGTCACTTCATTGAAATCAATGAATTGACTAAGACATGTGCTTTGTAGACAATGTGGTAAGCTTTCACCAAAATAGAAGAAAGCACGGCGGAGGAAATAAAGGAAAATGATTAGTGGATCATCCAGAGCCATCAGAAAGAATTTTGGGATAACTGGCGGCAAATAGAATAGAAAAGCAAAGACTCAGTGAGGGTTGGGGCAGAATACTTTTTGGCCAGAGAATAGGAAATGTTTTATTTTTAGTGAATTAAGACCAATATGAAATTTTATTCGAAAGCTGATCTTACAGTAAGTTAAATAATTTATTCTAATGTCTCAGTGTGCTTTCTTGGAACATTTTTAAGTAAATAAAAACCTTTGTTTTTATCATTTTTAAATGAATAAAGGTTTTTACTCTTTAGTACTGAGAGCTTTATACTCAGTACTTTATTTCTACAGTGCTGTTGTAGAGAGCAAATTTGATTCTTTTCTACTGAAAGACTACATTACAAGAACCTGTCATCCTGCTTCTCTGCCCACCCCAAATAGGATGATTTGAAAATATGGTGATTAGCTTATTTACATGCTTTATTAAAATTGATGAGGTTTCACTGGGTCATTGCTAAAGTTTTCCAAGCCCCCTCTTTCTCACTGATATCTGAGTACCTATTTGGTGCTGTGTGGAGTAACCATATAACTAATTTCATGAGCGGGGGGGGGGTTATTATTTGATTTTTTTTTGTTATTACTTTTATAGCAGCATTATTGAGATATAATTCATCTACCATACAGTTCATTCATTTAAAGCATACAATTTAATGGTTTTTAGTGTATTCCCAGAGTTGTGCGATCACCACTATTATCAATTTTAGAGCATTTCCATCACCCTCCAAAGAAACATTATGTGCATAAACCTTTGCCACTCCATCCTCTCAGCACCACAGTCCAGCCCCAGAGAAACACAAATTTTTCTATTTCTATAAATTTACCTATTCTGGACATTTTATATAAACAGATGTATAGTATGGGGCCTTTTGTGTCTGGCTTGTGTTGTGGCATGTATCAGTACTTCATCCCTTTTTATTGCTGAACAATATTCCATTGTATGGGTATACCACATTTTATTTATCCTTTCATTAGTTGATGGCCATCTGGGATGTTTTCACTTTTTGGCTATTATGAATAATGATGATATGAACATTCATGTACAAGCTTATATGAACATATGTTTTAATTTTTGTTGGGCGTATACCTAGGAATGGAATTGCTAGCTCATATAGTAACTCTATGTTTAACCTTTTGAGGAACTTTCAGACTGTTCTACATGGCAGCTATACAAATTTTTATTCCCATGAGCAGTTCATGAGGCTGCCAATATTTCCGCATATTTGTCAACACTTGTTATTACATGTCTTTGTTTTTACAGTGGAGACAATTTTGAGAAAGTGAGCACTTATTAATTACATCAGTTGTGAACCAGGTGTGACTATTTTGAGCTAACCAGGTAGGTTGATTGTCCCAGACCTCTGGGAAATGGGGGCCTGCTCAGAGCAGCAGAAGAGGGGCAGGTAGGGTGACATTTTCGGGGGAATGGGGCTAAGTGTTAGGAAACAGTAGCAATTGGTTATATTCAACAAAGAGAGCATGTCCTGGTTTATCATAGTTTTCTGTGAGTAGTTATTACTATTTCTAATGATCAAAGCTACATTTATTTTGAAAGGAATCAGGGTCCTAAAAATCACTTTTATGGTTATAATTATGTTATCACTTTAATCATAAGTTACAGCTGTAGATCAGCTTTGTTCAATAGGTAAAATAACTGTAACCAGGTGAACCCTTTTGAACCATAAGCCATTTTGCTCAAAATTGACTCCCAGGGGCAAATAAGTAGCAGAACATCTAATCAGACTTTTACCATTACTATACATCATTACCAGGAACACTGTTTTGACACAGAAGTGCATCTCTTTCCTGGGCCCTTCCTGATTGCTTATGCAGGTCACTAGATCTTCAGGTTTTACAGATTTTGTCAACTTATTCTTTTCTTAATATTGTTAGTTATCAGTTGATGGTGTCCTCATAAGATGTTTTATGAGGAAGTCTCTAGCCTTCTGCTCTGTCACAATGACTCATGAGGCCAGCAATAGCTCAAGGTACTCTTATGGACTGGCTAGGGTGATGCCATACAGAACATCAGCTGACCCAGAAACCAAGACATCATAAATAGTGTTGGTGTTGACATAATAAATACCTGCTGGAATTTAGTATCCATAAAATGTGTTTTTTCTGTAGACATTTATCTGTTGATAAAAACTATATATTGGCTCTTATATATTGATGAAAACTATGTATCACAATAGCTGCCAGAAAGCTCAGAGCTAAGTTTTGTTGTTGTTATTCAGTCATAGTAACGAATTCATCAATTATTATTATATAACAATTTCTGTGCTCCTTCTAATTTTTTTAAATCGTATTTTTAATTGTTCTAATATCATCGCTAAAAAAAATTGTAAGCCAACTTTGAATTTTTACAAATTTTCAATCATAAAATGTCACTCTCCTTTCTCTCCAGAATTGTAGGCCTCTTGGAAATCTCATGATTTGATTTAGTTAAGTGGCCTTTCTAAGAGGTGCCTTCCCTCTCTGGGTTCTTTACCTTCTGGGGTCATCGTGTTTGTTCATGCTAAGGAAGTATAAGAAGAGTAACTCTTTGAGTGTTCTTCCAGAATTTAATTAGAAAAGGCAAAAGGCTTGATAGTCACTTTTCTTAAAATTAAATATCCTGCAGAGAAAATAGGCTGAGGTTTTAACTATAACTCTTTTAAGATAATTCAAATTGTTCTTGATTAAGATGTGTAGGTAAGGAATAGTTTCTTTACTTCCCTTTCTTTACTAGGGAACAGGTAAGAACCTCTTCTGAAACTGGAGTGAGAACTGCCCTGTTTCTTTCAGAGAGCTCAGCTCCAACTCTGTCTTGACCAAGCTGTTCAGGGAATAAGGGAACAACACACCAGCATGGTGGGGTGGGCCTCACAAGGACTTTGTGCTTTTTAAAAAAATGATTTATTTTAATTAGTTTCAAGTATACAGTTCACTAATTAGACATCTATATAGTTCATAAAATGATCCTTCCAATTGCTCCCTCCCTCCCCTGACCCTCTACCTAGCTAACATATTAATGCTAACTGAATTCCCCATGCCCATGACCATCCATCAGCTACTAATTTGTACTTCTTTAACCCTTCACTCCATTCTCCTAGCCCCAAAACCCCCTATCCTCTGTCTAGCACCAAATTGTCCACTATATTTGTGAGTCTGTTTTTGATTAGTTTGTTCTTTTTATTTCTTAGATTCCGCATGTAAGTGAAATCATATAGTGTTTATCTTTCTCTTTCTGATTTAAATATCTTCTAGGTCCATTAAAGCAATATTTTTCCATCCTCTTCCTTTTATATGTAGGAGTCTTGTTTTCTTATCCTTTCAGCCACTCTATCTTTTGGTTGGAGCACTTAATTCTTTTCCATTTAAGGTAGTTATTGAAAGGAATGTAATTGTTATCATTCCTTATTCCTGTTTTCAGTATGTATCTTTTTCTTCTTAATGAAGTCCCTCAAACATTTCCTGTAATACTAGCTTTGTGGTGATAAATTCCTTTAGCTTATTTTTGTCTGGGAAGCTCTTTATCTGTTCTTCAACTCTAAATGATAGTTTTGCTGGATAAATTATACTTCATTGTAGATCCTGAGTCTTCATCCTGTTGAATATTTTGTGCCAAGCCCTTCTATCCTGCATAGTTTCTTTTGAGAAATCAGCTGCCAGTCTTATGGTGTTCCCTTGTAGGTAAATATCTGTTTTTCTTTTGCTGCTTTTAATATTCTTTCTTTGTATTTAACTTTCGGCATTTTAATTATGATGTGTCTTGGTCTAGGCCTCTTTGGATCCCCGATTTTTGGAATTCTCTGAGTTTTCTGAGGTTTTATGTCCATTTCCTTCACCATGTTAGGGAAATTTTCCATTATTTCTCAAACAGCTGTTCAGCATCTTGGTTGTCTTCAGTTATGCTGATCAGATGAATATTTGAACCCTTAATAGTGTCCCATATGCTCCTTAAATTGTTTTTATAGTCTTGGCATCATTTTTCTTGCCATTCTGATTGAGTGCCCTGATTGGATTTCCCATCCTCTAAATAGGGCATTTGATCCTTTTTTTTATTCACTGTGTTTATTCCTTTGTTTATTTCATTTAATATACCTCTCATCTCAGACAATGTGTTCTTCATTTCAGAATGGTTCTCTTTTATAATTTCCATTTCCTTTTTTATGTTTTTTTTTTAATCTCTTTGTTGAAGTTCTCACCGAATTTATCTACACTTCTCTAAAGTTTATTGAGCATCTTTGTAACCAGTGTTTTGAACTCTGCATCTGTTAGATTACTTGACTCCATTATATCTGGATCTCTGTTCTGTTCTCTCATATGGTTTATGCTTCTTTGTTGTCCCATTTTGGCTGCCTCTCTGTGTCTGTTTCTATGTACTAAGCAAAGCTCCTAAGTCTCCCAGTCTTATTAGTGTGGATTTGTGAAGCAGATGTCCAGTGGCACAGTTCTAAGAGGGATTCAGCTGCAGGCCAAATTTAGCTCAAGCCTGTGCCCCTCAGGGGGTACCTATTAAGATTCAGCAAGCAATCCACAGATGCTGTGCTTATAGGTGCCTCTAAAGACCACACCAGAAACTGAGGTCAGCAGCTTCCAGTGTGAGTCTAGGCGCTGCTCGGCAAGGAACACCTGACTCGCTGAGGTGATACCAGGATGTGGCTTGGGCAGGGGCTCTATTGAGCAAGGCTGGATTTCAGAGAATCCTCTGGGCAGAGTGACCTCTGTTATACAGTTTGATGATGTCATGGCTATGGCTGTGGCTGTGCTGTGTCCGTGCACTGGTATGGGGGAGGGCACAACAGGGAACAAGTGCTTCTGTATTTGCACTCACCTTGGCTCCCACTCTTACAATGTCTTCCTGTAAGTCCCTGGTGTCCCCTGTGCACAGCTGAATCATTATTGATGCTATCAGAGTGAGCAGGTCCATCACCGCAAAAATCTGCTCATGGATGCGGCCCCTTTAAGAGGCTTCTGCTGCTTTTGCAGCCTCTGTCTCACTCAGCTGCTTGAGACGGGCAGCCCCATATCCTGGCCCCATCTTCCCTTATGCCATTGCAGGGTGATTTCCTGGACTTCTTCCTAGCTGTATGGTTTGTTCATCTAGATCCCAGGTGACTTCCTTGCTACTGCTCCTTGTTTCCATCACAACTTTGATTTGGTCACCACAGAAATGAACAGAGCCTCTATCATCTACACTATTTTTTTTCCTCCCACAGAACTTTGTGCTTTTGAGTGGCCTGCTGCATAGCAGCATTATCCCTCAGGTGGAAGAGAGGTACAGTTGATTGTCACCTGGACATTCTGTATTTGAGACTTTGCTACTCCCTAAAATTCATTCATAACCCCAAAATAAAAATACATGGTGCTTTTTGGTCACTTGTGGACATGGGAACAACAGTGAAAAACTTGAGTGATCCAATGTGACTGTCCCCAGGTGAAGATGAACAGGAAGATGCTCTGCCTTCTTGTTTCAGCTCTTATAAATAAATGTCTCATTCTCTAGTGTAATGTTTTTCACATTTTTGTGCTTTTTCATTGGTGATTTCACTATTAAAATGAGCCCCAAGCATAGAGCTGAAGTGTCTAGTGTCCTAAGTGCAGGAAGGCTATGATGTGCCTTACAAAGAAAATATGTAAGTTAGATAAGCTTTGTTCAGGCATCAGTTACAGTGCTCTTGGCCATGAATTTATTGTTAATGAATCAACAATATATTAAACAAGATGTCTTTAAACAGAAACACACATAATAGAAAGTAATGTATTGATCAGTTGAAAAAAATGTTGTGACCAAAGGCTTGCAGAAACCTTATTGTGTATTTCCCCTAGGTGAAAAGGTTCAGTATTTATTAATTCAGTGTTTGCAGTGACTTTATAGAATGTAACCACTGTAATACACATCAACTGTACATCTCTTCCTGCCCTTATAATTCTATACCCTGCCCTCAGCCCTTAAGGATAAAGCATGCAGCTTATTATTTCTTGGATCTGTTTTTTTTTTTTTTTCTGGAGACTTCCACTTGACAAATTATGAATATCATGTAGTGTTAAATTCAGCTTTTGAAAACCCAAAGTCATCTTCAGGGTTTTTGTTTCAAACATTGAACTAGTCTTTAATCAGATGGAGAACTCGGCTTTTCTTCAGACTTCTCTCTGTAATATTTTCAGAGGACATAGCAAATGTATAAGACATGTTTCTTTTTTATTTATGAGGCGTTCATACAATGTGGAAAAATACAAGTCACTGTAGAACTTAGAAGAGAATGATTTATTGGGCATTGAATTACACAACATTGTAAATCTAGAGAAAAATTATTAACAATGAGACTTTGAAAGCTGAAAGCTTGTATTTAGCGAACTACTTTCATGCAAGCAAATCATTTTATAGTCTCCAATGTAGAAAACTTTGAATGTGCTGATAGAAAGTAAACGTTCACTTACAAATTTCTGTAGGGTAATTTACGATCTTAATCCTTATTTTCTTAGTTTTATCTCTCAAGAGACTTCCTGAATAAGAAAGTTTGGTAGGCATTAAGTAATAATTATTGCAAAACACTGATAAAAAACTGAAACGTCAAAATGCACAACTCATCATGAGTTTTTGGAAGTTAACGATGGAATTTGATTCATTCTGTATTCTTTAACTGTGTTAATGCTGTGTTTTCCTGCATTGGTGTTACCTCCTGTGATTTTTAATAATGGTGTTTCCTCCATTATTCATCTTTTCCCACTTCCTGGAAGTAACACCATTATTAAAAATCACAGGAAAATGTTGCACAGTAGATTCAAATGAAAGTGTTGCCTCATTTTGAAGTTTCTTGACTCCCTCTGCACTGACCCTCTCTGAGCTGAAAGTGGGGCTGCTCTTTCCCAGCCTGGAAGATCTCAGCAGGGGTGGTGGGACAAGTCTCTCTTCTGGAGGCTGAAGCAGGCCTAGGAGTCCTCACTGTGCCCCACCAACTTTGAAGCCACTGTCCTTTGTCTCATCCCTCACTGTCATTGTTCCTTATTCCTGATCCTAATCAAGATCTTAGTCAAAGGTCTCACAATCCTCATTTGTCATCATGGGGACCCAGACCCCAGCCAGTGGGTAGTGATTAAGTGAAACGATCATGGAGAGATGCTTTACAAGAGCAGGCCAAAGAAAGAGTTCAGGTGAGAACATTATCTTTAGTGAGTAGTGAATTGTGTACAGGTAGACTGGGAAATTGTTTCCTTTGAGATTAGAATAACATGTTTCCTGAAACACATAAACAATGAGCAGATTTCTTGAAGAGATCTCCTTACTGAACAGTGTGTATTTACCTGCCAAATTAGCTTAGCGATTGTCCTTATTTACCAGGTGAAGAAAAAAACCTGGTGGAAGGGTGACTAGGCATTAGGAATGGGAGAGATGATTTGGCTAAAGAATTATAACAACCACTGACCATTAAACAACTTCATTTGCCTTTGTATTTTCAGTGTCTCATTTCCTCCCACGTTCCCTCTTAACCCTTTACTCCCACCTCAACCTTGTGCTCTAAGCGCTGGAGCTCGCTAAGAAATGGGTTGACATGGTCATGGTATTTGGATGAGGGATCCTGGAGCTTCTGATCTTGATCTTAATTAGCCACCCTTCTTGATGAGATCCTCAGGCGACATATGTGCACAGAGAATAGTGACTGTTGATGGCTCTTGCTATTAAACCTTGACACCACATTCAACTGTGGGACCAGGAGAGCCCCTCCACCGGACCATGTGGAGAACTCCTTTGGTAGAAGGAAGAACCCGCCAGAAACACCACTTCTGTCTGAAGTGTACAGCAAGGCTGGCAGGTTCCAGGCTTTCTCTGGGAGTGTCTCCAGTCCTTGTTCTAGCTTACCTCACTACCAGATGGGAACTAGGGCTTGGGAGTCACACAGGAACTAAAAATCTCCTGAAAATAGTGTCCTTCCCAATGCAGAGCAGAGGCTTACTCCTCACCATTTGTTCAGGACTAACTCAGCTCTGGGAGATGGCACTATTCATGGAATCCTTGAGGTGATGTCATTGTGGGGACATTGGCCAAACTCTCAATACAAAGGGTTGCATATTGTGAGGGAGTATAACTACATTTAAATGGGCAAGCCCTGCTTTTGTCATGCCTCTTCCTAGGTCACTGAAGGGATGGGCCACCAATATTGAGAATGATAATTTATGGGAGACCATGGGATTTCGTTGTTTCTAAATCAATAGTGGACAGTTGTCAGTGTGGTGGTGGTGGCAGCAGCGGGGGCTGTGCAGGGGTGGGTAGGTGGAATAGCCGAATGCATGTAGAGGAATCTTTCTGATTTCAAGCTGAACTGTGAAACAAAGAAGGTAGTGACTGAAAGTCACAGGTACACTTTTTTTTAGGATATGAAAGATAAATACTTTTGAAGGCAGAGAAGAGGGATATTGCAAATACCAGTAAAAGATGTAATAATGAACAGGATGTAGCCCAGGAAGAGGCCAGAAAGAATAGAATTGAGAACAGGTGGAAGGAAGCGAAAGGACACCTAGGCATCTCTGGACATCCCAAAGGTATTCACTATTACCAATAAAAGCCACTGTGTTTTGAAGGCTAACCGGGTGCTAGATGTTTTTCTTATACATTCTCATCAAATGTTCACAGCAGCTACTTACATTTTAAGATGAGAAAGCTGGAGCTTAGAGCAGGTTATTCAGGTGGTGCATGGGGGAAGAGGGATGTCAATCCCAAACAGTGTGACTTGCAGGATCTGTTTTACTGGAGTCTTGCTACCAAAAGTGTGGTTCTTAAGATAGCAGCACCTGGAAGCCTTTTAGAAATGCTCACTCAGGCCTGAACCTCAGATCGAGTGGAACAGACCTTCGTTTTAACAAAATCCCCAGGTGGTATGTATACATGTCGAAATCTGAGAACTCTGGTCTGAACCTCTAGCTCCTGCTTTCCCTGGAGTATAGGATGTTGGCTTGGCTGTCTGTTAAGTCAAAAAAGCAGGGTGAAGGCAGAGGCTGGAAGATGAACTGGAACAGCAGTCATAGGAATAGGATGGACTGTACTAAGAAGAAACTTCTTGAAGGTTATACCTGTTAATTTACAGGTTAAAGCTAGACTGGTTAACAGCTTCATTCTTCCAGAGAGAATGCCCAGGTAATTTGGGTTGACTCTGGTGGTTCTAATAGTCTCAGCTACCCATTCCCTTGGGAGTGTCATAGCAGGGCTGGCTGATCAAGGGACTTAACGTGTCTTCAGCATGTCCTGCTTTTTCACAGCTCAGTGCTGTTTGTACATGCAATTCCATCTCTTTACTCTTTGTCTGACTTGTCCTTTAAAACCTCCATTTGAGAGCTGTCTCTTCTGAAAAGCCTTCTCTGACAACCCCAGCTCTAGTGAGATTTGAGGCCACCACTCTCAAATCTTGCCACCCTACAGGGCTGTGGCTGATATGTCATCTTAGAAGGACTTAGCATGGTCCTGGCACATAGTATGTGCTCAGTAAACACTCGCATCTGTTATTAGCCCCAGAGGTGGAATAAAGATAGTTGAGTGTAGTTGAACACATGATTAAAAGGAAGTGGTATCAGTTAAAGGGGCAAAAATAAGCAAAGGTCCTAGCAAGAGCCTTACCGAAGTGGTAACTAAGTTTTCTCTGCTGGGAAGGGAAAGGCGAGAAAGCAAAAGCAAGGTTTTGGAGAGGTTTTGAATGGCTTTGCTTGCAACAAGGTCAGTTAGAAGGTGAGGAAGAAAAAAGTAATCAACAAAAGAAACTAGCTCATGCAAAGTATTCTAATTTTTTAAAAGTTTTTTTTTTATTATAGCTGATATAGGAGTTAGGACAAATTTATGATATGATAGAATTTTCTTTTTAGGTTACAGATATGTCTTTGTGTTATGTTGAAGATTTTATGATCAATGTATTATAGCTACCATTTATAACATTTTATAGTACTGGAAGCCTAATTTTACCATTTGAATAATTATTTTTATACTATTATATCTTTGCTTCTCTTCTATTAATTCTATCTGTAATTTATTTCAAATCAATTTTTTTAAACAGACATGTAATAGACTATTATATTATTCTTCCTGTGGGAGAATATGATCAAATTTCTTATTTTAGTTTTTAAAAATTCCCTAAACATATTACCTGGAAAGCACTATGAACAATGCTTTTGAGGGATCCAGTTATGAACCAGAAATTACCTTGTCCTTTAGGGAGCAGACAGCCTAGGAGGGGAAATATCATGGGGAGAAATGACTATAAACTCAACAACATAAGTCATGCCATAAGACAGGTGGGATGGTATGCTTATTGAGGGAGAATAACTAGCTTTTGGCTGGTGGTGGGAATAGGGGATAACAGCACCAAGGCAAAAGTTCAACTTGACCTTGAGGCTGTGTCTGGGTCTGGTAGGAAGAAATAAGGCAAAAGGCATTCTAGGTGGATACAATAGTATATGAAAAATAAATTTTTACTTTCTCAACACAATGTGGTTAAAAGAAAAGACTGCAAGATGGTTCCATCTTTAGATAAGTTTAAATATCCTTAAAAAGGAGACACTACCATTTAATGAAAGATAATGTTTAATGTATATTATTTCAGTTAGTCCTTACAAAATCCCAATGCAGTAGGGAGGTATTGTTATCCTCATTAATAAATAAAGAAACCAAGGTTCAAAAAAGTGAGTCATTTTGCTCAAGATTACATAGCTACTATATGATAGTACTGGGATTTAAATATAGATGTCTGATTCCAAAGCTCATGACTTTCCACTTCTGTTGCCTTGTTGTGGACCTGTTCACAGATTGACATTCATTCATTTATTCATTCCACAAGTAATTTATTAAGTATCTAACATGTCCCAGGCACTGTGCTAGGCACTGGAGATACAGCTGTGAGCTACAGTTGTAATCTTCCTGGCAACAGAGCCGTGCTGTGCCTTGTTCCCTGCTAAATGTATGGGACAAATGGAGAAAAAACACCTTGACATTTCTGGCACATTAAGGTTTCCAATTAAATGTAAATTTAGAGGACTAATTTGCTTTATTAATCTTACCAAATATCTTAACTGATTCTTCTCATCAAATAATTAGAAAAGGCACAATGCTCACTGAGAAATAATAGATGGAAAAATAGAGAATATTTAGATGTCATAGTTGGAAGACCTACAACTTAAAATATTTTATGAAAACGTCAGTGTTACAGTTGATAGACCTGAGTTGATAGCCCAGGAATATTCTATACATAAGCTGTGCAGACCATGATACAGATAAAAAGCCATGTAAATGTTTGAAGGTGGAGTGGGGGATGGGAAGATTGACTTTGTGACAACCAGATGAAATTATGTGGTCAAAAATTTAATCTACAGGCCTACTTATTAAAAAATTATTTTGAAAATAGTGAGAAGCACAAAAAGTAAAGAACCATCCATATTATCACCAATTTAAATACACACACATATATTTCTCCATTTTTTATATATGAGATTCCCTCTCCCTGAGAACCAACTCCTCCAGCTCCACCCAGAAGTAGCCACTATTAAAAGTGTGGAGTTTATCCTTCCTGAGTGGTGACTCAGGCCTTACTCATAGTGACAGATCCATTTAAGTTTCTACATACAATTTTTATTTTATTTTATTTTTTTACAAAAATAGGGTCATTACTCTATTTCAATTTTTCTGCCATTTGCCTTTTAAAAAAATATATACCTTTGGGCCTATTAATTAATTTTTCTCAGACTTTTAGAGACCATCTATAATTTTCTTCTACAAGGGCATAAACACCAATAGGGTTATCAGCAAATTGTAGGGAAGGCTGTGAATGGGACAATATTGTTCAGTATGTGAAGCCTGGGAGTAAAAGAGAAATATTTTGACTAAAATACTACTGGAGACTCTAAAGAAGTTATAGATTTGCTTTTTTTTAAATTGAAGTATAATTGACATACAACATAATATTAGTTTCAGTTGTACTATAACATAATGATTTGATAATCGTATACATTATAAAATGATCAACACAGTCTAGTTGCCATTCATCACCATACAAAGTTACAAATTTTTTTTTCATGTCATGAGAACTTTTAAAATTTACTCTTTTAACACCTTTCAAATATGTAATTCAATATTATTGACTATAGTCACTATGTTGTACATTACCTCCCCATGACTTATTTTACAACTGGAAGTTTGTGCCTCTTGACCCCCTTCTTCATTTCATTTCCCTCCAGCCTTCCTCCACTCTGGCAATGATCAGTCTGTTCTCTGTATCTAGGAGTTTGATTTGTTTTTGTGTGTTTATTTGTCTGTTTTCTAAATTCCACATATATGTAAAATCATATAGTATTTATCTTTCTCTGTCTGACGTAGTTAAATTAGCATAATACCCTTGAGATTCAACCATGCTGTTATAATTGGCAATAATTTATTTTTATGGCTAGATAGTATTCTTGTGTGTGTGTGTGTGTGTGTGTGTGTCTGTGTGTACATACACATCTTCTTTATCCATTCATCCATGATGTAGACTTAGGTTGCGTCCACATCTTCAATGTTGTAAATAATGCTGCAGTGAATGTAGGAGTGCATATGTTTTTTTGAATTAGTATCTTCATTTTCTTCAGATAAATACCCAGCACTGAACTTGCTGGATCATATGGTAGTTCTATTTTTCACTTATTGAGGAACCTTGATACTGTTCCCCATAGTGGCTAAAAAAATGTACGTTTTCACTAACAGGGCACAGGGGTTCCTTTTTCTCCATGCCCTTGCCAACACTTGTTATTTTTTGTCTTTTTGATAATAGCCATTCTAATAGGTGTTAGGTGATACCTCATGTGGTTTTGATTTCAATTTTTCTGATGATTAGTGATGATGAGCATGTTTTCATGTGCCAGTGAGCCATCCATATATCTTCTTTGGAAAGAGTCTATTCAGATCTGCCTGTTTTTAATGGAATTCTTTTTTGTAACTGAGTTGTATGAGTTCTTCATATATTTTTGGATATTAACCTCTTATTGGATATGTGATTTGCACATATCATCTCCGGTTCAGCAGGTTGCCTTTCATTTTGTTGGTGGTTTACTTTGCTGTGCAGAAGCTTTTTAATTTGATGTAGTCCCACTGGTTTATTTTTGCTTTTGTTGCCCTTGCCTTTGGAGTCAGACCCAAAAACCATTGCCAAGACCAATGTAAAGAAGTTTATTGCCTGTGTTTTCTTCTAGGATTTTTATAGTTTTGGGTCTAACATTCAAGTCTTTAATCCATTTTGACTTCATTTTTGTGTATGCTGTAAGATAGTGGTCCAGTTTCATTCTTTTTTATGTGGCTGTCCAGTTTTCCCACCACCTTTTATTTACAAGAGACTGTCCTTTCCCTATTGTATATTATTGTCTCCTTTGTCATAAATTAATTCACCACATATGCATTAGATTTGTTTTAATTGTTTTAATTGCTACCCAATTCTCCTTACTCTGTGAACTTGTAAGAATCCACCCACAGTTAAAGTCGGATTTGACAAATTGTGAGAAATTGTTATGAGGATTACAATTCTTTGTTTCCCAAGTGCAAAATGCTTCCAAGATATTTCATATAATATTGAATTTTATTTAAATACCTCAACAAGGAGAAAAAATCTAACCACATAAGACTAGAAAGCTTAAAAGTCATTATCCTATGAACACACCAAAGAGTACTTAAGAATGATATAAAATGGGTTCTATACTGTTTTTCTCTGAACTGAAGCAAGTGTCATGTCTTTGTTATGTTATGTTTAGGCTGAATTAATTATATAGAACAATAAAGTCCAAAACATAAGTGTAATAATGGTGTGTATGAATTGCCTGAATTATTGAAGTGATTGTCTGCCTCTACTTCATTTGCTTGTAGAGTTCTTCTGAGGAGCCTGGTAAAATGATCTGAAAGTTGTTTCTAGGTTTGACATTTTTGCGTGCATTACTCCACTCAGCATTTAAAATACAGTATTACATTGGTCTGCTTTGTGTTTCTTGAAGGACTTGTCTTTTATGGCCTCAGGGCCTTTGTAAATACTCTTCCTTTCGCTGGACTGCTAACATTCTCCCCATCCTCTCAGAGTAGAATAATGGCTTGTCAACTTCAGGTGTCAGCTCAAAGGCTTCCTCTTTGGAGAGCCTTCCAGGATAATCTCACCTAGAGCATCTTCTCCTCCTAATCACTCTCTGTGGTATCATCTGATTTATTTCCTTTATGGCACTTGTCACATTGTGTGATTATCATGTTTGTTTGCTTATTCCTGTGCCTTGGCACATAGTTGACTCAGTAAATACCTGTTGAGTGAATAAAGGGCTTCATTGGTCGTTTTTTCTGTTATTCACTCATTCCTTTATTTGTTCATTTAGCATCAGACACAGGGTGTGTATCTACTGTATGCAGGTCACTATACTGGGCTCTAGAGTGGCAATAAGATATTGCTCAACAATAATAATCTCATTTTTCATAAAATTGATGCTTAGTCCTTTGGGTACCAAAATTTACTTAGAAGTAAATATTGGAAATAGGTATGTAGGTGGGTGACAAAACAGTAGTATATTGGATAAAAATCTTCTTTTAATATATCACGTGTACATCCCTTTCCTTAGCAGAAAGACCTAGTCATGATATGTCATAGCTCTCTTTGTAAAGGTGTTCATATGGTGTAGTTTTTTATACACGTTTTAGCTTTTTCTCTGAGCTCACAGAGATCCTACTTTCTCTGCTATAACTGAATCATTTGCTCCAATGATGGCCCCTTGTCAGTTTTTAGATATAGGTGTGCTAAGTCTAAGATCTCCTAAGAAGATATTTAGCATGATTGTTCTCATCATGACTGTGCCATCCCAGTTCTCCTGCAGTGAGTGATAACTGATGTTATCAAATATGACCTTCATTCTCCAAGAGATAGTATGATAGGAGATTTTTGGAAAATTCCATTTATAAAGTTAAATATTACAAACCTTTTTATCTTGTTATAATATCACCTATGTTGTTTCCTTTAGTAAAATCATTTTTGTGAGAAGTATTTTATATTAACACGGTATTGCTCAGATGACCTTGAACACTATCGTTGTAGGAAGCAGCTATTATCTATGCCTGGGGTTGTCAGAAAGCAAAAATTCAAACCATCTTCTGTGTAGGAAGCTCTTTCCTGGGTCCTGTATTTGTGCTATTGTTTCTATACTTCCACCTTAATTCCCTTCAGAAGGCATCTTCTAATAGTGGCAATGTCAAACATTACAAAATTTCATATGCTTATTTGATGGGGATTTTGCTTCTGGGTTTGTTCCTCTGGTAAGAAAATAAATTCTCTTCTTCATATCCAAAATTTAGGTTTACTTTTGAATAGCTATATTTTTGAAATCTGTGTCTAGAGTTTATTATAGCTGGTATTTTACCTGCTATTTCTCTCTATTCTCTTTCATCCATTTTACAGGAAATAGATCAGAGATGCCAAGTCTTATCAGTTCAGTGCCTTTCCTCACATCACAGCTCTCTCCTGCTTCTTTCACTCATCATGGTCAGACACTAATGACTCCAACCAAGCAAATTTTCCATGTATGTGAAGTTTATTCCATTAACTACCAAAACTTTAAAAGAATTATTATTTTAATTACTTTGGAAATACAGTCCACAGTTCCCTCATTTCTTACATACACCGTGCAGAGCACACCTATCCTTACTGAATCAAGGCCAGCCCAGGGAACCTCTACAATGTCCGAGGCTAGAAAGCTATGTTTTGGAGGCTGGTGAGGTCACCAGAACTGTCTCCTTGGTACCAAAATACTATTATTTTTCTCTTGTCTTAGCCTACCACTGTCAGCTGCCGTTTACTGGGACATCACTGGATCTTTGTGGCTTCTGATCTTTGTCCTCATTATAAACACAATTGGTTGAGTTAGGGCCCAAGTGTACTGCCACCTCTTCTATAGAAAAAAGTCCCCCGGCTGATCCTCTGTTCAGTACTTGGGCCCTTGTCTTGTATGTTCTTGCTCTAGTTAGGTTCTGGGAGGTAGGAACCTAAGCCTAAGAGGTCTGATAGGTAAGACCTCTGGCTAAGAAGAGAGGGAGATCTCATCCTAAGTTATCATTATATATTCATAGCCTTTAATGATGGCCTAGCTCAGGACTATCCATTTTAGTTTTTCAACTACTGTGTTCCCATAGAAATCACAGGACCAAGTCTCTGAAGATTTCTATTTGAGAGCAAGACTCCATGTTATTTTAAGGAGAGATAATTTTTCAAATATTTCAGTAGGTAGTTTTTTGTATTAATGCTAAATAACACTGAAACGTAATGTAAAATCAGTCTTCATCATTTTAATTTCCCTCTTTCCAATAAATACTAGTTTAAGTCAGTATTTCAAAAAATGCCACAAGTTCATTCACTGGGGAAGCTTTGTGGCTCCTGTTACTCCTGATTGCAGCTGTGCTTAGTTTAGTGTTTTGATTACTATAAAATTCTGAAATGAAACAAATACGCACCAGCTTGTGAAATCATTTCAATTGCTTTCTTTAGTTGTTTTTGTTTCATCCATAAGGATATTTTTTGTCACATTTCAATAAATACTGGTGATTATGTGGAGTTTTGATGAGTGTGTATATGTAATAAAATAAGAAGAGAGAATTTAGATTCAATGGGGACACCACCAAAAAAAATAATAAACTTGCTTAATTCCAAAGTTTCAATTCTTTGATGATTTGATTGTAAACAGAACATTTTTAAAATTATATTTATAAAATGTGGAGTGTAACTTAAGCAAGAGTTGCTATTCTCATGTCAGTTACTTTTATTTTACACTGTATTTTTCCTTCTTGATGTTCTTGATGTTATGTTTTTTTAATCCCACTATATTCTATGATACTACTACAGTTCCAAACTTCCTTCTTCCTGGTGGCCCTGGTACCCTCTGGGGCCTTCTGTTTCCACTTAAGAGGCAGTGCTGGAGCACATGCTGGGAGCTGCTGGAACACATGAAGCAGAGCTGCTGGAGCACATGCAGGGGGGATGCTGGAGCACATGCAGGGTGGCTGCTGGAGCACATGCAGGGGAGCTGCTGGTGTAGCAGCCAGTGGAGTTTTGGGAAAGGGTATTAGGCTGTGAGTCATCTTCTCTGACAGCAAATTCTGAGTCCTGGTGGAGCAATGTCCAGCAGACTCAGGGAAGCTGGAAATCAAGAACTCCCTGCCTGGTGACCTGAGACAGGATCCAGATGTGGCAGGATGTGCCAGGTGGGGCAGAAGAGCAAAGCTTCCTCACAAGGCTTCCCAGATCAGGCTGTTCTGAATTCTCATCAATGGAACCTTAAAATGCCAAGCAAACGGAAGTGTCATGATAATTAGGCTGACCCTAGGGAGTGCTTCCTGAGGCTTCCCTTGTGGAGAGGTGCTTGTTCCAGAGCTGCTCAAGCTGGGCCTGCTGCACCAGGAAGCAATAGATATGCTGTGCATTCTTTCAGAGTGGGAGTTTCATTAAATTCCGTGTAATTTAAATGTTTTAATAATGAAAGTGTGGATCTATTAATGATGAGAATACAAGTTTTTTTTGCATATCTTTTATATTATGTAAGAAAGCAGTGAAGTTGTTTCTTTCTTTTTCTCCCTCCCTCCTTCCTGCCTTCCTTCCTTCCTTCTTTCCTTCCTTCCTTCCTTCCTTCCTTCCTTCCTTCCTTCCTTCCTTCCTTCCTTCCTTCCTTCCTTCCTTCCTTTCTTTTTTGTAATACAGTTTATTTTTTAGAGTAATTCTGGATTCACAGAAAAAAGTGAGTGGAAAATACAAAATTTCCCATATACTCCCTGCCCCCACATATGTACAACCTCTCCATTACCAACATCCTGTACCAGAGCAGTACATTTGTCAAAACTGATTTATCACCCCTAGTCCATAGTTTACAGTAGGATTCACTCTCAGTGTTATACACTGTACAGGTTCAACAAATGTGTAATGATAATGTGTCCACCATTATAATATACAGAATAGTTTCACTGCCCTAATTATCATCTGTGCTTTACCTATTCATCTTATTTCCTCCCTGACCACTGGCCACCATTTATTTTTTTACTGTTTTCATAGTTTTGCCTTTTCCATAATGTCATATAGTTGAAATAATGCAGTATGTAGTCTTTTCATATTGGCTTCTCTCACTTAGTAGTATGCATTTAAGGTTCCTCCATGTCTTTTCATGGCTTGAAAGCTTATTTATAGCACTGAATAATATTCCATTGCTAGATGTACCACAGTTCATTTATCTGTTCAGCTACCCAAGGACATTTTGGTTGCTTCCAAATCTTTGCAATTATAAATAAAGCTGCTATAAACATACACGTTCAGGTTTTTGTATGGACATACATTTTCAGCTTAATCAGGTAAATACCAAGGTACGTGTTTGTAAAAACCACCAAAGTGGCTGTACCACTGTCTTCCAAAGTGGCTGTACCATTTTGCATTCCCACCAGCAATAAATGAGAGTTCCAGTTACCCCACATTTTTGCCAGCATTCAGTGTTTGTGTTTTGGATTTTTGGCATTTTAATAGATATGTGTATATCATTGTTATTTTAATTAGCAATTCCCTAATGACTGATGTGGAGCATCTTTTCATATGCATATTTTCTATCTGCATATCTTCTTTGCTGAGATGTCTATTAAGGTCTTTGGTCTATTTTTTTTAACTGGATTGTTTTTTGTTGAGTTTTAAGAGTTCTTTGTATATTTTTGGATAATGGCTCTTTATCAGATGTGTCTTTTACAAACATGTTTGCCCAGTCTGTGGCTTGTCTTTTTGTTCTCTTACATTGCCTTGTGCAGAGCAGATGTTTTTAATTTTAATTAAGTTCATCCACTCAATTATTTCTTTTATGGATTGTGCCTTTGGTGTTCTATCTAGAAAAGATGTTGCCAAACATAAGGTCATCTAGATTTTCCCCTGTATTATCTTCTAGGTGTTTCACAGTTTTCATTTTACATATAGGTCAAGGTTTCTTTTTTATGAACTTCTAGATTGAAGAATAATATATAAACAGAAAAGTTTTAAAATCATATTATTTGATGAAGTATCACAAAGTAAACATATTTGTAACTCTCACCCAGATTAAGAAATAGAAACAGTACCCCAGAAAACTCCTCTCAATCATTATTCCCTCTTTTACTGTTTTGACTTATAAAACTACACAGTGTTGCCTGTTTTTGAACCTTATGTAGATGAAATCACACAGTATGTATTATTTTATAGCTGCTTTCTTTTGCTTATTCTTACATTTCAGAGTTGAAATTTGTTGTATGTTACAGTATTTAATACATTTTATTACTGCATAGTCTTCCATTGCATGATTATACACCAATTATTTATTAATTTTAATGTTAATGGACATTTGAGATGGTTCCATTTGAGGCTGGTTCCATTATTTTAATGTTAATGGACATCTGAGATGGTTCCATTTGGGGCTGGTTCCATTATGTTCATGATGCTCTATGAACATTCTTGTATGTATCTTTTTATGCACATATGGGCACTTTCCTATTGGATATTTACCTATGAGTAAATAGATAGTATTACCATATTTCAAGTTTGTGCCTAAGTATCCCAGTTTATGCCTCGTCCTCTAGAGTAATGATTAATTGTTCACCCTTAAATTCTCAGAATTATCCTAGTTTAGACGGTAGACAAATATATCTTTTAATGAATAGAAGTTTAACATAGTCCAATAAGTGTTTCCCTGCCCCATAGTCATGAACATGGTCTCATATATTATCTTTGAGAGACCTTATTTTTCCCTTTTACATTTATTCTTTTATGTTAGCCTAAATAAAATAACCTTTTATATTTACTATTTCTGACACTCTTTATTATCCCCTCAACAATCATGTTTCTTCCTGGTATCATTTCCTTAAACCTGAACTAATTATTACAGCATTTCTTGTACTGCACATATATGGGCAATCAATTAATTGTCTTAGTTTTCCTTTGTCTAGAACTGTCTTAACTTTAAACTTGTTGTTCTATCTTCTGTCTCCACTGTTTCTCAGGAAAATTTAGCCATCATTTGGATCATTGTCCCACTGTGTATACTATGTAGTTTTTCTCTGGCTGCTTTTATCTTGGTCTTTTAGTAAATTATAGTGTACCACGGTATAGCTCTTTTTATCTCTGTCTTGTGATTTATTGATTTCTTAAACCTATAAACACATGTCTTTCAGTAAATTTGGAAAAGTTCAGTCTGTTTTCTCTCAAATACTTTTATCTCTCATTCTTTTTTTTTCCCACCTGGGACTCCAGTTACTAATATGTTATACTCCCCACTCCGCCCCCCAACTCGATTACTAGGTCACCTTTTTTTTTCAATCATTTTCTCTCTTCTTGAGATTGGATAATTTCTATTGATCTACTCTCATATTCCTGGGCTCTTTCCTCTGTAATCTCTATTCTGATAGTAATTTCATTTGTGATATTGTATTTTTCAATTCTAAAATTTCTGTTTGTTCTTTTTTCCCTATATTTTCTATTTCTGGCTGATATTACTTCTCTTTTCATTTGTTATGAGCATAATTTTTCTTTACCTCATTGGGCATAATTATAATAGCAGCTTCAAAATCCTTGTCTGATAATTCCAGCATCTGGGTCATCTCAGGCTTGCCATTATTTTTTTTATTTGGAGTGATTTGGAATTGTACTATGGTATATCACGGAGAGCCTGGATTCTGTGATAGTTTTCTGAAGTGTTGATTTTTTTGTTTTGCTATAGCAAGTAGTTAACTTGATTAGACTCACACTGTAAATACAAAGTCACCTGAGGTGGGTAGTAGCTCAAATCTCAGTTAAACATCAGCTGGTCTCAATGGAGTCTTTTCTATGCATGTGTGATTCAAGGTTCAGGCAGATATTTGGGCAGAGTTTAGAATTCCCCCTTTCTGGTTCCCTCTTTGCTAGAATTCTCCTTTCACTATCCAGTAATCCTTGTTGTCCCAAACTCTATCTTCTTAGGTAAGACCGATGGTGAGCTATCAGAGTTTGATCCTCCCATGTCGTTATGACTATGGCCTGCCCTCAAAGGAAGTTGAAAAGTTGGGAAACCCAACAGGTGTGGACTCTTTTTCTCCAAGTTTACATTCCCTTTCAAAATCTGCCTGCCTGTGTTCACTTTCCAGAGCCCTCGGGTTGTCATTTTTTGTCTAGAGTTTTTGTTATCAGTGAGAGAGCTGGTGGTTTAGTTTACTCTGTCTTATTGGAAGAGGAACCTAATTCATTTATATTGAATACAATTAGCAATATATTTATATTTCATGCTGTTATCTTACTATTTGCTTCTCTTTTCCCTGCATGTTCTATGTTTTGTATTTTTCTTCTCTTGGTTTCTATTAGTTTAAATATTTTATTTCAGCTCCACCTTCACTCTAGTAGTGTGTTAGCTATATACTGTTTAATTTTCTTTCATAACTAATAGAAATTTCAAAATTACTCTTATTAGTCTAATGTTAATACATTTACCCTTCTCCCAGACAATAAAAGGACCTTAGAATACTTGAATTCCAGTTATTTCTTTGCTAATTTTATGCTCTTGTTGTCATATATTTTAATTTCCTATATTTTTTAATGTCAAGACTTTACTATGCTTTTCTTTACACAGTATTCATTTTGATTTACTCATTTGTTTACCATTTCCAGTGATAGTCTTTATTTGCTCCGTCAGTGAGCTTCCATCTAATATAATTTGCCTTCTAAAGTAAAGATGTTCCTTTAGTCTTTTCTTTAGTGCCAGTTTCCTGGTGACAAATTCTCGCTGTATTTTTTTGTCTGAAAAGATTTATTTTATTATTATTTTTGAAATATATTTTTACTACTATAGAGTTTTAGGTTGGCATGTAATTTATTTCAGCATTTCGAAGATATAATTTCATTGTGTTCTACCTCCCATTATTTCTGTTAAGAAGTTAAATGTCAATTTTAGTATTATTGCTCCTTTAAAGCAGTGTATCTTTTTCCTTGACTATTTTTAAACATTTTTTACTTTGTATTCTGCTTTCAACTATTCTTCTATGATATGAGTGGGTATTGTTTTCTTTGTATTATTCCTCTTAGAGTTTATAGTGCTTCTTGAATTTGTGGCTTGATTTATCTCTTCACTATTGGACAATTCTCAGCCATGTTTTCTTCAACTATTTTGGCCCCATTATCTTTCTTATCTTCCTGGATAAGAGAAATATTACATGTACGTGAGACATTTTCTCTGTGTTCCAGATATCTCTTACACTCCTTATATTTTCCATACTGCTATCTCACACTTTAGTCTGGATCTTTTCTTTTGACATGCAGTCCAGTTTCCCAATTCTCTCTTCATCATACCTCATATCCTTAGAAATCCATTTATTTAGTGACTATTTTTAATTATTGTATTTTTCAGTATAGGCACATCTCATTTATTGTGCTTCACATCATTGTGCTTTGAAAATGTTGCTTTTTTTTTTTTTTTTTTTTTTTTTTTTTTTTTTTTTTTTTTTTTTTTTTTTTTTTTTTTTTTTACAAATTGAAGGTTTTCCCAACCCTGCGTCAGGCAAATCTACCAGAACCATTTTTCCAACAGCATTTGCACACTTAACATCTCTGTGTCTACTTTGGGTGAAGATGCTGTGAAGATTGTTGAAATGACAACAAAGGATTTAAAATATTACATAAATTTATTTTTATAGTGGCAGGTTCAAAAGAATTAACTCTAATTTAAAAAAACAAATTTATTTATTTAAATTAATTTTAAGTATACAGTACATTGGTTAGACATCTATAATGTTCATAAAACAAATCCCCCAGTTGCTCCCTCCCTCTCCTGACCCTCCACTTAGCCATCACATTAATACTAACTACATTTCCTCATCCATGTTCCCCATGCCCAACTATCAACTACTAATTTGTACTTCTTTAACCCTTCACTTCATTCTCCCAGCCTCCCAATCCCCCTCCCCTCTGTCCATCACCAAATTGAAATTAACCCTAATTTTGAAAGAAGTTCTGTGAGTACAATGTTATCAAATAGCATCACATGCTGTGGATAAATTGTTCATGAAAGGAAGAGCTAATCGATGCAGCACACTTAATTACTGTCTTATTTTAGGAAATTGTTACAGTCACCCCGACCTTCAGCAACCACCACCCAGATCAGTCATTATCTTTGAGGCAAGACCCTCCACCAGCAAAAAGATTATGACTTGTTAAAAGCTCAGAAGATAGTTAGCATTTTTTAACAATAAAGTATTTTTTAAGTAATAAAAAATACATTGTTTTTTTCTGACGTACTGCTATCACACATGCCTTAAAAATATTGTTAAAAAAATGCTACACTTACAGTACAGTGTAGACATAATTTTTATGTGTATTGGGAATCTAAAATATCATGTGACTTGCTTTATTGAGATACTGGTTTTATTGAGGTGATCTAGAACCAAATTTGCAGTATCTCTGAGGTATTCCTGTACTAAAGTTTTCACTTGAATCGTTTCTATAGTTTCTAGCTCTTTGTCAAATTTTTGTATTTTCTCTTTTAATTCTTTGAATGTATTAACTGTGGTTATTTTAAAGTCTATGTATGATAACTCCATTGGATCTTCATGTGTTTATTAAATTATTTTCCCTTTTTGGTGTTTGGTCAGTTTTTATTTTCATTTTAACCTAGTTATTTTTTACTGAGTGTTGGACATTATATTTTAGCAGATTTAGAAATAATTTGAGACTCCAAATGATGACATATTTCTCCAGGTAAAATCTACCTTGCTTCTAGTTGGCAGCTGGGCAAGGAATAAGTGATAATAATTCAATCAGTGATTGAGGTGTTTCAAAGAACGGTTTCATCCTCTGCACAGGTTAGTATATTTTCAAGTCAATCTTATTCCTAGGTTGCAACCCATTGGTGTCTCAACTGAAAACCTAAGGTATTTATCAAGATTCTCCCTTGTTAATGGGCCCTAAAGTCCAGTTTTATCTTTACATCTCTATGAATGAGATGGATGAAAGCTCTGCTCAACTTGTATGCTGCTGCTTTTCATATTGTCAATGCCTTTGAGGGGATATGGGCACCAAAAGCCACATTCTTGCTTCTTACCTTCCTCTCTCCCAGATCTTGGTCTGACAAAGTCTCATTACATCGTGATCTAATACCTTCAAAATAGATATTTTTAAAGCATATTCTGTCCAAATTTGTAGTTATTTTTTTTGTAAGAGAGTTGTTCCAAGAAAACTGAGGTTCAGAAAGGATTAGTAAGTTGCTCAGAATCATATAGGACCTGGAACTAGAATCTCCACGAAACTTTAAATGGAATATTTAAACATTTATGTATTTAAGTATTTTTTAAAACCTTTTAGACCAGAGAAATCTGGGGGTTCAAGCAGCTTACATCTACAACCATCATGATTCTTTGATTTTTACAGTTCATCTGTGGATAAGGTTGAGAACCACTAAGTTTAACTCTCTCATTTTATAAAACTGATACACAGAGGGGTGGTGTGATCTGTCCATGATCACACAGCTAGTTAATGTATGAGCTGGGACAGAACATAGACCTTTGCTCCTCGATTAAGTTTTTTCCTATACACTTCGCTGGCCTCTATTATTTTTTATTATTATGTAGGGCTCCAGACCTGCATCTCAGCTAAAGTATGACATCTTAATAGTCCAAGAGGATCCCTCTCATTTATAGGAAATTTTCCTCCATTATTTAATCATATATGAGTGTCACCTCCTACCTGTTTTTCCCTTCCCTCTTTCATACCTTTCCTTTGCTTCTGTGAATTTTTACATTGTCACCTATGCTTTTCTTTGGCTAGTAGGTAAGTCCACACTGAAAGACATATGTACTAGTAGAATGACTTCAGAGACCACTTAATTAGCCTGTCTTCTTTCATGGTTGGGTATATTATATAAGATTCTGCAAAAGGCTTTGGAATATAAGATGTAGAGGAAAATGATAAAATGAGACATTTAAGGAAAATTTTAAACTCGTGATTGGCCTCTTCATTTAAAAATAATTCATAATCTCTTCCAGAATTGCTGGAAAAGTCTTTTAACTCTTGTGGTTTATCTGCCATCTCTCAAGCACACTAGTATATGTATATTTATATGTTCTGATGTTAAATTATAAGCAAAATCATGAATTAGGAGTTGGGAATAAAGCTGACCACAAGTAAATTTATTTATTCCAACATCTCTTTGCAAGGCTTGAAAATATGGTATTGTATGCTTCTGGTTTTTCTTTTTCTTTTTTCTCTTTTTCGATGCTTCTGCTTTTAAAAAGGAAAAGCATTTTGGTAGTTACCAGGAAGAAACAGGGAAGCTGGGTGAAGTATCACTTGTCTGGTAGCCCGAAAACCTTGATTTTTATCACAGTGTGACATCTCATTTGAGTGTGACCTTGAACATACCATAAACCCTGCTAGGCCTTATTTGGCAATCTATAAAATGAAAAGGTTGAAGAAACTGACCCCTTGAGAGCTTTCCAGTTCCCAAATTCTTGGAAACTATCCTTCACTATGAGTTTAATGTCTAGAAGAGTATTTTGTAATAATGTAAGTGAGAACTTAAAGTAGTTCTTGATTTTGTGTGATATAAGGAAAAAAGAGAGGGTAAAGTTAGCTAATCCAGAAATTGACACTTGTGTGTTCATGTAAGCAAGTCAAATGATTTGGGATTATGTTTTGATGTAAGTTAAAGAAAGTGCTTATTCTGTCACAGTCCAGCTTGATTACAAGTGTAAGGCACATATTTAGTTTCTGGATCATTGTGGGACTCAGGAAGGATTTTCCAAAAGAATGAATGAGTGATTATGATAATAATACCTATTATTTATCAACGGCCTGCTATACCAAGCACTGGAGAAATATCCATGAATAATGTAGACCTGGCACCTGCCCTCTCCAGGGTGCATGTATTACTACCCTTTAGTTACACATGGGGAAAAAGAATTACAGTTTTGGTGTTATATTAAAAACCTTTTACCGAATAGCAGCATTGGCAGCTTTAGTTCTCCAGCAGCCTGCATTTTGTGCCAAGGAACAGAGTAATCTTCCATTTACCACAAAGACTTTTTCAGCTTTTTAATGATGTATTAAATTAAACACCCACTCACCAATGTCTGTGAGTCTTGATTATAGCAGATGGATTTTGGGTGCTGGGATGCATCCTGTCACAACTGATCATTTACTGTTTCTCTGATTGTGGTTAGGTGGAGCTGGCATCTGTCTCCTAGGGTCCTCCTACCCCTGACAGTTTGTGCATCTGGCAACAAAATTATTACATGATAAATATCATGATAGATGTATAAACAGAGGATAGGGGACAGCAGCTGAAAAAGTCTCAAATACATTTCAAGTATTCATTATTTAATTACCAAGTCCTAGTAAGGCAGTTGGTGTGTGTTAAAGGATCCAGCATCACTGGGACAGTTTTTCTCTCCCTTCAGCAAGAAATATGCTGATTTCTCCAGACCTTCAAAAGCACTAGGGATTATCATTGTAAAATCTTTGGAATTTGATGAGCAAAAGTGGAATCTAGCCTTGATTTGCATTTTTGGATTGCCAGGGAAGCTAAGCATTGTTGCATAATTTTTACAGACTATTTGCATGTGTTTTGTGAATTGCCTATCCTTTACTGTCCCATTTTTAATTGGGATGCTTGCCTTTTTAATAATTGCCTTATTAGAGCATTTTAAAACTCTGATAAGATGCCAAATCCTTTTCTACAACATTGCTAATATTTTTCACAGCTTTTATTTGTTATACTTTTTATATTTTATTAATAAAAATCTAACAATCATTTGCTTCAGTGTTTATGTCTTTGATATCCTTAGCAAGGCATTCTAGGCCATTAAATGATATAATTATTCACCAATTTTTTTCAACATTCTTCTCATGGGTTTTTTTTTTTTTAAAAAATTTAGTCTAGAAGTAATTTGGATATAGGTTATGATACATGGAGTTAATTTTTCTCCACATGTTAACCAATTATTCTATCATTATTGAAGTCATTGAATTGTCTACTTCTTCCCCACTGATATAATATGATACTTTTACTATTTTCTAAAGTCATACTTCCATGACAGCATGGTACCAGCAGAGAGATCAATGAAAGATAATAGAAAGCCTAGGAACTGCGAAAATATACATATATAAATAAAGTTTAGGAATATGGCAAATGTATGTTCCTAAACTTTCTGTTGATCTTTCACTGATGTCTTTGCTAAAACCACACTGTTAGGGTAGTTGTATCTTTGAAGTCTGTTGCTACATCTGACAGAGCAAAATACTCTTAAGTCTTCCTTGATAGTTTTGTTAGCTGTTGCTAGTAGTTATTCTATGTTAATTTGAGAATCATTTTACAAGTTTAAAAAGTTGTGCCAGGATATTTATGGCTAGTTTACACAGGTAGTCTGGCATGTAATTTCTTATGTAAAAGCACAGTTTCTGAAATCAGAGAGTCTGAATTCAAATTCAAATCAATCCATTTATTAGCTTGTATAGCAATTTTCTCCCTGGTGACTGGAATACAGTAGGTGCTCAGTAAACATGTGTTGAAGAAATGTTTGAATAAATTTATTCTTAAGTGTTTTTTGTTTTTGCGCTTGTGAATAAGCATTACTCTGCATCCTTGTCAGCAAATGGCATTGTGAGGTTTTTTTTTTTAGTCACTCTAATAGGTTTGCAGTGATACCCCATTGTTTTAATTTGCAATTTTCTAGTGACAAATGATGCTGAACATCTTTGCATATGCTATTTGACATCTGTATATCTTTGATAAGGTTTTTGTTTAGATATTTGCCATTTTCCAACTGAATTGTTTTCTTATTGTTTAGTTTTAGGGTATTTGTATATTTTGGATACAAATCTTTTATCAGATATGTGTTTGAAAAATTTTTCTCCCTAGATAGTCTCTTTTAAAAGCAGACGTTTTTAGTTTTGATAAAGTTCAACTTGTCAATTTTTTATGATCTTGCTTTTAGGACATCATTTTTAATCCCCTAAAATCTCATAAAAATAGAGCAATAATGTTAGTGAAGCATATAGCCCACAAACAGCATTAAAAAAGAACTGTCAGAGTATGTTTATACACTTCAAAATATGAGTAGTTGGGACCAAACCACTAACAGAAACAAGGACCTCTGCAAGAAGAAGTGGTTGGAAGACAGAAAGGCTTCTGGTGGTCCTTAGGGTTCGGAAGCCCAGATATTGTCTCTAAGCACACATCCCAAGGGGGTTGCCCCAATAGGAGCGATGTGTTAATTTGGGAACAGCCAAAAATAGAGACAGGCTCCAACTGGCAGACAATGAAGGCACATGAGAAAAATATGTCCATAAAACAGAGAAGAAATTAAAACCTAATATTTCACAATGACTTGAAAGAAATTAAGAAAATGCTTAGTTATGAAAGAACAGGATGAATCTGAATTAGAAAAACAGATTAAAAGATTAGGCAACAGAAAGATACTTTAAAAATTGATAACTCAGAAAAGAAGTAAAAGCAAAAACAAATGTAAGAAATAAAGGTCAAACTGAAAGAAATATAAGAATGAATAAACACTGCAGAAAGCACTGCAAAAGAAATAGAAGTTGAAGAGGAAGAAAAAAAGTGAAATGGGAAAGATTTGAAAGTGATGGATATGAAAGATAGGCAAAGGAGATCCATATATGTATGGGAGTCTCTGGAAAGTGAAATGAAAACTAAATCAATGGAATAGAACATACCTAAAGATAAAGAAAACCATCCTGGAAAAACATTGGAACCTATCTACCAAAAGGGTACATTATGTATTGGGAAAATTGAATCAGAACAAACAACACCAATACATTTTCTAGTAATATAATTGCCCTTAAGGAGAAACAAAAATCTTTTGGGGCAACTTGGCAAAAAGACCAAATTATATTCAAAGGAAAGAAAATCAGATTGGTATCAGACTGCTTAGTAAGCACTGCTTAAAGCCAGGAGACTCCAGAGGAACATGTTAAAGATTTCTAGATTTAGTAGATTTAGAAAAGAATAAGATTTAGAAAAGAAAAAGAAAAAGATTTGGGGGAAAAAAAAGAGCCAATTATTCTATATCCAGCCAAACTGATCTTCAGATACAAAATCAGAGACAAATTGTTTGGACTTGCCAAAAATCAGGAAATGAGTTTCCCTTTAATCCATTTTGAGAAGTCTTTTTATAGCCTATGTACCTGGAGAAGCTTTGACTTAAGAACTGGTGGTTGGTATGTGAGACCTTGGGTTGCATTAGCTTCTGTTCAAATCTCTGGTTTTCCTGGAATTCCATAAGTAGTGTTGGCCCAAAGACAGCTGTGAAAAGTAGTTCTATTATCCCTCAGTTAGAATGACATTTCTTCTTGGTTCAGGTGTTAGTCTTGATTATGGTTGTTTGGGTTGTGATTGTTTCATATCCCTCCCTTTGAGAAGTAACACACCATTACATATATAATTTATGTTAGCCTATTCTCAACCCAAAGGATTTATATTATCAAATCTCTTTCTAATATCAACAAGAGGAAGTAATTTGTTTCCAATGAGAAAGAGCACAAAAAAGCTTATTCAGCCTTGCAATTTTATTAGCAAAACAAACAAAAAAGGCGATTTAGTGGCTTACATAACTGAAAAGTCTAGAGTAGAAATGGCTTTGGCCAAGCCTTAATCTGGCAGATTTGTGAAATTACAAAGGATGTGATTTCTTTCCATTTCTTCACTCCACTTTCCACGGTGTTATGCTCATTCTCACATGGTATCAAAATATTAAGAGCAACAACCTGGTTATACGTTTCTTCCTTTGACAACCAGTGAGGGTAAAGAGGGTGAGGGGGAGAGAGTAACAGCTTTTTGTCAGCATTGCTAGTAAAATCTTTAGATAAAACTTTGGTCCAGCCTAAGTTTCCTGACTACCAATCACTGTAGCCCAGGAAATGAAATGTTTAGCAATATTAACGTAAATTCACATCTATAGAATCACATAGATTCCCAAACAGGGGTTAGTGACCTCTCGGGATAGAGAAGAGAATGGTGTTGGGAAGGCTATCAATAAAGGAATTTTTTTAAATGAATGTTGAATTTTATCAAAATGCCATCTTGGCATCTCTTGAGATGATCATGTGTTGATTTCCTCTTATTGATTTTAGTGAATCATGTAACTAGATAACCTAATATTAAATTAGAGGGACAAACCTACTTAGCTATGTCTTTGGAAATAACTGAGGTTCTGAAAGAATCAATTTGTTTCCCTTTTTCTTTTCTTTTCTTTTTCCAGCTCTTACATAGACTTTTCTGCCTCTCCTCAGTCTTATGAAACTGGTATCTCCAGAACTCTGTCTTTGGTCTGCTGCTCTGAATGATGGCATGATTTTAACTGCCTCTCTTCTCTGCTGGTGTCATTGTTCCTGAGCTTACTACCCCACAACCTGACAAGTTGGATGGCCCTGAGGTATCTCAAACTCTGAATGGCCAGTGCTTAACTCATCATCACCTATAAACTTACATGTTACAAGCTCCTATATTCTTAACATCCCCACCCCAAATCCTTGGACTTCCTTTTCTTTCCCTTCTCTTGCCCACACAGGTCTCAGTTGATTTTATGACTTATACCTGCCTCTAATTCATCGTCTTTTCTCTCCCCACTCCCTGCCACTGCTCCTAGTGCAGGCCTCATCATCTCTTATCTATACCAGTGGGTCTCAAACTTTAGAACCTGGAAGGCCAGTCAATATATTGCTGGGCCAACCTCAAGAATTTCTGATTCAGCACGTCTAGAGTGGGCTTGAGATTTTTCTGTTTCTAGTAAGTCCCATGATGCTAATGTTGCTGGTTCAGGGACCATATTCTGAGAACCGTTGGACTAAACAACCATAGCAGCTGCTTTCTGATCTGTGGTTTGCCAGTCTTCACCCCCTTAGTCTATCCATATTTTAACTAGAATGATCTAGCTAAATAAAGGCCTACCTTGGAGATACTGCAGCTAGGGTTCTAGACCACCATGATAAAGCAAGTCATAATCCTTTTGCTGGTAGGGGCTCTTGCCTTAAATTTGTAAAAAGCAAACAAACAAACAAAAACAAAATGGGAAAACACACATCCATGAAGCACAGTAAAACAAGGTGTGCCTGCACCAGTTGAACAGTGCTACCACCATGGCAAGATGGTGACCTGTGACCTGGCTCCTTCCCCCATCTCTAGCCAAATAATCTCCATCCACAGACTCACATTGCTTGTACTTATCCTTAGGAACTCTGTTCTTTGCTATTCCTTGTGATATTCCATAGGCCTAAAATGCCCCTTCTACTCTTTTCACCTGGCTCATTATCACTCCTCCCCCATCACTGAGTTCTGGTGGGGCTTCCTAGAAGCTTGCCTGAATTCACAGATGGTGCTAAATGCATCTTGTCTGAGTGCCCGTAGCACCCTGCAGGTGCCTCTGGCTTATTACTTAACCACAGTTATTGAATTGATTGCCGAGCATTGTGCTCTCTGATGAAGGTATTTTAATGCCTTGAGTATGGAAAGAGGAGAGCCTGAGATTCATCAAGATGAGTAGGTGGGCCAGCTTTACAGTGAGAATAAAAAGCCTCGCACTTCTGACAGGAGTATGTAATTCAGTTTATTCTCTGACCAAGAGAAGAGGAAGATCTGAGAAGATCCCAAACAGGTTGTAAGTTTGTATCATTTTTTAAAAGAAATATACTTTGGTTGAAGGGAAGATGGGCTTTTGGGACTTAATCTTTTGTTATGCTTGGGAGTTTTCTATTTTTTTTTCCCTCTGGCAGTAGTTGCATTTATTCTCTACCCCTTTCTAATTCTGTGGGTTTCTGGGAGGGAGGACGGTGCTGCCATGAAAGAGAGCCCTTCCTCAGCTCAGCCACATTCCCATAAAGAGGCCTCTTTCACTCTCATGGTACTTCTCTATTCTCTTCCCAAAATCTTAAATATTTTCCAAAAAGAAGAAATTACACTGTGAGTGTTGTTATATTGGCTTTTGATGTAAGCCATGGTGGAACCAGAGGACCAAGGCATTGGGGACTTTGTTAGGTAAAGAGAAGAGGTCACAGGACCCTGGGGACACCCTCCCCCAGTAAGCCCTGCTGGTCTCAAGGGGCTGTCATATATTCTGTGTTTCTATAAATGTTGATGTTTTCATTGTATAGTGCTTCACTTAGGTTTAACATCTTTAGGATATGAACTGTGCCTTTTATGAATAACTGGAAATAATTGTTTTTGCTCACTAAGTAAAATTCTTTTCAAAATGGTGGGCATTTGCATTTATCAGGTTCCTTCTTGTGAGTTACTTTTAAATAAGATTAGTTTTGAAATTGGAATCAGCTTTTGAGGCTGACTGATGCCCCTGATGTCCATGTGATCCATAGATTTGGGGATTGACAGTTATGTTTCACCTGTGTATGTGGCCTTGACACACCAGAATCAGGAAAGCAAGAGGGGTTGAATCTCTGGTATAGCACTAGATGTAGCTAAAAAGCCAGAGTTGCCTAGGGGCACCAGAGACCTAGTATGAGATTTTCCTGGAGCCAAAGCAGAGAAGATATTTGGTTATTGGTTCTCTAAGGCAGCTCTAGCTTATCAATGATAGAATTGAGGGCAGACGCAGCCTGGATAATTGAAAGCCACAGGATATCTTAAACTCATTTTTAGCAGATGGTTTCTGTCTCCTTGCCCAACAAATCTATTTACCAGAACTGCTGACCATGTAGCAGAATTGATTTGAATATCATCCCTTCCCACTTTCTTTCGTCTTCATTTAACGTTAAGGAGCAGGCATATAGCAGAATAGAAGAGCATCAGAAATGCTTGGGTTTTTCCGCAATCCTGATAATTGCCTCCCAAATAATCAGAAATCAACTGTTCTTTGCCTGTCCTCTATTATACAATGTAATTTTAAATATTTGAAGTCATCCAGCAATTTCTATTATCAGTAATACCCCTAATAAAAGGAAGGAAGTTAGCAGTTGGCTTTAAAATTCTCTGCTCTCTAAGTCAGGCTCTGGGTTCGACCTTTGGAATCTGGGAATGGTGTTATGTTTACACGCACTGGCCCAGTGACACTGGCTGAATTGTTACATTTATGAAAGCTTCATGCCTTGATTCTTGCACTGTATATATGATGTAAAGCCTTTTGACATAATCATAATATTGAGATGCAGTTAGAGTTTTTTTTTTTCTCTAAAGTGAATTATAAGGCTTTCTTGCTAGCCTCCTAGTACTTGCCATTTCATGGATTGTATTCTAGACATTTTCTTTCCATTTTAATACATAAGTGATATCAGGCTGGGTTCTTCTCTCATGTGTAGATGAAATGACTATATTGTTTAAAAGGTTCTCTTTCATCTGATGTTTGTGAGGAGAGGGATGACTTCTACATAAGACTCTGCTGGCCACATTTACCACTGGATCTAATGGCCCACCACTGTCTAGCCTAGTGCACAGCAACAGCTAGAGTACCTTCTCCCTCTTTCACTGGCAGCTGACATCACTGGCTATGACAGACATACATTCTGATCTCCCCACTTGCTTCCTCTTTCCCAGGCTTGTTATCTCCCAGTCATTTTAAAACTTTCACTTAAAATCTGTACATCATCCTAAGACCTTTCTGGAACAAATTGAGATGTAAGTGAATGTATGAGTGTGGCCTTTCAATTAAGGCAGGTCTGGGGGTAAGTCTGAACTCCAGCCTCTTGAGTGAGTTACTTAACCCTTTCTGAAGCTTTAACTTCTTTAGCTATAAAGAAGTGAGAGTACTATGACCATTACACAAGGTGACCATTACATGACATGATGTATGTGTGTGAGGGGGGGGGGTTTCATCATTCCTCTCCTGCCTTACTGAGGTACAGAACAGTTACTTATCTTGAGCAAAGTCTCCTGAGTCTCAGCCTAATTTTCCAGGATTTAATTTTACACAATTTCAGGGAAACTCTATCCATAGTCTGAGGAATTTTAAATACAGCACCTTGTCAAAGACTTTACTAGAAAAAAAAGTATATGTAGACTATACAGTAGCTACTGGTCAATTAATGTTAACCAGAAAATGGAAAATAGACTTTTTCAATAAAATGAAATACATTGAAAATTTATTTTGTGTTAAGGTATACAACAAACTAGAAAGTGTAATTCAGTAAGCACCTATGTACTCACTACTCATTGCTGAAAAAAATAGATTATAGATTATAAAAAAACAGTTCAAGTGCCCAGTATCCCCCTGACCTCTTTCCCTGAATACATCCTCCTCTCCACCAGCAAGACCATTTACCTCAACTGGGATCATAAGCATTTCATTGTACTGTTACATTCTTAAGCTATATTCAGTATTGTTTTTAAATATTTTAAAACTTCAAATGGTATTCTAAGGCATGTATGTATTTTAGGCTTTTTAACTTGATGTTTGTGAGTTTCATATATTTTGAAAGGATACCTTTGGTTGGTTCGTTTTCATCATTGTATGTTTCATTATGTGGCTATTCCTCAATATATTAGTTTTTCTGGTGATGTTAATGGCTTGTGGATTAGAATACTTGCACGTTTTGGTTATAAATCTCCAAATATTTACCATAGAGAAACACTCACAAAGGAGGTGAATTGTAGGATATGTACTTCATCTTTACTAAAAATCCTGAAATAATTTTAAGTGGCTGAACCAATTTACACCCCCACCAATAATGTGTGAGTTCCTGTGGCTGTACCTTCTTGTTCACGCTGATGTTTGACTTCTTAATTTTACCATTCTATGGATTTATTTTGATTCTAATCAAGGGATACTGTTTGCGGGGATGTGGAAGACTATATCTTCCTCTTGCCTAAATGATCTGGTATTTTTGGAAGAGTAGAAAAAACCCATAGGTATCTGGGTTCAGGTGTAATGGCTGAGTCTGGGTAGGTTTTAATATCTTCCACTAGGTTAGTTGCTCTGTTGATATTTGTTGAATAAATGAATGTATAGTAGCATCTGATAATAACAGAAATGTCTACTCAGAAGAATAGACTAGTGGTTCTCAACCCTGGCTACTCCTGAGGAGGTTTTAAAAATATTGATGTCTGGGCTCCATCCTTAGATATTCTGATTCTCTTGGTTTGAAATAAGAACCAGGCCCCAATACATTTTAAAGTTCTCAAGGTACTTCTAATGTGAGAACTGGATCAGAGAAGTGGACACAGGTAAATGAGGGGAGGTTTGGTTGGGCACTGAAATGACCAGGGCAGTGGAGTTGCCAGGAGGTGTTAGAGAGTGGCCATTATTAGAGCAAGTGAGGGCAGAAAGGTGGGTAGTACAGTCAGAATTCTCTCCAGTTTGGAGCATAATGGAAGAGAGGTGCCATGGGAGTTGGGGGAAAAAATGAAATCTGTCTTGACTCTGTTACTAAAATCTGTGTGATAGGCAGCTCAATTCAGTTCCATTTATTGAGCACCAGCTTTTTTTGAGCATCTTTCAGATGCTGGGGAAAGAGTGGAAAAGAGTCTATGTCCTCAAGAAACTCACAATCTTGCCAAGGAGAAAGATATTCAAAAGTAATAAAGTCAAGGCTATAAAGTACAGGAGGAATGCACTAGAAAGAAAATTGATAGTTCTGCTTTGGGCTCAAACAGCCTTCAGAGAATAGGGACATATGAGCAGGCCCCTGGGAATGAGTAAGTTGTGCTGAGCAAATGGGGTACAAAGGACTTTCCAGGTCAACCACTTTTCTTCCTGAATTCTCCATGTTTGAGGGAAGCTCTAAAACTCGAATCCAAGCAATTTAACAAAATTCCTGAAGCTGAAACTACTAAGAGCTGTGGCAATCGCCCCCAGAGAATGTGGTACAGTGACAGGTGAATGAGCCACCTGTACTACCTTCATTCCTCCCAAGATTTTCTTTCATCTGCCACCCCTGCACTAGGTGGTTTTCATATTGGAGCTCCCTCTTTATTGAAATGAGGCCAAGCTGTGTGGGGGTTGGGGTAATTTTTTTGATCATTGAGATACATTTTCTCCACTTGCTTTCACTGCTATAGTTCCCTTTCACAGCAGTGTCTTTGTTTTGTTTTTGATAAATTTGTTTTCAGAAAGTAGATAAATCAAATGTTTTTTCCCCCTCAAGTTATAAACCTGATCCTGTTACTATTTTACGCAACCTGCATTGTGTTTGGTGCTACAGAACAAAAAGGGAGTTTCTCTCCATTCTCTAAGGAACGGACCCCAACCCTCCCAGTCTTCACCTTCATCCTCTCTGATCCAGGTTCTCTAGATCTTGTTTTCTCCCCATTCTCCTCATGCTCTTGCATTCTTGTCTCCATGTCCTTGCTTATGTTGTTCCGTATGCCTGAAATTTCCTTCCCTAGCCCAGTCTCTTTGTCTTCCTATTCTTCATGATCTGCTTGTCTCTATGAAGCCTTTCTCAGTCTCTACTTTCAAAGCCAGAAATATTATCTCCTTTTAACTTCAAAGTCTGAGGAAAATGTCTATCAGAATTCTGTATCTTGCTAAAATATCAAACAAAAGTGAGTGATAGACATTTGCAGATCAACAAAGACTGAGTTTGCCACTTACAGACCCTTTTGAATAAAAAGATATATTCCCAATTGTGCATTCAAGGACATGTTGCTAGCTTGAGCTCAGCTAAGGTTGAAAGTATTTACACCATAAAATCAGCAAATGCTACAAGATAGGACTTTTTTTTCCCCCTAAAGAGCCAGTTTCTCTGAATGTGAATTAGTGACCCTGCTACATACACACACACACACACACACACACACACACACACACACATATACGTATATACATATATATACGTATATGTGTGTGTGTGTGTGTGTGTGTGTGTGTATGTATGTATATGTTGCCATGTACACACAAATATTTGACACTATAAATGTTGGATGATTAAAACTACTGTTGGTCATTTGTCCTTCCTCATTAGGCTGCTGGTGAAAGCCATGTGGTCAGAGAGGCTAAGAGCTTGTCTCTTTTTACACTGTTGTCCCATCTTCCTTTCCTCTCAGGATCTAGAATTTTGTTACCTATCACTCACCCCTTTCTTGCTTTTGTGTCCCTGGCAAACTTGGTCACTTCCTGGAATCAAGGCTAAAATACTAATTGAGGATCTGTGCATCTGCATTTGCTCAAAGTTCACTCTTTGAAGTAGAGAATCTTGGCTTGGCTACACAGACACCAGTAAATGGACTCCTGTTTCTGTTCATAATTGCTCTTACAAATTGGTGAAATGCAGGCAGTAAGACGCCTTTGTCAAACAACTCTGCCAACTGCTGTCTGAATTTACCTGCTGCAGATTTTCTTCTACTGATCACTGCCTTGTGCCAGCTCTCAGATCCAGTGAGGAGAGGCTCTGGGGTTCTGTTGGGATAGTTGTCTCCTCTTGGACACAGAAGCCACGGTCAGATGACTGGGAGCACAGAGTAAGAGGGAAAAGGCAAGAAGCAAAGTGTGGCCCCAGGCTGGCAGGGGAGGTTTGAAGTGGGGCTGGCAGGAGATGGGTAGAGATGGGAGAGGCACGGATCTTGGAGAGAGTCCACCAGACTTGAGGCTCCTCTCCTGGGCTTTGCCTCAAGTGGCAACTTCTTGCTGAGCTGAGTCAAGCAGAGGTAAAAATGCTGGCTGCAGGCAGTGAACTCCTGTGGCTGTGGGAGAAAGTTATAGGATTGTTCCTGTCTTTTCACAAGAAAAGGATATCTTCTAGACAGAGTGTTGCTTTTCAAACTCCATGTTGTCATTTGGTGCCCATTGCCTGTCTCCTGCTAAAATCACATTGTGAAAGTGCCTAGCATAGTTCTTGAGACAGAAAGGGGCTTAGGAAGCATTCAGACAGTCATCAGATGTCCTCCCCCAAGTCTCAGCCTTCCAAAGAGGGTCACTTTTTACATTTTTCCTTTTAAGCTTTATTGATTTCTTATTTTATTTGTTTATTTTCTGCCCCTGGGTTACCCCGTTGGGAGCCAGTTTTGTCTGAGAAACCATAAAAAGGTGGCCTTGCGAAGGTGCAGGGGTCGGGGGGCAGGGAACTTCTGTATGTGGTGGATACAGTGAACCCAAAAGAGATCACAGGGAGAGTGAAAAGATATCCCAGATTATCAATTAAATCTACCTTTCTGTACCAAATTAGTTTCACTTCTTTACCATTAACTTTTAGAAAAATTCTGGCCATTGCACTGTTTTTAAAGGACAATAAGAACAGTTTTGAGATTGGAGCCGGGTTGAGGGCCAGAGCCCAGCAATGCAGGAGGCCCTCTTCCAGTGGAATTATTCTTGGGGCCATGCATGTAGGCTGGGTACTGGTATCAATACTAACACCTTGTAGGACCTTGCTCAGAGAAAAGAAATGTAAGAGACGCGTACAACTCTGTGTCAGTTTTACCTGAAGATAGCAGTGAAACACTGAAGGAACTTGTTGCTGGTCCATAGGCTCTGAGTTGGTTTTAGGACTGGCCTGCTGAAAGGACCCACTGTTGGGAGGCCACCTCGCCAAGGAGATCAGGCAAGAGAAGCTTTGCTCTCCTAAGAACCCATTATGTAGGCCAAGAGCCTTCAATGAGTGTCATCAGAAGGCTCTTTGAGTTTTCCACTGGCTGGCTTGGTGAGAGGCCAAAGGCCCCAATATCATTTTTTTTTTTTTTTTTTTTTTACAGATGATGTAGGGGTGCGGTGAGGGGGAATCAACCTTACAGAGAAAATGTCAGCGTTTTGTGGTGATGTTTTGAAGAGTCACACTATCAAGAGTTAAGCATGGGGAAAAGGGAGAAAAGGGGTCTATTTTTAGTCTTCAAAAACATACAAGTGCTGCTTTTCCTCTTTTTTTTTTTTAACTTAGAAAGCCTCCTTTGGCCCTTGGGTCATTGTGGTGTCTCTGGTGTTGAGAATTCTGATTCTTGCCGAAAGTGCCCATCTCACGGAGCAGTGGCAAAATGACTGCATACACTTGGAGGAAAACAAAATTAGATCCATGGAGGTGAAGCCAAGACCTTCAATACAATTGTCTAGAGGAAAATCACTTTTATAAATCCAAGTAGTTAAAAACACACACATTGGCTCTATGCTTGCAGCCAAAGGCAGTTAGGTAGAGCTGGCCAGTTGGCCAGTGGATGCCTCAGCTTGTTCCTGGAGTTGTGGGTCACAATTTAGCCTCTTGCTGTCATGGTGTGGTGTTTATCTGAGGATATACCACAGCGATGAATAATTTATTCATGGTAAGCATGGATAAGAGTAGGCTGTTTATTCCTCATACTAAAACACAAACAAAAATAAAATTTAAATATAGGAACAGCTCTTAAACTATAAACATGCTTTAGCTTCCACATTTGAAAAAAATTTTTAGTCTTGAAATTTCAGAGTAACAGCCCAGCATGGTGCCCAGCACATAGTAGGTGCTTGGTAAGTAATTATTGTCTTGAATTGTTTTCTCCCATACACTTAAAATAAAGATAACCTGAAACATTACCACTTAGCATTTGGGGATATAGCCTTCCAGATGTTTTCAGTGCATGTAAATGTATATTTATTTTACAAAACCAAGATTGTACTGTACATGGTGTTTTATAAACTGTCTCTAGGTCAGTAAATTGGATCCTTATATTTAGCATCTGCAAAGTGACATATGTATTATCCAGTGTAAAGGAGAATTGACCAATTCTTGTAGTTTCAGACTTAACACATCTTATGTGCTGTCCTTTATTTGGCAGGTTTCTTCTGCGGAGGTACGCATTGGGCCCATGAGACTGACACAGGATCCTATTCAGGTACGCCTCCTTCACTCAGTAGGGGTTTCATTTCCAGAGCACATGGTCACGTGGGTGCTGTCTGGGGCCCTTCTGGTACACAGCAGATAGCCACCCTTGCCCCTCCGTACACACACCTGTACATAATAGTTGGTGTATACACATGTGTGTTTCTATGTGTAAACACTTGCTTTTATTAATGTCATACTTGAGGAATCAAATTGTTTTCTTGAAGATTTAGACATTGCTCCATCTTGAATATAAACATAATAGGTAGATTGCATGGTGGATTGTGAAAGAGAACAACTCTTTGACCAAAAAATTAGTCTGTCTATCCCGCCTCCTGCTGCAGCCTGAAAGGTAGAGGAAAGGGTGTGTGTGGTAAAGGGCAGGGCTTTGCCGTGAGCCACAGCTGGGTGTGAATCCTGGCTGTGTGACCTTGCATGTATTGCTTCATTTCCCTACCCAGTGCTCTGTAGAGAAGATAACGCCTCTCCCATGGGAATTATCAGTTAAATGGAATAGCAGCGAGTGCCTAGAAATCTGGCTGGCAGTGGAAAGTGCTCAGTAAATAACTGTTATTGGCAGGGAAGAGAAGATGACAAAAGGTACCCTTTTCTTGTCCTGTGTGACCCGAGCAAAGCAGCCTTCTGGGCTCTATGACATGGAAGGAACAGTGTGTCCTCCCTACAGCCCCTCCAGTTCCCTGTGGCCCCATCAGAGAAACGTGTGTGAAAAGGGTCTGTACCCTTTTAAATGTTAAATCCCCCCCCTCCACATGTACGTCATCCTCATAGGCCTATATGAATGAACCTCCTCTTTATGAAAACTGTGGCTGGTTAACACCTGGCAGCTTGTCCTTGGGATGAGTGAAGATGCAGAAAAGATGTAAACTAACCAACCAACATGGAGATGAAAGTGAAAAAAAGCAAGGAACTGTGCTATTTGATTTATGAGCAAATGGAAAAGAAAATAATGTTTTATTGCTGTTTGGAAAAGGAAATGCAAATCTAAGAGAAGGAAAAAAAACTAAGATTTAAGCTTGGGAAAATTTGTTGAAAACAAATTTAGGAGCAGAGAGAGAGAAAAAAAGTTACTAAAATAAACATAAGCCACAACTGTCTGTATAGAATACCAACAAGTGGAAAATTCCAGTAATCATTCTGAGTACACATACTTTGTAGTTCATTTCGAATAAAGGCAATGACAAAAGATCGAATAACACTATTCCCAAAGCAATTTCAAGAATATTTCTTGGGATGCGTATAGTTTTAGATCAGTTAGTTTAATTTGCTTTCATTTTTGCCCTGTGCTTACTGGCAATGAATGCTCATGATAAAGATGCCTCATTCTTTAAAAATGTAATTTGTCAAATTGTAAAGTATTTCAGATATTCATAAATGTACATGTGTATACCCATATCCACTTTCATCAAATGCTAACAGTATACCCTATTTGTCTGAGATTTTAAAGAAACAGTACTGTTTAAACTCTTATTTATCCCTTTGCCCTCCATATTTGTATTTTCTACATGTATGTACATCTATTCATAATTTTGTTTCGAATATTTTAAGCTTTATTTGCAAGGTATCAGGGTGTAGGCATCATTCTCTAATTTTTAACATAATTTGGTGTCATATTTAAGAATCTATTGCCTGATATAAAGTCACAAAGATTTACTCCTATGTTTTCTTCTAAGAGTTTTCTCATTTTAGTTCTCTGATCCATTTTGAGTTTTTGTATATGGTATGAGGTAGAGTTTCATTATTTTGCATGTGGATATCTATTTGTCCCAGCAACTTTTGTTTAAAAATTTTTTTTCCTGTTGAATTGTCTGGCACCTTTGTCAAAATTCAGCTGACCATAATTGTGAAGGGTTATTTCTAGATTCCTGGTTGTATTCCATTGATAACTCTGACATATGCCAGTACTACACTGTCTTGATTACTATAGCTTTGAAGTGTGAGTCACCCAGCTTCTTATTTTTTAAGATAATTTTGGCTATCTTTGTCCCTTGCATCTTTATATGAACTTTAGGACCAGCTTGTTTATTCTGAGAGGTGGGAGAACAGCTTGGATTTTGATAGTGATTGCCATAAATATGTACATCATTTTGGAGATTATGACTATGTTAACAATTTTATCTTCCAATCCATTAACATAAAATGTCTTTCCATTTATTTAGTTTTTTCTTTCGCTTCTTTCAACAGTGTTTTGTAGTTTTAAGTATGTATCTTTTATAATTTTGTTGCATTTATTTCTGAAATAATAATCTTTTTGATGCTATGGCATCAAAAAATGGAATTTTTTCTTAATTTCATTTTTGAGCTGTTCATTTCTGGTGTATAGAAATATAATTTATTTTTGTATATTGATCTTATATTCTGCAACCTTGATGAACTCTTACTAGCTCTTATAGTTTTTTATAGATTCCTTAGGATTTTCTACGTACAAGATCATGTCAAAACTTTTCTTCCTGATCTAAATACCTTTTATCTCATTTGCCTAATAATATAGTTACAACCTCCTAAGTAATGGTGTGTTTACTTTTATAAGGTATTGTACTTCCAGATCTTTTCTCAAGTAGTTGCACCATTTTACACTCCTGCAAGCAACACAGGCATTCTGAATACTCAAAATCCTTGGTAATGTTTGATGTTTCAGTTTTTTTGAGTTAATCTAGTGGGTGAGTAGTACTATCTCATAGTTATTTAAATTTGTATCTCTTCATGACTAATATTTAACACTTTCTAAAATTTGGCCTTTTACCTTCTTTTGTGAATGCTTGGTTCAGTCTTCTGCCTGTTTTTAACGTGGTTGACTTTTTAAAATTTATTGAGTTGTAGGGATTGTTTATATATTCTTATTACAGTCCTGTATCAGATTTTGAGAATATTTTCTCCCAATTTGTAGCTCTTCTATTTTCATACATCTGGCTTTTGTGCAAAATTTTACATTTTGTTTAGTCTGTCATTTTTATGGTCATTGCTTTCTGTGTTCTAAGAATCATTACCTACTTTCCAAGTTGAGAAGATAATTTGTTTTCTTAAAACATTGTTTTAGATTTTAATTTTAGATTTATAATTCATCTTAAGTTCATTTTTGTGTATCGTATAATATAGAGGTTAAGGCTCATTTTCCCGCTATATTGATATCCAGTTGTTCCAGCTCCACTTGTTGAAAAGACTATACTATACATTCCCTCCTCCACTGAATTGCTTTGATGCCTTTGTTACTGATTCCTTAATACTCATTGCAACTTGTTTGGTGGCTAATAATGTAGATAGTTTTGAAATTAATATTCTATGAAAACTTTTTAAAAGATATATCTGTTGAATACAGGTTTCTTAATGAATTAACCCAACTTTATTGCTCTCTTCAAACCACCTTTATCTTAATTTTTTTACTGTGATCTGTTAGTTTTTATGGCAGTGGATATGTCATTATCAGTATCTGTTAATATTTGCTAATATTTCGAGTTTGTTGTATTAATGTGTATTCTTAATTGTATATTTTTCTTGGTGACTATCCTTTTTATTATATAACTTCCCTTACTAAACTTTTCCCTTAAATTCTGTTTATCTGTTGGTAATGCCAGACCAACTCTCTTCGGTTAATGTTTTCCTGGTTTATCTTTTTCTGTCTTTTTTTTCCAGCTTTCTTTATAACTTTACATTAAATATGCCTCTTGCAAGCAACACATAGCTGTATTTTTCTAAAACCTATTCTGATTGTCTTCTAATAAGGGAATTTATTCTTGTTACATTTCTGTCTTTTTTATTTCTGTTTTTTGTCAAATTGAATTTTCAGAGTTACCTTTCATTTTGTTTTAAAAGCTATAGGTTGCACTCCTATTTTTTTAGTGGTTACCCTTAAGTTATTTTTTAATACACATGCTTAGCAGTCAAATTTAACAGTCTCAAATGTATTTCTGTAATTGCAAATATGACCTGTTCCTCAGCAAGATTTGAATATCTTTTAATAGCCCCCCTCCAAATCACTGAAAAAAAATTGTAATTTTGGATTTATCAGTTATATTAAACCATACCAAAATATTTAACTTGTACTCATAAGCTATGAAATATAATAATAAAATGAATACAATGAACCCATCACCCAATACAAGAGCTGGAATGTTCCCAGTGCTACCATGTACCCTGCCTGGTACCTGTCACATGAATTTGGCCCCCAATGACAGCAGATGCCAGTGATCAAGAGTCCTCTGAGTGAGGGACAGAATAACTGAGGTTCTTTTTAAAAAAATTAACTCAATTTAGATGTGAGGATGCCTTTACTACTTGGTCTCATTCAAATGTAGAGTTTCACTCATTGATCTATCGGATAAGAGTCTACAGAGTACCTTCACATTCAAGGCTCCACACTAGGTGCTGCTGGGGGAAGAGAGATTCCACAGTGCTCCCTGACCACCCAGAGGGGCTGAGCAGTCAGTTTGTTACTTGTAGTATCAACTTTAGGGGCAGTGGTATCTAGTTAAGTGTTTTTGTGCTCCTGCTATTGACATTGCAAGAAAAACAAAAGCATACTATGTCCTAACACCTTTGTTTTTGTTTGTTTTTTGTTTTTCTTGGAGAAAAATATTCTGTTACTTCACTGACATGTCCAAAATGTTAATGAGCTACATCAGCTGGAGCCCTTAGGGCTACAGAGGAACCTGCTTGATAAGACTATTTCAGGATGTGATTGCGCTTGAGGGTATGTTTCTGAGTTCAGGGGAATGAGCCTTCACGTGAGGACGTGTACCATGGGGCTCTGTGTGCCCCACGCAAGCTGGGAGGAGCACTACTGGGAGTGGAACAGGTGGAGGTGTTGGTGAGACGTGCAGCATGGTAGTGTAGAAGACATCTCTTCCTGGATGAGTGGCTGTGACTCACAGTGAAACTCATATTTTCCAGTCTTGGCAAAGAAAAAACAGGGGAAATATTATGAGGCAGTAGATTCATATCACCATAACATCTGAAAATCAAGTGGCCTTTTCTTTGTCGATGCCTGAAGCACAGTTACTTCCCCAGTGTGTAGAACTGACGGGTTTTGGCTTAGAGCCCTGTCCCCCTCCCCTCACACAGGCCTTTCCAATTGCATGTGGAAACATCCTCACAGCTGTGGCCTAAGCTTTTTCCTAGCAAGGCAGCACTTCCTCTTCAATTTTGTTTTCCTATATTGTATAGACATGGAATATTCTGGAACTGTTATACATTAGAGAGTTTATATGTTGGAGATCATGTGGCCTCATGGAGAGCTGTCCTTCACATATTAAGTGAAATGACCAAGTGGTGGAGATACTCAGACTTAGTAACTTGCTATGCTAGCATCTCCCCTCTTGTCCTCACTGCTGCTACCAAGCTGTGTCCTCTGCTTAATCCAGCCAGATTTGTGGACCACAGAGTTGGTAGGAATTTTTGGTCCTATGTTTTAGGAGGTAAAAATGAAACTGACAGAATAAGCTACTTAGCATGATTACACAGGTTCTGGGGTCATGTCAACCTCAGTTTAAATTTTACTAGCTGTGTGGCTGGAGATGAGTCTCTTAACCATTGAAAGCCTCAGTTTCCATGTCTGTAGATTGGAAATAATACCCATTTTCAAATTGAATTGTTAAAGGGTTATTGAATAAGATAGTGTATTTAAAGTACTTTCAGTATAATGACCCCCCTTAGAAAATTCTCATCATGGTTTAGCTGTTATTAGCATCACTTTCCTGGGAACATTTAAGGAAAGCTTCCAGGCCATTATTTTTCCTACCAAATTGACCGCCCCTCTGACCAAATTGGCCAGATCTTTAGTATAATGTGAACACAACTTATATGATCTATACATGTGGTCTATTCTAGAAGCTCCTTATTACCTGGTTTTTGCTTAAAACCCAACCGATTAGTCTGAAAATTGGATGTTTAATAGTAGATATTGGTAATCCGCTTGGAAAAGTGTGGATATACCCTATTTAAAGAACACTGTTGATAATAAACACTTATATTTTCAGGTTAAGGAAAAGTTTATTTTCTCTTTATATTTTTTTGTAATTAGCCTTCATCAGAGAAGAGTTTTATTCTAACATGTCAAAGACAGATTACTGCTATCCTCAAGAAGATATTTTTCAGCACTTTGATTAAACTTGTCAAAGGGATGGTACAAAGATTTCTAGCAAACCAAGAAAACATTAGCCAGAGCCATGGAAAGATCACTGAATGAAGAGTTGGGACATACGGGTTCAGCTTTGGGAAGTTGCTGTTCTCATCTGTTGAATGAGGTTGATGGATCACCTCCAGAGCCCCTTTCTGCTCTGAAAACTCCTGAGAGTCATGGCCCTGTTCCTGTCAATGTCCCTGGAACCCCACCCCCCCCCCCACAAAGTCACCTGTAGTCTGTGTGCTAATCCTCTGCAGCCTCTCACCAGACCCCTGTACTTTATTCTCTCAGCCCTGCCCTAACTTCATTCTAGCTCAGGTGAAAACATGAATTAACTAATGGTTTCAAGAAGGTTCAGGTAGAGTTCTCCCTGGAGCTGAGAGGGGGGTCCTGCATGACAATTGAGGTCTTTGTAGTTACATTTGGAAAGCAGTACAGGTAGGACTCACTTTTCACAGTTCCAGTGTGCACAAATTTCAGTGTCTGGTTAACACCAGACCTCCAACAACATGTTTTAGATTGCAGTTACATCGGTGTTTTAACTGTGAATAATTGCATAAAATGCAAACTTTGCTGCTAGTTCTTTAGTCTGCAGACCAGTATGTTACAAACCTGCATTATGATTGGTGACCAGTAACATCACTTTTTTTCAGTCTCTGATTGTCGGCCTAGCTGTTAGTTCAAGCAAAGTGTGTAGTTGTGCTGCTACCTTGTCTCTTCATGATAATGCATGTGACATTACACAAAAATAGATCTTTGAAAGAGAGTATTAGCCAACAAAGATGAAAGTGTAGCAAAGAAATGAGATGTGTTAATATTGAAATGAAACTCAGAATTTAAATGAAGTTAGAGGAGAAATAGCCGACTGTAGGCATGTTGACACTGCCACTTTGGGAGATTCTAGACTGGTCACCAGAGAAAATTAGTCAATGCAAGTTTATCGAAATAAATTTAGAAAGTGATTGTCATGAAATGGGTGAAATGTCACAGAGAAAGTGATGCCAGCAAAAAACTGTACATTCATTAAAGGAACTCTGGGGATATTTTATGACATTGAAAGTACAGAGGATAAAATGTTGGAAGCTGAACCAAACTTAAGAATTTATAATTCACCAAGACATAGAAAAAATGCTCACTCTGTATCATAATTTATACAACTAGAAAGTAAGCACTGTTTAAACTAGTCTTAAGTTTTTAAAAAGAAAACATTTTAATTCTCAGCATTTCTAATGTTTTAAATTGTAGTGTACTAAATAAATGCCAGTTTATATTTTTCATTTCCCTATACATTTATAACCAACAATAAGAAAGCTTTTAATGTTTTGACAAAAATTTCAAAAGGTCATGGAGCAGTCGTTTTTATCATTATTTATTAAAATTGCTTTGCATGATCACTTTTATGGCCTAGCACTACCACACAAAATGAGGACTGCCTATAGTTTGTGCCCTGGTTCAGGAGAGAATGCAAGGTGGCCAAGATCTGTCCCCACTAGAAGACATTTCCTCCTTGTCCCAGGTTTCACATCAGATCAGTACAGTGAGGTTGACACAACAAAACTCCTTCCTTCTGCCTATTCTCCTATGCTTAGATTCTTGTCCTAGATGCTGTTTCCACGCTCTGTCTGTGATCACCACTCACTAGTGCATTTATTATACTTGTCTCTGACTCTCTCCCCTGTGCAGGTCCTAGGGGCAGAGACTCGACTATGTCAGTCTCAATCAGCTTTTTACACCTCTCTTTTAACATCTGGCATGGTAGTCTTCCAAAACTATTCTTTGAATGAATGTTCCACTTATTATTTAAAGCAACTAAAGAGTTTACTTTTTTTACTCTTTACAAATCAAGTTGTTTTATGCCCTCAGTAATGACTCTCAAAATATATTTCACAAAATCATTTTATAAGATTTGCCTCAAGTGGTCCACAAGTATTTACAAATGGCCACATCTAACAGGAAATTAAATATTGAAACAGAATGTTAAACCTGAAGAGGGACTGTATTGCTTAAGGTTGTTTTTGTTTGTTTGTTTTTTGTTTTGGCTGTAACAGCTGCCTTACACAAAAAGTAAGTAAATGAATAAGAAATGTATAAGAAAGTGCAGTTTTTGTTTTTGTTTTCTTAGCAGAATCCAAGGAAGAGTTGAAAAACCATAGCTTAGAAAGGCTGGCAGTGAGCCATCTCTGAGTACTTAGATAACAGGACAGTAAGGTTCTTCCTTCTGTATTTCTGCTATTAATGAGCCCTGGGTCCCAATTACCAGCCTCTGTGCCTCTCTGTTCAGATTCTAAATTCCTGGAAACAGAATGTCATTAGCCCAGCTGTGGCATAGGAGATAGGGACAGAGAGTCCATCTCTGGATACTCGGGTCTACCACTTTTCTAGAACAGGTAGAATTCTCCCGAGGTAAGAAAAGGTGATTATAGTGCTTTACTCTAAAATGTATATGTATTTTTTATTTCCCATAGATTTTCACTTTGTTTAGGAGTTGAATTATTGAAAAATAGTCTTACTGAATTTTTTTATAAGTGGAAAGAATTTTAAATACTATCCCAAGAAATTCTCTAGTAAGCACTTTGTAATACAAATACTCCTGTTTTAACTGTAGATCTTATTATTATTCAGGTAGGATGAGGCCAGTAAATCAGAAGGTGACTGTCATTGCAAAGATAGTTTGTTACAGTTCCCAAGAAGCAACGGCATGCCAGGCCGTGCAGGACTACCTAGGGGAGCGGCAGGTCTGCTGGTGAGCAGAGAGGACGGAAAATGTGGGCAAGAGCCTTTATCACAGTTTCTGTCGGGGAGGAGTGGGTGAAGCAGGGTAAATAGGTTTGGCTAGTTCCAAACATTTCAGTAGCCTGAGACATATAAGTGGTCTGTGTACCTGTCCCTGGAGTGATGGGACAGGTAGATAGTGGTCCAGCGTGTTGGAGCAGATCGCTTTATAAATTATGTAAATGTCTGACCATTATGCTATACATTTGAAACTAATGTAAAATAATATTATCAACTATAATTGAAAAATTTTTAAAGTTTTACTAAAAATATGTGACAAAAAGCAAAATATAAATACAGCATAACATAGAAAAAAAAGGTGGTAGGGGTATGGGCTCTGGATTGGTTTGTATATGAAAAGTCAAGGATCTAGTCGGCGAAGCATCAGAAATACATAAATAACAAGGCATGAAGAATACAATTCTCCTCTTTCAACAGTTTGTGAGTTTTCATGTGAAATCCAGTTTAAGTTCCTAAAATGGCCTATAGGGATGTACCACGATCTAGCCCTCTGCTGTGAACTTGATTTCTCTCCCACCCTCTAACCCTCCCCTCTGTCACATTTGCTTCCTTGCAGTTCCTTGAAGACAGCAAGCATGTGTTTCACTGTAGGGATCAGTGGAACTGTTTCCTCTGCTTGGAATGCTTTCCTTTGGGTGTAAACTCAACTTTTCTTTCAGGCCTTTGCTCATATGCCATTTTCTCGGTAAAACTTACCTTAACCACCCTACTTAACACTACTACCAGCAGCCACTTCCGATCCCTCTTACCTTGCCCTATGGTTTTTACATAGCACTTATCACTTTCAACATTCATTATCACTTGCTTATTGATTATACTCATAGTTTATTGTTTGTCCTTCTACTACTATGCACGGGACTCTAAGCAATTAAAATGTCTGGCACATAGTGGGTACTCAGGAAATATTTGCTAAATAATGACATTATTTGTCCAAAAGTGGAACTCTCCAGTCTCTTAAGAACATGTAAGACATACGAGATTAATATCTGTAACAATGTCCAACATGAGAATATAGTTGTATCCTTATTATATTAGTCAAATACTGAGGCATAATTGTATAAAATAAGTATAAATTGTTGAGATTCTTGTTTAGCAGTCCATAATTCAGGCAGGCAGATGAGAGACGAGAAGTTCTGACACTTTTTCTGACCTTTAGGCTCTGCATGTTGAATTTCTCATATTACTACCACTTGGCATAACCCTTTACAGCTACACCAAGTAAAGGGCTGTTGAATTTTTGCACAAACCAATTCTACCTGATTTTTTCATTGTATCTCCTTTGTTAATAGTTATGTTTGAAGGCTTTCTTTTCACTATCAAAATCCACAAATCTATGTCCTTCATTTCTTTGGGAAGAGTCACCTCCCATATCCTCCGAGAGGTAGCTCTGTGGCTGAAGATTTTTAGGAACATCCTGGACTGAAGTGTGACTGACCTTTGTCCAGAAAAAGCCCTATTAAGGGCTTATTAAAGTGTGGCTGCCACATGTGTTACTGGCTTGTGATTTCAAGCCACTTGCTGAAAATGAAATGTCACAGTCATGCTGAAAAGTATTATTTTTCTGGAAACATGGCTTTGAGAAAACAGGAAATGATTCAAACACTGTAAAACAAATGACATTTATGATACATTTAAATGTTTAATTATAAGGAATTATTGGAGAAGTTTAGGTATGAAATGATATTTGTTTTTAGAGTCTTTGTCTTTAGCAGATGCATATGGATGAAATGATAGATATGTGGTATTTGCAAAGTAATAAAAGAATTGGGAAAGTGAATATGGATAGATAAAGATGAAACCAGATTGATTGGCCAGGAGTAGTTATTACTGAAGCTAGGTGATGGGTACAAAGGTTCATTATACTATTTTCTATTTTTTATATGCTGCCAGTTTTCAATTAACAAAACATTTTTAAAATGTGGTTGACAGTTTCTTATTTCTGACTTTAAATAACACATATTCAGTATATCATCATGAAGAATGATATGTGGTATTGGCTTAAAGCTCTTCATGTTGAGAAACTACCCTTTTCTTCCTAATTATTCAAGCCAGAAGTGGATGCTGAAAAATACTAAATGCCATGCCAATATCTTGAGATTATTATGTTAGACTTATTGTGGTGATATAGTCTTATTCCTGATAATAGTAAAGCCCTCTTGCATTTTGCAGAAACCCCTACAAGTCGCCATCCTTTCAGTGATCTAATATTTACTGAACAGCTAGTACGTGCCAGCCCAGTGCTGGGCACGGGATTTCAGCAGAGAAGGAGACAGGCAGGTCCCTGCCATCCTGAAGCTCAATTCTAGTGGAGACGATAGACCATAAACAAGAAATGAGCAAGTTCAGGTGGTGATAAGGCCATCTCTGACTTTCTGGCTGCCAGAGAATCTGGGCCCTGGAGCCTAGGAGATGATGAGCCTGAATTCCTGCTACCTTTTTTTCAGTGGTGGGGCTGTGCTCTTCAGTGAGGCGAAAAGAGGCACGTTTTCCTCAGTTTGGCTCCATCAGCTTCACATTTCATGATTATTCATTTCAGATTTTGGCAGAGTTTGGGTGTTAGAATTAGTTTTTGAAGTCGTTTTGAGTTCCTTTTCTATATCTTTATATGAATGTAAGTGCTAAGTTCAGAGAGGTGGCCTCCAAGGCAAACACCACCTGCCCTGGAACCAAATAGGTATATATGTGAGCCACAATCTAACCTGCATTAATTATTCTGTTAATAATTTCACTGCTTAATCTTATTTAAAATGCCAATTCAGAAATTAAATTAAAAATAACCATCACTGGAGTAAATGAGCATCTATTCTGTGCTCGTTCAAGTCTCACAACTGGCTTAAAGTGGCACTGCTCTTATCACATCTGACAAAGGAGAAACCAGAGGCCAAAGAGGAAATACCTTGTTCGAAACACACTGAAATGAGTTGGAGGAACTGGGATTTGAATCCAGATAACTTCCCCCCAGAGGATGTGTTTTTAACCAGTATACCATAGTTCTGTTTTTAACACAGTCTCTAAAAATGATGATCTCTGTGAAGATGCTCTTTTCTGTGTGTTCCAGGTTTTGCTGATCTTTGCAAAGGAAGATAATCAGAGTGATGGATTCTGGTGGGCCTGTGACAGAGCTGGTTATAGATGCAATATTGCTCGAACTCCGGAGTCAGCCCTTGAATGCTTTCTAGATAAACATCATGAAATTATTGTAATTGATCACAGGCAAACTCGAAATTTTGATGCAGAAGCGGTGTGCAGGTAACTTACTTAATATGGTTAGTAAATGTCTACTTAACAGCTTAAAATTAAATTCATTTATAGATGTCTCTAGTTCCACCACAAATATTTCATTTGTGATGAAAGCTATAGCTCTTCCTATAGATTCATCTCACCTTTTCTATTTTTCCGCATTTGAGTTCTGATGAATTTAGAGGTGTGAGCTAGGTGCCACTGAAAACTTCAGAGTTTATTTTTTTTCCTCCGAAAATGGCTCATATTTCACAAAACATTAAAATTCACACAGTTCTTATTACACAGATATGCTTTGGATGTAAACCAGATATTTTAATCTTAATTATTCTGTCCCAAAATGAGCATCAGAAATGTGTGAAATATACATTTTCCCCTGCCTAACACAGATGGGTGGATCCTACAGCATTCATGGAGCAAAAGCAGCCACTTTGCAACAGCAGAAAATCTTTCAGGGACCCAATTCCCCCACTTGTTTATAGAAACGCTGGTGCTCTCAAGAGGAAATGCATTTTTGTTCATAAATAAATGCAGTCCTAAGAGTTAGCTCTGGATGAACTGATTCACTTAGCAGAAGTGGAATGCTTTGAAGCTAGACAGGAAGAGATCACTAATTAAATGCTAGAACAGGACAGATTCTAGTTACATATGGAGCTGGAATTTTCTTGAAAATAAAAAGTGAAAGGTGGGGAAATGGATTCTTAGAACCTTTGGTACCCTGACAAGAAATGAATAGATTAAGGGAAGTTTCTCAGCATAGGTTTCACCTTGCTATTCTTGGACAGTTTTCGGTTTGCCAAAGTAGAATTTTTCTTAAGGAATGTATTTTATAAGGTCTTTCTCATCTCATATAATTTTATCTTCCTGCATAGAAATATTTGCCTATTTATTATATGCATTAATAAAATGTATCAAAATATTTGGATGATATTTTTAGTTATAAATATTTTTTAAATGATTTTCAGAGGAGAATTGGGTTCTTTATAACTATATATGTCTACTTGTTCTTGACTGACTTTTCTTACATTATTTCATGGTAGAAATACCACAATTTTGAGTGTATACATGAAATAATTTAGGACAAGCTTCAGATATGAAAATAAAAAATAGGAATTTTTTAAATTCAGGCAAGGCCCATTTTTCAGATAAACATTATAATCTTCCTCAAATATAAAGAAATGGATTTTTGTTTCCTAATAAGTGTACCTCTGTCTTAGCTGCATACAAAAACAATGTAGGATCTGTGCAGTTTAATAGACAGGTTACATATCTGCTAGTGTGTTTACCAACCGTTACTGGTCATGTTGAGGATGGCCCAGTGCCTGAATGCTTGACTGCCAGCACATGTTCCCTGAGATGAGTGGGGGACATGCTCTAACAAATGTGCATTCTTTATTGTCATCTGTGGTCCAAGATCCCTAGCTTTTGAGTTAGACTGGACATTAGCTCAACATGCTTCCTTAGACCCTTGCCCTGCTTATCCCCAGGTACCCCCTTAGTCCTCTCAACCAGAAAGATGTCCATGTTTTTTTAGAGAGTTGAGAGAGAATAGGTGAACAGCAGGAAGAAACCCTGAACACCGAAGCCAATCTCGGAAGCTAAGTGAGTGTGTGCTCCAGCCCAGTTATGTTCATGGCAGTGTTTGAGCCTCTTGCATAAGGCCCACCCCTTTGAATATAGCCCAGAAATGCATTCTTGACACCTCACTGGGGAGGAAGAGGCTGACAAAGGTGAGAAGTACTTAATATTTCCTTTGATATTAGAGCAAGCCTCTGAAACACCATGCATTCTTTCTATTAGATGCTAGCTAATAATTGTGAGAATTTCTACTAAGTAGAAAGTAAGTGTAGCTTCACCTTACCAGGACCTGTTTTTTGGGCTAGCTGAATGGGAAGTAGTCTGTACTCTAATTGGAGGGTTATTGACTTATTTCTCTTGCCCCACAGTGAGTTAAGGTATTGTCTCCAAAAATATTTGTTCTTCAAATACCATTTATCCACCAGGGAAGATAGCAGCAGATTATCTCAAGGCTTCTCCTCACATAGAGTGAGGTCTCAAGGAATAGGAAATAGGGAAGGTATATTTTTTGAGAAAGGTCAGGAAATTCTGGAGTTGAGGAAGAAAGAAAAACAAGTACACGTTGTTTCACAGATTACTCAGGAGTAGCCTTGAGCCTTCTGTTCTTGGTGATGATGGTTCTGTTCTGACGGATCTCAAAATAAGCAGTGGCCAGACCCAGGAGATGGGTCAAAACAAGTACACCTATTTGTAGTAAAATACAAGTATGAAATGTTCATCCGTTTCAGAACCCTTAACCAGAATAATCCAGAATCTAAGCTGCAGCATTCTTAGCACATTTTCTAAGAAGACTCATCAACCTCAAAATTCTATATCCTTACATGTTTTAATCCTGTTAAGTGCCTAGGGAATAAACAATATACAGGTGGTCATACAACAAATATTATGGCGACAGTTGCTATGTTGCAATATTTCTCAGTCTTAGATGATCACACATTTGTTTAAAGTATTTAAGGACAAACAACAGTACAACTGAAAAAATTGGCATGGCTCTGTGTATCATTTTTAATATACTTTAACCTGCATTTGTATATTCAACTGGCAATGAGCACTTTGATTTTTCTTATAAAGTCAACTTTCTGAACTATGTGTTTTAAAAGAAAAAAGACCTAACCCAATTACCTCCCCAAGTACAAACTGATAACTAGAGAATTGTAGGACTGCCAATTTTTTTTGCAGAGTGGAATTACAGTCAGAAAGGGGGATTTGCTGGTTTTGAAGTGGAAAATTGGCACATGTGACCTATTGGATAATTGCCTGGGAATTTTTTTAAAATTCTTCTTCTTTTTTTAAAATAACATGAAAAGATTGTCCTTATCTACAAGGGCATCTTTCTTTGTTGTCTTCCATGTGTTTTCAGACTTTTTCTTTAGAGAAAGATTTGGTTTTGTGCCATTTTCAGTGTGAAGTTCCACATTTGTTTAATGTAACAAAACCCAGATCACCTAGTTTGATGTGGCGCCTTCTCGTTGCAGGTCTATCCGGGCCACAAATCCTTCTGAGCACACGGTGATCCTCGCAGTGGTTTCACAAGCGTAAGCTCACCTCCCATCCTCTGCTGGAGAGAGGCCTGTTCCTTCTGAAACATTTGTCTGCTGCAGTTCAGTCTTGGAGCTGGGAAAGCAATGGGCTTGGGCTTGGGCTTGGCCCTACAGCAACTATCGTAGATCTTGCTTTGGGTTTTTTTTTTTTTTTTTTTTGCTTTGCACGTTTCTGGAAATATTTACACTTTTTTTTCTATAATCTCTAATTGCTGTTGCCACATATTGATACATCTCAGGAAAAAATGGTTACTCATTATATGTTAGAAATAAATAGAAAATCTGAGAGGGAGATCTGGAGAAAACATGGTTCTAGTTTTCTTTTTCCTATGAAGGAAAGAGGTGGGGAGAATGTTTATTTTTCAGTTAAGAAGAAACAAATAGTAGCATGAGAACAAAGAAGGCTAAATCCACTGCAAGGTGAGGGTTGTGCAGGTGTTGTTTTGGGACAGTTATGTGGCTAGAAGCAGGACTAGAATGTATGCCAGTGTTGGAAGGCAGAAAAGAGGGGTTGGGCTGTAGGTAAGAGCCTGTGGGATAAGAAACTGCTCTGCTAGGTTTATTATCTGAAATGGCCAGCAATTAGAATGAAAGATCTGGAGGGGAAAAAGTTGTATAAGTACCAAAATTGTTGTCGTTAAAGGCTATCGTTAGCTTCGGAAAGAATAAGACCTTAGGGCCTGGGATCTACTGAAGTTGGCCCCACTGTGGCAAATGGCACATATTCTGCAGGAAAGGAGCTGACAAGCCAGCAGCTCAGGAGGTTTTAGCTCTTCCCTCAGGCAAGCCCAACCTGGGGGAGATTTGAATACTCCATTCTAAAGCCGTATTGGTACAGTGGGAAATCCTGGCTTCAAAGTCTTGGCCTAACCAAAGGCTTCTTGCCTGATACTCCTTGAGTCTCTTGTTAGGAGCTGTGTCTCTTCACAATACCTGCCATGGGTTGTGGGTCAAGGAAAGTGAAGAAACTGTCCCCATTGGTGTCTCACCACCCCACCATCCTGGTGGGAGATGGGATCTCAAGGGGAAGGAGTGAGGAGAACTGAGATGCACAGTCAGCTTTCCTCAGCCCTCTGGCTTACGTTTTATCTTCTGGAGACTCTGAGATCTTAGGGTCTTAGAGCTGTGGACATGGGTGCCAGAAGTACCAAACCACATATCATTTCCCCAAACCTGGCTTAGTCCATGGGCCCAGGAACAAAACACTCTTTTTTTTTCTACTCATACAGTAAAAATGTTTACTTGTCCTTGACACATTATGGTTTGCTATGGCTTATTTATTATTTTCACCTTTTTTTATGTTTTTATAAAATATTTTCTCTATCAAAGGTGTAATAATAACAAATGAGTTTGTGGCACTCAGCTTATGAAATACAATATGATTAATACCTTTTTGTGCCACTCCTGATTTATCAGCAAAGATAGAACCTTGAGTTCCCGAGGAGATAGGGAGTTAGAGAAGGACAGCTTTTCTCTGTAGGGCAGAAGTCAGCTACAGGTAACGCTACAAACACACACTGGGATTTCTCTTCCTGTTTTCTCTCTGCTCTATTCCATTTGTCTTCCCTGTATTCTAAGATGTATACTCCATGTTACTTACTGATTGTCTCGGGGAAACCCTTTCTCTCAATGGTACCAGCCCAGCATGTGTTTATGGTAAGCCAAGTCACACCCCACCTTCTACTCAAACTGAACTTCTGAGACCCAGCTGTAGGCTCTTTATAGGAAGCCTTCCTGTGAACTGAGTGACAATAATCAACTTTTGTGTGTTTTTCTTCCATTCTAAATTGGCATTCCCACTGACACTCCTCTCTCTCATTTGGCTATGAGATACTGCAGCCTGCTTGTTGTTTTCCTCACATTGAGAGTGGGAACCAGCTGGGTCCTGGGGTAGGAGTTGTGCTTTTAGAAGGTTTTGGAACAACAGCAAAGAAGACAGCAGTCTCTGGAATGAGCACTGCACCTACCTCATCCCTTTCTGGAACAGCTCCCATACACTTGCTCCAACTCCCAAGGGCAGCCCAGAGTTAGAGATGGCCACTCCCGTGCCCCTGCGATGATGCTTCGAGGCACACTGCCGGAATGTTCTTACTGTTTTGTCCTTTCTGTACCTGAAAGGCGGATGTGGGAATCTGGGACCTTAAAGGCAGGTGTACCCTATGGGCACATGCTGGCCAGCAAGCCACTCTCAGAGCCAACAACATGCTTGCCTCATTGTTCTCTCTCTGTGTTTCAGTGTGAGGAATCCTGGTTTGTATCCACTGAGTGACCACATTTTCTGCTTTACTACAGATTGGGTGACCATGAAGAGGCCTCAGTTCTTCCTCTTCTGCATGCAGGCTTCAACAGGGTACGTAGAAGATGAACCGGCACCTGCCTCTGGCAGGCATCTTACCTTAGCACCCCCATAATGGGAAAGGCAAACAGCTATGGGTAACAGCCCTGAGACTGAGGGAAGGCAAGGAAAGGAAGTAGCTGTTCTCGTGGAATGGTAACGAGCAACTGCTAGTCCAGCTTTTTCCCTCTTTCTCTCATAACTTTATTATCTTAGCTACAGATATGTAATGACATAAAAACACATCTTATATCCAATCCAATTCTGTAGTCCCAAAGTTATCTGACTTAAATCAGTCTAGTTAGTTAGATTCAATGTGTGCATGTGATTATATATAGGTGGGTCCACTGAGTCAGCACCCAGGCCTTTATGTTCAGGGCCTAGGAGAGCTAGGGACAGGTCCATGATGGCTACAGCATCCTATGAATTCTGGTTTTAACCATAAATGTCAGCAAAGAAAAAATTCTTTGAGTAACTACATGAATTAACACTGATATCAACTCAAAGATGAAGGCTGATTACTCCCAGGAGACTTACCAACATACAGAATAACTCGTCTTACCTGGTATCTCCAGGTCTTTTGACAGGAGTCATATGAATCTCAAATAGATGCCATATGTATCCTTTTTCTTCAAAGATAGGATAGTGTCTGTGCCTTGTGAATTATGAAAATTCCTTCAGGTGCTTTAGGTAATGGTGCGTTGCTGCTCCACGTTAAAAACAAATCCCTTCTTTGCTGTGGACCATAGAGAAGCAGAAATTACCCATGTGCAGCAGTTGTTTTATGCTTTGGTGGTTTTCTGCTTCATTGTGGAAGCAGCAGTGCTCTATAAAATATTCAGGTAGCGTAGTGGTTCACATATGTCCTAGAAATGAATGTTTCTAGTTAGCGGTTTCACTCACCTAACTTTCCTCTTGTCCGTCATCGCATCTCTCAAAGGCTGGCATTTGGTTCTGAAAGCTGTTTTTTACATACTGGATCTTGATGACAATACATAAGACATGCTTCTGAATTCTGGAATGGAGAGTTGAAAAGGAAAATTGGTGAAGAAACCTTGTGCCTAAGACTTCTTTTCTTACAATGATCATTTCCTGAGAAATAACCTGAAATTACTCACAGGTTTCATAAGTCTTCTGCTTAATATTGACCACCTCATTTCACTCCAACCCAACATTGTCCTTCATATGTGAGGACCTCTTGGAGTGTGAGGACATAGATGCTCCTTATCCCTTGGGCCTCATTACTGAGAACAGCAATGACACTGTAGGCGACATCAGCAAGGACCCATTTGGTACCATCCGGCTTTAGTTCAGTGTTCCTACCTCTGGCTGGTATAGAGATTGTCATTGGGCGTGATCGCAGCTTGTCTGGAGGCTGAGATTGCACATCTGCTCACAGAAAAGCTTGCGGGAAGCAACTGGCCCTCTGTGGGTGCAAAGGCCAGTATGTAAATTTAGGAGGAAAAGTTCCATTGTTTTCTTTTTACATGTTTCGTAACCTGTCCATGCTGTTCTAGGTTTCATTTCCCTCTCTCTGGCTGTGGTTTTGCTTTCCGCAATCAGCCATGATGAACAAAACCCTTAGTGGGAGCATGAAAAGCTGGACCTGTGAGGGACACTTCATTTTTTTCATGTTTGGTTTGATCAAAGGTCTTTGCCAGCTAGATCAAGGTGCCCCCAAATTGGGCTCTTTCTGAGGGAAGCATTCTGCACCTACAAAGGCTTTCCCTCCTGAGTTACTGTGACATAAGATCAAATGAGACTGGTCTTTTTTGGGCAAAATCTTGTCTTTGGCAATTCTCTACCCAAACACCCTTCCAAATATTCCAGTGAGTCTGCCTTCCGCGAGGTTGTTTCCCATCTCTGAGTTGTTTTGATTGTATTAAATCATCTGCTGAAACTCAGCCCTGTATTGCTAGCTAATTGGCCAGCGCTTCACGCTATGGGTCCCTGAGTGGGTATCCAGGAACAAATCGTGCCATCAAATATTTCACAGCAGCTCCACTTGAAGCCTCTGTAGCAATGTGTAAGTGGCCGACTGCATGATGCTCAGGCCACTCTGAGCCTTTTAGTAACCAGTATCTTAGCAAAGGGCTATTGCAGCTGTTTTTATACCAACCTTCGTGTCCTTCTGTCTCTGAAATGATGCTTATTCAGATGAACAGGTATTCATGGAGCACTTACCATGGGCAACAGAATGTGCCAGGCGTGCCAGTCAGACACGGTTTCTCCCTGGATAGGCTTCCTGGGAAGGAGGAAGTGGAGAACTAAGATTTATTATTTGCCTGGCTTCATTCTAGGTGATTTACTTAATCCTTATCTGCAGATAAGAGGTTGGAAACAGGAGGAAACAGGCTCAAAATGACTATCTTGCCAGAGCTCATACTCATAACAAAGTCAATGGAAATGCTCTGTGTTTAAATCCAAACTCCATATTAGGTCCACTAAAGTAGTATTTCTCAAAACTGTTCCAGGGAACACTAGTGTTCCAAAAACTCTTTATAGGTGGTACGTGAATAATCCTCCTCTCACCTCTGAAAATCCACAGTGCACATTACAACACTACATATGAGCGTGTTAAATGCCCTATACTAAAGAAACCTGCCTAAATTTCTGGAAATCTACATTTTTAACCAAATGTCCAAGTGATTCTTAGCACATTGAGGTTTGATTCACTCACATTATTTCAGAGAGATGGGTTAATCCCTAAAAGATAAGGCAGTAGAATCTTTCATTAACTTTAGTCTGAAAAACACTTAAGTGCTGATTATGTGGAAACAAAGTGTTCCAGTGTTTAGAAACCATCACCTACAGAAAGCTGTTTTTTAAAACTATAATGGAAGCTCTTAGGACACCTAAAGAAAAATAAAATGACATAAAAAATTATTACTTAAATGTGAAAATATAGCATGAATATGCACGTGCATACACACGTGCTCACACAGACTTAATAAAAGCTAAGGGAAATCAAAATTAATGATACCTCTAGCTTATGACATCTCTGACTTATGACATTATTAGTGATTTGGGTGTTTTTTTCTTTTTCTGTATTTATGCACTTTATAATGTGTATTGCTTTTATAATTAAACATAGACAACAAAAGTTAACTTTTAAAGTTTCTATTTTAAAAAAACCTCAATACATTTTTTTTAAAAACTCAACATTTTTGAAACTTATTTTATCAAATAGATGGGTTTTTATATCTTAGGAAGTATCAGCTAACATTACTCAGAGCTGTTACGGGCTGATGTATTATCTTCACCCATCCAGAAGCTCAACCTGAACCTGACCATGTTTAAATTTATTTAAAAAAAAAAAAAAAGAATTTCCCTACTGTGCGTACATGGTGTCCCCTTTTTCCTTAGCCCTTCTCGGCTTCCATTTAGAGTTAGTAGGGTCCAGCAGTCCAGGGAAAGTCAAGGTTTCACAGGTAATCCCCAAAGAGAAGCCACTTAAACTAGATGCATGTATGTGTGTGTGTGCGCGCGTGCGTGCGTGTGTTTGTGTGATACAGACATACAGACACAGTAGAGAAGAGATGGTTTAGGCATTCAGGAGATGAGGAAGGGCATGAAGAAGGGCCTCTCCCCTTGAAAGAAATCATTCATAGTGTGGCAGACACTAAATATGTTCAGTGTTGGGTTTTAGGAGATTTTTATTAGTGCAAAATATAAAGCACAGGCATTTCAGTAATTAACAAGGCTGTGTGTTTATTTTCTGGTTGGTACTCTTCATGGAGTTTTTCCCACCTTTGTTGTAAAGGGTGTTAAGCATACAACATTACCTGCTCTGTTGTTTTTCATACATTTAAACAAGCATTTCAAATACCTTGACAACTGTTTTATTTCATTTTATCTTTCCTACTCGTTCTCATGTAACAGTTACCTGGGTAGGAAAAACTGTTAAGCTTCTTTGACTTTTTAAAAAGTAATTGTATATGTCTTAATTATTATCTTTGCTTTCTTTTCAGAGATTTATGGAGAATAGCAGCATAATTGCTTGCTATAATGAACTGATTCAAATAGAACATGGGGAAGTTCGCTCGCAGTTCAAATTACGGTATGTAGCCAAATAAGCTGGTTCACGAGGTTAACAGTTCTGTAGAAAACCTTGTCTGTCATCAGGTTGCTGTTCACAGGTTCCTGGCTCAGTCTCAGGATTTTGAAGCTATTAAACAAATAATGGTAGCTGGTAAATGGCATAATCTAAACAAAGAGTCCTATGATATAATGAAATAAATTAGAAGTATTTCTTCTTTTGACAGTATTTTCCACTATTTACAGCAGGTTTAAAATTATACCCAAGCAAAAGTACTGTTTAGTTTTTGTACAATTAGATCAAGATTAAGAATAGCCTTTGAGAATGACTTTCTACTTATTACTTTCAACATTTATAAATTCCTCTGTGGATTGTTATGGATAGGGGCAAACGAGTTGGTATATTTATTATGCTAACCATAATAAATTGCCTTGTAACCACAATAACAATTGTCTGAGCCCTGTTTGTGGCCTCAATCCATGAAATATCTGCAAGAATGATTATAAGTCTCTAAATAGGTAGTTGTGCTTTAAGAGAAGGCTTCTCTCTGGTGCTCGCTTCTGGGATGCGACTGTCTGAGTGGCTGGCCAGAATTCTGGGTGGTAGGATGTCCTGCTTCTGGGACCTTGGAACATCAGAGTCCTAGCTCATGCCCAGTTTTGCTCAGGCTCCACTCTAGCAGGATCCTGATTTTTTTCCACCTGCCCGCCTCAAGTAGAGAGTAGGGGACAGAGGAAGCTCTACCCAACCTGTGACCCTGGGAGGCCAGTGCACAATGGCCCCAGGCTGTAGGGTTCCAGAAAGTTTCTGTCCTGGCTTTTCTCTCTGGCCAACTGTAAGGTCTGGATGGTTTCAGGCTCAGCAAAAGATAAGACAACATCTCATTGTAATGATTCTACTTCTTGATTACTTAATTTGCATTCAAAGGGAACCAAACCCTTCTTAAACTTAATTTTTCTCTGTCATCCTCTGTCCCTTGGAAACAAAATGGATTGGCATAAATCCAAAGATGCAAGTTCTTCTGGGGTTCACCCTACTCGAGGAAGTTATTTTTTGGTGGATAGAGACTTTAAGAAATAAAGTGTGGAGATAAACATTCTTTTAGGTGGGAAGATATTTTAAAAGTATCTCAAACAGTGGAAATTTAGGTATTCTACCAGTTTTTGGTGAGGAATATTGCCAAAGATTTTTGAATTTGTAAATAAATTAAGTATCTTGGTTTCTATGTATTCACTTATTTATTAGTACTTCATAGAACTTCATAGAATTTTTCAAGAAAACCACATTGTCTTCAGAAAATTATGATTTTTAATATTGTACGTTAATTGTTTTTATTCCTGGGGGTCTCTGCTGTTTTTAATTGAGGGTAAAAAGACTATACTTTTAAAAGATGTTTTCACAATGAATAGAATTAGAAAAAAAAGGATTTTATTTATTGTGGTTAAAATCTTTTTCTGTGTATTATCTACAACAAAAATGAACAGATACCTTGTTGCCTTGATAGGTAATCCCCTCTTTTTATTTTAAATAATTGTTTGAGTTTTCTTAGTTAACATTAAATGTGATGGCACATGTAAGATGTCAGAAGCTGCCTTGTCCCCAATGAGCAGGCAAAGGCAGTTCTGGCAATTTGAACTAAGTATGCCTAGCCGGCATGAAGGCTTAAAGAGAGTTTCAGATTATTCTGATGAAATCTCCTTAAAGCCAGGACACTGAAAACTTTTCAAAGTCTCATTAGATTCAGAACTTGGTGGATTTCTAAGTACTTAACACTATATAAGTCGCATAACTTCTCACCCCTCCCTAACTGGAGCTGGCTGTAGGAGTTGGACCCATTTGTAGAGTCATAATGAAAAGGCTCAAGTTCTTTATACAAATCAGTGTTGGTGGATGGACTTGACTCAGGCAGTCAGGAAGGTGGGTTTGCCCAAATGGAATTGATCCCCTTACATTCCATGCCAGCTTAAGTTTGGCTCTTCCCAGTCAAGAGCAACCAGCAGGAGAGCAGCCTCTGCACGGTGCATTTGTGGGGCAAGGAAGGCAAGAGTTCTCTGCAGGAGAAGGCCAGAGGAGAACTAAGTGGTCAGTTTCTTCTGTTGCTTTTTGGCTGGTTCTGCCTCAACTATCTCCAACTTCCTTCCCTTCTTTTGAAGGAATGGCGTGTGTGCATGTTTTGACTCTGCCTGGGTATACCAGATCGGGGCTCAGCCAATGGAGGATAGTGATTTCATGACCTTCCCCAGCTCCTTAGGGCATTCCAGGATCTCTAAAGCATCTACCTGCACCCCAGAGGCAGGCAGGCAACGCTGTCACTTATTGCAGACTGAGAAAATGAGGCTCTTCATTATACAATGCCAGAATAATTATAGTGTAATTATATAATACTTTCCCCTGCAATTCCGCCTCCAGCTGCAGCTAAATTTGTGACATTACTAGCATTCTGCAAGGACAGTCTGTACTGCAAGGATGATTGTTGAATGTTGAAGGTAGATATCTCTGTTCAGGTCTTCACATATGGTAACCATGTTTACTTAACCAAGAAAAAGAAAGGATCATGTGTTCAAATAGAAACTATCTAATTTTCAAATTCCATTATATAGAATAACTTTTAAAGAAAGAAGTAAATCTCATTTTTGTGTGCATTTGATAAATCGTTGAACAGAAGAATTCATGAAATGGGGAATGTCTAGGGAGATACGGGCTAAATGATGACCGTTTCTCTCTTCTAATGTTCTTATATCTCTCTATTAGGAAAAGAACTTTGCTCTTCAAAATACAGATAGGATTTAGCTACTTATTGGGAGTTTAAGTTGTCATCATTGGTCAGTCTGATATCTGTTATTCAGGAGTTATACCCAAATCATCAGTTTGTTTTACTCTATCTTAAGAAGGCAGTAATTTTCAATTTTAGAAAGGATCAGTTTCTGATGGGCAAAACTTTGTATTCTGTGATGAAACACTGCATCTCTCAGTATTAACAGATGTTTACACTGTTTATCATTATGTGGGCTCTGCGTGAGAGCCATTGTGTCACAGAAGGAGAAACGCAGCTGTGAAGGCTTAGAGTAAGGCGCCTCTGCTGCGTCACTGCCCAGGAATGATGCTGACAGTAGCAAGTTCCTGACCTCCCTCTTGCCTCAACTCCTTCCTCCCCAGCCCTCTCAGACCCCTGCTGGCATGTAGATTTGAGTTCAGTATCTTTTCTCTACAAGGCACAACCAACCATGCCCCATCCTGCCCTTGTTCTAGGCAGCCTCAGTGTGTGCATGTGTTTCTTTGAGTAGAGTACCTTTGGAAAGGACCCAGGAGATTGTGTAACCCAACCACCCAGCCACAGTTGACAGAGGAAAACACTGAGGGCCTGGGAGACGCTCCCCACAATCACAGCTACCCAGTGTATTGGTCACAGCACCAGAGTAGAATCCAGGCATCCTGCTTTTCAGCTGATGCACTCTGCACCCCATCACACCACTGTGTTCTTCGTAGACTGTATATGCAGACCCCTGTAATACCTGCCTTTGCCTCTGGACCTTCAAAGGCCCTTAAGAAGGTGAAGGGGAAATCGTTACATCACCTGCACTTTAGAGCTTTCCATACCAAAGTTGCCTTCCCTTGTGCTACTTTTTCCAGTTTTTGAACTTCTCAACCTAAAGAATACATTTGAGGTACAGAGTTACAAGGTTCCCAAGAACAGAAAATTAATAAAGCTAGGGTTCTTCTGCATTAAGAGTGTTAATAATTAATACAAGCAATTAAATTCTCAAACTCGAGGAACATAATTCAAGTTGATTACCTCATTTTGCTATAGGTTTACTTAAAATAGAACCATGAACCAAATCGGTTCAAAGCCTAGATCTAAACATTGCAGTCCACTAGTGTTTGTCACTGGGTAAAATAATCTGCTGGTCCCAGCAATATCTTTTCACTTCAACTGTTGATAAGAATTTGCATTGTCCCATTGGGAATTATACTTAGTGAAAATTCTATGCTTTGTGGATAATCATACAATGAATGTTTAATAATAAATTTTAGAGATTGGAGCAAAGATTTTATATAAAGGCAACCTCTTGATTTGACAAAAACAATGCCCAGAAGTGCATGTTCACATACTTAGTTGAGACACAGGTACTTTAAGAAGGTATTTGGGCAAAAGAGGAATTTATTATTTGCTAAAATGCATTAGAGCTTAATTATCCAGCTCTCAAAGTTAAGGAGTTAGCCCAAAGAGAGTGTGCTTTTGTACATCTAACTTCTGGAGGACAAGGACGTTGTCCTGTGGTGTCTGGTCAGGTACTGTACCCAAGTACCTGGGACATACTTCCTACAGGACTAGCTCTTGCCTTCCTCTTTATGAGAGGCCGCACAATAATGGCTTTGGTGACAATTTTAGAGTCTTCTTTTATTATTATTATTTTTTTAATTTTAACTGATCATGTTTACAAACGCAGAGACACTAATAGGATAGTATATGGTTCCAATTAGGTAGCCTGGAGTGATTTAAATAAGAAAACATACCACACCCATCAGGAATCTCAGTTGAGTAATTGGGTTTATGTTCTCCTCTGCTCATTCATATCGTAATTGTTTCACTTATCCTACCACACTGGTCCTTAATCTCTGCGATTGTAGGCATACCACCCTTCATTGGGCTAAAACCCTTCACTTCCCCATGCAGGTTACCTTTCTTTTATTGGTTAGATATTTCAGTTCTTGATATACCAGATTTTTCAGGTATAGCCATGGGAAAAGATAGGTTATGATCCATTTTTCACCAACAGTCTTTGAAAGAAAGAAAACAAAGAACTATTACTCTGGGATCTTACAAATAATAAGTACCTTGTGTTGAATTCTCATATTGTCCCAAGCACTTTGTGAAATGCCTCATGTGAACTATCCATTTTGATTGTTATAATAACAACCTGTAAAATGTTATTTTATAGATGAGAAAACTGAGGGCCAGCGAAGATAAAAAGTTGTTCAAGGTCCCATAACTGGCAAAATATGAAACTAGATTTCACCCAGTTTGTTTTGCCCTGTCCCTTGTGAACACTTCAAAACAAAATAAGGAAGTTAGATGGATAAAATGAATAACACTTTAAGAGTTTGTTTTATAAGAAGAAACATCAATCTAGTAAGTCAACATCTTTTTCGTAATGCATAAGAAAGCCTTCACTGGAATTCCTTAAACAACCAGTATAAATAACAAAGCTCTAGAAACTAGCTACATACCTCCTGTGAGTAAACAATTCACTGTATCTGGAGTTGCTCTAGATTTGTAAGATAGTTAAAAATTTATCCAAGAAATTGACAAATTGAAATGATTTCAAATATTTCAGATATACAGTGGAGGTAACCAAGAAAAATGCCACCCAGAGAGCTGTGCAATAACAGAGGGAAGGGGAATTTTGCCATATTTGCCTTTCATCATGCCATTGGGTGTGGTTGGAAGCAAAGTGTGCTATAAAGCCTTGTTTATCGGAGATCACAAAAGGAGAAAAGAAATGTATGTGCCTGCTGGAAAAGGCCAGAATTCTTTAGATCCAATTTGGGCTTAAGTAGGTTTTCTTAATTGTTGGGAGCATGACTTCTCCATAACCACACTGTGATGGAAACAGAAGATCGTTGGCGTAAAACATTGGGGACCTGGAAGACAGTCCCCTGTACCTTTGTTCTCATGTCGATATTAAAGTTTCATTCAGCACATATGTAGTTCAATCCATGAGGATTTGGTTGGTTACAGTTATTCTCTATGTATCATATATATAAATATATACAGTTATTTATTCATTTAGTTTGAAAGGCTAGGTTGGTGGGTTGTTTTTTGTTTTTGTTTTTTTCAAACAATATCAAAACAGTTTTAATGAATTTGAGGAACTGTTTACTCTGATAAATTAACAGATGAAACACTCACAGTTTTAGAGCAGGACTAACACCGATCTTTTGCAACTTTCAGGGCCTGTAATTCAGTGTTTACAGCATTAGACCACTGTCATGAAGCCATAGAAATAACCAGCGATGACCATGTGATTCAGGTACAGAGACACTTTTTATCTTTAGATGTCAAAATAGAACCTTTCAAGTTCGAGCGACCCTTTTTCAAGTACTTTCCTATTCTCCCATTTCGGCACATTTTCTTTGGAGAAAGGAACATCAAAGTATGCAAAGAAAACTGATAGACTTAAGCTAAAAAGTAGATATTCAATCAGAATAAAAAATTATTCAGATCAGAGCCTGTGATTTCCTTGACAGATGTGGGGTAAATTCATTGGACCATCTGTGAAGACAGCGTTTATACAGAATTATATCAGAATTGTACAGTAAATGCTTATAAGTATCTATGGGAGCAAAATATTTTCAGAGGTACTCATTTATTTGCCTATAGTTGTTATTCAAGTTATAAAGCACTCATATGCCAAAGGAAATGTGTATAGTAGACAAACTTTGTGGAAATAAAGTTGTTTTATTACATTTGTTAGAAAATAAGACATTTATTCTTAAAAAATACTCTGAAATGCAGACTTCACACTGATAGGTGCTGGCCCACCTGCAGTGGTTTTCATAGTGACACTGAGACGCACTTGCTGTCATCAGTAGAGGTCAAAGGCAGTGCTCAACACAGTGGCCCAACAGCAAACGCAGCCCCACATCTCCTCTCCTGCAAAACCCCCGCTAAATGCAGACACTTGCTCTGATACTGGACCAATGACATTCACAGCCCGCCATGCCTAGACCCTGTCATCAACACGTTCATGAGGTTATCTCATTTCCATTCAGCATCCCTGTGAAAGAGACATAAGGGCTCCATGGTACATATGGGGAAACTGAGGCCCATCTAGGTCAAGGAACATACCCAAGGAAAGCCCTGGTAATAAGTATTGGAATCAAAATATGCAGCCATGACTCTCTGACTCCAAAGACTTCCTACCTGGTGTCCTGTTTATATTTATAGAATTTGTTTTTCTGGCTGCTCCTTGAAATGGATCTGAAAGCTTTCTCATATTGCTGCCTATTGTTGGCCCACCTGTGCACAGGTCTGTGTCCTGGACTGCAGGGAAGTCAGACATGTTTCTGTTACAGATTGAACACAAATCCCACCTATTTCTAGACTCAAACAATCAATTCTCTTTATGAAACACATTTGCTGTACACCTCCTTCTTTTACCATTGGCAGCTGAGTGGTGACCTCAGTAATAAAAAGGGCCTCCCTATTCTCTGCTTTCCTTCCTGACTCATAATCTAACATGATGTCTTTCACAGAGAACAGAGTCCTTTATTCTACAGTGAGCAACCGGTAGTTAGAAACCCTGTATCTCTCTGGGAGAGGTAATGTGGTGATGCTGTCACATGCTATTAATCACATCCCTGTCTTTTGCATGAACAGAAACAAATGGGCTGAGAATGGTGGGCAATTGGAAAGGGGAGAGTTGCTGCACTGAAAAGAAAACTATACTGACTGCAGTTTTTTCTTGGGGATCCCTTGAGGCACCTTAAAAACCTAGCAGTAATCTGAATATAAAACTTAAAATAAGAGCAAGGAGGAAGAAGTTGAATAGAGGATGTTATGTGTAAGGGGAAAATTAAAATGACCTTTGGGCTATAGATTTTGAGATGAGTCATCACCATGGGCTATTCCAGCAAGTTCCTCTGTGTCCCAGCAAACATTCCTTCGGGGCACACAGTGTCCCTGCACTGACCTGTAACCACTTCCTGTTAACAGTATGTCAACCCAGCCTTCGAAAGGATGATGGGCTACCACAAGGGTGAACTCCTGGGCAAAGAACTCGCAGAGCTGCCCAAAAGCGATAAGAACCGGGCAGACCTCCTCGACACCATTAACACATGCATCAAGAAGGGCAAGGTAGGTGAAACAAAACGAATCTTCACACCCCTCCACAGCTGCATTCTCTTTTTCTGTGTGTTTTTATATCACGCCTTTAGGATTGGCTTCTTTAATAACGTTATAATACTTAAGTGAAAAATCTTTCATTTTTGCAAAATGAGTTAATTTTCCAGTTAATTTTGGATATCAAGTGAACCTGGTGACTTTGCATAAGGAACTTTTATCCTTTGCCTGCCTATATCCCACCTGTTGTTGCTAGAATATCATTCCAGTCTGAGCAGAGTTGCACCGATAAAGCCGTTATGTGTTTTTTAGCTTATCCAGTTTTGGGGGGACTAGAAGTTATTTCATACCAATATTTACATGTAGGCTCAATTTTCAGTCTTCCTTTTTCTGTTCTCTTTACTCCTCACAGTTCAGTAGAAATGGATAGCCTACATCTCCCTAAAACGTCCATTTGTCGGTAGCTTCCATGCGGTCCCAGGAGGTAAAGGCGGTGCTGTAAATGCAGGGAGCTCTCCTGCTCTCCAGAGGAGCATCGCTCTTGTAGCTGGAACTGTGTGTGCATTTTCTTTTAAGCATTCAGAGTGCCTTTTTTTTTTTTTTTTTTTACATATTCTTTCATCTTGCTTTCTCTGATGTGAAGTAGTTAGATAAGTATTGTGTTTATTTAATGAGGGATCATTTTGCAAGAATAAAATTTTAGATTATATGTGAGGGACAAAATTAATTGTTAAAAATTGGGGCAGTGAGACTGAAAAGGAAACAGAACATTGTCAAGTACTCCCAAAAAATTGCCAAAAAAATACTGCCACACACCTGATGACCCCAATACACATACCAGTTAGCCATCTTGGTGGGCGGGGCAAGAAAAGACTGCAGAGAAAAGGCTCAGGCTCTGATCTAACAACTCCCTCCCAGAAATTGTGGAGGTATCTCAGGCTCACCCTTGAAATCACTAGGCTCTTCATCCCAACCAGTTCCCCAGGGTCCAGAGACCACAGGAATCTTCACACTCCCTATTGCCTCTTTCACGGAAACTGCCAGGAGCCAGACTAATCTAGGGGTCCTGGCTGGAGGCCTCATAGGATAGTAGAAAAATGACAGGCTTCAAAGAGAATTAAAAGGTATGAATTTATAACCACATCCTCCAATGTGGACAAATTAGTTAGAATTTGAGCCTCAGTTTACCTGTCTGTAAATTAAGGATGACAATATCAAGCTCACAGGTTGTGAAGGTTTGGAGAAAGACCTCAGAGGAATCTTTTGACCTGGTGCCCCTAAGGCTGAGAACAGAACTCCACTCTCTCCCTGGTCAAGTGTCCTGGGGCCCAGGAGGAGCAGCTGGAGGTAGACCCACTGGTTTTGTGGTCTTTGTGCATCGTCACCTTGAGCCCTACATAGTCAACAGAGGGTCTAACAATACAGTGGTGTTTTGTGAAATGTTACAGAAGCATGTGTGAACTTCATTGGTCAACTTGATAAGACCCTCTGTAGGAAAAGACATCAGCCCTGTTGGAAGAATTTTAAGAGCTCTCTTTGTCCATGTAGGAGTGGCAGGGGGTTTACTATGCCAGACGGAAATCCGGGGACAGCATCCAGCAGCACGTGAAGATCACCCCAGTGATTGGCCAAGGAGGGTGAGAGCAAACTCTTGAACTCTTTTAGTTGAAGGGCCCCTGTGGGCATTGGGTTTACATATTGAAATGCCAATGTAAGCATTGGACCCACAGATACAGTATGGTTGGGCTGTACATCGTATGTACCAAGGACACCTCCACTTGGCCGGCCACAACCCCTAGATATAGCTTCCCTCCCCACTCTTCTCCTGCCTATGGGCTTTCTGAAGCATCATCCAAGCACCCTACCTCCATCTGATTGTCAGTGGTTCCATTGTTGCCACTACTCTCTGAAAGAGCTCAATTTCTAGGCTTTCCGCCTTCATGACAACAATGAAACTAGGAGTTGACCTTTTCTCTTGAGGCATCAGCTCTGCACAGGTTCTCTCCAGGTGAGCTCAGGGCTTGCTCTACAAAAGGGGAGAGAGAGCCTTGGAGGTCATGGTTATGGAGAGAAAGGTGTATCTGATTCAAAGTTGAGGTGAGCTGATTCCATTTAATTTCAGATTACCAGAGAAGCCTGTTTGTTTGTGGAGAGAGAGAGGCAAATGTGAATTTTTTTTTCCTTCTCCCAGTTAAGTTTTGGGAGAAGGTTTGTGAAGCCAAACTACATCGCTGAAGAGCCTTGGTAAACCAGCCTGAAGGTCAACAGCAGCTTCATAGTACAGATTTATAAGGGATGCATGCCATTGTGTTATTATGCCAATAACGTAAAGGGGAGAGTCTTGCCTATGACTCTTATGACTACCCAAGTTCCTTGCAAATTGTTGTGTGATCAGAAAACAAGACATTCCACAAAGTCAGCAAAGTGTCTGTGGGTCGTTCCTCCTCCAGTTTTACTTATCTGGTTAATTTCAAAATTGTTCCCTCTCAGTTCAGAGACCACCACCTCCTATTTCCTGCCATTGTGCTTCAGTCTGGGTGATGTGGGCACTAGGAGGCCCTGACCAAGGGTTATGAGCATAGAGAGAGAGGCCACCCAGAACCTTCTTCTGTGCACAAAGGCCATTTGCCACCAGTGGTCAGTGCTCAGAGACCACAACGGTTATCACGTTGTTGTTATCATCCTTAGACAATCTTCTCAGAAAATTTAAGCTAAGATTCAGTTTGTGTGTGAGTCCAGAATCATTAGATAACCAAGGCTGAGGAGACATGCTATTGCTTGGTAATTTCCATCATAATGAATATTTCTGCCTTTTCTGATTTTACAGAAGAGAGATGTTCTTTTGTCCAGTCATAGTGTTATCCCCTCGCCCCCATTATAGACAGTGAGCTATCACAGGAAATTCTTATTAAAAGTAAGCAAATTTTACCTCTTCCTGTTTAGTGAAGCTCATTACATTGTCTTCAGAGTCCTCCAGAGAAAACTGAACCAAAGACAAAGAGACAGAGAGACAGAAACAGAGGAGACTCATTACCATAAAATCTAACATAGCCTTCTGGAATTCTTGGCTTCACTCTCAGTAGAAAACCTACCTTGAGCTGAATTCTGTGCAGGTCGGAGGCACCTGTGGTCTTTGCCTGGTCTCCTTCGTGGTATTGAGCAGGACTGCAGGCTGTTTGGGGAGTCTATGACCTTGGAATAAGAGGGTTTTTCCCTGCCTGAAAACTGCCTTTGTTATGATGACCATGCTGTGAAATAATATGGATTATTAAATACAAAAATAGCAGACGTGAAATTTGGTTATTGTCCAAATGAGTCTTTTGCTTTTTATATAAGCTAAAAAAATTATTAACGTCAGCAGAATTAAAGCCAGTTTTGTCTGGAATAGCATTTCTTCCTTTCACTGAAGATATTGAGGAGCCAAGCTTTAGGAGTCAGTTACAAAATGAAATGCCCACTAGGAAAGTGTTTTTGAGCCAGCTGTGATTAAAAGGGAAGCCTAGTTTCTGAAAGCATGTGTGAGCTGTGGGTGAAAATGCATTTTCTGTAGGTTGGGTTTTGTCTGACTTTTAAATCAACCCTAGAATAGGCCCTGGAGTTTTGCTTTAAGAAGTTTCTCTTGGTGTTTTCATTTGCTGATTTGTTAAATCATCTCATTCCTGACTCACTAATAACTGATTATTTATGTTATTAGGAAAATTAGGCATTTTGTCTCCCTCAAGAAACTGTGTTGTACCACTGACAATAATAAGCAGGTACAGTATTCAGTTTGCTTCATTCGCTTTGTCAGCTTGACCACGTGTTGCCTTCTCACCACTGTTCTCTGCTTGCCTTCCTCCATATCTTCTAGTTGTTGCCAATTAAGAAGGTTTATGGCAAAATTAGGCTCCTTTGATAAATAGTAAAAATTCCCCTGTGAGCCTGTGCTACTGTCTTAGTAATGTACATCAGACTTGATTTAGCTTGTGGCTGTGCAACTCGAGATATATATTCTATGAGAGCATAAAATTTTTCCTCCAGATAAAAAATATTCTGTTTTTCTATCTCAATTTCTTAAGCAAATAAAATGCGTTTGAACATTTCACCCCTACAAATTTATATCAGAAACAAGAATCATTCCAAATTAGTACTGTGATTTTTTTTTTTACCACTGCATCATGCAGAACAATACCTTGAGCTTTGTCTTCTGAAGTAACAGAATTTTAATAAGTTTCTGTATTTAAGAACCTTTTTAGAGTTTTATCATAGACAGCAACATTGGTATTGGTACTTTTTTCTTTTTGACTTATACTTTTAATACTGAATTATGTGTATTTTTACTTCATGCTTTAAAGTTTGTTGATTAAAAAAGTACTCAGTAATTACCAATTACCTATTTTTGAAAATACAGAATATAGCCTTTGACTTAGGTGAGGATTTGAAAAGAAGGGACAATATCTCTAAAAGATATAAAGGACTTTGGGAGCATAAGCCATTTTAGTGGAACATGTCAGATACTTGTTAAGTGGAGGATCAGAAGGTGAAGCCTCACCACACAAAGAAATAAACTGGAGGACAACAGGACCCAAAGGTACTGGGCTCCTCCCAGCGAGAAGGCGGCTCCCGAAGGGGAAGTGGGGCTGAGGGCAGAGAGCCCGCGCAGGGCTTTCGACTGGCATCTCAGTCCATTGGCCATATCTGTGGATATTTGAATGTGTTGCAAAATAATCACCTAGTTAACATTCATCACCACACATAGTTACAGATTTTTTCTTATGATAACTTTTAAGATTTACTTTCTCAGTAGCTTTCAAATATACAACATAGTAGTATTAACTATAGTCACCATGATGTCCCCAGGACTTATTTATTTTCTAAGTGGAAGTTTGTACCTTTGAGTCCCTTCACCCATATCACCTACTCCCACCTCTGGAAACCACCAATCTGTTCTCTGAGTTTAGTTGTTGGGTTGGGTTTTGTTTTAGAATACACATAAGTTATGTCATATGGTATTTGTCTTTCTCTGACTCATCTCACTCAGGATAATGTCCTCAGTGTCCATCCATGTTATTGCAAATGGCAAAATTTCCTTCTTATCACATAATAATATTAGATTGTATAGCAGGCCCTTAAATAATGTTTCATTCAATATTGTTTCATTATAATATTGATAAGATGCCATAGGAACTTAACTCTTGTTTATGTCGATTAGCCTATGGTAAAATTGGTTTTGTTTATACGTTGTTTCACTTTAAATTTCAGAACCTATCAATGGTGTTAAATGAGGACTTAACTGTGTGTGTACATACACATACAACCCACATTTTCTTTATCTGTTCCTCCATTGATGGACACTTAGGTCATTTCCATGTCTTTGCTACTGTAAATAATGCTGCAATGAACATAGGGGTGCATATGTCTTCTCCAGTATGTGTTTTAATTTCTTTTGACTAAATACCCAGTGTAGAATTGCTAGACTATATCATAGTTCTATTTTTTAACTTTTTGAAGAAACTCTATATTTTCCGTAGAAGCTGCACCAATTTACATTCCCACCAACAGTGCATGGGAGTTCCCTTTTCTCCACATCCTCACCAACACTTGTTGTTTCTTGTCTTTTGATAATAGCCATTCTGACAGGGGTGAGTTGCTCTCATGTCGTTTTCATTTGCATGTCCCTGATGATTAGTGATAATGACACCTTGCCATATACTTGTAACCATTAGTGTGTCTTCAATGGAAAAATATCTAAGGTTTTCGATCCATGGTTGGAAATCTATGTATGTGGGGAGCCAACTTAATTTATACGTAAATTTTTAAAATAAATTTATTTATTTAAATTAATTTCAAATATACAGTACATTAGTTAGACATCTATAATGTTTATAAAACGATCCCCCCAATAGCTCCTTCTCTCCCCGGCCCTCCTCTTAGCCATCATATTAATGCTAACTACATCCCCTCTTCTATGCTCCCCATGCCCAATATCAACTACTAATTTGTACTTCTTTAACCCTTCACCCCATTCTCCCAGCCTCCCAACCCCCCACATAAATTTTTGACCATGCAAGAGGTGGCACCCTAACCTCTGTGTTGTTCAGTGGTTAACTTTATTCAAATCCTTTACCTATTGTTTAATTGGATTTTTTGTTTGTTTGCTGTTGAGTTGTATGAGTTTTTCATATATTTTTGGATATTAACCTCTTATCAGATATATGATTTGCAAATAGTTTAGTAAGTCACCTTTTCATTTTGTTAGTGGTTTCCTTTGCTGTACAGAAGCTTTTAGTTTGATGTAGTCTCACTTGTTTACTTTTGCTTTCATTGCTTTTGGGTGTCAACTCCAAAAAAATCATGGCCAAGACCAATGTCAAGGAGCTTCTTACCTATGTTTTCTTCTAGGAGTTTTATGGTTTCATGTCTTACATTCAAGTCTTTAATACATTTTGAGTTGATTTTTGTGTATGGCGTAAGATAGTGGTCCAGTTTCATTTTTTTGCATGTGACTGTTCAGTTTTCCCAACATCATTTATTGAAGAGACTGTCTTTTCCCTGTTGTATATTCTTGATTCTTTTGTGGTAAATTAGTGGACCATATACACAGGTTTATTTCTGGGATCTCTATTTGGTTCCATTGATCTCTGTTTTTTATGCCAATACTGTATTATTAGATTCTATAGCTTTGTAATATAGCTTAAAATCAGGAAGTATGAATCCTTTAGCTTTGTTCTTATTTAAGATTCATTTGGCTATTCTAGAAAATATTCTAGAGTAGCCAAAGCAATTATGTGCTTATTCATAAGATTTAGTTCAACATAAAATGCCTCCTTTAGCACTGACAATTTTATCTGGAGTCAGGAATTTTTTACTTCATACCAGGAGGAAGAATGAGGTCACATGGGGGGTGACATGGGCAGAAGAAGAGGCACAAGAAATGCTTGTGGCTCTTTAGAGATGAACTCTACTGATCCCAAACAGCACAAACCGATCTGAATGGGCTGTGGGTCCATGATGCAAAATCCAGGCCCACTTGGGCTCATTCATGCTTGTGCCAGAAATGAGCCACGCACAACTCATGTCCAAAATCAAGCACAGCTTTCTTCCACCAACCTACCCTTCCTTCCTCTTTTTCCCTCTCCTTCCTCTTTTTCTCACTTAATGAATGCCCCCACCTCAATCCCCTGCTGCAATCTCCCTTTCATTAGTCTCCCTGCAACTCTGTGTACCCAAATTCTACCAAGCCTTCATGGTCCAGCCCAAGAAACATCGAGTCTCATTACCCTTCTCAAGTACCCAAAGTACCTTCTTTGCTGTGTATCACCCCCACCATTATCATGGCTATATGCGTGCCTGTCTGCCCTCTCCTCTTCAGTGGGGTCACCAGGATGTGCTTGTCTTTGTGTGTTCATGCATGGTACATAGTAGGCCCTGAGGCTGTTGGTAGCTCGTATAGAACTGAATGGCTAGGTCCTGGCCTCCTGCCATCTGTAAACTCTTTCTACTTCTCAGGAAAAGAAGTCAAGCCCTTAGACAGGATTTAGGAATGCAGAATCAAGGGGCCACCTCTTGTTTTCTGAGGCTCGAAATAGAAACGTATTTACTGCCATGAATTAGCGGCTGTTCTGAGAACAGTGGAAACACAGAGCTCAGATACCCTGAGCCATTGACGTCACCTAATGGTGCTGCACAGGCCTAGAGAGACACAGATTTTCCAATAACAAAGAATTTTTATATCTCTGGCTAGCCACAATGTTTTTCCTCCTCAGAGGAGGCTGAAGTGAATGGTGATGGGTCTGTGATGGGAAGGGCTCCCCAGAGGGTTGGGAGCAGCCTGTCTGGAGGCAGTTCCGGTGGTGCTGCTTCCTTGGGTTTAGCCTGACGTCAAGATTTCTCCATGGGTTTGCATTTTAAACAAGAAATGAAATCGTAAGCCAGACTGCTGTCTTCTGGTGATGCTTCTCATCAGCAAAGATCTGTTTTTCTACATGAACCCTGTAGCTCTTTGTCAAGAGGCTGGAAATGCTCAGTGAGGTTTATCTGCTGTAAACATTGTCTCCCCCTTCACCACACACACACTCTCTCCCAAAATACATATTAAGCACCTGTTCTGTGCGCTCTAGGGACACGAAGTCTCTGCCCCAGAAGCCATGGGGGCCACAGGCAGATAAACAGGGTACATTTCTGGAGCGCAGTGTGGGGATGTGCAAACTGAGTGCTGGAGAAGCATGGACACAAGACCCACAGAGACTGGCTAGGATATTTTTAGGTGCCATCTAGGACAAGGGGCAACTAACCAATAGGCCAAATGTGACCTGTTTTGTAAATAAAGTTTTATTGGAACACAGCCACACACCTTTGTTATATAGCACTGTGGCTACTTAACTACAATTACAGAAGAGGCCATATGGCCTGCAGAGCCTAAAATATTTACTGCCTGGCCCTTTACAGAAAAATTTTGCTGACCCTATTTTTAGAAGATAATTTTCTTTCTTGTATTTGCCACTTTCTTAGGCCAGGAACAGTCTGCCTAGCCCTGCTAGAAGTCCCCTCTCCAAGCATACACACACACTCTGGTTCAGAGCTGCGAGGACCTAGTTTTCCTGAAGCTGTTGCCTTTTCACTAGGTCCAAATCCAAATGCATGACTCAGGCCATGGAATTTCAGTGATCTGGTCCCGGAGTCAGACTCATGTAGGGAAAGGGATGGTTCCAGGATCCCGACATTACATCAGTCCCTCCTGCGCAGGCCTGGTCAAAGCAGAGACCAATGCTGCATCTACAGTGCCCACCTCCAGCTCAGTCACAGTGCATCTCTTTCTCACTTTCTCCTCCAGGCTTTGGCCGTGAGAATATGGGGAACATAGCACTCCTGATAGCTAGTGTGCCAGTGGTGAGCGTGGAGCCCCAGGATACAGTATGAGAAGCCAGAGGACGAGAGACAGGGCTGCAGTTGGCAATGTGGATTGGATCACCTGGTCTGCCTTCTCATGGAGGAATTACAGGCCATGGGGAAGCCACAGGGGAGGTGTAGGTATCTCATGTCCAGTAATAGGAAGTGGTTGTCTTGTGAAGTTAGGGAGCATGGCCCACGTAATGAGCAGCTCCAAAAAAGAACCCCTGTTGCACAGGCTTAGAGCAGGGGAAGGTCTGTGGCCAGGTCCAGGGGAGGTGGTCTACTTTCTAGCTTCTTGAAGTTCTAAGACAAAGGCTGATTAAGAGCAGAATGATACCAGTCTGACCTGGATTTTGCACAGGGCTTTCCAGAGCTTGAATTCTTTGGAATTTCATTGACCACCTTGTCACCCTCATTTCATGACAGAAAGGTTGGTTCAACTATGGAAAAAAGTAGGAAGGAAATAATTTCTGAATGAAGAACAGCTATTTAACATGAATAAGTTTGACTTGGTGGAAAAACTTGTCTCTGCCACTGCAGACTGAGAAAAGCATTGTCACAGCTTGACATTAGTCTGGAGACGGATATTTGGAGGTGATGGCTTTAAAAGCACTTTGATGTATGTAACTCATTTGGGAAGAGTGCAGGCAGAAATGGGGACCGAATCGGCCAAGTTAGCAATGAGATAAACTTTTGGAGTTCATTTATATTTTGTTTTATAGTAAGCTATTTAATCTTGAAATTGTTATAAAGATTAGAAAGAGATTGAACTTCACTGTAATAATAATGAATAGACTAAGCCTATCAGAAGTGCCTAAAACAAGATACAGAGGGTGTAGAGCATAAGAAAAAGGAGAACAGGTCTTCAGTTTTGTGAAAAGTTTGGGGAAGGAGGGACTGGGGCCCTGAATGCAAAAGCAGCAGCATCTCAAGAGATCAGATTAGGCTCATTATAGGACAGAATTATTAGAATTGACCAAAGTTGGTAGCTTTAGTGGGTAGTAAGTTCACTACCATAGGAGATAAACAGAAGTAGACTTGAGCACTCAGTGGGAGAAGCTGTCTAGGGAAAGTCATTGGCCAGGTGTTACCCTAGATTAGTGGTTCTCCTGATGTGATTCCCTGGAGCAGCAACAGCCCCAGGAGTTTGTTAGAATCGCAGTCAGACCTACGAAATCAGAAACTTTGAGGGTGGGCCTGGGCAATCTGTTTTAATAAGCCCTCCACGCTATTCCAATTCACTCTGAAGTTTAAGAGCTACTGGACAAGATGAATGGCTTCAAGATTCTGCCAGTGTAAACTCAGATTATTGGTTCATGAGCAGGTTCTGTTATGGGTTAAATATAGTCAGAAAAGATTGTTTTCACTTCTGGCCCTCTAGCCTTCCCCTCCCAGGTATGAGGACCCTGACTCAGCATTGTGCAGGACCCCAGGCATGCCCAGCCTGTGCCATAGACCTGCCTATCCAGCACTGAAAAGTAGCCATTCAAATTGAGACATGGGCTAAATATAAACCACATGCTAGAATTCAGAGATTTAGTATGAAAGAGAATGCAAATTATCTCATTAAAAATCTTAGTCTCATATTGATTACATGTTGAGATAACATCCTACACATATTGTACTTAAAATATTAAGGCAAATTTCTCCTGTTTGTGTTTTGTTTTTTACTTTTTAATGTGGCTACTAGAAAAATTTAAACTTTTTATGTGGGTTGTAGTATTGCTACTGGACAGAACCGGTCTAGCCCTTCCCTCCCCTGCCAAATCTTACCACGACTCCAGGTCCCCCACACTTTCACAGGTGTTAGAGGGGCCAGCAAGCTATGCACATAGCTGAGTCTTCCAATGAATCAGCTGTGGTCTTACTGAGCCTCCCAGCAGATGAGGAGGATGTTCTGATGGGAACATAAGCAGACTTTAGAGAACTTTTTTGTTTGGGGAGTTGTTGGGACACTTTTATTAGTTCCCAAACTGAAGCAGAAAATTAGTTCTCACTCTCTAGAGCACCTGAGTAGACAGCCCAGGTACCTGTGCCTCTGACAAGTTCCTACCCATTGCCCCCATGGTCTGTTCAGGTTCCCTACCCCTAGACTGGCCTTCTGTTGGGTGTGACCATCCCTGAGCCTCTACTTTCCCCACATTTGCCAAGTTCTGTTCCCCCTAGTCTTTTCCTTCCTGGCAGGTGGCTTGGATGATGGGCCTTTTCACAACTTTTGGACTTCTCCTCTAGCATGTGGCAGAATAGGGACCTGATTACTAAAATCTCATGGCATTCTCCATAAAAAAAGAGAAGAGAGTGGCAGCTTCAGCGAACCAGGAGAGAAGTGCTCATAGAATCTCTTGCTGGTTTCTGTTTATTGCTAATGCTAATCCCTAGTGACAAAAACAAGTTGTAAATTTGTCCTGAATTCCCAATACTTGAGACCTGTCACTTGTTTTTGAATGGTATGAACCCCTTGCAACTTCCTTGTCCTTCAGGACTCAACCCAGCTTCTCCTCACCCCAAGAAATCTTCCAGAACCTGCCGACTATGCCCCTTCCCACTAATGAGATGACCATGACACCTCTTGTGAGCATCACCCAGTGGACCATTAATCTTCCACTGCTTTGGGTCAGTTCTCAGGTTGGGGCAGGGACCCTACTGTGTGTGCCCAGTGACATCAGGAACTTATTTTGAAAACTAATTTTTATTCCTTAACACAGTAACCTTTGGAAGGCACAGGAAATTAAAGCTGCAGCTCTGTGTAGCCCCAAATTATTATTACATGTAGAGTTTTATTCTGTATGTAGTCAGATATGTCTCAGGTACTATTTCAAATAATATTTACTGTGTTCACCCAAGGCCCATTTCTTAAGAAGTTGGAGAAAAAAGGACACTGCAAGTAAAAACATGAATTCAGTTATCCCTGAGAGTGGCTATTCACTTAGAAATGTATTTTATGCAATCAGTATATTACCTAATACTGAGTTTGTACATATATATTCTGTTTGCAGTAGGTGCCCCAAATATTTGTTGATATATTTGGTAAAGCCACTAAGTAAACAAAATTTTTCCATTTAGCTTTAGTACATATTTACACAAAGATATTTAAAGAAAGGCCTCCAATATTGCAAAACTGCGTTTTTTGTTTTTTTTTTTTCCTGAGAAACCACATTTGAACAGCCAAACCCTGAGCAGATGTGAATGGGGTACCTGCTGTCTGAGGGTACAGACACGGAGCTCACAGCAGGAGCAAGGGACAGGCAGGGACACTGAGAATTCATCAGTAGGATTATGTGTGTGGGAAAGTCTTGGCTCTGAGAAGAGAGACACAACATCCTGCCTGGCAGTAGTGGTGGCTGCCTTAGTGGTAGCCGGTCACCACAGGCTTCATGGAGCCTCTGGGGTGTGAAGCTGAGAGGGAGTCACCGGGCATGTGCAGCTACACTGAGCACAGAGGGCTCGAGAGCTGCCTCATTTCAGGTAGACACAGGTAGGTGCTCTCCACCCTGTCAGATGCTCAGCCTTCATGTCCGATAGGGCAGTAAGTCCGGGGTTGTCCATCCATCCTGCATGGTGATGGAATTCCTTTGCCCTATTCTGCTTCTCATGCTGTCTTCTTTGCTATGTCAATATGTATTTGTAAGGCTTTTATCCAGTGGTGGGATCAGGTTGAAGGTGGAGGATGAGGAAAACACAGACTCAGGAAGAGACTCAATCTTAGCTAGAAATCAGGTTTGCCTCTGTGAAGCCATTCATACTTGCTCGCCAGCCATAGCTCACTCCAGCAGGCAGGCCCCACCCAGGACCCTTGGCCTATGCTGAGCTTTCATTCATCCCTTTAATGAGCATCAGTAACCTTTCAGCACTTTGGCCCAGTGGAAGACACAAGGAAGAACGAGGCTGAAATCACCATGTTTCTCTCCACATCTCCTCCTTCTGAAATCCTTGGTTTGGCTAATGAGACCCTCCATTCACTTGGTCTCCCTGCCCTCAACCTGGGAACCACCTTCACCTCCCTTGTTTTCGTGACTCCCCTGCATCCTTGAAGCCACTTAGTTCTAAAGATTGTGTCTTCCTCACAACTCTCATGTGCCCTTTTCTGCACCTGACTCCTACTTCATCCCATGATGACCTCTGGTTGTCCTGCACTGGCATCCTGACTGCACTCTCTCCCTCCATTTAGTGACATGCTGTCACCAACTCATACAGACTTAGGACAGCTGATTGCTTAATTTTCTGAAATTTTGTGAGCTAGCTGTTAAACCAGCCATTATTAATTGGATTATAGATGCCTGCAATTAATTAAAACAGGCAATAAGTACTAAAAATTTCATCACTTAAGTTTGTTACTACCTTTTACTATTATCAGTGCTCTTGAGGTTATTTACATTTGTTTCATCTGTATAGTGAAAATGCCATAAAGTTGTGCTGTCATGCATTTCCCCACTCCACGTTCATTCAACGTTGTGTTGGTAGCTTCAACAGTCATGCTGGGAGCATTTTTAGACCAGAAAATCAGCAAATGCTACAAATCCGGATGTTTTAAAAAACAAAAAACATATTTACTTTATTATTTTAAGTGCTCTTCTTGAAACTATTGTAGTGAAAACAAAAAATAAGTGGACAACACCCTCCCTTGCTAAATAAACAATGTTATATTTATAGATATGTTACTATTTATATCTTGAAATTATATAATATTATAAACCCACGGCAAATTCTAAACAGAGATTTCCATTGCAGGAAAATAGGAAAGATACAGTTTATATGGATAAAACCCAAAATTTCTTAATCCATATTTCTGACTTAATTCAGATCACAATACACCTGTGTTGGTTCGGATTTTTTTTAGAGATATAATTGATATATGACATTGTATTAGTTTTAGGTGTGCAACATGATATATTGTATACATTACAAAATGATCTCTACAATAAGTTAACATTCATCACAACAGTTACAATTTTTTTCTTGTTTTAAAAACATTTAAGACCTATTTTCTTAGCAATTTTCAAATATGCAAAACAGTATTAACTGTAGTCACCATGCTGTACATTACATCCCCAGGACTTATTTGTCTGATAATGGAAGTTTGTATTGTCTGACCTCCTTTACTCGTTTCACCAACCCCCCTTACCTCTGGCAGTTGCCAGTGGGTTCTATGTATCTATGAGCTCAGTGTTTTGTTTTAGGTTATAGATATGAGGGAGAGAATGGTAATTTTTTCTCTCTTTGGTTTATTTCATTTAGCATAATGCCCTCAAGGTCCATTTATGTTGTTACAAATGGCAAGATTTTCTTTTTTTGTGGCTGAATAATGGACCATTGCACACATGATTTTTTCATCTGTTCATTCATCAAAGGACAGATTGTTTCCATATCTTGGCTTTTGTAAATAATACTCCAATGAACATTCAGGGAGTGCATATATCTTTCTGAGTTAGTGCTTTCATTTTCTTCAGGTAAACACCCTGAAGTGGAATTGCTGGATTGTATTGAAGTTCTATTTAAAAATTTTTGAGGAACCTGCACACCATTTTCCATAGTGGTTGTATCAAGTTTGCGTTCTTACTGACAGTGCATGAGGGTTCTCTTTTCTCCACCACCTCAACAAAGCATTTCTTTTCAATAATAGCCATTTTAACAGGAGTGAGTTGTTATCTCATTGTGGTTTTGATTTGCATTGCCCTTATGACTAGTGATGTTTTCTTTGGAAAAATATCTATTCAAATCCTCTGCCATTTTATTAATGGATTTTTTTTTGAGTTGTATGAGTTCTTCATGTATTTTAGATATTAAACCTTTATTGGATATATGATTTGCAGATATTTCTCCCATTCCATATACTACATTTTCATTTTATTGATGGTTTCCTTTGCTGTGAAGAAACTTTTTTTGATATCGTCCCTTTTACTTTTTCTTTCATTGTGTATGCCTTAGGTGTCACATAAATTTACATTCTTACCTATGTCAATGTTCTTACTTATTTGCATTCAGATCAGTGTCAAGGACCTTCCTTCCTTATGCTTTCTTTTAGGAGTTTTATGGTTTCATATCTTACATTCAAGTCTTTAATCTATTTTGAGTTGATTTTTGTGTATGATGTAAGATAGAGGTCCAATTTCATGCTTTTGTATGTGGTCGTCCCATTTTCCCAACACTGTTGAAGAGACTATTCTTTTTCCATTGTATATTTTGGCTCCTTTGTCATACATTAATCGATCATATATATATATGTGGGTTTATTTCTGGACTCTCTATTATGTACCATCGATCTATGTGTCTGTTTTTATGCCAAAATTACACTATTTTGAAGATTGTGTGTTTGTAATATAATTTGAAAGCAGGAAATGTGATGCTGCAGCTTTGTTTTTCTTAAGATTGCTTTGGCTATTCGGGGTCTTTAGTGGATCCACAAAAATGTTAGATTTGTTCTATTCTGTGAAAAATATCATTGAAATTTTCCTAGGGATTGCATTGAGTCTGTAGATTTCTTTGGATAGTATGAACATTTAACAATATTCTTTCTGTGAGAATGGAATATCTTTTCATTTATTTGTGTCTTTCTCAGTTTCTTTCATCAGTGTCTTATAGTGTATAAGTTCTTCATTTCCTTGATTAAATTTATCCCTAGGTATTTTACTCTTTTTGATGCTATGGTAAATGGAATTTTCTTAATTTTTCTTTCGGAGAGTTTGTCATTAGTGTATAGAAATGCAGCTTTTTTTTCATTATTGATTTTTGTATCCTGCAACTTTACTGAATTTGTTTATTCTAATGATTTTTTTTGGTGGACTTTCAGATTTCTATATGTAGATCATTTCATTTGCAAATAGAGACAGTTTCACTTCTTTCCTTCTAATGAATGCCTATTCTGTTTCTTGCGTAATTGCTCTGGGTAGGACTTTCACTGCGATGTTGAGTACAAGTAGTGGGAGTGGACACACCTTGTTCCAGATTGTAGAGGAAAAGCTTTCAATTTTTCACCATTGAGTATGATGTTAGCTGTGGGCTTTTCACATATAGCCTGTATTATGTTGAGGTATGTTCCCTCTATACTCATTTTGTTGAGGTTTTTAATTTTTTTAATGGTGAAAATATTATATTTAGAATTAGTCTGCTGGATTCAGTTTAGATAATCCTAATTTTGTTGGCAACATACAAAGCATCATAGGTTGGAGCCAAACATATGCCTTATTCTCTCTATCAGGCCTGATCAAGGTGTTGACCTTGGTCATATCAATATCACAGAGCTTCTTCACAGCCTGTTTGATCTGGTGCTTGTTAGCCTTGACATCCACAACGAATGAACACTAGTGTGTCATCTTCTATCTTCTTCATGGCCAACTCCGTGGTCAGGGAAACTTGATGATGACATATTGGTGCTCTTCTGAGGTTATGTGGGCTGCCATTGGAGATGCAGTGTCTTGGGCTGCCAGAAGGTGGGTGATATACGAATCTTCTGTTTTGTGTGTGGCTGTGGACAACTTTCATCACTACTATTTTAACCTTCACAGGCTTTGCTTTGGTTTCAGGTCTTCTTTCTTTGCTTTTGGAGCCATCTTCATGATAACTTATTGAGAATCTTTATCATGAATAGACATTGAATTTTATCAGATGATTTTTCTGCATCTATTGAGGTGATCAAATTTTTTTTTATATTTTATTTTGTTAATGTGTATCACGCTGATTGATTTGTGATTGATTTGCATCCCAGGAATAAATCCCACTTGATCATGGTATATGATCGTTTTTTGTTGTTGTTTTTTTTAATGCCCACAGCACTGGTATTTCTAGGTGGCCTCTCATCCAAGTACTAACCAGGCCCAACCCTGCTTAGCTTCTGAGATCAGACGAGATCAGGCACATTCACAGTGGCATGGCTATAGACCTATATATGATACTTTTAACATATCGTTGAATATTTGCATCTATGTTCATCAAGGATGTTGGCCTGTAGTTTTTTTATACGATCCTTGTCTGGCTTTGGTATCATGGCAAAATTGGTCTTGTAACTGAGTTTTGGAGTGTTCTCTTTAATTTTTTGGATGAGTTTGAAGATTGATGTTAATTTTTTTTAAAATGTTTGCTAGAATTCACCAATGAAGTCTAGTCCTGGTTTTTCTTGTGAGTTTTTTTTTATTACTGGTTCAATCTCCTTACAAATAATTGATCTGTTCAGATGTTCTGTTTCTTTATGATTCAGTCTTAGTAGGTTGTATTTTTATTTCTTCTAGGTTGTCCAACTTGGGGGGAGCATGTAATTGTTCATATTAGTCTCTTATAATCTCTTGTGTTTCTATAGTGTCAGCTGTAATGTCTCCTCTTTTCAGATATTATTTGAGTCTTCTTTTGTTGGTGAGTTTGGCTAAAAGTTTGTCTATCTTTTAAAAAAACAGCTCTTAGTGTCATTGATCTTTTTTTTATTGTCTTTTTAGTCTCTGTTTCATTTATTTCTGCTCTGATCTTTATTTCTATCCTTCAGGCTAACTCTGGGCTTAGTTTTTTGTTCTTTTTCTAGTTCTTTGAGGTGTAAAGTTAGGTTGTTTATTTGAGTTTTTCTTGTTTCTTAATGTAGGTGTTTATCACTATGAACTTCCCTCTTAGAAGTGCTTTTGCTACATCCCATAAGTTTTGTTATATCGTATTTTCATTTTCATTTGTCTAAAATATTTTTTAATTCCCCATTTTTTCTTTGACCCATTACTTGTTCAGGAACATGTTGTTTAATTTCCACATCCTTGCGGATTTTCTAGTTTTCTTCTTGTAATTGATTTCTACTTTCATATCATTGTGGTGGGAAACTATGCTTCATATGATTTCAATCTTAAATTTATTAAGACTTGTTTTATTGCCTAACATATCTCTTCTGGAGACTGTTCCATGTGCACTTGAAAATAATGTATATTCTGCTGCTTTTGGATGGAATGTCTCAAGTCCATCTGGTCTATCATGTAATTTAAGTCTAATATTTCCTTACTGACTTTCTGTCTGGATGATCTATTCATTGATGAAAGTGGGATACTTAAGTCCCCTATTATTATTGCTACTTCTCTCGTGAGGTCAATTCTGAAGGACAGGTTTGCCAGGTAGAGGAATCTAGTTTGAGAAATTTTTTTTCTCTTTCAGCCCTTTGAATATGTATTGCTAGTCCCTTTTGGTTTGCAAAGTTTCTAATGAAAACATCTGTTCATTGTCTTATGGGGCTTCCTTTATATATAACAAGTTTTTTCTTGCTGCTTTAAGATTCTGTCCCTGTGTTTAACTTTTGACAATATAGTTATGTGTCTTGGTATGGGTCTATTTAGATTCATCTGATTTAGAACTCTCTGGGTTTCCTGGATCTGGATGTTTCCTTCCCCTAGGTTTTCTGCTTCTTTCTCTCTCTCCACCTTCTGGTATCCCTATGATGTGAATATTGGTCTACCTGATGTTATCTCATAAGTCTCTTAAGCTGTCTTCACTCTTTTTTCATTCCTTTTACTTTATGCTGTGCTGAGTGGATGAGCTCTACTGTTTTGTGTTTGCTTTCTGATCCTTTCTTCTGCTTCATTTTGTCTGCTGTTGAACCTCTCTATTGAATTATTCAGTTCAGTTATTGTATTCTTCAGCTCTGTGATTTTTGTTTGGAACTTCTTAAATATTCTCTCCTTGTTGAAATTCTCACTTTGTTCATGCATTGTTTCCTGACCTCAGTGAGCATATTTATGACTATTATTTTGAACTCTTTGTCATGTAAATTATTTATCTTTAATTAAGTTCTTTTTCTGATGTTTTATCTTTTTTTATTATTTATTTAGAACATATTCCTTTGCTGCTGCTTTTTTCTTGACTCTCTGTGTTGGTTTCTGTGCATTAGATAAAACAGCCACCTCTCCCAGTCTTGACAGCGTGGTCTCCTGTAAGAGATGAACTTCATCTTTCCACCCTGCCCTAGCTCTTAGTTGTCTTTCATGCTCTTGTGATTGTCCAAGTAGCCTACTTTGTTCTAGTAGTTTCTAGGAGTTTAGAGTATGTCAAGACCTGTCAGTTACCAGTGGGGAGGTCTTAGAACCTACAGGGAGGCTGATTGGAAGCAGACCCTCAGGCAGCAGCTTTTAAAGTATGCAAATATACCTCTTACAGGCCAAGATGGGAAAATGGGTGTTTCTGTCTGCTGTTTCTGTGCTGTGCCCTGCGGGTATAGCCTGTTTAAGAACTGTTACAGTCCTGTTGACCTGTGAACATAAGCCCCACTAGCCACCAGAGCCAGGCAATCAAGGGGTGTCCCCTCTGTGGCGGCCACAAAAATCAGGGTGCCATATATGTGCACAATCATCTTTCAGGGAGATTCCAGGGACATGGAGTGGAGCAGAGGGAGATAATGAAGATAACATCTGCCAACTCCCAGTCTCTGGAGAGTATTGCAGTGGGCCCCTAGATGTGTATAATTATAAGCCTACCCCTCTGGCCAAAGCTTTTAAGATAAGCAAATAGGCCTTTTTCACAGAAAGAATGAGTGGATTTCAGTTTACTGTCTCTGCAGCGGGCCTTAGGGTTTAGCCATAGTGAGCCCTTTAAGAATTATTAGTTCCCTATAGCCTTGTGGGTCTTGTGGATGCAAACCCCATTGGCTTTCAAAGCTAGATGTTTTGGGGGCCATCTCTCAGGTGAAAGTCTTACATATTGGGGTACCAGATTTGGGGTTCAAATCCTTTGCCTCCTCAGGGAGAAGTTAGGATTTGTGAGTTCCCTCCCAATTGTATGTTGCCCCACTAGGAATGGGGTTTATGGAAAGATTGTTTCTCAACTTCTGTTACCCAATTCAGTGTGGGTTTTTCTTATTTGATGTATAGGAATCGCTCAGCCAACTCCTGGATTTCTTTCAGAGGGAATTGTTTTGTATGTAATTGTACATCTGGCACTTCTGTGAGAGGAGGTGAGCTCAGGGGCCTTCTTTATTGCCATCTTGAACTTAAAAATTCCCAGAACTTATTTTTGTTTGATTTTTTTAGATTTAAGAAAGTGACGGATAAAATGTTAATAACGCATATCAAATTTAAATGTGCATCAAGCCTGTGGCAATTTCATTGTAAACAGCACCAGAAAAATGGAAGAAATATTTCTTCAGTATTCGAGAACTATTATATTATTTAACAACGAAGTTATTCACATCATTGATGAATGAGTGGGGTTCCTTTGCATCTGTTATTTTATTTTCATCTTACTGCTTACTGTAACTGAAAATATCAACTCACATTCATGTTGAAACACCACTCATTCATCAGTTGGGACCATAAGTAAGCTACTTATACACAAGTTCAGCAAAAAGTCAACAAAAGTATTTTGGGGGAATCAATGGACTATATCAAATTTATGATACAGAATATTTTATATTTTAGTATTATTTAGAAATTGTGTGCTGCACACAATTTATATCTTTATATCAAATTCTTTATATTAAGTTGGTGATTTTTTTCTTAAAGGGCAGGATAATAAATATTTAGGCCCTACAGTCTATCACAACTGTTCAACGCTGCAGCAGGAAAGCAATCACAGATGATATGAAAAGGAATCACAGATGATATGACAAGACTCTGTTATAATAAAATTATATTTACAAAACCCCAGTGCCATAGTTTACTGACCTCTGTTTTTTATCAGTAAAGTTTATAATAGACTTAGGTATGAATATCTATACCTTTTTCAGCCAGCCAGTTAAATCTTTACCAGCACACCAATCAGTCCACAGTCCTCTCTAAAAGACTCCCCAGGGGCTCATCATCTAAAATACAATTGTCAGGTATCTTTTAGGAGCACACAAAGTGCTCTTTGATCCTGCCTCTGCCTACTCTCCACCTCATGGGCTGCCACTTTGCTCAGGCCACATCAAGTTCTCTGTAGTTCCCTAAACATGCTAGGCCTTGTCATGCCTCTGGACATTTTCATTGCAGCTCCCTCTGTTGAGCCTGCTGCTCTCTTGCTTCCCTGACCCAGCTCACATTTCTCCTCTGTGATTTCCCCTGACCACTCACTCTCTCCTCTCACCTATAGAGTACGTTTAGCACTTCCCACCCGGACCCAGCTCATCAAGGGTAGCCTCGTGTCCCACTGCCCTGCACCCCGTCTCCCACTGACGCTACTAAACTCTCTCGTTACGTATTTGCTCAGCGGAGCTTGTCAAGGATCTTCTTATGTTTTAATAACCATAATAATATATCATGTGTTGAACACTTCATATTTCTTACTTTGCAAGTGCTTTTCATACATTTACTCCTATAATCTTTACAGCAACTCCAGGTAGAGACTATGATCTCCATTTTACAAATGAGGAAATGGGCTTCGAGTGGTTAAGAAACTGTCTAGTTTTCACATAGGTCATGTGTGACAGAACCAGGATTCAAACCCTAAAGTAGTTAGCAGTATTGTTATAAAGGAAATAGAGGTCCCTATTCTGAGAAGTTGCGTGAGAGAAAGGCTACCCTTATGAAGCTGGGACAACTTCATGGAGGAAGTGTTGACCGAGGTGGGATAGAATTTACCTGTGTTGGGAGAAGATTCGCAAGCAGAAGTGAAAAGGCAGCCAGAGACAGAAGAAGCAAGAATGCTCAGGCTTGGCTGGATCCCTCGATGTGGTGTAAAGTGGGAGGACTGAGCTGGGGATGAGCAGGGGCTCACTCTCAGGGGCCCTACCTTTCTTTGCCTCCCTTCCTCTGAAATTCCATACCCTCCTCTGCTTCCAGGTCCAAAGCCAGCCTGGGGGTGTTTGGACTGAAGAAAATTATGTAATGTGCTTGCTGCCACATCCAGATTCTGGCTACTGGTGAAATCAAGTTTATGTGCACTTGAGGTGCCATGAATGGAAGTTACAAGCAAGGTGTTTTGGGGTCTGTAGAATGCTAAGAGGGTGAGGTAATGAAGTGTCCACAGAGAAGCCCTGGGCCTTTCTTGGGGACAGCTGGAGCCTCAGACCTCTGCCGCTGGTGAAGGTAACACCAGCGCCTTATCCCAGGACTGAGGCTCATTAGGCTGTGTGTTGAGTGTTGTCACTTCTAATTGTAGCATTTCAAATTCATCTTTTCATCACATTTCGGAGGTATGCAGCCAATCATAAAACCCAACCTCAGTGACACCAGCTTCTTTGCCTAAAGGACCTTTTGTTTCAGCTGTAGTCAGAGCAATGTTCGTAGCTGAGGATTTTATTCAGGCTGCTGGGCATTCACTTACTTACATGGTGCCTCATTTAATAATTTCTCAGGACAGAATTGCAGAATCTGTGGATCTTTTAATGCCATTGCTGGAAAAAGGAGTGAGGAAGAGGAAGAATTTGGAGTGTTCTCCATTAAATTTGCTCTGCCCCTTTTTGGAGAAATCTGAATCTTGGCAGCCAGTATCTTGCCCTGGTTTGTGGAAGCCTGAGTTTCTTGTTGGTATTTCAGAACCTCGATCCAGGAGACTGAAGAAAGCATGCAGACCTCATGACCATCTGTCTTTCAACTCAGAAGCATGATGTAAGGGGTGGGTTAAATCATACTTTTCCTTATTACCTTAATCAAACACAATGGTTGTAGAATGGAAGGCTGAACAGATGTGACTAAGTACTTGTGGGTGAGAGGGAAGAAGCAAAGGGCTAGGTCTCAGCTGGTGCCACTTGCTTCACATGTGCTTGTTCCTTCATTCTGAGCATGAACCAGAAGTGCAGTACTGCACAGAGAAATGAAAAGTGCTCTTAGGTGGCTTTGAGCCTAGTAGAGGTTTGTGAGAAGGTTTCAGACTGTTAGAATGAATTTAAGTGCCTAATGACAGCACTGGCCCTAGAGTTGCGGAGAAAGTAAAAGTCAGTTTCATAACAAGCAGATTCAAACCATAAGGAACACAACCAGTCTGACCACGGACATCCCTGTGGGAGGAGTGTTTTCTCCTGCGCTGGGGAACAGCAGCACACAAAGAACCTTTGTTAAATGGTGAGGAACATGGAAAGGGCCGTCCTTTTTAGCCATAGAAACAACATTCTGTATAAGGGGTAACATCTAAATCATATCTCCGGGTAGCACAGAGTGGCTACAGGACAGTATTCCCCTTGGAGGAGCCAGTGACTGCAGGGTAGGCCTGAGCTCTCAGGAGCTGCTGTCCTGGGAATGGTGAGCTGTGGCGACTGGCCAGGCTCAGGCAGGGCAGATTTTTGCCCGAAAGAAGTTTAAAAGCAGATCACTACCCCTCACTGTGGCCAGTGGCTCTTCCTCTGGGCCTGAGAAATTCAGCACCTGTTCTTTGGAAATTCATCCCTTTAAGGAGAGCAGAGGGACTACCCGGGCTGTGGCTGCAGCAGCTTAATGATGACCTACAGGCCCGCAAGGTGCAGGCTTGTGGGGCCAGACCTGGGGTGTTTCTTCATCTTTTGATAAATCAGTTAATGCTCAGAGAGAATTGTTTGAGCTGTGGCTCCAGAGTTGTTTCCTGGATTAGGAAATTAAAGTGGCATTAAAACTGTAGCATCTTTAAAATATCTAATCAAAACTATTGTGGACTTCAGGATTCTAGACTTCGCAGGTGATTGGCAGCTTCCTGGTGGCTGGCAGGGCCCGTCAGTGCAGGGTGTCCACTCGGAATGCCTGAGCCAGTAGATGATGCAAAGTCAGGCCTACAGCAGGCCCTCCAGAGGCTGATGGTGACCAAGGGGATCCACGCTATTTCGGGCTTCCTGATCTATCAGCTTCTGTTGGAGCAGGAATATAAACTATGGGGAAAGAGATCTTTTAAGTTCTCTTTAGACAATGTTGACTGCTGTTTATAAACTTAGAAAAGGGGTATTAAAATTTGGTTCTCAAGAAAACACAAAACAAGGGTCTTTCCATACAAAAAAAAAGGAGCAAAGGAAAAACACTTGCCTCATTTTGTTCAGAATGGGTTTCCTCCTTATGCAACTGCTGAAAGTGAGCCAGCGTTTCGGTTTACTTTCTGGGATGCAGCCTGCGTTCCTCTTGGTTCACTGGTGTAGAGAGTAGGTGCCAACCCCTGTGGAGTGGACTGTGAAGAAGAGCTGCCTCCTCCTGTGGTTGAACTAATCTCTGTCCCAAAGCACAGTCTCTAGCTAGTCGTGCAGACAGTACTCTTGACCTTTGATTCTAGAAATACCAACGGTAGCCTGGGGGAGTTTTACATTTTGCTGAGATTATAACAACATTGAGTCCTAGGTGAGTGGTTTGTGCATGCATCTTTGCACAAACATGAATGCTTTGTCTTCATTCATGAACTGACTCCCCTGGCTGTTCTGGGTGTGACTTTTGCCTCTAACTCTTGGGCTGAGACCAGTGAGTCTGGCCTGACCTTTGTGACTAGGATTTCCTCATAGAAGGACAGGGTCTTCAAGTGTGGAAATCAATTCCCTTTAGTATCCTATTTTTGGTAGCAGCATTTAGAGGAGACTGTGTGATTTCTTGATGATCATTAAAAGCTGTCTTTTATTTCTCCAGAAGAACATTCACTTTCCCCAAAATCACCGAGTTAAAGACACTGCTCTTGTCCCAGCCCATCTTCCCAAGATGCCACTCTGGTCATTCATTCCCATCTTAAAAACTCCCACTGGCTTCCTTTTGCCCCTAAGTTCTGTCCAGGTAACCTGAAGTCCTAGCACTTGGCCCCTCATCTGTCCTGTGACTGGGCACATGCTTCCCCCTGTGCAGCCTCCACTCTAGAAGGCGTAGGTTCTCAGCATCCTTTTTACTCCTGGCTTCCAAGTCCTGGGTATATATTCAAAGGCAGATTTAGGAGTCTGGTTCCTTCTGCTGAATGTCCCCTTCATAGTGGCACTTACTGGCTGTGTCACACAGTCCAGCACTTGGTCAGGTTTTGTCCTACTACACTTGTCATCCCAAGCAGCTTTCAGTGTCTTTTCCATCCTGGCTCCTCCTTCATTTAAGGACCTTACACAGTGCTAGGTAGGTGACTAACACAGTCAGACTAAATGAAGTTATCTGAAATCATTCATACTTCAGTTAGCAGCATCATCTTACAAGTTAATCACTGGAAAGGTACTTTTTGAGCTCACCAGAAGGAATGAGGCACCCTCTTTTCTGTTCTCATTTAATCAAGTAGATGACACTCAGATATATAAAAACAAAAGCAAAGAGGCATGGGTTAGACCCTTTAAAGGCTGGTGGAAAAGAAGAGATGGGCATAAGTGATGTTTTGACCAAAGAATTATCCAGATTTTCTGTGAAATGAAGTATTGCAGAGTGAGACAGAAAGAGCAAAATGGGACATTGGCCAGGCAGGCATTCGTGAGCTCCCGTGAACTCTGCAGTGGAAAGGGATGGGACATTGGCCAGGCAGGCATTTGTGAGCTCCTGTGAACTCTGCAGTAGAAAGGGATGGGACATTGGCCAGGCAGGCATTCGTGAGCTCCCGTGAACTCCGCAGTGGAAAGGGATATCATGGGGCACTGAAAGGAGGCCTCTCTTGGGCAAAAGGAGCAAGGAGGATGGGGTGTGCAGGCCTGGGGGGTCCGATGCAGAGGATGATTGCAAAATGACATGATTCCCAAACGTCTGAAAATGATGAAGCATAATACAACAATATTTATGACTTATCAAATGAGTGCTTTGTGACAGGCTTTGGGCTGTTTTGAAAGTATCATCTCAATTAATCATCATATCTTGCCCATAAAATGGTATTCTTATTTGACAGATGAAGAAACCTATGCTCAGCTAGTAAATGTCCAAGCTTGATGTCAAACTGCACAACCTTTGCGTAGCTCCTCCCTGCACTGTCTTTGAACAAATAATGTTTTACTGGTACACGCCACTCATGGCATAAAGCATATTCAACCACCTTTATAAGCCATGGAGGAAGCGGACATCATGAAAAAGGTACTTAGGGCTCATTCTTCGTTCGTATTCCAACCAATTTTTTCTCCAACATTTTACTGTGAAAATTGTCAAGCATACAGCAAAGTTGAAAGGGTTTTACAATAAACACCCAAATACCCACCACCTAGATTCTACCTTTAATATTTTGCTGTATTTGCATTATCACATCTTTCTGAATATACATTCTTTTATGCATCCATTAGTACATCTCTTATTTTTCAAAATAAATTGCATATATCAGTACTTTCCCCAGTAGTTTAACATGCATATCACTAACTAGAGTTCTACATTTGCTTACATTTTATACAAAATTAACAAAGAAATGTATAAATCATAGTGTATCTTTATATGATCTTTGACAGATGAATACACCTGTGTCACCCAAACCTCTAAGAAGGCAGAGAACATTATTACTGCTCCAGAAAAATTCCATCATTCCCTTTCCTAGCTGATCTCTGCCCCTGAATCCCCAGAGATAACCACTGAGCTGATTTTTCAACCATAGATTAGTTTCACCTGTTCTAGAATTTCATCTAAATGGAATCATTCATTATGTACTGATTTGTGAAAGGCTTCTCAACATAATATTTTTGTGACTTATCCACGTTTGGGGGTCTATCCATTTGTTACTTGTATTTTGCAGAGTAGAATTCTATTACATGAATAGTCCACGGCTTGTTGATCATTCTCCCATTGATGCACACCTGGGTTGTTTATAGTCTTGGTCTATTATGAATAAAGCTGCTATGATCATTTTTGTAGATGGCTTTTTGTAAGTATATACTTTTATTTCTCTTGGGAAAATACCTAGGAGTATTACTAAGTCATAGGCTAAGTGTATGTTTATTTTTATAAGAAATAGCCAGTTCTTTTCCCCAAGTAGTTTTACCATTTGACATTTCCAAGCACAAATGCACGAGAGGCCAACCTCACATCCCAGCCAACGGATAGTGGTGCCAGTCTTGAAAAATTTTAGCCATTCTTTTAGGTTTGTAGGTTTTAATTTTCACTTTCCTGATGACTAACGATGTGCTGTACACTTTTTCATGTGTTTCTGGCTTTTCGTATATCATTTTTTGCAAAGTGTCTATTTAAATCTTCTGCCATTTTCTATTGGATTATTTATATTGTAGAGTTGTAGAAGTTTTTTATATAACCCTGACATCAGTCTGTTGTCAGGTATGCTTGTTACTGTTTTCTTCCACTTTGACTTTTCATTTTCTTAACAGTGTTTTTGATGAACAGAAATTTTTTAATTTGATAAAATTTAATGTTTTATGATTATTGCTTTCTGTGACTTGCCTAAGTAAACTCTGCCTCTCCCCAAGTCTTGAAGACATTTTATATTTTTCTCTAAAGGCTTTGTAGTTTTGATATTTTACATTTAAGTCTATAATCCATCTAGAATTCATTTTGATGTATAGTTTGAGCTATAGTCAAGCTTAATACTTTTTCGTATGTATATCTAGTCATTCAGGCATCATTTGTTGAGAAGAATTCTTTCCTCATTGGATTGCTTTAGCACCTTTGCCAAAAATCAAATGACTGTATGGTTTTGGTTTTTTCTAGACTCTATTCTGTCACATCGATCTGTTTGTCAATTTATATGCCAGTTATATACTTTCTTTATAGTAAGTTTCAAAGTTAAGTAGTATAAGTTCTTTAACTTAGTTCTTTCTCAAAATTGGTTTGGTATTCCATATTCTTTGCATTTCTATGTAGATTTTAGAATTAGCTTGATAATGTTTGCCCCTCAAAACCCTGCTATGTATAAATTGGAGAAAATTGATTCTTCCAATACATAAACATGGTACAGTTCTCCATTTGTTGAGATCTTTAATTTCTCTCATCAATATGTTTTCAGGAGAGGTCTCGGCATAGTTTTGTTAAATTTATGTCTTAAGTATTTTGTTTTTTTGATGTTATGGAAAGTGGAATTGATTCTAAATTCACTTTCCAAATGTTTGCTACTAGTTTACAAAAATATAATTGATTTATTTAATAACCTTATATCCTGTGAACTTGCTTGATTGATTTATTAATGCTAGCAGTTGCTTTGTAAGTTGCTTAGGATTTTATCATACATGAAAGGTCATGTCTTTTATGTATGTTTATAAAAGATATTGGTCTATAATTTTTTTAAATACTTTTATCAGGTTTTCATATTAGAACTATGCTGATTTATTAAATAAGCTTAAAAGTATTCCCTCCTTTATTGTTTGAACAAGTTTATATAATATATAATATTGATGTTACTTCTTTTTTAATTGTGTGAAAGTATTTCTGGAATTTCTTATGTGGAAAGATTTTTAATAAGAAAATATTTCTCTAATTTTTTTCATAGATATAGGAAGATTCAGTTTTTTCTGTTTTATGTCAGTTTAGGCAAGTTGTATTTTTCAGAAAACTTGTCCATTTCATCTAAATTTCTTGGCAAAAAGTGGATCATAATATTCTCTTATTATCCTTATATTGTCTGTAGGATTTGTAGTAATAACCTCCCTTTCATTTCTAAAAATGATATTTCTATTTTCTCTTTTTTAATTGATCTATCTAGATAGGGATTTATTAATTTTGTTGATCATTTTGGAGACCCAACATTAGACTTTATTAATTTTTTCTATTGTTTATCTTTTATTTTGTGGATTTTTGTTCTTTTATTATTTCCTGCATTTCTTCCACTCATTTTGGTTTAGTATGCTTTTTTTCCTAGCTTCTTAGGTGGAACTGCAGGTCATTATTCCCCTTTCACAGCTTTATTGTAGAATAACTGATATACATTAACCTGTACATATTTAAAGTATAACATTTGATGAACTTTGTTATATGTAAGTACCTATGAAGCCATCACCACAATCAATATAACATCTCCATCAACATATCTGAAGAGTTTCCCTGCGTCCCTTTGTATTTTTCCCTCCTGACCCTCCTTGTTCTCCTCTATCTCCAAGCAAGCACTGATCATGTAGAAATGTTTTCATTTTTTTGAATTTTATGTAAATAGAATATACTCTTTTCTGTGGCTTCTTTCACTCAGCATGATTTTGAGATTTACCCATGCTCTTGCATTTGTTAATAGTTGAGATTTACCCATGCTCTTGCGTTTGTTAATAGTTGATTGTTTTGAAACAGCTTTATTGAGATGTAAATGTACTATACAATTCATCCATTTAAAGTGTACGATTCAGTAGATTTTAGTTCATTTCTTTTAATTGCTCAATAGTATTCTATTGTATAATCACAATACAATTTGTTTATTTATTTACAACATCCAAATGTTTAATGGACATTAATTTAGTTTGTCCCCATATTTGGCTATTATAAATAAAGTTGCTTTGAACATTCATGTAAAGTCTTTGAATGGACATATACTTTCATCTCTCAGGTAAATACTTGCCTCATTTGGTAGGTGAACATTAACTTTTTAAGAAACTCCCAAACTGGTTTTTGAAGTTTTTTTCCTCTCCCATTAATAATATAAGCGTTCGAGCTGTGCACCTCCTTGCCATCACCTGGCCTGGTCAGTTTTTTTAAGTTTTAGACACACTCATAATTATACAATGGTATTTCTTTGTGATCCTAATTTTTATTTCCCCAGCTTTTGAACAGCTTTTTACATACTTATTTGCTATCCATGTATCTTCTTTAGTGAACTGTATATTCACATATTTTACTCGATTCTGAATTGGGTTGTATGTTTCTTCAGTGTTGAATTTTGACAGTTCTATATATATTCTGGAGTAAAATCTTTTGTCATATATGTGTAAATATTTTTTCCCAGTCCGTGGCTCGTCTTTTCATTCTCTCAACAGTGTCTTCCAAAGTGCAGAAGTTCTATGAAGTCCAGTTTATCAGTGTGTTATGGAGCATGCCATGGTTGTTGTACCTAAGAAATCTTTGGTAACCAAAGATCGCAAAGACTCTCTTCCATGTTCTGTTTTCCAAGATGTATAGTTTTACCTCTTATATTTAGTCCATGATTCATTGTGAGTTAATTTTTGAATATGGAGCATGGTATGGATTAAAGGTTTGGGGTTTTTTTCTTTTTCTTTTTCTTTTTGGCATTTGGATAGCTAGTTCCAGTTTCTAATGAGAAGAGTATTCTTTCTCCACTGAATTGGCTTTGTACCTTTGACAAAAAAACAATTGACCGTGTGTGTGTAGTTCTGTTGCTGAAATCGGTTCCATTGATCTATTTGTGTACAGCAATGCTGATTACTATTCCTTTATAATAAGTCTTGAAATCAGATTCTGTAAATCCTTGAATTTTGTTCTTTTTCAAGGTGTTTTGGTTATTCTAATTATTTTATTTCTGTGTAAATTTTAGATCAACTTGCCCCTTTATACAAAAAGCATCTGTTGGAATTTTGCTTGCAATTACAATTAAACATTTGGTAAAATTAGCATCTTAAGAATTTTGAGTTTTGTGATCCATTAACGTGGTTTAGCTCTCCATTTATTTAGGTCTCTAATTTCTCTCAGTACCGTTTTTCAGCTTTTCATGTATAGGCCTTATTGATCTTTTTTCAGATTTATTTCAAAGTATTTCATATATTTGGATGTTATTTAAGTAGTAGTATTTACTTTCATTTTCTGATTATTCATTTACTCATTACATCCAGTTATACAATTGATTTCTCTATATTGATGTTTTCATCCTGCAACATTGCTAAACTCATTTATTATTTTATTGCTTTTTAAATATATTTCATCAGATTTTCCAAATAGACAATGATGATATCTGCTAAAAGAGATAGTTTTACTACTGCTTTTCAAAACTTGATATCTTTCATTTTTCTTTCCTTAAAGCAGTGGACAGAACCTCCATTACAGTGTTAAATGGAAGTGATAAAGCAAACATCCTTGTCTCGTTCCTGATTCTGGGGACGAAGCATTCATTCTTTGGCCATTAAATATGATATTAACTATAGACTTTTAAAAATATGTAATTCTGATTAGGTCAAGGGACCTAATCTTAGTTTCTATCTTTTTTGCTGAGAGATTTTTATTTGTATACAGGAGTGAATGTTGGGTTTTGTCCAGTGCTTTTTAAAAAAATCTATTGAGATGACATTTTTTTTTGTCATTTGGTCTGGTGATATAGTGAGTTATATTGATTTTCAAATATTAAATCAACCCCAGCTAATGTCACCTGGAACAGGCTCCTTTCTACAGCAGAATGCAACCTGTGTGCCACATTTTTACCCAGGTACTCAAAGTTCAGGGTCTCTGTTGGGAGCTGGTCCCATAGGCATAAGAACCAGCCACAAATATCAAAATTCCCATCTACCAGAAGGAAAGCAGGTTTTAGTACCACAGACAAGCTAAAAAATCTTAACATTATAGGGAACATTCCAAAAGTTAAGTTTCCAGATACCAGCCAGTAGCCAATCCTGCAAGCAGGCCCTTCTAAAGAGAATAACCTTAGCCCTGCTCTTCACTCTTTCCTGCATAGTGTGTTCTGATTTTCATATAGTTCAAAATGCTTTCTAAGTTTCCCTTTGATTTCTTCTTTGGTTCATGAGCTATTCGGAAGTGTGTTTTTTAGTTTCCAAATATTTGGGAGACTTTAAAGATATTTTTTCTGTTATTTGTTTCTAATTTAATTCTGTGTGGTCAGAGAACATACTTTGTGTGATTTGAATCATTTAAATTTATTGAGACTTGTTTTATGGTCAGATTAAGGGCTGTTTTAGTACTTTATGTTCATTTGAAAAGAATGTACATTCTTTTGTTGTTGGGTAGGGTTCTATAAATGCCAATTAGGTCAAGGAGGCTGATCGCATTCTTCACATCCTCTCTGCTTTTATTAATTTTTTTTCTAGTTCTAATAAAGTGCTGAAAGAGCAGTATTAAGATCCTCAACTATGATTATGGGCTTGTCTATTTCTCCCTTTAATTCTATCAATTTTTGTTTCATGTGTTTTGAAGCTCTGTTGTTAAGCAATATACATTTATGATTGCTGAGTCTTTCTGATGAATTGATCTTATATCATTATGAAAAGCTCCTCTTTATATCTGGTGATATTCTGTATTATAATCTATTTTATTTGATATTTATATAGTCACTCCAGCCTTCTTATGTTTATTAGTTCGCATGAGGTATCTTTTCACCCAGGTACTCTTTTCTTATCCACTTACTTTCAATCTGTATGTCCCTTTAAGGTAAATTTCTTATAGACATATATAGTTGGGTTTTGATTTCTTAAAAATTAAGTTTATTGGGTTGACATTGGTTAATACAATATATATAATTTTCAGGTATATATTATAATTTGACATCTGTATATTCTATTGTGTGTTTACCACCCAAAGTCAGGCTTCCTTCGGCTACCAAATATTTGATCCTGTTTACCCACTTCACCCTCCCTTTCCCTGCCCATATTTGACTCCCTTTACCCCGTCTACCTCTCCACTCCTCCCCAACACCCTTACTCTCTGGTAACCACTAGTCTATAGTTCATGTCCATGAATCTCTGTTTGTTTGTCCTGTTCATTTGTTGCTTTTAGGTTTATATCCCACATATAAGAGATGCCCTGTGATTTTCAACTTTTTATGTCTGGCTTATTTCACTTAGCATAATTACCTTGAGGTCCATCCATGTTGTCACAAATGGCAGTATTTCATCTCTTCTTACAGCTGAGTAATAAATATTCCATTGTATATATGTACCACAGCTTCTTTAGCCAATCATCTATTGTACACTTCAGTTGCTTCCATGTCTTGGCCACTGTGAATAATGCTTCTATGAACATTGGTGTGCAAATACCTTTTTGGATATGGGTTTTCAAATCTTTAATGGGTAAATACCCATTAGAGGGATTGCTGGATCACATGGTAGATCAATTCTTAGTTTTTTGAGGAACCTCCATACTATTTTCCATAGTGGCTTACTAATTCGCAGTCCCACCATCAGTATATGAAGGTTCCTTTTTCTCCACATCGTCTCCAGCATTTATTATTTGTCCTGTTGATCATAGCCATTCTAACAGGTGTGAGATGGTATCTCATTGTGGTTTTGATTTGCATTTTACTAATAGCTAGCGATGTTGAACATCTTTTCAAATATTTGTTGGCCATTCGTATGTCCTCTAGGGAGAAGTGTCTGTTTAGGTACTCTGCCCATTTTTGAATGGATTATTTTTGTATGGATTATTTGTTGTTATTGAGTTGTATGAATTCTTCTATATTTTGGATATTAGGCCCTTATCGGAGGTGTTGCTTGCAAATATATTTTTCCATTTGTTTGGTTGTCTCTTTACCTTGTTGATGATTTCTTTTGCTGAGCAGAAAGAAGCTTTTTAGTTTGGTGTAGTCCCATTAATTTATTTTAGATTTTACTTCCCTTGCCTTTGAGGTCAAATTCATAAAATCCTCTTTAAGTCCAAGGTCCTTGAGTTTAGTTCCTATGTTTTTTTCTATGCATTTTATTGATTCAGGTTTTATATTCAGGTCCTTAATCCATTTTGAGTTAATTTTGGTGTGTGGTGATAGACAGCAGCCTAGTTTCTTTCTTTTGCAGGTGGTTTTCCAGTTTTCCTAGCATCATTTATTAAAGAATCTTTTTTTTCTCCACAGTATGGTTTTGGCTTCTTTGTCAAAAATTATTTGCCCATATAAAGATGGGTTTACTTCTGGACTCTTGATTCTGTTCCACTGGTCCATGTGTCTGTTTTGGTTCCAATATCATGCCGTTTTGATTACTGTTGCTTTATAGTATATTTTTAAGTCGTGCAGAGTGATGCCTCCAGCCTTGTTCTTTTTTTTCAGGATGGCTCTGGCAATTAGGGGTCTTTTGTGCTTCCATGCAAATCTGATGATTTTTTTGGTTCTATTTCTTTAAAAAATGCCAATTGCATGTTGTTGGGGATTGCATCAAATGTGTATAATGCTTTAGATAATATGGTCATATCAACTATGTTGATTTTTTTCCAGTTCAAGAACATGGAATATCTTCCCATTTCTTTGTATCTTCTTCGATTGTTTAAATAGGGTCTTGTAGTTTTCATTATATAGGTCCTTCACATTTTTTATCAAATTTATTAGGTTTCGATTTTTTAAATCGGTTCCAACATCACTGTGTCTTAATTGGAATGTTTACATCCACCTCCAAAAGCCCTATTATTCATGCTTTTCCATCTTTCTCATGAAGCTTAATTCTCCACACTGGCCTGATTTGTCTCCCCTGAAGCCAGGGCATTGGCGGGGGGCAGGGTGGGCATATTGTTCCTGACTCTATTTCCCAGACTTTAGTCACTCTTGAACCTTGATTGGTTCTATATTCAGGCATGACCTGACCTATCCATATTTAATATTTTCTTTAAAAGCAGTCACTTTCAAAACTTTATATCACCACAGTAATCACTACTGTAAAGTGGAATACCCCAATCACTAGCCATAATAGAAGATAACAGTTAATATAGATATAATAGGAAAAAAATTCATAATGTCATTAAATTCTAGACAGCTACTGCTATTGGCTGAATGCTCTGAGAATAAGCCCCTTCTCCTTGGAAAGAGGTAGGTGTTAAAGACATAACAGCACAACCTGAGGCTTTCTCCTTAATAAAATATGCAGAAAGCTTGGAAAGACACTGAAGCACAAATGACTTGAATGAATAATTCAAGGTTATTTAGTGTGAAGTTTTGGAATGCCCTAAACTCACCTTTGAACCCCTCAGCATCCCACTCTTTGAGAAATGCTATCTTTGGCACTTCTGAACCAACTTTCTGAGAGTCTTTTGTTCTCCCTTACATAGTATACTCTTAAGTAACACTTACTGAATGATTAAATTCATTGTGGCAGTGACTTGGTTTTTGTCCCTTATTAGTAAATTCCTTGAGAGAAGGGACTAGCTCCTAACCATCTTTGTCTCACAGGCCCAGTAAGTATTTCTTGAATTGAATCAGAAGGTGGGGTATCATTTAGAGATGCCCCTTTTCTCTTGAAGGTGATAGTTCAAAAAAATGTAAACAAAGAATCTAATGAACAGCATTTTCAGAACCCCAGGACATATAGTGACAAAGCTGTTTCACTCTTCTATTGTTTTATTATTACTGATTTTTCCTTTGTCCTGTCCTGTCTCTGCATGAACTTTCAGGGGGTCTGATTTATTAAGGGATGGTCCTGCTGATTGTTTCTGTCTTGTGCTAATTGCAGTGCAAATGAAGCCCTAGTGTCATTAAGTAGTTTAATGACTCTCTGTTGAGTGCTAGTGTAACAGGAGTGGGAAAATAGATGTTTACAATCCCCTCATTCTCTTGACAAAATCGAGCAGGCATTTGAGTTTACACATAAAAGTGTTTAGCAAAAGTGTCATCAGTCACTGACAAGTCTTTAAGAACAAGAAATTTTAAGTGAAATGAAATATCTTTTTGAAGCTATTTATATGTGTTTCTCCTTGTCACAGAGCGCAAGGGGACACAGGCTAGAGGAATGACAACATAAAAGTGAGAAACACAAATACGCTGCTTATGTGTAAAGCACTCAAGAGAGCACAACCCATGTGTGTAGTGTGTGCTCTAAAGGAAGATTTCTGTAAACTAAAATCAATCCTGAGATAGCAAGCAGTATAAACATCACTGATCCAGATTCTCAGGAAAAAAGGATATGTCTATAAAAGAAAAAGCAAAGAGAACCAGCATAATCTGGGCACCACTACAGGCTAGGCCAGTGGTTCTCAAAGAATGGCCACTGGATCAGCAGCCTCAAGTTTCACAGGGAACGTGTTAGAAAACACAGAGTCTCAGGCCATAACCCAGACCTACTGTAACAACTTGTGGGGGCAGAGCCCAGAAATGTGGTTTTATAAGTCCTCCAGGTCGTTTCCATATAAAGACCAGTTTGAGAGCTACTGAGCTAGGCATTTTGCACTCATTTGATCTTCTTGGATCCTAAAAAGTAGGCAGTGTTTGCCATTGATTGACTCATAAGGAAACAGATTTGGTGAAGCCCGTGAGTTCCCCGAGTTCATACAACCAGAAATGGAGATATCAAAAGATCTGTTGGCAAGCTTATGATTTTTCCACTTGAATGGGTTTTTCTCAAACTGTCATGTGTAATCAAATCACCTAAAGATTAAATGTTGAAATGTGGATTCTGATTCAGTGAGTCTGGCGTGAGCCTGAGAGTTGGTAGTTTCAATAGGCAGGTACTGCCGGTGCACAGAGCACCAGTGAGGCATCACCCAGTGCAGTGTGGTCCCCAGGTGTGATGCCTGAGCCTCACCCGAGAACTTGTGAGAGAGCCAAATTCTAGGCCCTGCCCAGACCTAGCAAATCAAAAACTCTGGGAGTGGGGCCCAGCAACCTGTTTTAACAAACCCTTCAGGTAGTTCTGATTCATGCTGAAGTTTGAGAACTACTCTAACATTTCCATATTAGAAAACTCAACATTTTGAGTATGAAGCAAAGTGGTGCTTACACTGTAGGTATTTGAAAGCCATTAAGGGACACTGGACAAGGGAAAAAAGATAAATCATTTAAGCCTGAATGACAGCTTGCATTAAGTGTTTTTCCATGAGATAAGGATACAAAAATGATTATCACTAGACTACATAATAAGAGTACTTCTGTGTAAAAGGCTCTTGCAAATGTGTGTTGAATGTAGTGCCAGTGGGCACTAGCACTGTGCTGAGAGACATTTTGACCAAGGGATACCAGTAATATCTGAACATGCTAGATCTGGTATTGCACAGGAGAGGAATGCTAAAATATTTCCAAGAAAATAACAGTGGAGGATATATATCCACACTTGTCTGGCATACGGTACAAAATGTTGGGGGGGGAAAGCTTGGAATTCTTTTGAATCTTGTGTGACCTTAAAAATTCATATGCATTTTTATTTATATCAAACCAATGCATGTTGCTTTGATATAAGTAACATTTGAAATTACCATCAAGAAAAAAGGGGAGAGATGATGTTGTACTGAGTCTTTCAGGCTCATGAAATTTACTGAAGTGAAGAGATCTGACACCAAAAATCAACATCGGTGTCCGTGGAATTTTGCCTCTGGCTGAGTGCTAACCCAGACTCAGAATTCATGAGAACAGCAGCAATAGCTCGTCCATGGCGTTCGGGGCTACGTAAAGGTAATCACTGAGGACAGGCACCCAGAATGTCGCATGAAGTGTTTTGTTGCTGTGTTTGGGAGACACTGTTTGCTGCTTGCTATTTGTGGAAGAATTTTGAGAAGTGTATCTCCAAGTGGTTTCTGAAAAAACAGCAATAGAAAAGATCTATTATTTATGCATCAGATACTTTTGCCATCTGAGGAGATACTCATCAAAGTATATTCAATAAAGAAAGATAATCAAAGAAATTCTGCACTGTACCACTCACACTATCATTTTCATTGCATGTAAATTAAGGGAGGGTCTCAAATGACTCAATTTCCAGCATTCGGTCTCTACTTCATCCGTGAAGTCATCACATGCATGAAAGCATTCAGTTTTGTCATGAAGTTGATCAGACATGTTCAATCTTAAAAAAAAAGAGATTGCTTGATATATCAACTGTAAACTAGACTGAATAGTTAAGAGATTAGTGCTTTTCTTCATCTTAAACAGATCTTTACCCCTTTTCATAATATTGGTGGAGGGAAGGAGAGACACAAAAGCAACTGAAGTTTGAAAACTTTGATCAGAATCTTCTTCCATCAAAGCCAGCAATCTTCTGTATAATCAAGAAATACTTCAAAGTCACTTTTCATTTCATTACAAATGTGTATGTAGATATGTAGATACAGACAATCTTTTTTTTTTTTTTTTAATATGGTCTGTTGACTACAATGAGAAACATAGCAAAGAATTTCTAAGAGGTGCAGGGAACTGGTTCAGGGATGAGGATGCATTCAAGCTTTTTATGCCGCTGGTTTCTCGCCATCACACCAACTCTTTTGCCAGTTGTAGATTTAGTGCTATCAAAGCACATAGATGTATTTTTTAGTCAATATTGTATTTTTTTAAAAAAAACACACATTTCATAAAAATTTTCTTTATAAGTATGTTACATGAAACACTTTGCAAATTTATGTATTTAGAGACATGAGTATTAAGTATATTGGTCAACAGAGACCAGTATGATTGCCAAATCATTAACAACAGTGTATTCATCACAAGCTACAAGGTAAAGAGGCTGATTAATCTCTATTATGGACTAATATTTATTGAGCTTCTTTGTGCCAGGTACTGTGTTAGCACTCAGTGTACAAATGTAATCAAATGAGACACAACTCCTGCTTAAATAGAACTTAGTTTGGAAGGACAACATACAATCAAACAGTACAAAGTTTTGAACTGTAAGAAATACAAAAAGTGAAAAGTCCATTGAGAACATGTGACAGAAGGACTTGACCTCATGAGAGACTGGGATGGGCAGGAAATATCTTGGAAGATGTCCCTGTGGAAATCACCTTTCAGTTAAGATATGGAGGACAAATAGGCATAGGAAAGAGAATAGATTAGTAAGCTTCCTGGGCAGAGGAGTCACATGTGCAAAGGCCCTGGGGTAGTAAAAAGCATTGGAAAATTAGAGGGATAGAAAGGAGGCCAGTTTGGCTTGCTAGCTAAGAGCCCAGGAAAACAGTACCACTGGGGAGCTGGCAGGGGCCAGGCCACACTGCAGAGCCTCATAGTCTGTCACATGGGACTTGACCTTAAGAACTGCCAGATGTGTGTGATTTAAGCATGAGAATCACAGGATTAAACGTACAGTTTTGCAAGATTTTACTGGTTGAAGAATTTAGAATGGATTGGGGTATTGCCAAGTTCTGATGAGCTGGCAGTCTGACAATGGGGAAAAGTGTAGTGAAACCAGAGGTATTTAGAAGGGAGATCTTACAGGATTTGATAATGGACTTAGACATGGGGATGAGAGAAAAGAAAGCATCAAGGATGACCCCCAGGCTCACATACTGGGATATCTGGTGCTTTTAATTGTGTCTGATACCTTGTATGATGATGTCATTCAATAATGACAAAAGCAGACTCAAACATTTCTACCAAATGCTATTCACATTCATAAGGCGATTCTGAAATGAATGTTAAACTATCTAATATTTGCTTGCTTATTATTGTACTGAACTTGGCCATGACTCATTTTAATTGCTAAAGTCTCATGATTTATCATTTTTTTAAAAAGTGATTTAAAACATATTAAGAGGGATGTTTTCATTATAGTTACTTTTTGGAGTTTTTCTGCCATAGGAGAGTTCAGGATTTAGGTTCATTTGTAACTCTATAAATCATAAAGTCAGTAAAATTATTAAAATCAACATATTAAAGTTACCTAGGTAAATCTTCTAAGATTGCCACTGCTAGCTACAGTGCCCTAGTTATGATTTGAAGTGGAGCATCATCTTCATGCACAGGCTTATGGTCCAGAGATCCAGGGACTGTGACATGTCATTCACCTCACTGAGTTCAGGCTGTTCTCAATTTCCTTCTTCTTGTGTGTTTTCACAAATTTTCAAAATTATATTTCAGACTTTTAATTTTTAGTCATCAATCCATATTCTGTTGAACATATAATTTTCCCAACATTTTCAAACATATAGAAGAATTAGAAGAATTATAATATGCATGTATCTACCACCTAGTTTCTATAATTAATACTTCGCCTTATCCTTGGATTTATCTATCAGTCCATCTGATTCTCTGATACATTTCAAACTAAGTTGTAAACATCAGGACATTTTACTCTTTGGTACTTTAGCATGCATAGTATTAAGAGCTTAGTATTTGTTTCGGAATTCTTTTTTTTAGGTAAAAGTTACATACAGTGAAATGCACAAATCTTAAGTATAGCATTCCTTGAGTTTTGACAAATGCACATACCTCTGTAACCCAGACCCCAACAAGACACTAAACCTTATCATGTCGAAAGTTCCCTTGTGTCCCTTCCCTGTTCTTCTTGCCTCCACTCCCACCCTCAGAGGTAATGCAGTTTTGAATTATATAACCATAGATTAGTTTTGCCTATTCAAGTTTTGCTTTATCTAGTGTCTACTCTTTCAGGTTTGGCTTCTTTCACTCATCATGTTTTGAGATTCATCCTTCTTGTATCAGTAATTTGTTTCCTTTTTCTTTTTCGTCACTGAGTAGTATTCCATTGCATCATTGTACCACAGTTTATTTCTCTTGTTGATGAACTTCTGGGCTATTTCCAGTTTTTGACTCCTTTGAACGTTCTTAAACAAGTCTTTCTGTGAATATTTATGTCTATCTTGGGTAAATACTCAGGAGTGGAACTAAATACTGAGGAGCTGAGTCATAGGGTGGGTCTATGTTTAATTTTATAAGAAACTGACAGGCCTTTTTTTATAGCAATTGCACAATTTTGTACTCCCTCTAGCTACTCCACATCCTTGATAAATTTTCTGTTTTTGTTTTAGATATCCTGGTGAATGTATAGAGAAAATATAATGTTTAAATGACTATTCTCAAAGAAAACATCACACCGAAACATCACACACACAATTTGTAGTGATTTTTAGAGCCAAACATGATCAGGTGTTTATAAACAAAGCATGTAGTACAAGGACAGCAACATTTGTGGGAACCTATAGTATTTTAAGTAAGTAAAGATTCAAGGTTATGAATTTCCTTTCCAAAAACAAACTGTAGGCTTCCAAGGACTTGCTTTGTGCTCTGGCAAGGTTTGCATGGGACAAGGTTGGCAGTATTCACGTCACAGAAACTTCATGCTACAACCTGCTATTCCCTCTGGGACACACAGCATCAAAATTCCCAGTCATTATTTGGACATATTCTGTATTTTAAGCTTTCTTTCACAAAAGGAAAAACAACAAAAGCACTATACTCCAGAGAAGCTGGCTGACATGGAAACATTGAATTATGACTTTTCTTTGCTTTAGCATGCATGTAACAAAACCTAGCAATAGCAGAGATTTATACCTTCCCCAAAATTTGAAAGAAAGACATATTTCAAGCAAATGCTCTGCACTCACCCAGGGGCTATTGTCTTCAGACCCCAGTTTAACAAGCTTGGGCCCGGGGCTTTCCTTCTGAGGCCTCACTGTAGAGAGCAATGTGACAAAGAGGAAATAGTTTTAGAGCTAGAGGAAGCTTGATATAAAATCAGGCTCTGCCGTGTACTAGCTGTGAGGCTCAGGCAAGTCCCTTAACTTCTTGAAACCTCAGTTTCCCCGTCTGTCAGAGGAATGATGATCCTTCCTCCCTTGCAAGGATGTTGTGATGACCAGGTTGCAAATGTGGTCATCCTTAATTCCTTAATTCCTTGACTGAGAATTATGAGGAAGTAATTTTAGTGGAATCATTCATACCAAGTTATAAATGACTGATAGGTTTAGACATCCAAGAAGAAAATTTTAAGATAAGATTCTGATCCTAGCAGGTCATTAGCTGTAAAGCAGGTGTTTAGAAGAGGCACGTCGGAAACCTGAGTCAGGAAGCTTTGATAAAAACCTAGCCCTGCTGGGGTGTGACAGGTGAAAGGTCCTCAGGTGCCACTCCTGCCACAGAGGATCATGAAATGGGTCATGATATAGGGTCCTGGAAAGCAGATGCTAAGACAACCCCATAGATCTTCTGTTGGTGAAGCAAGTGAAGGGTGGTCGGTTTGTCAGTCAAGGAGTATTTTTAGTCTCTGTGCTGTCTGTAGGAGAGAGTCTACCAGAGGCAGATGAGCCAATGTGGAGGTAATGGGCTTGGAGTGGGTGTGGCGTGTTCAGCTCAGAGTGTGCCAAATGCAGCACCATGTGGAGAAATACCAGAGCCACCTCAGCAGGTGGGCCCAGTACCTCTCCTCTCCCCCACTCCCTGTTCACTCTACTCCCCCTCTGGGACCAGGGCGTATTTTCAGCCCAAGGGGCAGGACTGGGCTGTGCACCTGCTGGACTTTGAGCTTCATCTGATTTCATCTGGACAGAACGCAAAGCCCACACTGACCTTCCAGGAGCTCCACAGTTCAGTCGCTGGCCTGTGGTGGCCAGTGAACTACAAGAAAGGGTCTATTGTGTGTAGTCTGGGGAGGTCGTGAGACTTTGTTCCTAATGGAGAGATGTATTGTATTATGATTCAGAGAGAAAAGCCAAGTGATTAAAGATTACTTGCTTTTGCACTAAAGCTGATTGAGAAACAGTTGCAAGGCAAGAGTTGTATCCATTTGGTGTAGTATCAAAAATACATACTGAGCTAGGTTTTGTAGCAAATGGACTTTATAAATGAAAAACAAAAGCAGTTATTTACAGGAGAAATGAAAGGTCCCATAGTTATGGGGTAAATGAGTCATAGCCCTTAGTCACATTAAGACCAAGATCTCACATAGGCTGGCCATATAATTGTTTCTGTAATTATGTGGAATAGACTGTGCAGAGTAATTCATAGAAAACCACTATTTTAACACTTCCATTGCAGATGATTATTTTTCAATGGTTTGATCAAGCTGGAGCCTTTTACCTGCATGTGATATATATATGGGACTTCTGGCTATTACGGTTGATGTTGCTAAACCATCCTAATCTTCCTCCATAGGCAGCCCTACACACTCACCTGGCATGTTTCTCAAGTTAACTTATCCCATTCACTGAGTGGCTACAAATGCTTGATGAGCTGAGTAACTAGAAGTAGGTGGATTTAGCAGGAAAGCGGCATGATGATAAGTGTGATAGAGCTAGATGAGCCCCAAAAGTGTCTCGGTCAGTCATAAACACAGGAAATTTAGAACCTCAAAGAAAACATATTTATTATTTCTAGTGTTAATTACTTCATCCATCATTTGACATATATTGAGCATTGCACAAAATCATCAGCACACATACACAAAAACTGATAATGAGAAGGAACTAGGTGCTAAGCTGCATCTAAAATTCAGATTTCATTGTGAAGAAACATTTTTTAAATTGACCCTGTCTATAATAAAGCATCTGAAGAACTTTTTAGGAAAGTTTTTAGAAATCTTAGGCATAAATTCAGATCACTTTTATTTATAGAAAAAATCATAACATATATGAAATACAAACAGGTTGTATATTAGTCTTATATAATCTTAAATTTTGTTGTAGCTTTTTGTCTCTGTATTTCTGCAGTCTGTCAAAATGAGAACAGCTGACTGAAGACTTAGCTGTCCTGCTTAGAAAGTGCATCCTCCCAGTATCATAGGATCATCTGCTCTCAGGCTCAGCCATTGTATAAGTGTCTGAATGTAACAGTGTTTATAGTGTTACCACTTGGTGTACATCTTTCAGCTGTTTGTTATCTGTGCAACTTCTTGCTTTCTTGAAGCCTTCAGAGATTTTTAATGAAATTGTTTGGCTGGAAATGTCACTCGTACCAAATTTTGAATCTATTTCTTTTGTTTTTACCAAACTTTTGAACAACTTTAGATTCACAAGATTCATCGTGATTCAGGAGACAATTCTCAAACAGGTGAGAATTCTTTAATTTCACTCTTCTCCATTCAGGCAGCATTTGTGGGTTCAAGTCTATAAATTACTCTAAAGAAGTCTAGATTGACCGTCACCAACCCAGAACTTGGATTGCTAAACTCTAAGTGCTGATGGCAGAAGGATAGAAAGCCAGAATAAAAGCCAGAATAAAAGCAGAATATGCATTCATGGCAGCCTTTTCTACCTAATGCCTCCCTATTCCTGGGTTTCTTTTACTGGCTAGAGACCATGTAGAGCAAACAAACCTAAAAGAGAAAGTGGCCCAAAAGTTCAGGAGAGTCACATTGTTGTTACACCATAGTCAAGCAGCAGTCAGTCAGACAATGAGGGTGGGCCCTGGCCTGGGAGTCAGGAGCACTCAGTCACCATTTCAGCTTCCCACTCCCCGCCTCATACTTTGGGCAAGACTCTGACCCTTGGTTTCCTCAGCCATAAAATGAGAGAGCTAGACCTGATGATTTCTACATTTGAAAGGTCTGGAATTTTCTGATCGTTAGAGGGAAAAATCAGTCTGCTACCAGAGATTTAAAAATCTCGTTCCTGCACATACAACACATTCTCTCAACTGTGGTGGCTTCCCCGCCACTAATGCACAGTCAGACCCTGGGCTACTATTTAGTCCCTCACCTTGATTCCAGGATGGACCACATGTTAGCCTACTCAGACAGATTTCACTTGATCTTTCTGATCTTCGGTTTCTTTATTTGCAAAATGAATTAACATTGTCCACGTCATTGCTATGGAGATTAAAGGAGAAAATAAATGTACACACTGTTTAGCAGTACCTGGTATTTAACTGTTTAGTATCCTCGTCCCCACGCCCCTCCCTTCTCTCACACAGATGTTTTAATTTATTTCTTCTAACTCTTTAGGTGAGAGTATTAACTTTAACTTTAAGGGCTTCTGGGTGCCAAAAACTGTTACAAGCATTTTCACATTCTTTACAGTGCCCGGCATTGTTTTGCACTCAGTAGACACTCAAATACGCACAGAACATTGATAAGTTAAAACCATCCCATCTTAGAAAACAGGGTTCTGCCATTTTTAGCTCTTTTACCTTGAGCTACCTACATAATCTCTCCAATTTTAAATTTCCTCATTGGTAAAATGAGGATTATAATATGTAACTTTCAGAATTGTTTTAATGATGATATAACTACTATAAAGTAAACATTAAAACACAGTGTCTGGTTCATAGTAGGTGCTCAGTAAGTGGTAGCATCCCTTTTTGCCATTGAGGACAGCTATCTAAAACTCTTTTGTCCTTTTCTCTCGTTTTTAAATTCATTTTACAAGCATTTGTTGAGTGAATGAATAACAAATTCTTTGATTTAAATGGCCTTTATTGAAGAATAATTTCTCCAAACTTTAATCATTGTTATTGCTATAGTTTCTCTTAATTTTAGCTGAGATAACATCCAGAAGAATAAGCATTATTCATCTTTAATAATTTCTAATGAATAATTTAGGATTCAACCAGTCAACTTGGGCTCACAGCTGTGAAACTAACCTACCACTTTAGTTTTATTTAGAAACTACATTTTGTGGAATTCTTGTGTTATTTAATATTGAATTTAATCTTAAATCTTTAATAAATTAGATTTATTATCTGGTAAACAAATGCTAGGAACATATATGATTACTAAGTCCATCAATAGGCTAAAACTGAATGTTCTGAATACTATTAGTTTCTGAGAATTTGAAAAATTCCGTATTATCCTAACAATATAATTTAAAGTACCTCAGTATGTATACTTGTCTTTATAAAGAAATATTGAAACTCCTATCTAAAACCAAGAAAATTATTAAGGCAGTCTAGAAGACAAAATTAGGAAAAGGGACAGTAAATATTTTAAGTTAGATCATGGCTGTGGTATTCAGATTAACTTTTTAAAAATTCTGCCTTTCACTTCATGCTGCATAAATATAATTCAGGTTTAGTTACTGATTTAAACCATTTTTTAATTTAATCAGATTAAATTAAATTTTAGGACACTCAGGGGTTAAAAAGGTGATCTAGAAAAGTATCTAAGACATACTATGAAAACAGCAAGCAGTAGAACAATATTATAATGTGATTCTATGTGTGCCTAAGAAGGTATATATACAAATGAGCAGATAGTAATAATAGCCAGCATGAACTGCATTACTTACTATGTAGCAGGCACTGTTCTGAGTGCTATTCATGGATTAACTTGTTTATATGTCACAACAGCCTATGAATGAGATGCTGTAACTATCCTACTTTACACATGTGGATACTGAGACACAGGGAAGTAACATTCTCAAGATTACATAGCTACTAGATGGCTTAGTGGAGATGTGAATTTTGGCACTTTGTCTCTGGAGTTGGTCCTCTTAACTATTACACTCCCTATACCTTTCTTGGTGTCACTAGACAGTTCTTAAATAAGCATTGTTGCATCTTTTTTCTTTCTTGAAACATAATCATTTCTTTGTGTCTAAGAAACGCATTCTCCCTGCTGGAACCTGCATATCCACCTTCTGTCTTAGCATAGTAAAGAGCAATTCTGTCACGGTTATGTTTCTCTCCTTGCTCATGCATTACTTACACAAGAAGCAATGCCTTGAAATGCATGTTTCTGAAGACAGTTCTGCTGCCCTACGTTTTTATTTCTTGGTCCTCACTGGTGGCATGCACTGTTTGCTTAGATCTTGCACTGTCACAGCATATTTTGAGTGTTAAATTGTAAGTCTGCAAAGACTTATGTAGAATTTTTAAGTGATTTCCCCCCTCAGAAAATGGAGACAAAAGTTGAGTTTAATTATTGGAAAATGTTCGATTATAAAATTACTTTCTCTTCCTTCCTGGGAGCAGCAGTATGCATCATTTGATGAAATCACATCCTCAGGAGAACCTAGAAGACCATCTGAGGTCTGATTTTCCAGAGAAGCCTAAAATTGGTCCAGATTAGTTTCTCAAGTAAATTCAACTCTGTGGATTTCACTAGTATTTTATTTCCTCAAATATCCCCTTAAGGACCTTCCCTATCCAGTTAAATGTATTGTCCTTCAGATCAAAATGAGCAACCCACCCCCCAAATTTTCCAAGTTTTAATGTTTATTTTCAAAAAGATGTTATTAATGGAACTAAATAACCCTTGAATAATATTAAGCCCCATTTCTGTGATGTAATGTACCACAAGAAAGGGCATCGTTTGACAACTAATATAACTGAAAATTCTATGTGTGGTGATGATTTGAGGAGAAAGTGCTTTACTATATCTTAAAAATATTTTATAGTGCTTAAAAGTAAACTTATCTTCTTTGGACGGTAAGGAGGAAAATGTGCCCAAATTTCACCTTTGAATAAGCTGATAACTATTCATTCTCCATTACTCATCTGAAACCCTTAGAGACTCATTCATTCAGATACAAGAACAGGAGGAAAGAGTCCATTGATGTGAAATCGATATCATCTCGAGGCAGTGATGGTAAGTTTTTCAGATTTCCTTGACCTTTTAAAGTATAGAAAATGAATATAGAAAGGAATATAATCAGGAATTTGTCAGCATATAAAAAAAAACCCCAAAGAGTAGGATTGTAACTAAACTGGATTTTCCCCACAGGCTGCAAACTTTTTAGGTTCTTTTATTCTTTTTTTTTTCCTGTTTATAGTCTTTGTCTTCTCTTTGAAATGACTCAGTGCTTGTTCATTGATGGCCTAAAGTGTTTGGGCTGGAAGCACCAGAACAGCTCAGAGTTCCAGTAGCTAGGTCACTCTTGGGTACTAGTGGCAGAGAGGGGACCAGAGTCTTCGCTTCCCAACTTCAATACAAACCCAGTTTTCAGTGTACCTGTTACACATACTTATTTTCCCTTAATAGAATGTTATGGATAAACTATGAGACAGAGTTTAGCAAAACGTTTTTAGTTCAGTTAGGCCTAGCAGTCGAATTTGCAGGGAGATGGAAAGTCAAAGATTGTTCTGAAATTTCATTCCTATGTGCCTGGGATAATAAAAGTAATATTTACAGAAATAGGAAAGTCTCCATGTATGGCTAGATGTGGGGTTGAGGAGAGGATGATAAATTTTATTTTAGTGGAGATGCCAGGGAATCTAAAATGCAAGACAGTACTCAGGGCTAGAGATGTGAACTTGGAGGTGACTGTCAAAGCCACGTGCAGAAGGACATCTGTGTGTGTGTGTGTGTGTGTGTGAGAGAGAGAGAGAGACAGACAGAGAGACAGACAGAGAGACAGACAGAGAGACAGAGACAGACAGAGACAGACAGAGGGACAGAGACTAAGTCCAAGGCTTGAAAGTTCACCCTCAGCAGGAAAAATAGGGCCAATGGAGAGGTCAGAAGGATTGAGGGTGAACCCTGTGAATTTAGTGTCTCATGAACCAAGAACAAGAGGGTAGCAAAAGAAAGGAGATGGCTAGCAATGATAAATGCTGCAGAGATCAGTGAGCTTAAGGGCTGAGAACAGATTAATGGATTTCACTCATTCAGTTAGTTTTTATTTGGCAAATGGGAGGACAGATTCTAGGGGTATGGGGGGCAGACAGTTAGTGACTCTGATAGAAAGAAGAAAAGTGGGATGGTTACTTAAGGGAACAAAACAGGAAGGGCAAGTGAAGGATTTTTAAGTCCTTCAGTTCACAATGAGAAACCTGAGTATGAAGGACTACAAAGCAGGAACCAAAGACTCTAGGGATAAGTGGATAATTCCTGGAGGAAGATGGATAAATCACAGGGCGTGCAAGGGATTGGGACCAAGAATGTAAAAAGATGGACTGAAATATTTTCTAATGGATTGAGGGTGTAGATACGTTCGAGGTGGATAATGGAGGAGGGAATTTCAAGTAGATGAGTTTTCAAAGTAGAGTTTGAAATGGGATCATCATCTCTCCAGAACACGGGAGAAGTGAAGGTTGAAGAGTAAAGAAGAGGTCTGTAATTTGGCTGCTCTGGCAGCAGAGAGGTCCAGAAAGATGGCTGAGCAGAAGGCCGGCTCTGTTGATAATGGCTAGATTAAGTGCTCCCGTCTGTAACATGCGGATTCCATCCCTCCTGCCTGCCTTACAGGGAGTGGTAGGAAGATCTGACGAGAACAGCTTCTAAAGTAAAGCTTCTACCTTTTAAGTTTTGAACCACATGTAAGCATTACCTATTCAAAAAAAATTTTATTTTAAAATGAAAGTCTCTACAGATTAGAGCTAGAACCACCGTGAGTTCTGGGTTTTGGAATGCCTGGCCCTCACTCACTCTTAGTGTAGGCTCATTCTTCTGCACCCCCTCATCCTGGGCCTTGCCACCCCTCCCACACTGCATAGCTATCCAGTTACATGACCAGCGGGCTGAGAACTGACAGTGATGGAATTGCCCATGTTGGGCTTTAGTGCCTTAGAAGAAAGTGAGTCCTGGGAGTCATTGAGCTGTTGGGATAGGGCCTCGGGATTCCATCCACTTTCTCTGAAATTCCCTATGTGGACCTGGGGCTTGTACAACCTTCCTGCTACCAAAGGTCCAGGCCAGAGCACCCTTTCCAGACTCTGGCAAGTAGTAGCTGAGGATTAAGAGATGGGTAAATTGACTGCTTTGTGGGGCACAGTAGTCCTTTGAGGACCAGGACCCCAGCCCATGGAGGACTCCTTTGCTGCACTTGGACAAGCTGAGCCCCCAGAACCAGATACAGCTTTCTTGGCTTCTTTGCAGCACCAAGCCTACAGAATCGTCGCTATCCATCCATGGCAAGGATCCACTCCATGACCATCGAGGCTCCCATCACAAAGGTGAGTGGCAGCTGCTGTCTCCACTCTATAGTCAGGGTCACCTAGCCCTGAGCTATGTTTTGGAGATGAAATGATGAATGAGAAACCACTGATATCAGAGTTTAGTAGAAGAAACAGGTATAAAACAAACACAAAAATAAATGTGTAGTTATAAATTACAGTAGCTGTTATAAAGGAAAACAACAGCGTTCTGTGAGAGGAAATTTGGGCTCCGTTTTGGTTGGGTGAGGGGGTGATCAGGGAGGGTCTCTCTGTAGAGGAAGTAATGTTTGAAGTAAGACCTGAAGCATGCAAAGATATTGGAAGTGAAGGGGAGAGGAGGATCTGGGTCAAAGACACATAAGGGATGAAGCTCTGAGATGGGAAAAGAGGAATTGGGGCATTTGAGGACATGAAAGAAAGTCAGGGTGGCTGGAGCTTGGAGAGCAGAAGGGAGAGGGCGGTGAAGTGACTTTACAGCACTCAATTCATTCTGGCCGATTGTGCTGTAATAAGGCATTTATATTTTAGTTTATGTGTAAAGGAAACCAGTGAAGAGTCTAAAACAGAAGAGTTATGCGATCAGGTATGCTTATTGTAAAGAATACCCAGCCATCAAGAAGAGAATGGATTGGAGATGGTAAGAGTGAATGAGAAGAGGCAAATTAGTGGGCTTTTACAGAATTTCAGACAAGAATTGGTGTTAATTACAGTAGAATTATAGCAATGAAGGTGGAGAAAAATAAAGAGATCAGGAAATATTTAGGGGTAGAATCAGTTTGATTTGGTGATTATGTTGTCAGATCGAGGAGAGCGATGAGGGAAAGTGATATGTAAACCAGGGCTTCTCAAAGTTTTAGTTTGAGCACAAAATGGATAGAAGTGATTTTGTTTTCATTCGTTTGTTTGTTTGTTTTTGTTTTTACTGCAGTGTAGAAACCAGAGAAAGGAGCACAGCTCTTGTCTTTCATTTTTTTTTGTTATATTTGTTTACTTGAATGGGGAGAGGGGAGCAAGATCATGAGTTTGGTTTTGGACATGTAAGATAATCAAATAGATATGTCAGGTAGGTAATTGGATATACAAGTCTGAAAGTCACAAAGAGTTCAAGGCTAGGATGTAAATTTAAGAGTCCTTGGCATACAGATCACAGGTGTCCAAAGTTGTGGAAGTGAAAGTGCTCATCTCCAGAAGGGCCGGAGAGTGAAAGGCCCAGCACCAATCTCTGTAAGACAGCTAGAGGAGAGAGATCTGCAGAGGAGCCTGAAAAAATAGACACCAGCAAGGGTGGGATGAACAGCATCTCTTGGTAAGAAAGCAGTAGGGTTGTGAAGGCACAGGTCACTTTGAACAATGTGTTATCATCTGATTTCTTTTGGATTCTGGGTACACGTATGACTTTTAGGAAAGTAGAGTCCTATGGCATCAAATGTATTCTTTTTCTTCACTTCTTAGGTTATAAATATAATCAATGCAGCCCAAGAAAACAGCCCCGTCACAGTAGCAGAAGCCTTGGACAGAGTTTTAGAAATTTTACGGACCACGGAACTATATTCCCCTCAGCTGGGTACCAAAGATGAAGATCCTCACACCAGTGATCTCGTTGGAGGCCTGATGACTGTGAGTGATGAGGAAACGCAGAAATGCCGGGGAGATGACATGAAGTGCACTCCAGAGTGCATGTGACACGTAACATATACTGTTACCTATAGTTGCAGAAACACCTGTTGTATGGACTAACATCAGCATAACCAGAGCATCTGCATCAAAATTTATTTGAGAAGTGATTCCTACATTTCTCTTTCTGTGGAAGATTTGTAAAGCTGACCACAGCCTGGGGATGGTCCTTTAGGATTTGTATTGCAGTAAGGAGTTAGTAGGCAGTCAATTGAGGGTGAAGTATGAACGATGGGTCCCTCATTTACTTCTTCCCGTTGGTTGGGGGTTATGGCTAGGTTTCCTTGGACCTCAAGCTCTTTATATATATAATGAAAGGGTTTATACTTAGACTGCAGAACTGGTTTCCAAAATCTTAGCTGTAGAATCCTTTCTTTAAATCAAAGCTTATGTAGAAGTGTCCTTTATAATAGGACAAAAGCAGGATAGAGCTGTTCTGGGTTGGTGGAGGAGGGGAAGAGGAGCCTCCCCTACCAGCAATCCATCACCTTCATTTGTAACCACCAACAGTAGCTGATTTCAAAAGACCCATCCTGTTCTAGTGTTTTACTGTGATCTATTTGGCTGTAATCATCATTTATCAACAAGTGAAGAAAAAGAAGAAAATTCAGATTATTCCATTTGTGCTCCTTATCAGAGGCTGGAGGTGGAAGAATTCTTTGTGGGGGAAAAACACAGTCCAAAAGCTATCTTTAATTTTAAAGATTTTTGTCTAGCCCTGCCATTAAATGCTGGGTTGACGGGATTTCTGGCCAGTTCTTCTTGTTCCTACTAAAGGTCTCTAATGAACCTGTAATTTGAGTGACCTCCTGTTCCTTTCCTGCCTCTGCACTGTCCTTTGTTGCCCCACCACAGTGCAGTGGGGACTTCAGTTATAGGGAACCCTGGTAATGGTCTTTCTGGAGAAGAGCCACTGCAGAGCTGCAGCAGGAGGATGATGGTTCCTAGAACAAGTTATTTGCACTCCTTCACCCTTCTGCCATCCCATCCTGGGGGTCCTCTCCAGGTAATGCAGGACTCCACCTATTTTTGTGTAGCTTTAGGGAAGAGGAGGGAAAAAAAGGCAAAAAACGGGAGTCCCTTGTGATATCTGCCTTAGAGACAGGACAGTTGTGGCCATTTTTACTTATCTTTTTATCTGGTTGTAAAAATTAAGCTCTTGGCCTAAAGATTCAAGGTGTGGCTTCCAGGGAGCCCCGCATTAATGCTTTAAACCCTAGCACACACTTTCTAGGGATAACAAGCAATTACAAATGGCTTTTAAGCAAAGATCTAGATGACTCGGTACTCAGGTATAAGGGAAGGAAACTGAGATGCAAGAACATCTGGAGACTAGTTCCAAGTTCAAGAGCCTAGTAAATGGCAGAACATTAGGATTCTATCCACTTCCTTATGCTGTCCCTCCAAAGACCTCAAATCCAGAAAGTTTTTTTAAAAGTCTATTAGCAATGTTGATGTTGCAAAATAGAAAATACAGTTGGAAAAAATAATAATTTAGATACTAGTCAAAAATTGCCCCCAAATTTTAAGGCTTTAAAGCATCCCCAAAATGTGGCCCATGGCTTTGGCTCCCTAATATGTAAATTAAATAATGCAGTCCCTATGAGGGCAAGTGGGGTCCATTCAAAATCACATGTATCCAAAGCAAGATCACTCTATGATCCCACTAATGTGGCTCCAAAGTGCCAGAAGAGAAAACCGGCCTGAGAACAGAGCCAACTCGGCTCCTCTTCTCCTGGGGCTACAGCCATGGAAGGAAGGATATCCCGTCTTGCAGCTGTTGTTCTGATTTAATTTGGGGCTTCAACTTGGAGTTTCAAATTGACCAGGTTATTCGGGATTCAAATCTCTTCGCTAAAGAAAGAAATGAGAAAATGATAATGGCATATAAAGCATGCTTCTAATAGCATCTTTCTTAATTCCAGGATGGCTTGAGAAGGTTGTCAGGAAATGAGTATGTGTTCACTAAGAGTAAGTTATCATCTCTCCACTTGTTACTGGTGACTTGTCTCCATCCAGCCTGTGCCTTCCCCAGTGTTGTGATGATTTTGCAGGGAGGACCTTGGTCTTACTTCTTGTTGGTCTCATTGGAGTTTAAGCCTCACTATGGTCTATATTTGAAACTGTTTTTCTAATTACAGTTACTTCTCTGAATACTGTCAGAATGAGAATTGCAGATCTATCTACATTTAAAAGGAGAGTTAAACTGAATTATTTTTCTATTTGGGGGGTCTTGAATTTTAGTAACAGAACCCTGAAGTGAAAATCTTCCTACCCTTGGAAGTTCAAGACTTCTTTATGTAGTAGCAGCCATGCAGATGATGACAAATGCTCAGGGTGCTCAAGATTCCACAACTAACCAGCTTCCCCCACCCCATATGTTTGCCCAGATGTGCACCAGAGTCACAGTCACCTTGCAATGCCAATAACCATCAATGATGTCCCCCCTTGTATTGCTCAATTACTTGATAATGAGGAAAGTTGGGAGTTCAACATCTTTGAACTGGAAGCTGTTACACATAAAAGGTATGTGGCTTCTTTGGCTGCAGGCAGGGGAGGAATAATGGCCAAGCTCAAGACTTTCACATCTGGAAACTTTGAGGGAGAAGGGACACCTGAGTCCTTGCCACAAGAGACCTCAGAGGTTCTGCCTTGTTTGCCATGCCGAAAGAGTGTCAGATGAGCAGAGACTGGCCGCTAAGTGAGCTCCTTTGTGGAAAGAATGTAGTAGTAGTTGGTATGTGGGAACAGCCTGGTGACAACCCAGGATGAGGAAATACTGAGTGTCCTTTTCAGGTCTGCTCAGGTCATTCCTGTGTGCTAGTGAGCCAAGAGTTCTAAGTATTCTCAGCCCCAAACTTGTTGGAGCCCCACATTACAAAATGAATTTGAGAGCACTATCGGCTTTTCTTCTGATTCATCTAGTATGCAAGGGAAACATTAGATAACCCAGAAAGTCCTCTTCTGTAGTCGGAGAAGGCACTTCTTCCAGGAGTGTTAGTCTGTAGGATGTGAACGATTATCACCTGTCAATAAGTAACATGTCTCTAAATGATACGACTTTGCTGAGACTCTGCCAGTTATTCCTATTGCCCTTAGGCTCAAAAACTTCTTCAGGGGACCCAAAGGAAGTACAGAACACATTTCTGTGGAAGTGCAGATGGAAAGGGATTACCAGGGACCTTTCTTGGTTGTCAAAGCTGAAGGGCAGATGACTAAGACAATCTAGAAATCATTTGGACTGACTGCTGTGAGGCACCTGGCTGTAAATGAATGGCTAGTGAGGAAGCATTGCTCTGTCCCCTTCTGATTTGGGGAAGAGATACTTTTGTGCCCCTGAGCATGTGAAATAAGTATCAGAAGAGAAACACCCCCATTCCTCATTACCATCAAAGAAAGCAGTTTCTGGACCAGTGAATACAATAAAACAGGATTTGTTTTCCTGTTTTCCAGGCCGTTGGTCTATCTGGGCTTAAAGGTCTTTTCTCGGTTTGGAGTATGTGAATTTTTACGCTGTTCTGAAACTACTCTTCGGGCCTGGCTCCAAGTGATTGAAGCGAACTACCATTCCTCCAATGCCTACCACAACTCCACCCACGCTGCCGACGTCCTGCATGCCACTGCCTTCTTCCTGGGGAAGGAAAGAGTGAAGGTAGACTTTTGATATCATGATCTAGTTACCTGCCTAGACTGGAGATCCAAGAACTCAATCTTAATAAATATATTAGGCAAACAGCTATTTTGCAACCAATTTAACAGTTTTTTTGGCTACCAAATTGGTCATTTTGGTGTTGTAAAGGCATGGCCTTTATCTAGCCCTCCCCTCCCTAAAACGCCCAAAATAATGACTCATGCCACTGCAGAGACTCTTTTACATGCCTGGCTGATCCATGAACTCACTCTTTAAATGTTCATTAGAAGCCCTTTATGATACTGGGTGAGAGGACAGAGATATTATAGCAAATGGTCACCTGATATAGAGGTTATGTTTTAGGATCAGAATTTGGCAGTTGGCATATTACAATCCCGACAGTAATGAGCTCTTTAGCATTGTACTGATTTACATACATGTGTTTTGTGTAGGTGTCAATGTATCTGTATAATCATGACTTGTTTAATTCTGAAAGAGTCCCATGTCCCTTTGTCTTACTTGGAAGTCAATACCGTCATGTACAGGTACTGATTTGTAGGGCAGCCCTATGTTCACCCCTTGTACAGCTGGCAGGAGATCCCTATTTCCCCTCTTCCAACTACCATCATTTGCACAATGAAGCTTGTAATTCCTTTGCTACAATTAGAACTGAAGCTTAGAGAAGTACTACTGTACAGAGACCGAAATTCATATCAATCTGTAAATGCCTAATATTAGATCATTTTCTTAGCTTTAAGGCCTGGGTACTTGAGAGTGGTGGTGGGACAGGTGAAAGAATAGATATGACACCAAAATGGGGAGGGGAAATGTTTCATTCTAAGTTTTGTCACAAACTGATCCTGGTATTCACTTTCATCAGCAAGAAAGCAAAGAATGGTTTCTAAAAATGATGCTTTCAAAGATTTTTGTCTCCTATTTTAAAAAAATATATATTACTGGCATTATCAGTCTGTTTCTACAGCACTTTTGAGGAACTAAAACACTTCCAGATTCCTACTCCAAGTTCATGTTCCTCCATTTTACACTGTATGAGATATTATACAGCTGAGGCTGCGCATTGCCAACTGAGAACAGGACCTAGGGCATTAACTCCAAGACCAAAGTGATCCTAGAGCTATTGCAGTATTGAGTTAGAGATGAGCCTCACTTAAGTAGAACTACTCTAGAAAAATACAGATTAAACACTTGATAAATTAGAGAATGCTTAGTCACTTTATTATCACCCTTACTCTCCCTCCACTAAAATAAGAATTTTTGTTTAAATTATGAGTTCTTTTAATGCATCCAGACTCCGGTTGAATTTCTCAAATAGCAGCAACAGAAACAAGTCTAAGACTAGATATAACATGCTTACAATTCAAAAGACATTTTCTAATTCTGGCAGCCCCTGCTAGAGAATCAGAAAAATTTAGAACCACGAGGAACTTTGGAGCACTGGGCTGGAAGGGGCTCTTGAGCTCAGCTGTAGTTGCAGCCCAGGATCACTGGTTAATGTGTGCGAGGTGCTTCAAGTGAGATTTACTCCTCAGGCCTCTTCCATCAGACCTGCTGCCACTGATGGAATCAGGAAAATGTGTTCTTACAAAATGCCCACATCATGTTACCCTTAATTTCTTTATGCCATAAGGCTAAAATTCTTAATGTTATCATGATGTAGTTCTACATCTTCATCCCAGTCATGTAGATAACATGCCCAGAGCTGACATTCTCTTTCATTTTGTCTCAGACTCGATCCTCTTCCCATTTTTAGGTTCCCAGGAACCACAGCAAGTGGAGAGGTCAGGATAGCCAGAATTCTTGTTATTCTCCTGGTATAAGTGTTTACCCTAGATAAGGAGCTGTTTGAAAGGCTGATCTAGAAGTCCATTTTGGTCCATCTCCCTCAGTGTGGTCCAAATCTACTCCTGCTGGTTAAAGAAGGAAAAAAACTACAGAAACGATTGTACCTCCAAGGTTTGGAATTTCTATTGTGGGTTTAGTGGGAAGTTTTCTTTCACAAGACAGTCCCACCCTCCTTTCCATAGGAAGGGCATTGCTTCTCCCACATGATAGTGAGCAGGCCCTGTCTTCTTTTCCTGCCTCCCCCCACTATCAGACATTGCATTAGACAGTGCCCACCAAAACTACAGGACGTGGCCTCTTATTGGTACCTTTGTAAAAATGCCAGGTTTAAATCACTTTAAGCTGGAAGGCAAGGCACGTCTCATGTAATGCTGCTTGTCTATTCCCAGTTATTTGAATCTATTTCATTGAAGAAATTTAAAATAAATTGGCCCCAGACTCCAAGCAAGATTAAATGTACTCCAGGAATACCAGCTGAGGGCCCCACGAGTCCTTACTGCACAGGCAGAATCAGTAAGAGCAGAGCCCTTACTGTACTGCAGGTTACCACGGCCCTTCCTGGCCAGCAGCAAAATGAGGCCAGGCAGGTGAGCTTACCTGAGCAGTAACAGGATTGGCCTCTGAGAAGCTCATGGAGTGACACTGACTGTTGTGCCTGTTTAGGAAACCTGCTATGTAGATTGGGGCTATGCCAGGGTTGCCCACCAGCTCCAGGTCAGGACCGAAAGTGGAAGCGCTCTCTCTCTCTGGTAGGGACAGCTTTCAGCTGTCGGGTGGCACTTCAGATTCACTGTACCTCACCCGTTAGCATCTGAGAAGCAATTTGCAGTTTTTCCTCCCATGGCCTATGAAAACAAACTGGAAGTACAAAAATTATGACCACCCACCCCCCACCCAGCCTCATCTCAGGATCACTTTTTCCTTCATTCACTCCTCCAGTCACATGATGCTCTTCTTTTCTCGAATAAACCACTTTTTTTGTTTCACCTCGGGAGCACACAGGCTCTTCTTTCTGCCTCGAATTCTCTCCCTGGCCACTCTTTGCCTAGCAAATTCCTGCGTATCCTTCAGGTTTCAGTAAAAAAAAAAAATCGCTTCTTTAGAGAAGCTATCCCTGCCCACCCTCAGGATCTATGTTGTTCGATATGGCAGCCATTAGCTGCATGTGGCTATTTATATTTAATTAAAATTAAGTAAATGAAAACAGTTCCTCAGTTGCACTGGCCACATCTACATGTGACTAGGGCTTACTGCATTCAGCAGCACAGATACAGACATTTCCATCACATAAAAAGCTAAATGGACAGTGCTACCCCAAACTAGATCAGGCCTCATGATTTTACCTCTCAAAGCATCTGTACCTTCCTTGTTAGCACATCTCAGTAAGTTACTTTTGTGGATTTTTAAAAAAAAATTTGTGCCTTCCCTGGTAAATTATCAACTTCCTTAGTACAGAGAGGAAGCCTGTGTAATTCATCACAGTAGCTCCAGCACTCTGCATGACAACTGGGCACTCAAGGAAGCATCTAGTAAATGATTACTGAATGAATGAATTAGTAAAGGACAGCGGTCTCTTACATAACAGCAGGCCATTTGATAACTTCCTCCTAAAGCTGTGAGCTGAGAAAACATTTGTATCCCCAATGCTCTGGTTTCTTAATTATATAATGAGAGCTTTAGAAAAAGAGTTTCCCTTTTTGCCTTTGCCACTGCTAACCCAGAGCTGAATTTTGTTCTTAATGGCAAGAGCACCCTTTTACCTCAGCTTTCCCAGAAAAATTCTTCTTCTCACCCTTGATCCTATTGTACTGCTTGGATCTCATCCTTTTACCTTTATGTGAAGAGTTGTGTTTTATCTATGCCATTTACTGCCACACTGTCAAAATCTTTTCAGAAATAGGCAAATTAAATGAGTAATAATTGTGATCACAGGCCACTTTCCACTGTCAGCTCATGGACAAGAGTCATGGCAATAGCACATGGCAGGTATCTGAAAAGGCCCACTTGGCTTCTTCATGCGGAATTGGAGTGACTGTGCTCTGGGGAAAAAATTTAGGTACCCGTTATAACTGAGCTCAGATTTCCGTCCTCTTCAGGATAATCCACAGCACATCAAGGAGATGTGTCCTAGGCAGCCTCTCAGCTTCTAGGAAGTCAGGAAAGGCTTGGAGGGCTAAGAAAACATTCTGATAATCCAAGCTCCCCACGCCTGACCCCTCCTGAGATACGGTGATGACTGAAAGTCTCCTATGTCCAGTGGGTAATGCTCAACCTTGCCTCTCCAACTCCAGGGAAGCCTCGATCAGCTGGATGAGGTGGCGGCACTGATTGCTGCCACGGTCCATGACGTGGACCACCCGGGAAGGACCAACTCTTTCCTGTGCAATGCAGGCAGTGAACTTGCTGTGCTTTATAATGACACTGCGGTCTTGGAGAGTCACCACACAGCCTTGGCCTTCCAGCTGACAGTCAAGGACAGCAAGTGCAACATTTTCAAGAATATTGACAGGTTGGTTGTGCTTGGGCTCCTATGCTCAGGTTTGTGAAGTATAAGTAGGGTACTCAGTTTTCCCTAACTTCCAAAGTATTTAGCTTTCTCTTAGGAGAAAGAAGAATACTGTACCATTGTATCAGAGAGTAAAATAACAACTAACAAGTATAGCAAATATTTTTACCCTCCTAGGAGGACATCCTGTCTTTTGTGTAACTCAAGAAAAATGTATCCTTCCTCATCTTTCCCCAGTTCAATTTTTGGCTATTTAAAATCCTAACTCATGAGGAAACGACAGTGTTCTACAGGTCCCAGCCGAGCTGCTGGAGCCCAAAGAGTTGGGCAGGTTTCCCCATAGATGTACTTTCTTCAGGTGAGAGTTGGCCAAATGTGAACAGATAACAATTCCCCCTGACTGCCACAACTGCAGTGCAGCTATGGTTATTTCCCACATAGCACCAGCCAGCCTGGAGGACAGGCTCCTGGGATAGTGCAGTGTTTAGAGAGTACAGAGCCCATTCAGGCCTCAAGGCCCACCTATCAACATGAACCAATCAATCAATTTGGTCTCCAGAAATCTGAGAAATATGGAGACCAGTTATTCCAGCTTTAACGTAAGTTTCATCAGTATCAAGGACTGTATTTAGAACTTTCACAAAAAAAAAAAAAAAATTATTTCCAGTAGCCAGTTTTTTTAGCTCCCCATTCTGGCTCTTGAAGTTAGAAAAACTAGATAGTAATTTGGGGCAAGGCTGTTGCTGCATCCATTAAAACATCTATCTAATTATAACTTAGAGAATTAATAGGAAAACATTCTTCCAATGCCATTACTGCCATCAAAAAAAATGATAATTCTCTGCCTCGTAGGACATTTGGTCCTGTCCAAAATGTCCATGGTGACATTTGGTCCAAACCAAAAGGTCCCTGAAATTTGGTCCTGTCCAAAATGTGTATAGCTAATATCGATCCTCTTCTGCAGTATTCTAACTCCGACCCATCTACCCAACCCCATGTGCCATGACCAGCTAGGCTACTAATGCAAGAAAGGCTGTTATTGGCAATACAGCCACAACACAATTGTTGGACCAATAAAACACCGTTTTTTTCTGTGTTAATCCTGTAAACCAAAAGTTTAAATAAAAGTTATGACCTGTTAGAATGCAGGGACATGTTCTAAGCATGGGTATTTTAGACAGGCCCAAATGTCCACTAAGCATTCTCTATAATAAGAAACACTATGTCTGCACTGAATGCAGTGGGACAGCTCATCAGATTTCTGCATTAGAATGTAAGGAAGCAACCTGTCATTTCCTTCCACCTCACTGTTTTGATGTTGCCAAGGGAAGATAGAAAGGAATCACCTTATAAATTATGTGCCCACTGTGTGACAGGTACTTTTTAAATATACTCATAAATCACATGAAGGTCAGCTGTTATTGGGGAAAATATAATAGTGTCAACAAGTCCTGGCTTGGTGGGATGGTAAGCAGGAAAATTTTGTGATCTATACTCATTTCTTAACTCTGTGGCCCCAGCTTCCTCCTACATTGTGGGAAGTATGGTGAAATGGTAGCAGAACAGTTCTAATTCAGGACATGACGTAAACTCAGCTCTTTGTCTTCTGATTATTTTAGGAACCATTATCGAACACTGCGCCAGGCTATTATTGACATGGTTTTAGCAACAGAGATGACAAAACACTTTGAACATGTGAACAAATTTGTGAACAGCATCAACAAGCCAATGGCAGCTGAGGTAAGCATTTCCCAAGCAATAAGATATATCAGAGGATCTTTCCATTATAGCCTACTCTGACCTCAAAGCATTTTCTCTCCCTCTTGAATGCAAGGTGCTCATTTGCTTGAAGTTGGTAAAGAAAGGCTGACAGTTCTGGCCACTTGTTTTCCCTGGGAATGAGAATAGATTGACAGTGTCCACAGCAACTCTGAGCTCCTTGAAGGAAAAGTCCTGAGATAAAGCCAGTGGTGACAAAAGGAGGTAGGCCCAAAGAATATGATGGAAGAAGCCTGCAGACAGCAGACTAGCACGACTGGTTGTATTTTAGGAATCCAAAGCCCTTTCTAATTCTGTTTTTGTGAGCTGTTGGGAGACCTCAAAATTGGATGTTTTAAAGAACTACATTCTTGCTGGTTTGCATTAAAAGCATATTAGTACCTAAAGACATATAGTCAAACTGGGAATGACTAGTTGCAAACAAAAGCGAAATTGTCTCTCTTTAAACTTTACTGATGTACCTTGGACCTGCATTAAAGTCCCTACAAACTTGAGTTTTGAAAACATGGACAGGAGGTTCATATTTCTTGTTTAAAATGAGATCAACTGCCCTCTGAAACCGTGACGCTGTCCATAGCCCTATAAAGTTAGAAAAGCTTTCTGCTCATTCCTGTTGAGCAGGATCTCCAGGTTGCATACGTGGGAGGATGATGAAGGTTGTCTTAAAAGTAACCTGACAATCAGTAAGGAGACTGTCAGTGTAGGACCCATCCTGGATGGAGGAACAGTGTCCACCCGACCTGTGTTCTCCATCTCCCAGGGATTCCATAGCACAATGCCAGGGCCCTCCTTCCAGAGAAGACTTATGGGAGCAGGATCTGAGCATTTAGGAGGGGAAAACTATATAGAATCATAGAATTTAGAATTGAGAAGGTCATCTATCAAGTAAGCCCCCAACTCTGTGTTGACATTTATTATTTACCACAGTAACTAGAGTAAGCAGTATTTTCCCAATGGTAAATAAAACAACCTTCAGAACGTAATTCTGCCCATTGATGGTTTAATAAGTAGGTCCAATCTCAAAACAAACCAAACAAAAACCCTTAAATGTCATGCAGTCTTTCAGCTTGGCAGAGCTCTGGAGAGCTAATTAACTGTTTTCACACAATCAATTTGGTGATGTCTTTGAAAGCAGAGGATAGCAATCTTCTAGGGTTTGTATAACTGGCCTGTTGTTGCATTTATGTAAGCCTACTCACAGACCTGGCCACTTGGCTCAGAACCACTGACATCACTTAGGTGTGTACTGGTGGATGACCAGTCTTTTTAAGCATGGCCAGACATATCTATTCCTGCCCTAGCCCACTTTCTGTTCCTAATACCCAAAAGATTTAAACTCCCCTACCACCCAGTCAGAAGAGCAGCCAGGAAGCATTGATGGACACATAGCTTAAGAGAAAGTAACAAAATAGGAGGCTGCGGGTGAGTAGGGGTGAGATAGGAGGTCCTAGCAGAGAGGGAGCTGGTAGGTATTAGTAGAAATTAAGAAATAACTGAAGGGTTACATGTATGTGTGATTCCATTTTTAATATATTTTTAAAAACTGAATGTTCTGCTTTTATACATATCCTGATAAAACTGGGGGTGGGAGCTCTCTGTCTTCAAATTATACACAAAACAACAAAAAACCACGTGTAGCAGTTACCTCTGGGAAAAGGATGGAACTAAGAGTGGATGGGTGGTGATGGGAACTCTGACCTCATAAACTGTTTTCTTACTGCTTAAGATTGTTTGTTTTAACAAGAATATATCAGGAATTAATGACAGGAAAAGCTCTTTCACTGAGTTCACCATGCCTCAGTGTGCCTGGGTGATCACCATCTAATGACTGGTCATTTAGCCCTGTGGGTTTCACCATCATCTTGAACCAACCGTCATTCTGATAATGTTTTCTAGATTGAGGGCAGTGACTATGAATGCAACCCTGTTGGGAAGAACTTTCCTGAAAACCAAACTCTGATCAAGCGCATGATGATTAAGTGTGCTGATGTGGCCAACCCGTGCCGCCCCCTGGACCTGTGCATCGAATGGGCTGGGAGGATCTCTGAGGAGTACTTCGCACAGGTGCGTTGCCTCTCTGGGGAAGCTCCACTCTCTTCTGGGAATGGTCCCAGGTCATACAACTCCAAATTCTCCAGCCAAGTGACTTTATCAATGTAAAGTGAGTAAATGACTCCTCCCTGGAAGAAAATGGCTCACCCCAACCTGGAGTAGATTTATAGTTCAAGAGACTAACTGACGTGGCTGGTCACTAACCAAAGTCTCTCTAGGGAAAAGGGATAAACTAGGCCTGTGGAAGTATCTTTGCATCCTCACATTTATTAGATCCTGAATTTCCACAAAAATTTGGGAAATCATGCATTCACTAGGTTACTATCTCCATGATGCATTATGGGGAACACAGATATGAGTAAGAAACATCCCTGCCCATGGGTAGCTCATAATATAGTAGAGGAGAGATGTAGAAATAGGCCTACACTTTGGTAAAAAATGAAAATATCTCTAAAGGAGGTATATGTTAAGTGCTATGAGAGTTCAGAAAGATTTTTTTTTCCCCTAGATAAAAGAGGGGCTTTGTGGAAATGATGTTAGAGCTGTTTTGTTTGTTTATTTGTTTTGAAGGATTTAAAAATGAGAAAAAATTCTAATTTTTATATAAGGAGAACAGCACTAGTTCACTTTGGCAGTGTGAAGAGGAGTTAAAGGAGAAAAATCCAGAAAGCAGTAGACCACAAGATGCCATTTGAAATATAGGCCTATTTCCAGAGAATGGCTCTAAGGACTGATATGTGTATGTTCAACAAAGACAACCATGAGTAATAGCTACTACAAGTAATGCATTTGAGGGCGGTGGTCTATATGGCCGGAATGTACCACTGAGGCAAGATAGTTGATGATATCTTAAAGGGCCGATGGGGAGTGGCCAGCCCGGGACCCAGTAAGTTAACTGAATTGAAGAAAAGTAGGACAAGCAGTTCTGGGCTTGTCAGAAAGAAGAAATAAAAACCAAACTACTCCTTGAACAACAGTGGATATTTTAAGGCTGCCTGATCAACTGACCTGAAATAAGCAAGCTGAGCCAAAAGCCTGTAGGAGGCTATTAGTGGGCTTCCTAGGACCTGGAGAGGCCTTGGAATCCCATTTGTAGTGATTCTCAAAGAATGTGAATGGGAAATGGAAAAGAACCACTTTTACATTCTTTAAGCTCCCTGTTTAGGTGTCCTTTTCTCAAAATGGAAAATACTAGTGTTCATAAGCCAATGTGACCTAAAAATCAAGTTACAAAATGAGGCCTCTGGCTCAACACACCACTAGGAAATGTGGATCTCAATATTCAGCTCAGTAAATCACAGCCCTAATTGCACATATAAACATACGTTCTAATGTGTAAGATACTCAGATTTATATATACCTTTAACTGCATGAGCAATACCCAAATCTGAACAATCAGAGTTTGTCAGTCATTATTTTGAGTAAAAACAGTGTTCCATGGAAACTAGTGAGCTAGTTCACCTTGACTGCATACATGTTTTTCCTTAAGACAACCAACACTGTTTGGTATGGGCTTAATATATACTTCCTATTTTGTCACACAGGATATTAAAAAGACATATACTCAAAGGTCTAAATTTAATAAGATTAATAATTCTTAATGCTTCAATGAGGACATTAAGTGAAACAGGCTTTCTTTTTAAACTGCAAGCATGTGACAGTGACTACTACAATGATGACTGGTACAGTTTGGTGCAAGTTTTCTGATACATGCTAAAGCATCAGCAGTTTTACCGACTGATTCTTTACCCTCAGTGTGTCAGTATTGTTAGTATTACTTTGAAGATGGTCTTGACCTTGCAATAATGAAAATAGATCTCAGGAAAGGGGGCATGAACCTGGTATGATCAGTGCTTCGGCAGGGGCTGCAGGATAGCAAAGAGACTTGAGAGAAGACCTGAATTTAGTTACTGCATCTCAACAGGTGGTTGATGTAAGTCCACGATCCTGCTGAGCCTATTTCTTCATATATTCAATTGGATCATGACTCATTTTCCTAGGGTTGTTCTAAGAAACTAGATGCTACTATAACAGCTACTTTTGTGCCCTATAGCCCTGCATGTGTTATGTCTTACAGACTGATGAAGAGAAGAGACAGGGGCTACCAGTGGTGATGCCAGTGTTTGACCGGAATACTTGTAGCATCCCCAAGTCCCAAATCTCCTTCATTGACTATTTCATAACAGACATGTTTGATGCCTGGGATGGTAAGATAGTTTGTGTTTCGGTGCCCACACAATATTTTGTTACCTTTATGAAGATTACCTTTAATGACATGGGTTGAGCCTAAAGCTGTAAATGAAATGTTTAAGTCAGCTATTTGTGGCCAGGTATGGTGAGGTAAGTATACTTTTCTGTATCCCCAGCACATGGCCTAAATCTTGTGTATGGAAGGCTCAATGGATGTTTGATAAACATAAGCAAGTCTTTACCTCTTCAAAGGACATGTTTCCAAAGCTTACAGCAGCCCACCACTCATACTGATAAATGGCTTTTCAATTTTTAATGAAAAATACCTGTTTATATTTCAGAAACTAGTGTCTACTGACTTATGCTTCCCATGCTTTGTGTTCACTTGCAGCCTAAGGCCTAAGCTAGGGTCCCTCTCCTCTGATTCTGATCCCAGCTTTGTCCAACAGAGCCCCAGCCTTTTATAAATGCTCCTTGCATCTTACTTAACAGGCTTCTTTTGATTCTTTTATGTCCTTGCAGCCTTTGCACACCTGCCAGCCCTGATGCAACATTTGGCGGATAACTACAAACACTGGAAGACATTAGATGACCTGAAGTGCAAAAGTCTGAGGCTTCCATCTGACAACTGAAGGCAAGACAGAGAAGGGAACCTCCTGTCTACAAAGGGCATGGTGACTCACATTAGTGTAAAGAAGAGGCTTTCCTTTATAATGAAAATGACAGGTATAGGTTAAGGAGGTAATGTTTACTATTTGACCTTTAATCATTTAAGTCCCCAAATTTCATTTTTAGTAAGTTATGTTCCATGAAGAAAAATATATGTTCTTTTGTACAATCACTTAATGACAAACACATGGCAAAATCCTTTGCCCTGCTGTCATCCTGTATGACCTCATCAACCATGGAGCTCAATGACTATAATAGGACACAAGCATCAAAGACTTGGTGCTTATAAGCCCATCTCCCTGGATGATGACCAAGTAGTTTAGCTACTATTCAGCTCAACTCTTACCGTAAAAGTTACCATCTCTGTTTAGCTTAACTATTCTCAAGAACATCGGTCTGAAGAATTCGTAATAAAATGAGCAAAATAACTAGGACCAAATTATTGATAAACTGGTTAACTTCACAGCCTCCATGGCTAGGTGGTTCTTCTGATCAATGGTGTGACACAAGTTAGAACATAGCCTTGGCCTGGTGAGTGCCTTCTCTAGACTGGTAGCAGCAGCCTGTGTAGCCCTCTTTCCTACAAAAGGCATTCATCTTAATAGAAAGCCATCCATGATGGGAAGGGAGTGACATTTTATTTTGGGGGACTCCATGAGCTTCCCTTATTTCTAGTTAACAGAGGCAGTCACAGGCACTATATAGTATTATATACAAAAGCCATTAAATCTGAATGCCCTTAGACAAGCTTTTTTTAAAAAAAAATTTATATACATTTGTTGTTTAAATTTTTATTAAATCTAAATTTTCTGGGTATAAGTCAGTGAAGAATGTTGTACCATGTACCATCTATACATAAATATTTGGGGAGGGTATAGGGGAAGTTTCAAGGTTCAGATGTTTTTAACCTATCTATATTTGAGATCATGCCATTTTCCTTTAATGATGTACAAAAAGAAGATTGCAAGGTGTAAATATATCAGGAAACAGACATGGGGAAGTAGTAAATACTATTAATTGTATGCTAAAAGCTTCTAAAGCACAAATGCATATTTTTATATGGGCTGTTTTCACAACTTTGTGATCTACATGAAGTCATATTTTCCTTTCTCTTTTACCAGCCAACCCTTCTCTATGTATTATAAATATCAGAAACTCAGTAAACAAAGTATCTTCATTTTTCTTTGAAATTCTCTGTACTCCATGCTGCATTTTTAAGAAGTATATAAATAGGATGAATTAACTGAATCAGTAGTTACTTTTTTCAAATGAAAATTGGAATGCAGAACACTTGGAACTAGTACATGGGAAAATATATATATCACTACATAATGTGCCAATGTTCTTTTTCTATGTTTTGTACCAAAAATTCCATGCAAAGAAATGTATCTAAATTATTTTTGTTAGATGATAAGAGAACTAGCTAGGTCAGGACAGGGGCTAGCTTTGTATTGTGATGCTGCATTATGTAAATGTGATGAAATGTTTTTGTGAAGTACTTGTAACTAAATTCCTACAACCATTTTTCATTCCCAACAGTTGTTTTTATTTTACCTCCTCTTTGGCCTAAATTTTTCATAATTTCAAAATTTCAGTTTAGTATCCTTTATTTCATGAGTCGCTTTGTTTTCAAAACACATTGTATTCAGGATGTCAGAATCTCATTTTAAGGAGCTAAATAATTTGCCTGGACTTCAGAAGCTTGCTTGAGGTGAGGACACTCACTCTTTTCCTGATCACTCTTTCAGTTCCATTTGGTAACATTTATCAGATGAATGGTATAGCTTAGTGAAATGTTAAATTTCATTTTAACTTAAATGCTTTAACACTGTCAGATACTAAAGCTTCAGCATAGTGCTGTTCTTTATCACTGTAATCTACTACGGTGTAATCTTTTACTGAGTTGCTAACTAAATAGTGCATTCCTCCAAGAAGTCAATTAGAAATTAGTCTTTCAGGAGATAATTGTAATTGCCTCCAATACTGAGTTGTTTTCTAAAACACTGTGTTGAGGCGAGCTATATTAATTTAGGAAAATGCAACACTAATACAGAGAGAAGTCACATTACTACTACTACTTAACCAAAAGAACTAGAAAACATTATCTGGAGCAGTTTGATCCTATAATTTATGTGGTTCTTTACTTCCAGTTTAAGATTTTTAAATTGGCTTCCCTTCAAGAATCAGGACTGGTTAGTGTTGTGGGCAAAGACCAAGCCTCATCAGTTCAATGAGAACCTCTCCACTTAGAAACATAAATGGAAAAGATGATACAGGGCCCCCAAAGTTTAGATTCTTGTGCTGTATGAATACAGAATATAGCGTAACGAAGCATACTACACAGTGTAGTATGTAAATATAATAAAGTTGAAAACTAAGCTAGAAAAAATACACATAATATATGTTGACCTCCATTATAAATTAGACAATTCATGAAAGCAAAAACCAAGTCCAGTGAATGGGTTGAAGGCTTCTCTCTAGTTTCTCATGGTGGAAATGAGGGTATAACAACAGGGATTTATAACAGTAATGACAGTATGATTTGTTCCTAAAACTTACCTGTGGTTTATATCACTCCTTGTGACTAGATTACTATCACAAAATACTAACCCAGAACAGATTAGAAAAAGTTTAAAATATCTATGAATTACTCATATAATTCATTGACTAGGTCATGAACTAATGCAGAATTTCCAAAGAAAATGCTAGTTAGTAATGAACAAACATCCATCTACAGAGGAAAATTAAAAGCCTGGGAATGATTGAGATAAACTGATCAACACTCTGATGCACTCGGACCAGAATGCACATCTGCCTGGTGTAGGGATACTACCTATGCTCCACTTTCAGAATGAAAGATCAGAAAGCTGGCTGTGTGTGACTCCACAATAACAATTTGTTGGCTAAAGGGAGTGCTTTTTTCCTATTCATATTCTGTAATGGAGGTAATAAATTTTAATATATTTCTCCATAAAGCTATTTTCATTGTAAATTAAAACAATAACTGAACATCATTTGGTTTTCCTCAAGTAATAGTCATATAAACCTTTATCTCTTATTACACAGTCCCCTTCGATTTCTGTTTTTAAAGCCACCCAATGATGAGAATGGAATAAACAGAGCTATCAAATTGCAAGGCCTTACCTGGTGGGCCTCAGTTTCCTCATTTATAACATTATACTGGTCAGGCATAGATGACCTTACATCCTCCAGTCTTTGTAGGCAGTTACGAAACAACCGTCAAAGGTAAAACTAGTAAAAACAATTTATAAAGATTTCATCAAGGATGTGTGTAATAAACAAATGTGCAGGAAGTGTTCTTTGAGAAGGATCAGTCTTCTGACACATCTATCACTTTGCACTTTAACAGGATTCTTTCATCAGCAGTTTAACTCCACAGCTAAACCCACCCATTTTTTAATGTGTGGAATACTTTTTTTTTTTATTTAGTACCAAAAGGGAGAAAGAGTGCTGTGATATAAGGCCAGTGGGGTGATGAAGATGACAAAATCCCATAGGCTACTGCAAGTGAAGCCTCATGCATTTCACATTTAAGTGAAGGGTAAGATAAATCAGGCATTTTTGGATACACTCTGTCTTTGGAAACACTCTTTACTAATCTAGCACTCATCCCTGCATATATGAGGGGCAGCTGCCAGTATAGTACCCATAGCTGTTCAGGCCAATTCACACCGGGGAAAAAATACACCCTAAGATTCCTATTGATTTGAGTAATAGGATTTTTAGTAGGTAGAACTAAAAGTAAAAAATGATTTAAACAAATTAGTTGGCATACACACACAAAAAAGTTGTAGTTAAATAGTTACTAAATATCAGGAGAATGTGTAAGAAAAAGGATATCACAAGGATTCTTAATCAAATGGGCTCTAAAAATATAAGCTTCTAATTGATGCCACAACTTTACTTCTATTTCTCCTTACAAGGTCTAAATTCAAATTAAGAAGCTCAAAGCACACACCACTTCAAAAGAAGCACAAAGTGCAACTATTACACAAGATTCATTACCTACTGGGAAGAAACTGTTTTCTGGAGATCGCAAAATTTAAATTCAGATATGCTACATTCTACCTGTTCTTCAGTGGTTTTCAATTTTTCTCCCAAATATCTTCTGTAGTTATCAGGCATATTTATTTCTTTAACAGCATATTTTGTTTTCCAAAATATTCAGTATTTCAAAATCCAAAAAGGCTAGAGGCAACAAAATTATACTAAATAAAGAGACTGAGTACTAGTCTCCTTATTAAATGTAAGCTCACAATTTCTGGTATAGAATTTTAAGGAAAAAATTTAATTGTCTATAAGGCCACTGTAGTATAATTCTGTATCAATAGATACTGTGATGTGGAAATTTCACTTTCTGAAAATTCACTGCTGAAATCACTTGCAGTATATTCTTTGGTGAATGTGCTAATACCTAAGAAGCAACTTGTTGCTGGTTTGCATTCCACAAAGAAGAATCCAGTTTTATGTAGAGACAATAAAAAATACACATTTAGGTGATATGTTAATGGTTTTCAGAGTATTACTCTATATTTGATGTTCAAGGTTCATGCATTCCAAATTCCTTACACTAGACAGTAAGATATAAGTCACCATTCTCCTCTAATTTTTGAAATAATTTTAAACTGCGTAATCCAGATTCTCGTTCTCCATTTTTCCACAAAATAATGAGATGATCAGCAGAGCATGTCACTAGTCCATGATCTTCAAAGTACAGAAACATCTGTAAAGAAATTTAAAACTCCTGATAATAGTAACTTCAGGGTTAAGAGAAGAGGTCAATACTAGGTTAACACATATGCTTGTAAGATAAGTACCTTGTAGACTTCTTTGGAAGTATTTTCCATGAGAAATTTTATTTTTAAGTGTTGCTAATAGTCACATACAAATATTTTCTGAATTTTACCATATTATTCAAGTACTGGTTTTATGATTTTTGTCAGAAGTCCTGACTTTCGTAATCATTATAAATGATTATAAAAAAGTATAACTTGCCTCCTTATTTATTTATAAACAAATGGCTACCAGAAAGGTCTGAATTCAAAATTCTCTAAGGTAAACAGTGGCTTCAGCTCTCTCATTAAAAGGAGGTATAATAAATCTATTTATAAGCATTTACTGAGTATCATCTATATGCTTATGGTCCCTACCCTTGAGAAGGTTCTAATTTAGTTGTAAAATCATAGTTGAAACAATTAGGGCACCAATTAAAGACTATCTAATCAAGCAGTATATATTAATGTAGTTCAGACTATCATTTGCCACAGAAATTCATAAAAAGGGGACATAGATCAGTAATAACTGAAGTTGTCAGAGAAAGCTCTCCAAATAGAAGTTCATGCTCAGTTAAGGAATAGGCTGGAAATTAAGAATAGGAAAATAGAGTGTTGATGAGAAGGCAGCATGAATATTATGGAGTGGAGAGCTGGCATGAGGAGATAAATGAAGCCCCAAAAAAATATGAGCTCCTCCAAGGAAAGAGTGAAAGGAGAGAAATAAATTAACAACAGGAGAGTTTTCTCTGAAATAATTTATACATTTCTGAAGATAGTAGGATGAGGCCTCAGCTGATGATGCAGGAGTTAAGGGGGTTAATATGGTAGCAGAATTCCTCAGGAGATAGGATTCAGTACACAGAGGGGCTGAGCTAGGGAGTACAGATGAAAATATAAAAGGAATGAGAAAATTCAGGAGATAGCCAAGATTTTCTCAGTGAAGTCACAGATACTTTTAAAAAAATATTTGTGTCAATATTTTCAAAAAAATTCTAAAAATTTGATATTTCTATATTATGACAAATGTGCCACTTTGAAGGTTTCCCTACTATGAAAGGCATTTAAAAACCTTTCCTGGTTTCCTACTATTTTAAAAATAAAGTCTTCCATTCAGGGACATTCATAATCTGACCCAAAACTACTTTCCCAGGCTTTCTCTCCTATTAGAGTTTGTTCATAGAAATCCATGCTCCAGCCTAGCCAATCTGCTCCTTATCACCAAGTAGATCCTGTTTTTGTCCTCTATCTACCACATTCCACCCTCACCACTCCCAAGCAAAGACAAAGTTAAACAACAAAAGAAAATGAAAACAACTGGACTACCTGTTAGAGCAAAGCAAAGCAGAGTAAGATATATACCCAGTATCTGAGAGCTTTTAGTCATAAATCTATGTTAATCCTACCTAACCTTCAAGTTTCAACTTAAGTCCCATATCTTCCACTAACCATTTTCTTCGAATTTCTGAATATTCACTGTCTGCTATTCATTTGGGTCCATCATAAGAAGCCTAATTAACATCTAATTAGGTCTGTATCCTCTCTCTACTAAAGTATAAAATCATGAGAGCAAAGATTATATTTTCTCTTTGTAAACTCCAGTGTCTTATATAGCGCCTGAAATATAGGAAATGCTTGATAACAAGTGTTATGCTGCTGCTCCTAAGCATAAATGCATTTTCAAATAAAAAGTAATTTCCTTCTTGGCTATGAAATGGGAAATAATTTAAGAAATTCATTAATTTAAGGAATTCTCAACTAATATTTTCATATATGCATAATAATAAGACATTGGGTTTTACTAAAGCTAACGAATTATCCTTCAAAGGGAGGTAAAAACAGCTCTGTTCATGAATATGATAAAGGCCCCTGGAATTAGAGTCTGTAAGGCTAATTCTACATATAAAACCACAACCCTCCATGCACCCTCTATTTACTACTGTTATATATTCAGTCTGATTAACAATAACCTTATTGTCAGCTATCTTCACCTTATAAATAATGGTGATTGTGCCCATTTTTTAGAAGCAGAGCATTCCTTGCTTCCTCACATCTTATCTCTGTAAAGGGAGATCTTAATTGCATATACTATAACCTATCCTATTCCGTGTTTCGATTCAGCAAAATTCTACAGATGAGAAAATATAGGTCTTTCTGAGACCTACTGAATGAAGAGCAGGGAAATGCAAAAGCAGGAATTTCCTGGACATTTATATGCCTATTACAAGCAATACCTCTACAGATGATGAGTGTCCAATCAAATCTCCAACAAGCTCCAGTAAACATGAGGTGACATTTTCTTGTTGCTTTTTAACAGGTTGGCTGGCTTGTTTGTTTGCTTTTCCAAATCCCCACATGTTAAAAAAACCTAGAAAAATAATTATTTCAGTCATTTCCAAAATTATTATCCTTTTTATGATAAAAGATCAGAAAATTTGCATGCAAAGATGTTCTGCTCTTCTTTTAATCAAGGGATGGTACCAGGCACTATGCAAGGATTTTTTTAAATGTTACTTCAGTTTTCTTAGCTAGCCTGGTTTGTTGTTGATCTCTTTTTATGGCCTCTATTCACTCACTGGTAAAGGTGGATTAACATGACAGAAAGACTGACACTAGGAATCAAAGAGAAGTAAAAGACCTGAATGGCAGTGTCAAAAAAAAAAAGTCACAATTCAGATCAACAAAAGGAAGATAGAAGCAACAGGTGTGTCCAAAAACAGTACCCTACAACTTCAGATAACCAAAAGAAACTCTAGAGGTACCAGCATCTGCAAAGGTGCTAACTAATCATGATTTCGCTTTACAAACCAAATTCCTAAAAGCCAAGAGCTCATGAGATTATGATATAAAAGTGTGTTTTTTTTTTTAATATATATATATATAAATTGGGTTCAGTGTTAGTTAGATAATGCTTCAAGGCTGAAAGAACACTTTAGTTTGACATCTGATGTTACAAATTCTATCAGGCAGAATTATAAACAATATAAATGAATAATTACTTCATTAGGCCATTCATTAGATTATCAGAAAATAGCAGATTCCTGTCAAAATAATTAAATCCTAGTTGGCAATTCTATATTAAAGCAATATTAAGATGTGAATTCTAGATCTCAATTTCTATATGTTTCATGTAAATATCTTATGCCTATTTGGAGTATGCTGTATATTCCTCTTGTGATTCTACATAACTTCCTTTCATATGAGAAAAAAAGAAAGACTACCTTTTTGAGAAAAGACACGCACCTGTTGGTACAGGTTCAGCGGCAAGCTGCTGTTTTTCTCGTAACTCCCAAATGCGTACACTGCCATCTTCTGAGCATGAGATTAACTGCCTGTCAGAAAAGAAAATCAGTGATAAAAAGACAGAGCACCATGGAGGGCCAATGCTAAATTTGCATTGAAAGAAATCAGAGGAGCCCTCAAGTGTTTTTATTCAGCTCGTGGCAGGAACTGACAAAAATCACAATTTTAACATGGCTTTTTTTTTTTAACATTTAACAATGCAGAGTAAAAGCACTCTTCAGGAAAGGCACACATTGTATTGTTACATCGACTCATTGTAAGGTTATATATATATTTCATTTCCATTTCTTAAAATGCATTCGGGGAAAATAGGGTATGAATTACACTTACAATATTCTGAGCAGTCCCCCGCCCTCCTCTCACTATATCTCTTTTCAGGGTGCCTCTCACTCTGAAAGTATCCTGCATAGAAAATAATACTATTCCCTTTGTATAATTTCATCCCTAAAAATTCAGAAAATTTACCCTGCAAGGAAATCCCTCACTTATATCCTTAGACAACAAAAGACTACCATTTGATTCTGGCTATAAACAAACAACAAAAAGATGTGTTTATGGAAAATAAGAAAAGAAAAATCAGCACATAGTGCCAAAAGTCTTTTACCTTTTTAAATAAATACCATATTTTAAAATAGCTCTTCTTATAATGAAATTCAGTGTACATAATTTGAATCCTGCTTGTAAATTTTGTAATACATTGCTACACACTCTTCCGTTAGAGCCACATTTCTAAAAGAATATAGCAGGTCAAGTCACGAAGCTAGGAGGCTTTGCCATTTGAGAAAGTATGCTGGTAGCCCTGAGAACTATGAATTTCTTTCCTTTACTGCAGAACAGATGGGAACTTGTACCTGTTTGGAAGTTTGGCAACATGCAGGACACTGGAGTCATGTGCAGTCTTCTGGCAGGCAATCACACGCTTCATTTGAAGGTTATACACATATAAACCCCTTCCAACTGCAGCAAATACATTCTGGGGGAGGGGAGTAGGGAGTGGGCAGGGGAGGGAATTTAGAAAGGGCACAAAACTAGTACTTACTACTCTCTGACATTATAGATTTCCAGCCCTGGTGTGATATCAGAAAGCCATCATTACCTTCCTTATTCTTAGCTTTCAGCCCAAATTATTGTGCTGCATTCTTTAGTCCAAAAATATCAAATCATGATTTCTAAATATCTGAGCTTTCCTCAGACATTTGGAAGATAGAAAGATGAAATGGCTAACTCAGAGAAAACTATGTTATATCCCTTAGCAACACTTCCTTCCTCACTAAAATAGGTCAGTGAGAGAGGAGCTATGGCTTGGTGGACTGGCCTTGCAGCAGAAGCTGCTGAGGTGCAACCTAGGCTTTCGTTCACATAACACTGTACCTTTGAGGAAACTACTTGTTTATTTTGCTTGGAAAATGTAAGCAAAATTAACTACACTCCACATCTTAAACAATCAAGAGGCCTATAATGATAAAAAAAAAAAAAATAGGCCTATGCTATAGTAGCACTGTCATCTTAAGATCTTCTGAAGACTTCACAGAAACATTTTTCCAAATATATATTAGAAATACCCTTTTACTAAAACAATCTTTTAATCTTCTGAAAGTACTTTCACCTACATTTATGTACTTCGGCCTCACAACTCACTAAGATAGGAAAGCAAGTATTGCCACTTTCCAGGTGAGCAAGTTAAAATTGAAAGATTAGTCACAAAAAAATTAAGACAGGGAGTCAATACTAAATCGAGGTCATGTTACTCCTGTGCCCTTGCTCTTTCTTCATACCGTAACACCTAGGTTCTGAAATTATTTTGCAAGTCACTAGACTTTTGGTAGCACTTATCTTAGAATCATTCTTACTCAACCGGTACCCCAATGAGTCAGACCTTTCAAAAATCTCTACAGATTGCCTCCCTGTTTGAACCCTTCTCATGTGGCCTTAAAGACTACAAACCTGACTCAGACATACAGTATCTAGACCAAAGCATGCCCCAAGGTTTACTAGAGTCTAAATCTGATATAATCCCCTGACCCTTAGAATTGGTACTCTGCATTTAGCAATGCAAACTGGGGACCAGTGCCTGGGGCATTAATGAAAACAGCTATTCAACTTGCTAAAATCTAGAATGCTATGGGTAGCATTCAATACAAAGAAACCCCAGAAACTAGTTCTATACACCAGGAAATCTGTGAAGAGTTTAAGTGATTTATCCCACATCACAAAATTATAAACACACTTAGAGAATTAATCAACTTTGGGGCAGCATTTATTCAACAGAGTCACTCTATCAACCACCTGTTATCAATAATTAATGGCCCTGGCAAAAAGAACCACCTATATAAGAAAAATTAAGGAAAACTGATTAATGCTTTATCAAGCATTTTTAAGTTAATAAGCATCTAACAAAATTTTAAAGATCTTTTTAATCAAAATTTTTAAGATCTTAATTAAAAAAACAATGAAAAAACAAACCTTTAAACACTAATTTTTACAAAAGTGAGAATATTTTTAATTTCAAAAAATATTTTAAAAGCAAGAAAATTAAGAATATATGTCATGTTTATGGCTATAAATCTTAGAAATCTAGTTTCCATCTTTTCTGAAACCCTATTGTTTTTATCATATATATTTAACTTATTTCAAATTTTAGGTTATAAAGAAACTTAATCTTTGCGTATATTAGTGTTCTTTACCCTATTCCTAATGTTTTGTTTTTAAATTGAGATACAACAAAAACAAAAAATGAACCATACTCTCCTCATCCAGAACATTATTTTTGAAATGTTTAAATAAAAATAACATGCATATGATTAGAAGATTTAAACAGTATAGAAAGGCACAAAGAAGTGAAATAAAAGCCTCCCCCAATCCTTCTCCTCAAAGGTTACAACCTTAAACATTTGTTATTACATTTAGAAAAGAAACCCCCCTTTAAACACATTTTCTGAGTCCCTAAAGCTAAAAAGAAGAGATGTTAAGATTAGAGCCAGGATTCATTAATCCATTGGTATTAATCTCTTACTGCATAAAAGATACAAAGTGCTTCATGAGCATCACAGCCAAGGCCTAAAGGATTGAAATCAGAATTTTTCTCACACAATCATCTTGCCCCAGTATGCTAGCAGACTAAAAGAAAAACATCCCTGAAAATTTTAATTTCTTTATCTCTCTAGGAAATGCACCATAATCTTCAAAAGGATACTTTTTCAACATGTTTCTTAGAACAATTTAAAGCATTATCCTCAAACTTTATGGAATTATTTAACCCAACTCAAAATTTCAATCTATGGCCATTTAGTTAGTTACTTCCTTGCCTCAAGGATAGGAGCCAAAATTAAAATGCTTTTTTAAATGCAAGTGATATAATCTTTGAAAAATATCAGAACATTTTAAAGCACAACCTGAACATGGAAAATACCTTTCTATACCCACCATGAAATTAAATCTTAAAAATTAGAAATTTATTTAAAAAGGCAAGTTTTGTTTGTTTTACCTCTTCATCCCATGTGAAATGATGAATAGAAATGTCATTTGGTTTTTGGCAGAGTTTTATTTCTTGCTGGGTGTCCACCTGTGGAGATGGGTCCCAGAAGTTGCGTTCACAGGCCTGCATGGTCCAGTCCAGGATATCCCAGATGATCAGCTCTCCAACATGGGAGCCAGTTACAAAACTCACATCTAGGCAGAGTTCATATATGTCTCATTATTGATCTTTTACTTAGGCTAAAGGTAAAAATGAATGGACTGCCTAGTAGTAATGCCACAACAATTAGACAGTAAGGTAGCTGAATAAGCTAAGCTGGAAAATTAATATAACAAAACAAAAACACTAATTATAGACTCAAGTTTACTTATTTAGTATGTGATAATGACTGCACTTCAATTAGTAAACACAGAAATACCTCATGCTGGAATATATGGGGAATAAGTATTGGGGGAATAAAAATAACCTTACCTTGGATCATATACTATTTAGAAAAATTATACTTCTCCTGTGTGTCTTGTTTACTCTCATATTACTGCCATACTCACAACACTTCTGACACCAGATTTGGCGGAGGGAGTTGTCCCCACACCAAACAATTCTATGACAACAGCTAGGTGACCTAAAATTTAACTCAATTCTGATACAACATGGAAACAGCATCAGATGCCACAGGTTAGGGGCTCAGTCCCACAAGACTACCCTGCCCACTTTAGATGCCAACAGCAAGTCCAAGTTATTACCTTTACTTCTGACTGATCATCTATAAATGAAAAGTTCTCAGGACAAATAATAGTAAGTGTTGGAGAGGGTGCAGAGAAAAAGGAACCTTCATACACTGCTGGTGGAACTGAAAATTGGTACAGCCACTATGGAAAACAGTATGGAGGTTCTTCAAAAAACTAAGAATTGATCTACCATATGATCCAGCAATCCCTCTACTGGGTATTTACCTCAAAGACTTAAAAACATATATCCAAAAATACATTTTCACACTGATATTCACAGCACCATTATTCACAGTGGCCAGGGCATGGAAGGAACCGAAGTGTCCTATGATAGATGACTGGATAAAGAAGCTGTGGTACATGTATACGATGAAATATTACTCAGCCATAAGAAGAGATGAAATACTGCCATTTGAGACAATATGGATGGACTTTTGAGATAATCATGCTAACCAAAATAAGCCAGACAGGTGAAAACCCCATGATATCACTTATATGTAGGATATAAACCTAAAAGCAACAAAGGAACAGGACAAATAAACAATGACTCATGGACATGGACTACAGACTAGTGGCTACCAGAGGGTAGGGGGAGAGAGGAGGTAGATGGGGAGAAAGGGGTCAAATATGTGGTGACATAAAGAAATCTAACTATGGGCAGTGAACACACAATGCAATATATATATGCCTGAGTGTTGAATTGTACATCTGAAACCTACTGGATTTCATTAACCAGTGTCGTCGTAATAAAAATAAATTTTTAAAAAAAGGAAGAAAAAATAAATAAGAGGTTCTCATACCCCCTCCTTGGGTTCAATTAATTTACTGGAGCAGCTCACAGAACTAAGGAAAACAGCTTAATGTTTACCAGTCTATAATAAAAGTGTGATAAAGGATAAAGATGAACATACAGATGAAGAAGATACACAGGCCAAGGTATGTGGAAAGGATTGCAGAGCTTCCATGCCCTCTCCCAGCACCTCCACATGTTTAGCAACCTGGACCTCTCAGAATCCTTACTGTTGGTATGTTTATGGAGGCTTTATCACATAGGCATGATCAATTATTAACTCCATTTCCAGCCCCTCTCCCATCTCTGGAGAATGGGGGTTAGGGCTGAAAATTCCAAGCTTCTAATCATGGCTTTGTCTTTCTGGTAACCAGCCCCCACCCAGGAGCTCACCAAGAGTGGCCTCATTAGAACAAAAGACACTATAATCACCTATAAAATTCCAAGGGATTTAGTACCCTGTGTCAGGATATAGTAGACCAAATATTAGAACAAAAGATGTTCCTTGTGCTCTTTTCACTTAGAAAATTACAAGGGTTTTACATACACATGCACATACACTATATATATAAACACACATAGATACACACATTAATTCTGTAATTTCATAATAAAATAAGTTTCAAAAAGATTAAAACATTAAAGATACTTAAAGGATTGAAAAAAATAAAGGTGAATACCTTTTTATGAATATGGAGTTCTAAAAGGCTCTAAAAGAGGCCAGAGTAGAAACTAGGGAAAGAAATCTGAGTATCTGCTTGGCACCAAAATAATATCATACATTTAAATGATGGAAAAAATTGCAACTAAGATGTCAAAACAGGTTTATTATATTTGATATATAAGAAGTTCTTATAAATTACTAAGAATAACTATTTCAGCAGAAAAAAATGGGCAAAAGACCCAAACAGGCAAAACAAAAAATAAAATGGTCAGTAAATATGTGAAAAGATGTTTCACGACCTTAATAATCAAAGAAATCTAAAAGCAGTGAGATAATACTTATTGACTTGCAAATTGGGAAAGATTATAAAACAGGAAAATACCTAAATGCTGGTAACAGAGAATCAGCACACTCAGGCACTACTAATGTCCTAGTATAAATTGGTATAATCGTTTCAAATTTGTTAATACACATGAAAACCGTTTAAAAATGTAAACCCACTGATTCAACTATCCCACTTCTAAGAATTTATACTGAGGAAAGTATACATAAAAAGCACAGGTAACAAGGTTGTTACACATAATATAAAAAATTTGAAGAAAATCTAAACATAACAATTGTGGATTAAATAAATATGATATCCACAAAATGAAATAGTGATACTGTTATTGAAAATTAAATTGTAAAATTATGTTTATATTGATACAGAAATATATTCATGACATATTACAAAACACCAAACCATATGTATATACATGTACACATACATATGCTCAGATAAACACTTAGGAGGATATGAACCAGTATTTAATACTATAAGGTGGGGCAATTTTAATTTTTACCTTTTTTATGTTTCTATTTTCTCATTTTTCTACTGACTGTATATTACTTGTACAACAATAAGTTTTTAAATCCTTTAAAGAAAGTGAAATTAACAGGCCAACTAAGACATCTTACAAATTATATATTTAATAAAAATGTATCACTGCTAAGACTAAAAATTATCTTAAATAAATGTAATTTAATTTTCACATATTCAGGGTAAGCTAGAATAATGCAGCATGAGTCTAGAAAGCCAAGTTCTGTGTGTTACTAGTCAGTCATGTTGTCTTTAGAAAGTCGTTTAACCTTTCTCTAGCTTGGATTTCTCATGCATTAAATAAGGATTATTGTAAAAAATCAAATTAAATAATAAATAGCCATTTTAAAAAGGCATCAAATATTATTTTTGAGTCCCTGGTATCATTTTGAACCCCTGGTATAATTCCAAATTAATAGTATTAAAACATCCAGTTACTTGTAATTTAGTAAGACACAGATGAATAATTATAATTTATTCATCATACAAATTAGCAAGACAAAAATCTCTAATAACTAAATAAATAATCTTAGAAATAAACGATTACCTGCAATCATACACACAAATATTATTTTATCTTGGTTCAAGTCCAATTTCTATAGTTTATTAACAGACTCTATAAAATTTACTCTGTGAAGAAATAAGTTCATCTCTAATCTGTGGAAAGAAACAGGCTTCTAATTTTAATAGTGGCAAAGTTAATGGAGTACTAGTCTTTTCATGACCTTCTTTTCCATTCCTTTCCCTCCTCTTTCTAATTTCAAACTACAAAAGAACTAGAAGAGTGAAGATTCTTGACCCCAACTCTGCATATGTCCTCATAACAGTTCATGTAACTACTAAGACCACACAGCTGCCTGCTCTGACTTAATCGCCCAATGTGATGTATCTATGCAATAGAAACAAAGTATTTGTGCTCAGTTGGAATTTTTCTCTAAAAAATAAAAATTACTGGCATTCACCTAAGTCAGTACAATTTATCACTGTGTGAATTATTTATATTCCCAAACAGGTCATTCAAAATGTTTCATATCAAACAATCTCAATGATACATTATATATGGATGTACTTCCATCCTATGTATCAAAAGTCACTTAGTATAAAAATCTCTTCTGGCAACTGTCTACCCATCCCTCACAAGTACTAATACTTTGTGATTACCATTACTATGCTGTCAGCACAAAACAAGAAAAGGAATAAAGAAGAAGCACCCGGAGCCTTTTGCCAGAAGAAATAAACAAGGTTGTCTCTTATATGTCTGGCTTAGAAAACCTTCTGTCCAGGAATTCAGAGCTTTTTAGCAAACCTGGTATTCATTATCCACATTTACGGGAGTTCTGTCTAACATTTTAAGGTTGCCCTGGGGCCACCTCACTGAAACTGCACTGTCTCTGTGAGTTACAAACCCAGTAACTGAACACATTTTTATTTTCTCTGGAATTGCTGGGAAAAGAGAGTGGAGCTGAGAACTGTACAACGTAATCATCTCAGGACTGCCAAAATCTGCAGCAAGGCAGACAGGCCTATGTTCAAAATCAAACTGTCACAATATCATTTTCAAATTTTATCAGACTACATGTCTATCTATGGCTCTTAAAAATCCTTTAGGCTTATTATTTGTAGTGTAACTTTACAGTCATGGAGTTTATAAAAAGTACTAGGGCTTTTCTGTGGTTTTCATTTTCTTCCTTTAAGAAGTTGGCAAAGAAATATTGGAAGAAAGCTTTCTTGGTTAAACTGCTATAAGCTTCTCTGCATATCACACAGCAAAAGAAGTGCCATGAAGTTAAGGCTACCTCAGTAATATCCCACCACCTCTATTAGGAAACCATGCTGGGTCAGTGGTACCAATGCTTCATCGCTAAAATGGGACAACTAGACATGACCAGTGTAATGAACTGGAACACAGCTGTGCTTTCCTCAGCAGCTCCAGGGCCCTGGAGCTTATGGCTCCATGTCTGAGGGTCTCCCAAATAAAAACTTCTCTTTTGTACCATCATCCACGGCTAAAGGAAAAAAAGCCCCCAGAATAAAATAAAGGAGTGCTCCCACCATTGTTAGTTATAACATGACAAATAAGTCAGATCCTTATAAAGACTAGCAGCTGGGTGGTACAAGAAGATGGTTATTAGGGAGGGGGATTTGGAAACTGGGAGGGACATTCTCAATGATGTACCTAAAAATGTAACTAAATGACATACAAATGAAGACTACACTTGGTGCTGTGCCCCTCTTCTCTTTGCCTCATGTTTATGCCAAGTATTACTCAAAAAGAGCCAACCCGGGTCTCAGGTCAGGAGGTACACATCAGTCCTCCCATGACATCATATTCATGGCATCCTTACAGGACCCTCTTCGATAGTCTCCTCCAAACTATCTTACTGAAGCCAAACAGGAGTCCTCTCATCTGACCTTGGAGCACAGATCACCCAGAACAGCTCTGATAATATAAGATGTCATTGTGTTTGAAAGTGAACTAGCTAAATCCCAGAATTTGTAGTTTGGGATCCTATCCTGCCATCTGATGTCAGATTTAGCTCTCAGGAGATACTCACTAAAATCATTATGAGCCAAATAGGATGTATGGCAAGTCAAAACACAACCATAAGGAAGAGCAGACCTTTACCTTAGTTTGGTATTTTCTGAGAGTCTTCTATCGTGAATTCAACTGGCTTGAATCTTGTTCATTCTACATAAACATGTAATTTGCTATATATCATACTGCATGGTCTATGAAAATGGAACTAGCTAGAACCATTTGCAAAAAATGCCGAAATGCTACCATTTATAGCCTATGACAATCATCCCACAGAGCCTGAGATAATGATGCTCTCCTTCGTCATCACTTCTCTCTGTCCCACTCTATTCTCCTTGTGCCTAAAATTTACCCTACCACTCTATGAAACTTGATGAGTTCCACTGGCTTCAATCTCACTGTATAAGAGACTGACAATTCCCACTAATCAAAAGCATTATTTTAACAATGATAATTCTAGAAATCCTAAAACGAAACCAGATTGAGGTTCATAACAGGCTGTTAACAAGTACAAAGTTTTACATAATATAGACATGTACACAGTGAGCTTACCATTGACATTAGCCAATGAGAGAATATTATCCTGGTGATCAAGGAGGCGCTTAACTTCAAGAATATCCCATTCTAGTGATCCTTCTGTGGGTGCTACCAACCTGAAAATTACTAAATGAAAAGACAGATATTATATTTAAATGGTCAAAAAGATAAAATTCTATTCCTGCTCAAAAAGTCAACATTTCATTAAGTTAGAAATGTCTAAAATACTGAATATCCATCTCCAAAGGGATCCTATTCATACTTTTTAAAAATATTTCAAATACTTGAAATGTTTGAAATGATCTGCTAAAATCTCAAGTGACTGTATCCTGATAATGCTGTTCCTTTATTAAATTTCTTCTAAATCCACTACCAACCATGAAAACCCCCATACTTTCTAGGGCTCCAGTGCATGTCCAGCTATCCTGCCTCACTCTCTCCCTAGCCAGTGACTGGCCCCATTCTTGAATCATCTCCACCATCAGTTTTTTCTACTCATGGCCCCAGACCAGTAAGCGTTGCTAAAAATAAGCTACAAATTTATATTTAACTTCAACTCAGTGAAGACTTCAGCAGCTGCTTTTATTTTTTAAAACTTTTCTTAAAACCTAAGCATATACCATAAAATATAAATTCTCTAAGGATGATATGCCTTATAATTTTTGTGTGCCATACAATTCTTTTGACTACAGTAGATATTCAATGTGTTAAACTCATTATCTGACTTTAACAAATAGCTTTATTTAAACTAACATAAATCCTAACTTTAATCAATAAAGCAAACCCAAAATCAAATCGACTAGAATGATTCTATCAAAAAAACATTTACTAAACATCAACTATGTTCCAGGAAATTAGATATCAAATGTGAATAAGGCCCAGTCACTACCTTGAAACACAGTCTAGAGTGGTAGTGGGACTTATAAATAAGCTTATTATAATTGATACGTTAAATGCTATAAGCCACACTACTAAGTGTCATGGATGCTCACAGATTAAGATGACTAATATCTGAGAAGTAAGAAGGTCTCAGAGGTCATATCCTTTCTAAATGATAGCTAATAACTTAAGTCTCTCTTCTTTCTCACATTCCTCTTAGGAAAATAGGTCATGCCACATTTCATTCTCTCTAGACAATTTTTACCAACTGATGAATCTCTAGCAAGGTTATTTGATCCCGACAGCCAAAATACAACTGTCAAAAAAAGATCTTTCAGTCAATTAAAAGACAACTCTCCTGATATCTATCAAAGTTGTGTGAAAATTCTACTTTAGTCTAGATACTAACGAATGATCTTGAGATTGGGACTGTGGAATAAAAAGCAATGTACTGTTTGTTTAATCACTCTCATAGAGATAATACTGATAAGAAAAAGAAACCTATCAAATAGATTTCTACAAAGAACTACTACAAAGTACTGAAGATAACGTGAAACTGTTTAGTGAGTCCTCAAATGTGGCCTCTAGACAAGTATTCACAAGGTCACCTACATAATACTTTCAAGAAAATAAGTAAGTTATGAATTAAATCAGAGAACTAAAGAGAAGTAATAGTCAGTTCTACAAAGAAAATTAAGAAAAAAATCCTGGCCTTCTGAATGAGCATGAAGTCTCAGCGCTGACAGCCTTGCTTAGCTACTAAAGCCTCAAAGTGACTGCAGCTAGTGCACACCGAAATTATACTTCATATTGAAAAAAATCCTACATAGAAAAAGAGAAATTGGAATGGAACATTAAAAACCAAGGATATGAGCATAATAAACTTGCTCTTGGAAAAAAATACTCTTGTTTTCATGAATATTAGTTTTTATCAGTTGTTTTCTTAATAAAACCAACTTTCACTTCTTCCTTTTTTTCTGCTTTTTTTCTTCCTTTTTTTTTCAATGAATTTACTAATTCATCCATTCAATAAAAATCTCTTATCTATTAGCAGAATAGATAAGAAAGTTCCAGTCGCCAAGGAGCTCACATTCTGAAGGTGAGGGGCAAAGAGAGAACAAAATCAAACAGAAGTCTTTTTGTAAAAGTAGTAAGTGAAATGACAGATATAATTATGAGAACACAGTGAAAAACCTTCTGAGAAAGGAGGTATTAAGTAAGGAAGGCTTCATCCTCAAAAAAAAAGAAATACTGGAGATGAGATCTTAAAGATTTAAGTAGGAATCAGGCACATCAAATAGGACAATGAGTAGGAGGGACAAGACTGGTACAGGGTGACAGCAGAAATCAAGGCACAGAGGTAAGAAACACTGCAGGTGTGAAAATCCCTGGCAATTCAGTACTGACAAGCAAGTGATGTAGGATTCAAAGGAGGCAGGAGGAAGATAATGGAGGACCTGATTTGATATGTTAAAAAGTCTAGATTTTATCTTGCAGGCTAGTAGTGAACTTATATTGGTCCTCTAGGGCAAGGATTTCATTTATATGGGGCAAAAATGAGAAAAAAATAAGGGCCACATAAAAGTAAATATATTCAAATTAAAGTCCTATTCTTCTTTGTGTGAGATCATGTTCTTCATATTTTGTTGTTAAAAAATAATTTGTACAAAATGAGAGTGATAAACGATAGCTTGTTGTTTTTGGTTTTGGTATTATTAAGCCAGATAAAAATTTTACAAGTCTATGTTGAGCTCCAAAAATCTGAACTTTTGTACTAGGCAGAAATTGTACTATAGCAGAACTGACTGCTATAGGCAACAGGAAGCCACTGAAGCTTTTAACCCATTTCCCGTCTGCCCCAAGAATACTCGCTGGCGGTGCTTGCTGCACTGTTTACCCTTAGATAACTCATGGATTACAGTCCTAACGTTATCCCCAAAGTTTGCCATGAAATACCTCTCTTATTATTTTCATATCGCGCAAGTATAGTGAAAGTCTTTGGAAACAAATGACATCATTCTATGCATAGCATTCAGTTTTTAGTAGTGGTATTTCCATTTATAAAATATAGTAATTCTTGATCACTGAAAATGTCAAATCCTAGAAAATGTAGCATTCCTTTATGTGATGTTAACAATGGCAGTGAGCTGTACTTTTTTTTTCCTAAACAATAAAAGGGTAAGCAGAGGAGTAGCCTGCATTTTAGATAGAGCTCTCTAGCATCTAATAACAAATATATCTGAGAAGCACTAAAGAAAGAGGAGGCATTTGAGAGGTACTAAAGCAGAGCGAGGAAGATAAGTTAGGAGACTTACCACAACATTCCAGGCAAGAAAGATGAGAGCCTGAATGGTGCAACTGTAGTGAGATGGAAAGAAGTGGATCAAAATATTTAGAGCAGCAATCCTCGAAGTCTGTTCTGCCAACCAGCAACCTTAGCATTACCTGGGAACCTGTCAGAATTGCAGAGGCCCCACTCCAGACCTACTGAATTAGAAACTCTGGGGGTAAGGTCCAGTAATTTGTGTTTTTAACAAGCCCTTCAGGTCATTCTAATATGCACTAAAGTTTGAGAACCACTGAGTTAGAGTAAAACCAGAAAATCACAAAGTGATTGATCAAGAGAAGAAAAGCAAGGAAATGCAAAGAACACGGGAAAACTAAGTCTCTCTACAACAAGAAAAAAGGAAAAACACTAAAGACAATTAGAAATTACTTTATGAAAAAAAGAATAAGCATGGGGTCTAGGAAATTACTAGAAAGGTCAGTTGAAGAAAAAGACACTTTGCTGCAAAGCAGCGGAGCCTGAAAATGGCAGTTAATAAATAATGAGCAATGAGTTCATGTCTCACTGATATCTGCAAACATGCCTACTGAAGGGCACAGCAAATCTCAGTGTTGGCCTCTGGAAGAAGTAGCACAAGCGATATCAAATGTCCTCTGGGCTACATTAGAAAAACTCTTCAAGAAAAAAGCAGCTTTTAAGCAGCATTAAATTCTAGGCATCCAAATTCCACTCATAAGGCAATAAATGCAAAAGGCTTTCTTAACTGTGGGCTCCCAAGCAGTAAAAGAGTTAGCCAACAGTCAATAGCTAAGAAAATGGCTTTCAAATAGCATGTTCACACTCAATTAATATATTTACAGAATTCCTCTTGCTACTCCTCCCTCTGCTATCCCACTGCTCTGAGGGAAACAGCATAAACTCCCCCCAAGAAAATGGGCCCCATTCTGGCTTCCTGAGGTAAAAACTCCACAGTTCTTGCCTTACTGAATTCCCAAAATAATCCTCTTCCAATCCTCCTAACTCAAGCTTTTAGTTCTCAGAATACTGACATGTTTCATAAAGTTAAAATTTTTGCTAAATAAATATATGAGGATAGATAAGCAACAAAGGAAACTGTGGAATGTAAATGGTCTTCTCTGGCATAAAAGAACTGGGATTACCTAGCCCCACTTGGCTATGTTAGACCGAGTGTGGTACAAAAACTGACCTAACAACTTGAAAATGAAAATATCACTTTGAGAATCCTATAAGACCAAGACTGGGGTAAGAGCAGATGTCCTTTAGATAAAATACTGATTAGTCTTTCCAAAATGTGTATACTAGTCTAGCTTAGAATTTTTTTAAAAAAAAAAAGAAGAGTCATACTCACTTAGTTCTTTGCCAACAGCTGCCACAACACAGTTCTTAGGTATTTCAATCAAAGCACTGATCCCTTCAAAAATATATAAATCAAAGGTTACATTATTTTCTCCATGGATTACATCAAAAACAAAAACATTCTCAGTTTTATGTCAGTCATTTCCCATTAAGGGAATGGTAACGACAAAGCACACACAACTTGCTACATCATACTTCCTTGCTTGCTTATACATGGGAAATTATTTTATGAAAAGGAGGTGAGACCTTTGGAAGATATTGATTTACTAAGGTTAGGGTATACTATCAGAACATTTTTACTATTGTGGTGAACTTATTTACCAGGGATCCCTTAAGATAAGCACCATCACCATTTACAAGATGGCTAGCTCAAATGAGATGTAAAATTGGCATTTTCCTCAATGTAAATTTAAGAATCTTGAATGGGCTCCCTGGCAGTAAATGAGCTTAGCCAACAGTCAACAGCTAAGAAAGTGGCCTTCAAATAGAATGTTTATAATCAATTAATACATTTACAAAATTCCCTGTATTATTGAAATAATCAGATTCAACAGTGTACCAGATTTCACTTATTTATTTAAATATAAAGTTGAGTATCTTTGTATAATTGAATCATGAAATGATTTTAGGGTAACCATAACTTCTGTAACATGTTACAATTATTAATTTTGTCAGTAAGAATTAAAGAATTCATATATTAGATTCAGAACCACTACATGGGTATGCAAAACTCTGTTATTTTTTCATTATGAAATATATGTAATTTATATATATGTAATTTATAACATATATACAAATTAGTAAATTATTCTACACGTTCACTTTGCCTTCCCACCTATCAAAAAGACTAGCACCATTGTAATTTAGAGAGTAATTATCTCCAAAACCTTTTCTCCAAATAGAGTTATTTTAATAGTATGTTTAGTATTTTCCCAAGTTCAAGGAGGAAGAATTGATAATAGAGGAAGAGAAAGAGGAAGAGTAGTAGACAAGATAAAAGGAGATAGAAGAACCTGGAGGAGGTAGAAGGTAGGAAAGAGAGAATTCTAGATGCAGAAAACAGCTTGTTAAAAAATGTTTATCCAGTTACTTGTGAAGTGGAAATAACGAAAACTCAATAATCCAGAAGTAGCAACTTAATATACAGAATCATAGAACATACTACTGGAAAGGGCATAGATGTCCTGTTTTCTAGTCCTAGGCTCTTTCTATCGCATTATACTAAAATTATCTTGGCATATTTCCATATACAGAATAACTGCCCCTAAAAGCCCTGCTAGCCTATAAATCAAGCAAGGCTTATGAAAGGAGCTCCAGGAGATAAGAGTCTAATACCAAGCCCTGCTAACTACCCGGCACCCTGTAATTTGGAAAACCCCAATCACAAAAAGCTCACCAATGGTAACATATAGGGCTTTTCAAGGCTCTCCAATATTCTCTGAAAGGATTCTATCTCTTAAGACACTAATAAACAAGGCAATACTGTGACTACATAATATATAGTACTCAAAGATAAACTTGCAAAAGAAAGGGAGGTTACAATAAAAGGTGGTTATTTTCATTAACATACAAAAGATTCTTTTCAGCTGTGATTTCAATATTTCTCAACAATTATAGGCATTCCTCATTTTATTACACCTTACTTTATTGCACTTCACAGATATTGTGTTGTTTACAAATTGAAGATTTGTAGTAACCCTGCATTGAGAAAGTCTATCAGCACTGTTTTTCCAATAGCGCTTGCTCACTTCATGTCTCTGTGTTACATTTTGGTAATTATCATAATATTTCAATCTTTTTCATTATTATTATATTTGTTATAATTATCTGTGATCAGTGATGTTTAATGTTATTATAGTAATTATTCTGGGGTGCTATGAACCGTGCCCACATGTCAAATTTAATCCAGAAATGTGTGTGTTCTGACTGCTATACCAACTGGCCATTCCTCGTTTCTCTCTCTCCTCAGGCCTCCCTATTCCCTAAGACACAACAATATTGAAATTAGGGCAATTAATTACCTAAAATTGACTCTAAATGTTCAAGTGAAAGGAAGAGTCGCACGTCTCTCACTTTAAATCAAAAATTGGAAATTAAGCTTAGTGAGGAAGGCATGTCAAAAGACAAGGTTGGCCGAAAGCTAGGCCTCTTGTGCCAAACATTAGCCAAATTTTGAATGCAAAAGTTCTTGAAGAAAATCAGAAGTGCTCTTCTGGTAAACACACAAATTATAAGAAAGCAAGATAGCCTTACTGTTGATATGGAAGAAAGTTTTAGTGGTCTGGATAAAAGATCGAGCTAGCCACAACATTCTCTTAAGCCAAAGTCAAATCCAAGAGGCTAGGCCTTAACTCTCTTGAATTCTATGAAGACTGAAAGAGGCAAGGAAGCTGCAGAAGAAAAGCTTCAAACTGGCAGAGAATGGTTCATGAGGCTTAAGGAAAGAAGTCATCTCCTTAACATAAAAGTAATAGAGGAAGCAGCCAAGTTCTGACGTGGAAGCTGCAGCAAGTTATCCAGACGATCTAGCTAAGATAATTAATGATTGTGGCTACACTAAACAACAGATTAGCAATGTAGATGAAACAACCTTTTATTGAAAGATGTCACCTAAGACTTTCATAGCTTCAGAGGAAAAATCAATGCCTGGCTTCAAAGCTTCAAAGGACAAGCTGACTCTCTTGTTAGAGGCTAATGCAGCTGGTGACTTCAAGAGTATTTACCCAAGAAATAGGACAGTATATATCTACAGAAAGACATGTACATGAATGCTTTATTCATTCAGCCAAAAACTGGGAACAATCACAATGTCCATCATTCAATGAACTGTTAGACAAGTTATGCAGATCCACACAATTAACTGGAATTACCCTCAGTTACTTCAACTATAAAATGGAGATAATTGAGTGGAGAGATTTTATTTTTAATGAAAAGTGAGATAAGGAATATATTGAAATATATCTGCAGTGAAGAAGTACCTAGATCACACACATCATCTGGAAGAAGCCTTTTCTGATCCCTGGGTTACAGGGCTCTCTCCTCTGCGCTGAGCGTGCATCCCCTGGTTTACGCCTCCCATGGCTGTCATCACACTTGTTCTGTCATTATGTTCTAAATGGTTCTCTGCTCATTAACTCCAGGCTCTCTGAGAATTCATATCTTGCATGCATCATTTCACAGCAGGTGCTCAGACAAGGTGTTGTGTGTGTGTGTGTTTCTTTTTTTTTTGGTCTGAGTCGTGATGACATGTTATCAATTTACTCATTATTAAACCAGCAATTTCTTTATTGGAAGTAATAAATTATAATTAAGTGATCATAGGAAATCTCTTGGCAAATTTCTGTTGTCATAGAGGGGGATTTGTGTTTTGTTGTTGTTGTTGTTGTTTTGGTTTTTGGTTTTGGGGGTTTTTTGTTTTTTGTTTGTTTGTTTGTTTTGTCCAGAAGCATCTACCACCAGTGCATTACCTACTTTTATATGCATAAAGAATCTTAGGCACTCTGCTACTCTCAGTTAGGGAATGCACTGACTAATGAAGCTAATGCTCATTTACCATTTCAAAACTCCCAGGACTCTTAAGAATTATACTGAATCTACTCTGCCTGTGCTCTGTAAATGGAACAACAAAGCCTGGATGACAGCACATTTGTTTACCACATGGTTTACTAAATATTTTAATCCCACTGTTGAGAACTACTGCTCAAAAAAAAGATTCCTTTTAAAATATTACTGCTCACTGACAATGCACCAGTCACCCAAGAGCTCAGATGGAGATGTACAACAAGATTAAGGTTGTCATCATGCCTACTAACACAGTATCCCTTCTGTAGCCCATGGATCAAGAAATAATTTGAACTTTCACATCTTATTATTTGAGAAATATATTTCATAATGCTATAGCTTCCATAGATAGTGATTCTTCTGATGGATCTGAGCAAAGTAAATTGAAAACCTCTGGAAAGGATTTACCATTCTTGATGCCATTAAGAATATTTATGATTCATGGGAAGAAGTCAAAACATCAACAGTAACAGGAGTTTGTAAGAAGTTGATGTCAACTCTCAAGGATGACTGAGAGGTTCAAGACATCAGTGGAGGAAATAATTGCTAATGTGGTAGAAATAACAAGAGAACTAGAATTAGAAGTGGGGCCTGAAGATGTGACTGAATTGCTTTAATCTCATGATAAAACTTTAACGAATGATGAGTTAATTATTATGGATGAACAAAAAAAGTAGTTTCTTGAGATAGAATCTCTTTCTGGAGAAGATGCTGTGAAGACTATTGAAATGGCTACAAATGATTTAGAATATTACATAAACTTAGTTGATAAAGCAGCGGCACGGTTTGAGAGGCCTGATCCAAGTTTTGAAACAAGTTCTGTAGTGGGTAAAATGCTATCAAAATAGCATCACATGCTACAGAGAAACCATTCATGAAAGAAGAGTCAATTGATATGGCAAACTTCACTGTTGTCTTATTTTAAGAAATTGGCACCCCAACCTTCAGCAACCACCACCCTCATCAGTTAGCAGCCATCAACACCGAGGTAAGACCCCATCAAAAAAAGATCACACCTCACTGAAGGTTAAGATGATGGTTAGCATTTTTTATCAATAAAATATTTTAAAATTAAAGTATGTACATTTTTAAAGATGGACTGCTACTGCACACTTAACAGACTACAGTATAGTGTAAAAATAATCTTTGTATGCACTAGAAAACCAAAAATTTTGTATGACTTGCTTTAATGCAATATTTGCTTTATTGTAGTGGTTTGGAACTAACCTCCCAGTAATTCTGAGGTATGCCTGTATTAGTAATTCATGGAATAAAATTCACAGATAACCACAGGCTAATGTAAGAAATAGAAATAAAAATGTACATATAAATAAAGAGATATAACAGTAAACAAGAACTTGAAAATATACTCTAGATTCAAACAAGATTACCAGTGGTCAAATGTTCAGTCAAAAGGTTAAATTGTAAATCCTAGTAAAGTATGAACTGAATTTTGCTAGGACATCACATTATTTTCTGATATTTTATAATATCTATGTAGAGATAAGCTAGTTCCAATTATAAACCATATATTCAATTCACAGGGCTCCCAGTACTTAATATTTTTTTTAGGATGTCCATGGGTTTATCTGGTTACTTTTAGACACAAAAATAGTAGTATATCATATGATTTCAAGATTGTCATTTAAATTTACTCATTTATATTTAAATATTTTTACTCTGAATAAATTTTATTTTTTAAGATTCTTGGAATCAATAGAAGTCAAAACTGATTTTCTTCTGTTAGCACCAAAACTGTATGTCAAAGAAATTCTGAGAAAATAGAATTGTTAGTAAGATTGCACATGAATGAACTTTTTAGTAAAACCAGCTGTTAAATGAGGTTATCTGTAGGAATCTAGTCAAATTCCAATAACTTCAAAAATAAAGAAGAAAATTATAAAGTCATAAATATCTGTTTCTAGGTATCAAAATGCTCATCAAACTCAGTTTAGGAACATGGCCTCAGAGCATATATGAAAGGTTTTTCTTGACTACTTTTGAGAAATTCTATTAGAAGGGATGGAGAAGCCAAAAGGAGGAGGTTGGTGGGGGCAGGGGATGTCTTTTCCTCCCAAATTGGAATGGAAATATATTTTACACAACCCTTAACCCAAATTGGAAAAATATAGCTACATGTTATATTCAGAATTGAAAAGAAAATCCCTTTCCTTTTGTTCATGGAAAGTCTCTTTGAAGATTCACTGTGCCTTTTAGAGTTTGTCAATCATTGCTCATAATTACCTTGATTTGTTTTTTACCTGTATCAGAAAGGTGACTAGTCTTACACAGAAGATCTAATTTTCGGTTCCACACACATAGGTCATTCCCACCAGAGAGCCAAACGTCTAATCTCTGAAGAACAGTTAAACACTGCAAAATTCATGTGAAATGTACATCAGTTTAGAAATTCAAATATTCATTGGTTTTAAAATATGTTCACAAATTGACACCCTTCCCTTCAAGAGGTAAAAGTGAACTCTCCTCCCCCGAATGTGGGCTCGACTAAGTGACTAGTTTCTAATGAACAGAATATGGCAGAAAGGATGGTGCATGACTTATAAGACATACAAGATGGTGTCTTTCTCCTACCTCTCTCTTAGTTCATTAACTGTAGGGCAAAAACACACAAGCAATCGTATGGAAAAAGATCCACATGGCAAAGAAGTGAGGCCTCTGGACAACCACTAGCACCGATATGCCAAGCACACAAGCCCCCTAGGAACCTCCAACCCCAGTCAGCATCATCATGAGAAAGATTGATCCATAACCATCCAGCAAAGCTACTATTTCTTACCACAAACACTGTAAGATATTGTTTTAAGCAAGTAGATTTCAAGGTAATTTGTTACTCAGCAATAGATAACATACAAGCTTAAAATAAACTTGCTTTTTAAATCAAACTGAAAATATGATATCAGTTTTTATGTATCTTTCAAATTAATATCTCCTAATTATTAACTCAGGACAGTGAGTGTTTTAAGGTCTGGAGAAATTCTTCACTTTAGAGTCCACACCTTTAATAACACTCTCTCCACCCACTGACTCAAGTGAGAATAAGGGCAAGAGCAAAAGAGAAAGAAAAAGAAAAGGAAAAGGTCCTGGTAGTCTTGCCTGGGTGGCGGGTGTACAGCTGCTTTTAAAACTGCTAGAATAATAAGGGTTGAAAATAATCAATACAGCTTATATTTCAAGAGGTCCTATCCTGTCTAATCTCTGAAATTTTAATATCAGAACTTTATTCCTTTTTATTACCAAATAACATTTCACATTTTGTCCTTTCAGCAAATGGTGGACATTTCAGCTGTTTCCACTTAAGGGCTATTAGGAACAATGCTGCCATGAGCATTCATGTACATGTTTTTGTATGGACATATATTTTCATTTCTCCTGAGAAAAACTATGAGCTTGCTAGGTCAAATGATAACTCTGTTTTAATATTTCGATGAACTGTCAAATTATTTTCCAAGGTGGATATACCATTTTACAATCCCACCAGCAAAGTATGAGGGGTCAAATTTTTCTACATCCTTATCAACACTTATTATCTGTTATTTAGATATTATCCATCTAGTGAATGTTATATACTATCACATTATGGTTTTAACTTGCATTTTTCTGATTAATAATGTTCAGTTTCTTTCCATGTGCTTATTGACCATATGCATATCTTCTTTGGAGAAATATCTTTTGAATTGTTCATCTATTCTTAATTGGTTAGTCTTTATTGAGTTGTCTTTTTATTGTTGAGTTAAGAGTTCTTTATGTGTTTCATCATGTAGTCAAAATACAAGTTCCTTTTCAAATATACGATTTGCAAATATTTTCTCCTATTCTGTGGGTTGTCGTTTCATTTTCTTGATGGTGTCTTTTGAAGCATAAAAGCTTTTCATTTTTTATTAAGTCCAATTTACAACTTTTTTCTTCTGTTGCAGTTTAGTGTCATATGTAAGATACTTAGATTTACTCATATATTTCTAAAGATTTTATAGTTTCAACTCTTACATTTTAATCTTTGATCCATTTTGAATTAATTTTTGGATATGGCATGAGATAGGGATCCAATTTGATTATTTTGTAGTGGATATCCAGTTGACCCAGCATTATTTGTTGAAGAGATTATTCTTTCTCTTATTGAAGGGTCTTGACACCTTTGTCAAAATCAATTGAACATATACATAAGGCTTTTATTTCTGGACTCTAAATTCTATTCTATTATACTGTAAGCCAGTACCACACTGTCTTGATTATTATAACTTTGTAGTAAATTTTACAATTGGCAAGTTTGAATCTTGTAACGTTGTTCTTCATTTCCGAGATTTTTTTAGTTATTCTAGTCTCTTGCAATTCTATATGCAATTCTAGTTTCTTGTCAATTTCTACAAAACAACAACAAAAAGCTTGTTAGGATTTTGTAGATATGTGCCCAATCTGTAGATTGGGTAGTGTTGCAATCTTAACCATATTAAATCTGCTCCAAGAATAAGGAAGTCTTTCCATTTATTTGGATTTTCTTTAGTGTCTTTCAACACTGCTCTGTAGTTTTTGGTGTATGTGTCACATATTTCTTCTTTAAATTTATTTCTAAGTATTTTAATCATTTGGATGCTACTGTAAATGAATAATTTTCTTGATTTCATTTTTGGAATGTTCACTGCTAATGTACAGAAATACAATTAATTTTTGTATACTGATTTTGCATTCTGAAACCTTGTAAATGCATTAGTTCTAATAGTTTTGTCGTGGGTTTTAATTTTCTTTAAAGAAGATCATGTTGCTTGTGAATAGAGATAGTTTTATTTCTTCCTTTCTAATAAGAGTGCCTTTTATTTCTTTTATATTACCTAACTATCCTAGGTCAGAACCTCTAGTACAATGCTGAATAGAGGTACCAAGAGTAGACATCCTTGTTTTGTTCCTGATCTCAGCAGAAAAGTATTCAGTTAGTTTTTCAGTATTTAATACCATGTTAGCTGTGGGGTTTTCATAGATGCCCTTTATTAGGTTGAAGAAGTTCTCAACTGTCTTGTTTGTTGAGTATTTTTTATCATGAGAAGGTGTTTTAAATGCTTTCTCTGAATCTGTTGACATGATCATGTTTTTGTCCTACGTTAAACTAAATTCATACTCCTTGGTTAAATCTCTCTTGGTCAAGTGTATAATCTTTAATATGTTGTTAGATTTGATTTGCTTTGTTGAGGATAATATACTGCTTTTGTTACTCAACATCTTATTAGCATTTTCAAAACTATTTAATCTTCTGAAATACCATATTTAGTAAATATATCTACAATATTTTAACTATTTTCCTGTAAGACATTTAGGATACTGCCAATCATCCATTTATAAAATATATTTGTAATATACATTTTCATTCATAACTCTCTGCTCAGATTTTTATTATTTCCTTTAAAGAGTCTTCTAAAAGTTGAATCACTAGGCCACTTCATGTAATCATTTTTTTCAGGTTCACTCATAATGCCAAACTGCCTTCCAGAAGATCAGATAAATTTATACTCTCAGCAGTAATAAAATGCCAATTTCACCACCTCCTTGCTAATACCAACTCTTATAAAAACTTTGCTATTTCAAAAAATAAATAGTATTTTTTACATTTATTTGGGTTCTGCATTTCTTTAATGAATGATCTGTTCAAGAATGATTTAGCCACTAAAGTGAGTGAAATGCTATTTTTTAACATTTTTTTAATGTGAAATGTAATCATAGCGGGAATAAATACAACTACTTAACTGATTAACATTACAATAAAACCCCTTTAAAAGGTACTTTCACCATACTGGAATAAGACATTTTTCACTGAACAGTTCATAAGACAGTTAGTTCACCAAAGGAATTTCATCAGTACACTAAATTTTTACTCCTTCCCTGTTCCTTCAATTCATATATTCTCATTTGAAAATCAATGACCTAAGACAGAAAGCAAGAGTATATTTTAAGAAATTTAAAGGTAGCATCTTTCAGATCCAATAAAGCATAAAGATCTGATCAAGTCAATACTTTAATGACTTCTTCAAAGACAGTCCATTGTTAAAATGGATACAGCATATAGGAAATGGCGCTTTCTACTTCAGAAATTTTACTAAATTGATAATAGTACAACAGCATGAGATGCTGTCTTTTAGGGAGAAAAAAATGAAATATCTTGGCTATTGGTACACAGCAATTCTTTTTACATTTTTTCTTAAAAACGTTCGCTCCAATTTAGAAATCAGTTATCTTTAAAGCAAATGGGGGAAAATTATCTCATTCTACTAGTATCTTTCCCCAAACTTGAAAAACAGTGGCAGTTTCTGAGAATATTTAAGCTAATTTCTTCTGTAGGAATCAAAGTAACCAAGTCTTATCCAAATTTGTTTCTCTAACAAGTAGCAGAGTTCCTATCACATAATTAACTCTAATTCATATATGTAAAATGAATAGACCTGCTAGTAACAACTAATTAATCACATAAGATTTTGTTTTAGAACTCACATGTCTTATCTTTATGAACTTATAGAAGACAAAGGCTGGGGAACAAATAACTCCACAATTTCAGTTCAAAGTATAAAGAAGCAGACTAGCTACTATGGTAGAGTAATTCTGCAAGTCATCTCTTTCTAAAACTACCTACTAAACACATACTAGTACTACCTTTTTTCCTTATCTTGCTGTAGAGATTTGTCCCTTACCCTAATTTCAAATTCAAACATTCTAGCATTTAATATATATGCTCCCAAAAATCTAATCTTAGACGAATCAAATAACTGTAGGTATTTCTGTAAGAAATAATTTTTAAAACCTACAAAAGTAATTTCATCTAACTTACTAAACAATTTTCTCTGAGACAAAAATATTATCATAAAATACCTGCTTAAGATTTTACCTTTATAGTAGACTGGAAGCACGATACTTTCTGAACTTGTCGGCCAGTATCACAATTCCAAACCTAAATTTATGTTAAGAAATAATTTTTAAGCTAAATTTTAAAATCGTAATTATAACTTTACTAATAATTAAATCACAAATGTTACATAGTTAGGAAGAAAATAAATATGTATAAGTACATATGTATATGTGAACTTTTAAGTCTATCACTTGACAAAACTTTAAAAATCTACCCTTAGTTAATAGTGAAGCCCCAAGCAGAGTAAATTTAGAATTCATCTGAGTAAAAGGAACTGCCTAGAATTATTTTTATATGAAAAGTCATTCAGCAAAGGAAATGACTATACTATCATTTATAGGTGAAGTTTATACTGATACTGTCCCAACTACTCGTCTCCATACTATAACAGTAATTTTAATTGCCTCAAAATATTATTATAGTATCTTAGTAATAGTCTGATAAAAAGGATTTTAAATTCTACTTTTGCAGAGATTATACTGATGTGATGCTGAAACCAAAACAACAAAAACTATAGAGCCTTAGTCCATAAAATATTTGCCTCAATAGAGCAGTAGTAATAAAACTATTCTAACATGAGTGGATTTTATACCCTTTTTTATGTAATACTGTAATCACCCAAAATATAGTTATCCCCATTTAATCTTTTCTTGAAATGTTTTCACCTATTTGCAATGTTTAGAAATCACTTCAGCTGATAAGCTCATTTAAAGTGTGTCATAAACTACAGAAGTCTGAGAAACACTGACTCCTTTGGGCTTACTCTGAAACTTACTTCACTAATGAGTGAACCTGTTTAAACAATTCTCAAATAAGTACAGACTTGTTAAGCTAATCTATGATACCTTTAGGAAAAAGGTAATGAAAAATGTCAGTTATCTATAACATTTGGCTATGGCCTTCAAAATTCAATTCCTCATACAAATATTAAAGAGCTGAATTTGTTTAAGGAAAATATTTTATAAAGGCAATATTATATATTAGTTCAGAACTCTGACTCTGCAGTTAGACTACTTTGCCTTCTGCCCTACACTTGCCACAAGACCTTAGAAAAGTTACTTAACCTCTCTTTGCCTTTATTGGTAAATAATAAAAATATTTATTGTAAGAATTAACATAAGTAAAACGAATGCCTGCACACATAAGCACTTTATAAAACTACTAATTAAATTCTTAACTTACTTTTTAAAAATGATTTTTAAATATTAAACATTAATATTGAACATCGAGAAATTGGTAATTCACTTTTCTGTCAGACTGGGTCACTCAAAAGGTTCTTATGGGTTGGGACCATTAAGTTTCTTTTGCTGTACAATAAGCTAAAAAAACTGTGAATTACTCTCCAGCACAACTCACCTTTATTTCTCTAAATTCAAAAGCAAACTGAGATAATAAATATTCTTAAGCCCTCTTACTCCATTTCCTCCCTTTTGTATAACATAATGGTAACTGGAAAGAACAGCTTTAGTTGTGGGGTTTCCATTAATAATAAACCTTAACCTGCTATTTCCAGTCTAATACTTTTCAGTTACTTAATGCTTTTAAGAAGTGTCTTATGAAAGCTAGAAGAAAACATTTCGGCTAAAACAGGAATGTACAGATTGACCTCAAGAAGCTAAAGACTAATCATGTATTTACTGGTCCCTTGGATCACTATTTCTCTCTCTTCCAGATTTAAGGATATAATAACTGTTTTATCAGCAGAAGCTGTCAAGATCAGTTGACTTTTTTCTTCACAACCTTCCAAGCAAGGAAGTGTAATAAGAGCCGTTATCTTTTGTGTGTGTCCACTGAGTTCCAAAAGTTTTTCTCCTGTCTGAAATATCAATAAAAATGTTAATAGGTTCATATTTTGCAATTTAAATAATCTTAAATGACAACATTAAGAAGAATTACCATGTAGAAAATATATACACTTTATTTGAAACCACTTAGCTCTTATAATTTAAGTAATCAAAAAGAATCTAAACAGGTGCAGAGTAGCATAAACAATTTTAATTATTTTATAATAGAAAATACTATTTAAAGCATATTTTATAGAAAATTTAAAGGATACTCTTTTCATATGATTTTAAAAATATAACTGGATAAATTAAGCATAAAAATATCAATCACTTAATCTAGAGAAAAAAATAGAAAGCCCTCATTATCCAAGTATTTGTTATCTAAGTCTCCACAGTTATAAAGTTGTGGAAGGAAAAACAGGCAGCATAAACACAACAATAAACAAACAGTCATATAGCCACCACTCATAACGTCAACCTCCATTCTGTCTTTTTCTATTTAACAGTAATAGCTATTCCCACCCAAAGTCTTCATCCATCAGTTTCTCACAGATTTCCCAAGTAGTAAACATACAAAAATACAAAGTAAATATAACAAATTGCAAATCTTTCCAAGGTTGCAGGACTTTATGAATGTGGGGAACATAATGTTAAAGAACTGCTTTAATCATAGGCAGAGCCATTGAAAAATGAGAATCTGACAGAGTCGGAACAGAGAACAAGAGGAAAGAGAAATAGTTCAAAGAGAATAATTTGAGTATCAAAGAATCAGGAAAAGAGGCCCAGGAGAAATTTAGTGAAGCTTTAAATATTTCTGAAAAAACAAGCCTTTCATTATATTATTATTAAATTGAAACATGAGAAGTATGTAATATCATGCAATCATACAATTTTGAAAATTGTGTCCCCCACAAAAATCAACACTTGATTTATTTTCAGAATCACTGCATAGTTATTGATAACTTCAATTTTGTTCAATAAGATTAAAACTTTTTTCATAATATGGTATTTGCTTCTCAGAAATAAAATCTTAATTAAAAAACTCTTATGAAATATTGGTTCCCATCTTAAATGAATTCATTCTAATTGTCCCTTTTCAAGTATTAGTATTGGTCTAACATGTAGGTATATTCCTAGATAGTGTTTATGAATGCATACTCAACTATACAGACATGTCTTTATTACACAAAATCAATACACACCTGGGCATTCCACACAACTACAATTCCATCATCACCAGCAGATGCAAACCTGGTTAGAGAGAAAAGGTCAAGAAAAAAAATTACTAATGATGTTTAAGTGCTAAGGTTACTAAGAACTATCAAACCTTATTAATGGTATTCTGGTTTACTAATATTAATACAGATTAAGTTCTTTAAGCTAATGTAACAAAATATTGATGGAATAACTTCTAGGTTTTGTGCCAAGTACTGAGAATCCAAAGATAAATGAGACCATTTACAGTGTTACAATGAATAAACTGCAATGTTAGAATGCAGATTTATAAATGATCTTTAAAGTCCTTCCTTACTTTAAAATTACATGATGAAACTCTGACTTAGGTGTCATGAAGCCAAGCCGAGGAATAGCTTTACTGATAGGAAGTGATAGTCCAGTAGTGGAACAAAGAAATCATGTCCTTAGATAAGTTCTTTATTTCTATTATTTTATTTGTAAAAATATTTTCAATCTACTATTTAAAGCCAAGATCTCTCTTTTAACTCTCTTAGCTCTTTAGTCTGTTTATATGAATACCATGTTCTTGGTTTTGAAGGTTTGGGGTTTTCTGAGGGTTTTGTTTTTTAGTGAAAATGGTTGAAATGCAAAGAAGTAAAAGGAAGTTTGTTTCATAGCATGAAAAAAGAGCTGTGATGAACTCAGTTATAGCTTACCGCTCCTCTTTACCTCCCTATCTTCACTATACGTAAAGAAACAATCACCTATAATTTGTAGGGAAGATATCTGTGACACTATCAAGAATAATAATTTGTTACACAGGAATATTCGTCATAGTGACTACATTACAATAAAATCAAGAACAAACTGTTTTTAAGCACTGTCCCAGCACAGTGGTGTACAGCAATCACACTGCAACATATCAAGTTTGTAAGTGACCCTTTAATGACTCAAAACAAGTTTGTAAGTGACCCTTTAATTAATCAAAACTTTATTCACTTAAATTCAGGTTTGCTTTCTTGAATAGGAGAGAAAGAAGTGGTATTATAGAGAGCCAGCTATGAAGTGCATGTAACTGACCCCTTAGAGTTAACAACCATTAATAATACTTCACTAGCAGCTACAGCATTTAAAAAAACTTGTTCTTCCTTTTAAGATTGTTATTAGGTTTCACAAAATCTGGGTATGCCCTGAAAGTCTTCATTAAAGTAAACATGGTTAGACATACATATATCATTCAGGGAAAAGTAGAGAACTGATACACTAGGACACATAAATTACTTTGTCTTTGAGAGTACCTGTTCTAAAGAATTTTACCCCTATATAAGATCCATAAAATCTCACTACAGACAAGTAATACTTTCCTTAACACTCCAAACTGAGCTTCAAGTTCAAATTTCTCATACTCAGTTTCAAAATCCCATACTAACTGTTGTCTTCACTGGCTCTGACAATTCCTTTACTTAGTACCCATTTCAAAACCCTCTGATTATACTGCCTACTGTAGGAACTAAAAGATTACACAGGAGATAGGAAATTGATCAAATACAGTCTGACAAAGTCTGTTAATAATATTTTAATATAAAACTACATATCTTTTTAATGAAAAGGACATTTAAAACTTCTTAAGTAATGAATTAGAAACTATACAGTGATTTTAAAATCTATGCCTAACATTTATTCTTATTTCAGAATGAAATATATAAAAGATTTGAAGATTACAATCATTTTTAAATTAAAATTAATTTCTTATGCTTAATTAAATACATTTCCTAAATCATAATTCTAATCAATGCCTTAAGTATTAAAACTAATTGCTAGACGTAAACCTACAATGGCTTATGTTTCTAGACCTATTAATTTGTTTTTATTTGTATAGTCATGGTGGGAGGGCAGAACTCAAGGTTTTAGGTTTTCTTTACTACAGAACATCGATTTCTATTGATTCTTGAAACTCTTATAATTGTTTTTCTCAATTTTAGAAGACTGCAGGTTTAAAATACCTACTTTTTTCTAACCTTGATTTTTAACTCCTCATTATTGTTTCATCATGTCTGAATCTCAGGAGTTCACAATGAGAGATGACTGAACAGTTGAGAGTTTAGAAATGAAGTATAAAGCATTTCAACTCAAACTTTAATTCAATCAGTAGTGAACAAAAGTTAAATCTAAATAATGTTCAATAGTAATAATGCATGAAATCATAGTCAATCTTTTATTGCTCAGAATTAGTTAGTAGGTTATTCAGGCCTTTAATTCTCTTGTATATTTCTATTTTTATCACTACTAATCTATCTATGTATGTCACAACAAAAATAGAAATTTGAAAATTTTTAAATGCAGAAAACCACACACAATTCCTTTTATTTTTCTCATGCTCCTGTTCCATTCTTATGCATATCCTTCAAGTTTTCTTAACTTGAAACCAAGTCTTTAAAAATACTCATTAAGACTACATAATTAAATGACTAAGCAAAAATGAAATGCATGTAAACAAGTTTAATAAGGTGAAACATGGTTTAATGAAGACCCCTATGAGAGCTTCTAGAATGCTCCATCCTCTCCCTATGATTATGAGACCTAATTTATTGTGAGTCAATGATTCACTCATTCAAAAAATACTTAAGTACCAACTATATATTAAATAATAATTACACACACACACACACACACACACACACACACACACACACACACAAAGAGTAAAGATCAATGAGACTGTTCTTGCCCTTGAAGAGTTCATAGTCTATATTACTAAGTAATGCTACAGGGTCCAGATCATGTATCCCTGAGATATCTCATTTCTATTTATTCTAATTTACAGAAATCATTCCCTTTAAACACTTTCCCTTTGAATATCTCAAAAAAAAATACTCTTATCTTTGCCAACTATGGGCTCAAAGCACAGCAAAACTTCACAAAGATTTGTACAATAAAATAGTTTCACAAGAAATTCCTATGTCTATTACCTAAGTACATATTTAATAGTTCTTATGTGAATTTATTTCAATTAAGTCAAAGGTGCTGCAGATGCAAATATAACCTTAGAGGACACAATAAAAAGTAAAGCCCATAAACCTAAACCTTTTTGTATTCAATATCTACATAACCATAAAGCAATGAGAAAATATAGATATTATGACAATATAGAAAATCCCTGTGGTTAACTAACTTCCCACCTAACCCGCAAGTACTTTCTAATACATGATGCAACTAAAATAGTATATCTTTTTTACAATTAAAATAAAGTTGAAAATGCTATTACAACACCAGAAACAAAACAAAACTGAAAAATAGTAAAATTTTCATTTAGAATAGATGTTTACCTATTTGTATGCTAGAACTACTTCAAGAAACTTAGAGAAATATAAATAGAAACTTGTAAGAGAACCTGAAAGGAACTTCAAAGCATTTTCAGGAGCTACAGAATTAATGTCTTTGATTCTTTCATTAAGGAAAAGATAAATACTAACAAACTTTAATATCTAAATGTCTAAGACATTTTTTAGCTCACAAATAGAATGAACCTGGGAAGATTCTCATGGTCATTTGCAAAAGTAAAACCTTTGGTAAATTCTCCCCTCCCCTAAATCACAAATACAAAGCTAAACTACATATCAAGTTTACAAGTAGTAGAATAGCAAAAATTTCCTGTGACTTCTATTAGGGGGAATCTCCGTTTCCCTGAGCTCAAGTTTCAATGAAGGAATTTCTACTACTAGAGAAGCATCCCTAGCCTCTCCCTCCTCCACTGATCTAATCAATGAGTTTTAGAGAATGAATTGAGCATGATCCGTTCGGACCCTTCTGAATTGTCTGAGGATGTCTGTTCATGGAGAGGGAACATTCTGCTTTGTTTCTGTTTTTGAGGTAAGCCTACATCTGAATGAGAGGCTTCCAGATGTCCAGCTGCACCAGTGATTCAGTGAATAAGTCTAACTCTGGGTGAAGGATTAGGAAAACTACTGTGGTTATATACCAATGCCATGTCCTTTCATCCAGTTTTTGCCAGTTATTACTTTATTAAGCTAATATGTTCATGTCCATCTGTGTAATTTCTGCATCTAATAATATCTAAGTTTTATTTTATATAATAAAATGCCTTTTAATTTGGCATTTTTATTTCCTCTATAACAAATATATGTACATCGTTTTTGTTGTTGTTGTTGTTGTTGTTTTTACTTTTCATTATGGAGAATTTAAATATACATAAAAGTGGAAGCAGTATAACAAAAATCCTCAGGTACTTATCACTCATCTTCAGTAATTATCAACTCATGGCCAGCATTGTTTTATCAATCCCTCCTCCACACATAATTTTGAAGCAAAGCCCAGTCTCTATATTCATTCTATCAGTAAATATTTCAGTATATATCTTTTAGAACTCTTTTATATCACAACTAGTTAATGACATTTAATTCCTTAATGTCACCACATACACAATCAGTGATCAAATTCCTCTGATTGTCTCAGTTTTTTATTAGAACCAGGATCTAAATAAGGTTTATACATTGTAACTGGTCAATATATCTCCAAAGTTTCTTTTATTCTATTGATTCCTTCTTCATTTTTTTCCTTGCAATTAAGAGTTTGTTTTACAGAGTTCTCACAGTCTAGATTTTGATAGCTACCTTCCTGGGTTGTCATTTAACAAACACCTCTGTCCCCTGAGTTTCTGATAAATAGATCTAGATACTGAATCAGATTCAAATTTGACCCTTTGGCCACTTCATAGCTAATTTGTATAGTCCACCAGGAAATATAATTTCTGGCGGTCGTGTGTGTGTGTGTGTAATGTTAATTGCCATTGCCTAAATTTGTTACTCTATTAGAGACTGCAAAATTACAATATTCTAATTCTCTGATTTTTCCTAGCAAGAGAAATTTCCTCTCATCAATTATTACTAATCCCAAGATACAGTTTGTATAGATAAGGCAGTATAGATCTTGATTTACAGATATCCCTTACAGAGAAGACTAGCTGCCCAGCTATGAAGAATGTGGTTATCTGCTTCCAGCTGCTGATTTCAGGGTCCATTTCAGCCTTCAAGCCAAAATCATACCATGACAGTTGGCCCCCAGCCACTGTGATTAAGCAAGGTGGTGGAAGTCAGGGACATGTTCTTAGATGAGCCTCAGCCAATGACTAAGCAAAGCAGGGGAAAAAGTATGTTATTTCCACCCAATGCAGACTCCTCTGAACGAGGAGTGGGGAGCTCTAAAGGACACTCTTTTCTCCAGAGCTCCCCACTGGTCTTACAGAGACTTTGTCACAACTGCATCATAGCCTGAGACAACTTCCCTTGTCCAATACTGCCTCTATTCTTTTCCCTTCGTTGGTGTTTCCAATAAATCTTCTGCATGCTTAACTCCATTTTATTGTCGCTTCTCAGGCAACCCAGGTATTACACGGATCTAAATCATCTTGACTATTGATTTCTTTTCTCTGAATGTTAGTAAAAAAGTTACTCTTAGCTTAAGAATATTTTCTTAAAGATGTAACATATTATTTGTTATTAGTGTACTGTCATACCGTACTGAGTTTTGTTTAGTTTCTTGTGAATATACAACTTCACTAGCCATCCTAGGGGCACATTTTGTTCTCCAGTCTGGCATTTCATGGGTCACCTGATTCTTTTCCAGTCTTGATCACCATCCTACATAACCTTGTCTGCTTCCTGAAGTAGCAAGGAATGGTCAAATGAGCAACAGAGAAAACTATTCTTAAAATGTGTTATGAACTCAGTTTAGTTTAATATGTCAGATGCTAGAGTGTTACATGCAATTTTAGCACAGTCCATTTTCTGGAAGACTCTTGCTGAGGCTTAGCCTTCTTTAGTGATCTCCCAATCAATATGACCCTCACTTCATGTTCAAAAAATACTAAAGAAGAAAAGAAAAGGCAGCTGTCTGTTAGGTTATACAGGATTTATCTGGTATCTTCAAAAACCAATCTAAGAAAATTTTCCACTCACTGATTTTAGCTGAGCCACCAAGAAAACAAGAAAATCCTTCTGCAAAATTCTCAATAAACTGATATTATCTAAAGATCCGAAGCGTGAAACCTGGATTATAGCAGCTGACAAAAAAACCCAGAATGTCTACAGAACTAAATAAAAACATAAAAACTATAATAAAATACTTAAGATATTTGGTAATTTGACAATGCATAAATAATATACACATGCAATGATAAAGATAATTCTAAACTATTAAGGATATATTGAGCTGTTGTTTATAATAAATATTTATATAGTTTGTAGATTTTTTATGTCTTTGTTACCAATAATGACTCTTTTATTTTTTTTCAGTACACTGTAGAATTGAATTTTTTAAAACAAAACACAAGTACTATAGGTCTGTAACTGATTGAAAAACTTTGTACCTGGTTATATGGAAATATGAACATAGTGATGACTTAAGTATAAAGAATTAAATGTGATTCATGTAGCAATATCTCCACTTTACTGTAAAAGCCAAAAAGTAGGCTTTTTCATCTATTCTAGACATTTAGATTCACTGTGATAGATAGAAAACATGTCCACAAATTATTCTCCCTCCTTATGTTACCATTTGCAGCAGGACTTAGTTCCTTTTCCCATCAAGAGGTAAGTTTATTTATCCACTTATTGAATTTGTGCCAGCTCCTGACTTGCATCAGCCAATGAAACAGCAGCAAACATGATGGAAACAAAGACTTGAAAAGTTTTACACTGGGCTTGCCCTTTTGCTGATATTAGAACTCCATGATCACTATGTGAACATGCACTTAAGCGACACACAGAGACCCCCAGCTATGACCACTGTGAACCAGCTAGCTCCAGACATTCTACCTGTTGACCATAGATGCATAAGTGAACCTAACCAAGATCAGCTGATCCTGGAGCAGATTAAAAAAAAAACAAAACCTACCCAACTGAGGCCTAGCCCCAATTGCCATCCTGCAAAATAGTGAGCTAAGATAGTGAGCTAAATATATAGTGGCTACTTTAAGCCAGTAAGTTTGGGGTGATATTTGACAGAGTAATAGATAACTGATACAATCACTTACAGCTTTTTACTTTTAAAGAATATTTAATGTGTCACTGAACAACTGAAATATACACAAGCACCACTTTGGGGGAAAATATAATAAAATGTCAGCATTTGGACAATGATCATTATAAGATGACCTTTTCTGAAGATTCTTCTTCTATGTAATAAGAATAGCCAAGAAGACATTTTGGAGGACAGATAGCAATGAACATGGAATCTTAACAATTAATCTATATAAAAATTTAAAGACCACATTCTAAAAGTATACTGTATATTTTTTATTTAACTTTCTAAGACAAAATGATCTGAGGACTCCTTAAGGCCCAAACATTATTGATTATGGTGTAAAAAGCTTTTTGGGATATTTTTAACTTATCTAGCAATTTACTATGGTAAAATATGGTATAAGAAAAATTTAGCTGCATAATATACTATCTTCCCAGAGATGTTTAGTTTCAAAGATATGACTAAATAAATAGAGTATCTCTTATGACATACTAACAACAAGGCTGAAGGCTATTATACTGTGGTTCACACGTTATTGATTGGTTGGTTTATATGACAACAGGAAAATAATGTTGATTAGGTAGTAATATATATATGAGGCAAAGGTAAAGAGCATGTTGTTGTATAATAATTTGGCTGGATTTTGTCTTTGGTTTCTGGAAGGTGGGCTCCTCAAATGTCACCTGAGTTTATGCTAATGAGATGACTCATGGTGGGCCCCTAGACAATTTAAGGATAGGGCTGGCCATGTGAGAAATACAACCATGTAATTAGAGAGTTGGGGCTTTTAAGCCAGAGACCAGCCTGACCTCCACACTGGGATTGGGGGGAGGGAGCGAGGGAGTGCTGGAATTGAGTTCAATCATGTGGTGGATGATTTAATCATCCTTATGTATGAAATCCCAATAAGAACTCAGGATGCCCAAAGCTTGAGTGAGCTTTCCTGTTGGTGATACACACTGATGTGCTGAAGAGTGATGAATCCTGAGGACACAGAGTTTGCATTTGGGACCCAACCAGACCTTGCCCTATGGGTCTTTTTATTTGGCTGGTCCTGATTATATCATTTACAATAAAACTGTAATCGTAAGTACAGTGCTTTCCTGAGTTCTGTCAGTCATTCTAGTGAACTGTCAAACCTCAGGGTATAAAGATAATGTACAGTCAGTTGTTCAGAAGTGTGGGTGGCCTAGAAACAACAGAGATTGCGGTTGGTGATTGAGGTGAGGGAGTGCTGCACAGGGCTGTGACATAACCTGTAAAATCTGACCTAATTCTAGGTAGCTGTAGAATTACATTGCACATGGGAAAAGCAACTAAATACTAAAGACATTAAAAAAGCAGAGAGAAGACAGGTTAATAGACATCAGAAGAGAAAGTCAGAATTAGGAATAATCACAGCAGTAGTCACCTGTGGAGTCAAAAATAAAAGAAAAGGACAGTATCAAAAGCAAAAGAGACAATTAGAGATGATAGTGGAAGAACTGATCAGGACAACAAAAGTGGGGTTAGAGAGTTAAGATGGTAGCAAGCAACATGTACACTTACTAGTCTGGGGACTCATTAATTCATTTATCTATTAATTACCTCCTACATATAAGGCACTGTGCCATGTATTAAGGATACTGTGGTGAATATGAAAAATATGGCCCCCACTCTCAAGAAGTTTACATTCTACAGGGAATGATAAATACCAAATAGTTAGACAATGATGTAGTTGTATAACTGTCACTGTGATATATGTTACAAAAAATAAGCGCATAATTAAGGCTTCAATAAACAGATATACAGATCAGTAATAAGCTAAATCTACAGTCCTATGACCTACACACCTTTATCTCTATTTGCAAGTATATTAAACACAATATTATACATGTTAGTAAGGAAGTACAAAATAATGTACTTTTTTATTTTTAATTTTTGACACACAATTTTATATTAGTTTCAGGTGTACGACATAGTGATTCAACATTTATATACCTTACAGTGATCACAATAATTCCAGTAACCATCTGTCAACAAAATTAGTTATTACAATATGATTACTCTACTCCCTATTCATTTTAAAGGTTTTTTTTTTTTTACCAATAATAAAAAATTCAGATTAAATACTTACCTTCCACTAAAAAAGCACATTCCTCATAGGTACCTGATATTTCAACATTTCCCATATGTGTTTATTAAAGTTAGATTCACCTTAACATAGTTTTAACCCCACCTAAATTTTAAAGTCATATACTTCTCTAAACTAACAAAAATATTTGAGTTGTCAAAAAAAAACCTCAAAGAAAAATAATCATCTAATCACCAGATATGACACCCTGACTTTTGAGCAAAATATATTTCAAATACATACCTTGTCAAGATGCAGAGATCAATTTCTACTAAATGTTACTAATGATCAGTTTTAAATTTTTAGAAAAGATGGGTTAATTTTGAAGTTGTTTTAATATTAAATTTCCTAAAAACTCTTTCCAAATATGAGTCAACTGGACAACTAGAGTTTCTTACCTGTAGTCATCTAACTGTACCAGAAATCGTACAATATCATGATGAGCTTTCAGTACAAGCAGTTCAGTATAGGGGTTCTGGGTTTGTTCTTCACCTATTGTTTGTAAAGGAGATTTCTTGTATTGAGAAAAAAAAGCCAAAACAAAAAAGAGAAAAAGAGATAAAATGCTTTATGATAAAGCCATACTGGAATAACATTGCATGGTACACATCTAAGAATATAAGATTTAAAACGCTATATCATGTTTCAATACTACATATTATTTTCCCTAAAATAAAATGACTGCCAATTTAACAAAAAAACATTTCTGTTACCACAAATCCACACCATAAATTTTATTCAAGTCTCAAAGAATTTGCAGAAAGGGTGAATTTTATTTTATGGAAATTATACCTCAATAAACCTGATCTAAAAAATTAATGGGCCAATCCAAGTCAATATTAGAATGGGTGTTTCTCAACTGAAACTTGGCAGAAAAAAAACTGTAAGCCAAAGGAATAAAATACAATATAGACTAAAAATTATCTAGCCCATTATAGGCACTAATTATATATTTGAAGAATAAATGAAGGAATAAAAGAGTCAATAAATTAAATGAATCCAACTTTGGACAATAATGTGATAACAATTAATATTTACAGAGTATTGGGTAGCAGCCTGTATGCCAAACACTGTGCAAAGCACATGTGGCATACTACTCAATAATTCTGTAAGGCAGGGCTTATTAACCCCATTTCTGTAGTCAAACCCAACACTATTTCATAAAACCTCTGTTCTTAACCTATAAACTGCAGTTTTTCAAACTTGATACTATTGAGATTTGGATGAAATTCTTTGTTGTTAAGGTCTGTCCTGTGTACTGCAGGGTGTTTATTTAGCAGCATTCCTGGTTTCTATACATTATATGCCAAAAGAAATTCACCCCCACCCCAAATTGTGATTGCCAAATGTCCCCTAAGAGTTAAAATTATCCCAGCAGAGAAACACTGCTTACACAGAAGGCTGGATTCACAGTTCTTGCATAAATTAGGGAAAATCACTGACTGTAAAAACGCAAATTCACAGCAGTTATACAACTGAAGTACTGTTACATGAAATGTAAAACTTAACATGCATAAATGTCAAAACAAAATCCGCCCCAAGTAGTAATTTTTTTTATTTATCCCATGTCCATTCTAGCAGTGTTACTGATGAGAAAAGCAAAAGTGAGAAATCTTAAAAATATATATACCATTTCCCCCAAATGAAAGGTTGCCAGGCAAGGCAGAATTAATCGAAGTCTATGATTCATCAAATAATCAGGTTTATACAGAACTGTCATATACTTCATATATGGACTACTCAATTTCTCAGTTCTTCCATAATCTTTAGAATTCCAGCCTATCTGAAATAAGCCTAATTTCAAATAATAAATACTTTTTTTTAAAAAAAAAACACAGGTAATATGCCTCAACTGCAAAGATTAGAGGAAGTTAAGACTGAGAAGTAAGGCTGCTGACTCACAACCATCCAAGTTTTTTATTTTTAACAAAACAATTCTTATGAGAAATAAAAGGGACTTCAACGCAAATTCTAGTCTTTGGTGGCATCTGAAATAAATTCCAGACCCCAGCACTTTTAAGGTTCCAAAACTACTTTATTTGCAACATTTCAAATATAACTCTCATTACAGTCTATTCGATTATTTGGGCCCATGAAGAAAGCCTGTCTATAGAACCAAAAGGCATTTAATTAGAAGATCACTTTCTTGACTTTGAGGTCAATTATTAATTTTGAAAATAATTATATATTTTTTTGTTATTGGGTAAAAAAAAAAAAAAACAAATCGATTTATAGCTCTTGAGCAAGCATCAGTTGATTTGGGGAAGTGACACCAATTCAAATAACCCAAAAGTATGAAGTTGCAGTCACCGTTTGTTAAGTCAGATACTTTTTAAAAATTGAAATGAGATTGTTTTAAGCAAGGAGAAGACCAGCTGAGTGTCCTTGAGCTGTAGCTGAACAACATGAGCTTCAATTTCCTCACCTCTTGGAAGAGAAATACTGTATTTAACTCTCAAGGTCTTAGGAAGACGGAGAGTAGAGTAGCCGCGGAGCCACCCCAACACCGAACAGACCCGCCTCCCCAACACACAAGCCCCGCCTCCACCCGGGTCTCCATAGTTCCGACCCCGCAGCCAGGCTCTGACTGACGCCTCTGTAGGGGCGGGCAGGCAGGCTCCACCTGGGGGTTTACCTCGGCCAGTCCCTGAGGCTCTCGGCCTCCCCCAATCAGCCATCGCAACATCCGGGTAACAACGGCGTCTCGCTGGGCTCAGTGCCCTGTCGGCCGGAACTCTGCGCCAGGCTCAGCCTCCTCCTACCTCTCAGGTAGCAGAGCAGTGGAGACGCTAATAGTTGCCACCCCAGATCTGCCCACCGAACGTAGCGGTGCAAACCAGAGCCCACAGGCCTGGGGAGATTTTTGTCCCCACAGCGCTGCCGTAACCAGCCACAGAGGCTTGGCTTGGGAGAGCCACCTTGAGAGCAGCAGCTGAAAGCTTAAAGCGGCAGCGGGAGTTCAGAGGCGCGCGCAGCCCTGAGTGAGCACGCGCGGGGGCGTCGCCTAGTTTGCGCGTTGAGTTTGGGTAGCTGGAGCGGCCCCTAGTGGACGCATGGAGCGTAGCACCCGAGCCTAGCAATACTCCCCTTCCTCTTAGATGGCATTTGCATCCTTGGCTGGGAGACCAGGAAATCGCTTTCTGGTTTCCTAAAGAGCTAGCTGGAGAAAGTGTATTTCAATAGACTTCTGCATCCGACTAATCTAGAGAGACAAGTGTACTCCAGAATAAATCTGGCCATTTTTTGTGTGCCGTAGTACAAGTACTGTACTAAAGTGCTACATAAATCCACAGGGTAACCCTGTAGTCCTTAACTTATAAAGAAACTGAAGCTCTGAAAGATTAGGTAGTTCGTCAAAGGCTAACAGCTAGGAAGTGGCTACCATGAGATTGGAACCTAACCTCTAAACTCCAAAACTGGTGCTCTTGACTGTATGCTATACCATCTAATTCAGAATCTCCCTAAAGAACAGAAGACACTTCATTCCACTATTTTAAGTACTAGATCTTCTTAAGTAGTCCAAGAGTTATAGTTCTCAACTCTGGCTGCATACCAGAATTACCCAGGAGGCTTTTTGAAAAATATACATTCCAGGTGTCCACCCAGACTTATTAAAACAATCTCTATGGTTAGAACATAGAAATCAGAGTTTGGAGAAAGTTCCTCAGTTGTGGTGAGTAACAACGTTTGAGAATCACTGATCTGGGAACTACTTATACATTATGTCTGTAAATGTTCATACATATATTTGCATATGTGATTGTTAGGTTAAAATGAGGATCCTAACAGTAAATTCATATAAAGAGCCTACCACAAGTCTTCCAACCAATCAATAAACATGTATTGGGCACAAATGCACTAGAGATTTAAAAAGCAATCACATAAAATCACAACATTCTAGGATCAAGGCAAATGTACTAGACACCAATGAAGAAGGGCCATATACTCTAAGGTATATTGGTTATGGACAGGTGCCCAATGTGACAGTACCTAGAGAACAGGAACTGGGATTCTGTATGATCCATCTTTGTATTCATTTTGAGTGCATTGGATAAAGGAAGGGTCAGGAGAAGGTTGCCTTCAGTGAACTAGCCCCAAATTACAGTCTGCCTGCAGTTGAAGACAGACAAAATAGAGGCTAGCCCCTGGAAAAGAAGAACTCATCATAAGTGAAATAAAACCCAAGAGCATCTTGGAAGAACAATCTTCAAGTGTAGCAACATGGTTGTCCAAGTAACCTAAATTGTTTTCCTTCTAATTTTCCACATTCTTTTGAGGATTTTCCCAGTGCCTCATTACTGATCTAAGGAACACTCTTCCGAACTTTTAAGCACTGATCCGGGATGAAAACTTCCTTCTTTGGTTCCTTTTAGGACAATTCAGAAAGAACTTTATAGACAATTATACTAGAGTAACCTCAGAGAAGCCAGAGGAGCATCAGGACTCCATCTCTCCACCTAGACAACAATTGTACTGTCAGAAAATGTCTGGACTATTTTGGAACTCTGAAGTCTATTTAAAAGCTTGCAGCTTTCAGAGAAAATCTTGGCTAGCACAGAGTCTGGCCACCATTGTTTCAAACCTCACTGACTAAAGCTGCTTCCGGGGAATTTAAAGGGACAATACATTTGGGTTTTTTCCCTTGCCTTTTTTCCCCTTTTAGAAGCCAGACATTTAAAGATTAGGACATTCAAAAGCAACCACACATATAGAGGAATTTAGAAATCCACCATACATGCCCAGCAAGAGACACAGACTCAAAAATTATCTGATGAGATCTTAAGCTTTCAACTCAGGCTAATCCTTACCACAAAGACACCTTTCAACAATTGAAATAACCCAGCAAATTCTGAGGAACAAAAAGAATGACTTACAGAGTTAAGACATTAAAAGATTTAAATGTCCAGTATAAAAAAAATATATCACAAGCATACAAAAAAACATTAACGTATGATCCTTTCAAAGGAACAATAATAAATTGACGAAAACTGACCTTGAAGAAGCCCAGACATCGGGTTTACAAAACACCTTTTTAAAACTGTCCTAAAGAGGCTCAGAGTTCAAGGAAGATGTGGATAAAGAAAGGAAAACAATGTATGAACAAAATGAGAATATCAATAAAGACAAAGACATTATAAAAAGGAACCAAATGAAATTATGAGGCTGAAAAATAGATTAACTAAAACAAAAAATTCACTGAAAGGGTTCAAAAGCATATTTAATCAGAGAAAGAAAGAAGCAGTAAAGGCAAGAAAATTGAAATTATCAAGTTTGAGGAACAAAAAGAAGAAAGAAAAGTGAACATAGCCTAAGAGACCTGTGGAACACTATCAGGTAGATCACTATATAACTTGTGGTAGTCTCTGAAGGCAAAGAAAGAGACAAAGGGGCAGAAAGAATATTTGAAAAAATAGTGGCTGAAATGTCTCAATTTTGATGAAAGACATGACTTTATAAATCCAAGAAGCTTAATGATCTCCAAGTAATATGCATACAATGGAATAGTATTCGGCCATAAAAAGGAATAAAATTTTCATATTTCTACAATATGATGCACTTTGAAAACATTATGCTGAGTGAAATAAGACAGACAAATATCATACAGAAGAACAAATATTGCATGATTTCACTTATATAAAGTACTTAGAATATACAAATTCATATATAAGGAAAGTGAAATAACAGGTTTCCATGAGCTGGGTAAGGGGAGAATTGAGAGTTATTGTTTATAGATACAGCATTGATGTTAAGGATGATAAAGTTTTCTGTATAGATAGTAGTGATGGTTACACACCAGGTCATGCATTTAATGCCACTAAAGAATAATTGCACACTTACAAATGGCTAAGATGATAAATATTATGTATATTTTACTACAAAAAAGACAAATAGAACAGAGTAACAGAAATTACAGAAATAGAACTACACACACACACACACACACCAACTTTTGTTTTTACAAAGGTGTAAAGGCCATCAATGGAGAAAAGATAGTCTTTTCAATAAATGATGCTAAAACAATTTGACATTCATATTCAAATTAATTATCTTCATTCTATAGCTCACTCCATATTCAAAATTCAAGAGGGATCCTAGACGTAAATGTGAAGCCTAAAACTATACACACCTGTAGAATAAAACATAGAAAAAAATCTTTGTGACCTGGCATTAGGCAAGATTTCTTAGATATAACCTCAAAAGCACAATACAAAAGATAAAAAAATGATACTACTTCATCAAAATTAATGTTTCTGCTCTTTAAAAAACACTGTTAAAAGAATGAAAAGATAAGCCATAAACTGGAGGAGCTATTTGTAAATCAATATCTGATAAAAGAATTATATCCAGAATAAATTCTCAAAATATAACAGAGGTCCAGTTCTAGGTAAGATGGAATCAACATACAATACCTTTTATTTCCAACTGAACACTATAAAACCTAGACAGAATAAATAGTGCAGCTCTTGGAAGATTGAAAAAGGTTATATTAGGGAAGGAAATCAGAGTTCAAAACACCACCACATCAGCATTTCTTCTTCCTCCAGTATCCCCCCAGCCTGAATCTCATGCAGCCTCAAATTTGGAAGTGAGCACTGTCATGAAGACAGAGAAGAATACAAAAGAAACACTCTAGTTCTGGCTGGGAATCAGAAAAAGGAACCCTTAAAGTTCAGAGAAAATCCCTGGGAGGTGGAAGAGTTCTCCTTTTTCTCCATTGTCTCATACCATGGACTCCAAGATAATCTATAAGCAATGGTAGCAGCAGTGACAGTGGCTACCAATAGGAGACTGCAGGAGATAAAATTCTAAAGTAAATGAAACTCTCTATTCAATGGAATTAAGGCAGCAAGATTGTGGGTCCAAGGTCTATATATGTTTTTTCCTCTTCTTTCTATCCTCTTACCAATTAACACCAGAGGTGAAACAATCGTCACAGTAGTTTGTTTCTGAACAGAGATCCAGAAAGGGGATCCCCAAAGAACCAGAGAGTATTAGAGAGATAATACAAAGTAAAAACAAACCCATAAAATTTTATATAAACTCCTGGGTTCAGTCTTCTCACCTAGATATGTATGGATGGTATTCTAATGAGCATAATAAAGACATTGACAACTGAGTTAACAGAATTTCACTCAAGTCCAATATTAATTACTGACACACACATAAGACAAATTCAAATAGCATTGCAAAGGCTTTAAAACTAAACCAGCTTTGGAACCACAGTCAGAGAAGGAAGGTTGGAACTTATGCCTAAACCTAGCAAACTGCTCACTAAAATAAAAATACCTATATTCTCTCCAGGACTTAAATAAAATTTTTTCTTGGTGTCATATTCCAAAGGTCAAGAAATACAATCCAAAATTGCATGGCATACAAAGAAATACAAAAATCTCAACTCACATCGGAAAACAAAATCAATAGACACCAAAGACAAAATGATACAGATGGTGGAATTATCTCAGAAAGACTTGAACACTCTTGAAACAAAGGTTAAAATAGAAAGTTTCAGCAAAAAAAAATACAATATATAAAATAAAATAAATTTTAGAATTAAAAATACAATAGTCAAAATAAAAAAAAAACTCATTAGATAGACTCAACAGAAGAATAGAGGTGACAAAGGAAGAGTCAGTGAACTTGAATGGAGAAAAATCAATGAAACCAAAATCTGGGTTTTTTAAAAGATTGATAAAATTGATAAATCTCTAGCAAGACTGAAAAAGAGAAAAAGAAAAAAAATCAGCAATAAAAGGAATGAAAGAGAATATATCACTACAGACTTTATAGATGTTAAAATAATAAAAAATATTATAAACAACATGAGTTTAACAACTTCAATGAAATGGACCGATATCTCAAATATCACAAACTAATGAAACTCATTCAAGCTCAAAAAGATAACATAAATAGTCCTATAATCATTAGCAACATTGAATTCACAGCTTAAAATGTTCTGGAAAGAAACTCCAGGCCCAGATGGCAATACTAATGAAAATCTTAAGAGGATTTCTTGTAGATATATGCTTCTAAAATTTATAAGTAAAAAACAAAGGAACTTGAATGCACTATGAAACAGTGTTAGAAACTGAGAAAAATACACAAAACTTAAAATTTTTTTTAAAAATTTAAAAACTTAAAAACCATATAGCATCTGATCTCAAGGAACTTATAGTAGACTTTAGATTAGCATTAAGAAGATTCTTGCATTTTAAGGAGAAAAAACTGAAGTGTAACAGATAATCACATACAAATTACTACTAAGTAAACTTAAGGAGTAAGTTCTAAGGACACCTGATTCAAAAATAATCATCAGAGTCCTAGATATTGGTTACACAACAATGCAAATATACTTAACAGTACTGAATTCAACATTTCAAAATGATTAATTTGGTAAATTTTATATTATGTCTATTTTACTACAATTAAAAATAAAAATAGGAATTGATATCATCAATATGGCAGAGAAGAATTTTCTACCATCTTCCCTCAAAAGGACATTGATTTAGCCAATCACCCATGAGGAGAGTGCCTCTGTGGAACACTGAGAGTCCAGCAGAGAAACCCCAGCATACCATTGGAGCAACAATATTCAAGATTACATGCATTTCACAAGGTAAGAGAAACTGCTTCTCTTTTTCCACATCACCCCTCTCCAGAGGTGGCACACCTCGATGCCAAGAGAGACCTTCTTGGCCCATGATTTCTCTCATGGGAGAAACAGAGCATGTGAATGAGTTTCTAGCTTCCTCAGGTGTGCAAGAAACCACCAATGGGAAACATTTCTCTCACCCCATCCATAATACTTGAGTGTGATGCACAACTGAGGGCAGCTGAGAGCCCAACAGCCACAGCTCTCAGACATACCAAAAGAAGACAAAAATTTTCCAGTACATGACCACAAAGAAATGAAGATCTTCTATTTATCCAGTAAATAATTCAAAATAGTTGTTTTATGGAAGTTCAGTGAGCTGTAAGAAAACATAGAAAGACAATTCAACAATATCAGGAAAACAATACATGAACAAAATCAGAAGTTTGAGAGAGAAAAAAATATTTTTAAAGAAGCCAAATTCTAGAGCTGAAAAATAAACAGCAGATAGGATCAAGCAGAGGAAAGAAAGAATCTGTGAGGTAGAAGTCATTTGAAATTATTCAGTCAGAGGAGAACAAAACAAAAAAGAATAAAAAAGAGTAGAGAAAGCTCTCATGAACTATGGGATACCATTAAGAGGAACATTCTATGTTATAAGATTCCCAGAGAAGAGAAGAAAGGGGAAGAAATTTTTAAAAAATAATAGCTGAGAACTTTCAAACTCTGGGGAGAGATTTGGACACCCAAGTTCATGAAGCTCATAGATCTCCAAACAATTTTGACCCCCCAAAATCCTCCCCAAGACACAATGTAATAACTCTGTCTACAATCAAAGACAGAGAGAGAGACTTTAAAATCAACAAGAGAAAAAAATTTTCACATACAAGGGCATCTCCACAAGGCTAATAGTAGATTTCTCAGAAAGAATCTTACAGGCTAGGAGAGAGTGGAGTGATATGTTCCGACACATCTATATGATATGTAATGTTATATCTATATGATGTTTTAGATAAATGTCATGGTAACCACAAAGAAAAAAATCTACAATAGATACACAAAAGATAAAGAAAACAAAATCAAAGCATAATGCTATGGAAAATCATCAGTCCACAAAGACAGCAAAAGAGGAAGAAAGGAACTAGGGAACTACAAAACATCCAGGAAACTATAAGATGATATTAGTAAATCCTTACCTATTACCCGGTCTCGAGCTGCTGAGTGAAATAGGCTGTGTCTTAAAGTAAACCTTCACATATAAGGTCAACTAGTATTTGACAAGAGAACTAAAAATAATCAGTGCGGAAAGGACAATCTCTTCAATAAATGGTGTTGGAAAAACTGGATAACGATATGCAGGAGAATGTAATTGGAGCCTATCTAATACCATTCACAAAAATTAACTAATAAATGGATTAAAGTCTTATAATAAGACCTGAAATCATAAACTCCTAGAAGAAAACATAGGTAGAAAGCTCCTTGATATTGGTCTTGGCAACACCTTTTGGGATATAACACCAAAAATACAAGCAACAAAAGCAAAAACAAACAAATAGGACTATACCAAACTAAAAAGCTTCTGCAGAGCAAAAGAAACAATAAAAAAAAAAAAAGGCAATCCACAGAATGGGAGAAAATTTTTGCAAACCACATATCTAGGAAGGGGTTAATATCCAAAATACACAAGGAACTCATACAATCTGAATAGAAAAAAAGCTCCAACTAATTTTAAAATGAGCAGAGAAACTGAAGGCACATAAATGGCCACAGGTAATTAAAAGAATCTCTACAGCACTAATCATCAGAAAATTGCAAAACCACAATGAGATATCACTTCACACCTACTCTAATGACTATCAAAAAGTCAAGATATAACAAGTGTTGGTGAAGATGTGGAAAAAGGGAACATTTATATACTGTTGGTGGGAATATAAACTGGTGTAGCCACTATGGAAAACAGCACAGAGGTTCCTCGAAAAAAATAAAAAAGAGAGCTACCATATGATGCAGCAATCCCACTTCATAGTATATATCCAAAGGAATGAAATCACTATCTTGAAGAGATATCTGTGCCCCCATATTTGTTGCAGCATTATTCATAATAGCCAAGACAAGGAAACCACCTAAATGTCTATCAACAGATAATTGAACAAAGAAATGTGGTATATAAATACTCACAGAATATTATTCTGAAAGGAAATCTTGCTTTTTGTGAAAACATGGAAAGACCTTAAGGGCTTTATGCTAAATGAAATAAGAAAGAGAAAGAAAAATACTGTGAAATCTTATCTGGAATTTTAAAAAGTGAAACTCATAGAAACAGAGTAGAATGGTGGTTACCAGGGACTAGTTTGGGGGGTGGGGAGGAAATGCGGAAATGTTGTTCAGTGGGTACAAACTTCCAGTTATAAGATGAATAAGCTCTGGGGACCTAATGTGCAACATGGTGACTATAGTTAACAATACTACGTTATATACTTGGAAGTTGCTAAGGAGTAAATATTAAACATTCTCATCACCAAAAAAGGGTAATTATGTGAAGTGGTGGATATCTTAACTAACCTTATTGTGGTAATTATCTTGAAATATACACAATTACATTGTACACTTTAATGTTGTATGTCAATTATATCTCAAAGCTGAGGAAAAACAAAAAAGAAATAAAAATCATCACCATGAAAATGTGGTAAAGTAAAAAAAAGTTAAGTTGCATTTTATGGATATAAAACCAGGTACATAGGTAAAGTTAAATTGTACTAAGAGTTCATAATGAAAAACAAACACATTGCCCAACCTAGTCTCAGCCCCAGTCACCATGGAATGATCGATTTTAGTAGAGCTCTCCTTGACTGCCTCTTGCCCTGATTTTAAGTCTTTCTGTACCTTTTTGTATAACACCCAGCTGTTAGACTCCACTAATTGTTGGCTGATTGTTTTTGACAATGCCATGGGGTAAAAACTGCACTACAGTCTGAACCTGTAAAATTCAGGCAGGGATTGTCTTTGAGGGCCTGTGTTTGTGCTTTGCTCTGTTCCCAGAAGGGCTTTTCTTACCTGTCTCTTTCTCTCTGGTTAACAACTTGGCCCATGATTTACCTTGTTGCTTCAATATAATTTTCCAATTGATCAAATCTATAATACAAGATACAAGCTCCATTTTATTCCTGGAAACCTCCCCTTCCTAAAACTTCTGACTTTCTGCTCCAATCTGAACTGGTTGTTTTCTAGGTCTGATTTGTCATCTTTCTGGGAATTCCCTTTGTTTCAGGAGTCCCAGCAATTCTACTCCTACATATCCAAGAAAAATAAAAACACATGTTTCACACAGAAACTTATACATCCATGGTTATAGCAGTATTCCTAATAGCCAAAAGGGGGAAAAAAGACCAAATGTCTGTTGTTGAACAAATGAATAAACAAAATATGGTGTATCCACACATATTATTCAGGCATAAAATGGAATTAAGTACTGATAAATGCTACAACATATATTAAAAATCACTGAATTACTATATACTTTAAATGGGTGAACTGTATGTGATTTATATTTCAATAAAGCTATTTTAAAATTTAATCCATTAAGCTATTTATGGGCAACCTAAAGTTGTCACTGAATCTTGCTACTCTGCTAACATGTGAGAGTAACTCTTTAACAGAACCTCTTTAGAAACCTCCCCTTACATCTCATTTACCAGGATTGGGTCTCCTTCTCTTTTCTAAACCAATCACTAGTGTGGAACTAGAATCACCAGATTAGATCATGATTTACTCCATGGGAGATGAGTGAATACCTAGATAAAATTACGGTTCTGCCAACAAGAGTAAAGAAGAGAATGCCTGTTGTGTAGGCTATCAATAATGTTGGCTACACATTTAGCATTTTCAGGTTTCAATCCTTTTTCACAATCCTGATTTTTCCTCATAACCACCCTCTGAGATGAGCAGAAGAAATAGCTACATTTTACAGGTGATGAAACTGAGTTTCAAAGATGTAAAGTTACACTGCCTATTAAGTGATGGAGCTAGGGTTCAAAACCCAAGTCTTCCTAACTCAAAATTTTAAATTAGCATTTAAAAAACCATATCCCCACTATTTATATTTTTGTACTAACCAAAGCATTACTTATAATTTTTAGAACTTCCCATTGAAAGATCCTCTAGATAACAATTCTTACTTAAAGCTCTTACTTAAAGCCCTTTCACAAACAACCAGTTCATTCTCTCCATCTGACCTCTTTTCAACACACTCCACTGCACGAATATATCTCGTGCTCTCATTCAAACAAGAAATTGTTCAGCTAAGGATTTTGCCTTACTACTGAAGAAGTTTAATTCTTCATGGGATTAAGCAGAATGCAGAAAAATTTTAAATTGAGTGCTCTATTTCAAATGGCTTTTCATTCATAATTATAGTATTTGTAATGAGTGCATTGGTGATGACAGAAATTCACCATAATATATGCCATTGTCTGAATTAGCTTCAGACTCTTATTTAATGACTTAGTAATGAACCCCAGTCAATCAATAGTGTATCACATTAAATCTCTGAACAACACAAGCATTTTTATTTTCTCTGTGTAACCCATAGAGCGATCTTTAATAATATGAATCTGTTCAAACATCCATCCACAGTTCTATGACATCTGTAGTTTTATTAGTAAAGGCCAGTTTAGGTTGGTTCACTGTCAGCAGCTAGAAAGTTCGAAGAATAGATGAGCTTAATTGCTTTATTGTTACTATCACTGAGCCTGTTTAGAATTCTGGTACACAAAACTTTCAAGATATTAAATCTCCACTTAGGTTACCAACAAGCATTACTTAAATTTGGATTCTTACCCAGATTTTCTTAATATCACTGATTTATGAATTGTTTAAGATTATTATTTAAGATAATTCATAAATCAGAAATAGGCAATGTATATTATAATTATTTACTACCTAATCCACTTCTACCATCTTTAGGGGTTTAAGTAGTTAATTAATCAATGAGTACACTATTCCATCGGGCATGCACAGCCAGTATCTGTCGATACAGAACAACAATATTATGCCTTTATCTAGATTAAGTGGGGAAAAGCTCAAATGAATTTATAATTTTTCTAGTTTACTTGTTTATCTGGAACAGTGATTCTCAACTTTGTTACACACTAGAATCACCTCGACAGCTTTTAAAAAATACTGATACTTGGATTCCACCAGCATCTGATGTAATTGAAATAGAGAGCAGCCTGGGCATCAAGTATTTTTTAATTTTCCAGATGACTATAATATGCACCCAAAATTAAGAAAAGCCATGATTCATAATTGTGTGTCTGTATGTGTCTGTGTGTGTGAGTATCAATGTTGGGAACAGTTACAAAGAGACAAAGAACAATCAAAAGTTTTTGGCACATAAAATTGGGCTATAGACATCAACTTTCCTAGTAGAATGATTTTTTAAATTCTGTAAATGTTAATAATTAATAAATTTATTTTCATATTGAACATTCATGTATAATATTTTTACTGTATACCAACCCCTGTTTCAAGCCCTCAGAATATTAAGTAGCAGTAGAAATTTTTCTATTGTGACAGAATAGTTATGATTTTTTATACTTTATTGAAGGCTAAAGGCTGAATATAAATAATTATCATTTGATTCCCATAGACACTGGCTAAAACACACTTAAGTGATTGGCATATTTTGAGCATAGGTGCATTTGTTTTATCTTTATATTCTTAGGGTGAGCAACTACATGTGAACTACATGGCATGTGTACTTTTCTACATAGTTTCTTCTGTTAACCTTCATTTAATAACATTTTATAAAGATTCCTGAGCCTAATTCATAGATTCCAGGGTCCAATTACTGCTTGACACTTTACAAATTTATGCTCCTGCCATTGATAACCTGAATTCTACGGTGATATTGCCATTCTCATGGTGCCAGTGGTCAGCATTCACCATATAACTAAATTAGCTCTTAAACTTAAAATAATTCTGTAATGTAACTTCTTCCTTCTTTCAAGATTAGAAAATAACAGCAGAAAAATTCACAGCTATCTAGACACATCACCATAGCCACAGATCCTAAAACTGTCTTTTTTTCCAATTAGTAAGAGTTTCCTTGGAAACTAAATTATTCTTCTTTCATCTGCCTCCTTCTTCCTTGCATTCAGTGAAGATATAAAAGTTATTTTGCAAAAAAGTATTAAAGATGACAAAGAAGTTGCCTAGTGTTCTCAAAACCAACCCTTTGAAAGGGCCACTTATGGTTTTCTTCTTGCATAAAAATTTAAACATACTTTAACAGAACAATCTCTAAAAATTAGTAACTCATTTCCACATAGTATTTGCCAGATTTTAAGTATGCTTTTTAAGTGTTCGTGAACCCAACTTATTTTTCTAGCTCCTTCAATTACAAAGGACCCTCTAATGCTATAAAACCTTCCTCTCTCCACTCTTAACCAGAGAATAGTAACATTTTTATATCCTCTGCACATACCCACTGAAGGCTTTTTCTTTTGCTTTATGAAAACTTTCATTTTTTCTATCTTGTACTGTAAGAGTTAAAGTTTCCCTACATGTGTTATGCTAATAGTTTTATATGTTAATATATGGGAAAATATCATTTATTTTAAATTTTTTATAAAAGTAATTATAGCACATTATGAAAAAACTGGGAAACTATATGAGGGGGAAAAACACCTATAATCCTTCCATCATTTAAATCATTCTTAGCATTTTCATATATTCCTTCCAGTCTTTTTCTGTACATCTATTTCTGCACATAATCATACTGTAGATTCATCCTGTGTTTTTCAGTTACTACAACTTAAGCATTTTCCATGTTATACATAATGTTTTTATTCATTCTCCTGGTTAGCTTCTTTCCATTCTTCAGATCTCAATTCAAAGGTCACACCTTTGATTAATGATGCTTGTCTTAACATCTTAGTCTAACTTTACTTCATTATTTGCTTTCAAAGAGCCACGTTCCTTTCCTAAATAGCCATAAATGTAATTATTTCAACTGTCTTTCCCACAAAGCTACAAGCTCCATGAGAACCAAGTCTGTCTACTTTTGCTCATCATTATATAACCCGAATAAACCCTGCAACATAAGACACTCATTTCCAACAAATATTTGTTGATATGCTACTGTGTGCCAACAAATATATTTTTTGAGTAAGTAATCCTCATTTTTAATGGTCATTGACAATATATATTGTCATACTTTATTTGACCAATTCCTATTATTGGACATTTAGATTATTTCTAATTTATCACCATTATTAATACCTCAATAGATATCTTTGTGTGCAAAACATTTTAAATGTTTGACAATTATTTTATTGGAACAGTTTCCCAGAAACAAAGTTGCTGGATCAAAAGACAAAAATATCCTATGGCTCTTGATACATATTTCAAAATTGTTTCCCAATTTGTTGCCACAAGCAATAAAATGGTATGCCAGTTTCCTTTTTAAAAATGTTTTTGTTAAGCTACTAATAAAAGATAATTTAACTTACATCTTTAGTTTTAACAAATGAATCTGCATTTTTCATGGCAATTACATCAGTCAATATTAGATTCAGCTACAAATTGTAAAAAACCCAACTTCTACAATAATAGAAGTTGATTTTTCTCCCAGGTAAATGGTCCAGAGCTGTTATAGCATTCCAAGTACCCTGGCTCCTTCCATATAGCTTTACTCTGTGTGGCCTCTGCATTATAGCTCAAGATAGTACCATCTTTGTTCCAGGCAGCAAGATAGATGAAGATATGAGAAAAGGAGGCAAACAGCATGTGCCACCTGTCTCTTAAAAATGTTTTCCACATGTTGCCACAATATATTTCTGTTTACAATCCATTAGCTAGAATTTAGTAATATGGACACAGGCAGCTATTTGTGAATCTGGGGAATCTAGCCTCCCTTTGGGGCAGTCAAGTGACCAGAAAAAATTCTATTGCTGATAGCAAAGATGGATATTGAAGAACCACAAATAGTCTCTGCCACAGTAATGTAACACATTTCAAATAATCTACAAATAAGTTACAGACATTCATTTTTAAATATTATAATTCTCACCAACTCTAACCAGAGATTTTAGCAGATACAATAGTAACCAGTTGACTAAAAAGTAATCAGATTCCATTGCAAATTTATTCTGCTTGTTTTAAATGCTCCTACAATAGCCACATCTCTTTAATTCCTCTGTGTATGGAATAGCCAGCCACAGAATCAGGCAACAACATACCAAATCCTTCATACCACAAATCTATCTACTGCCTATTTCAACATCTTTACTTTTCCTTTATAATAGATATTTTCTATTGGGACAGTTATAAAACTCCAGAATATTGACTTATTTATTCAAATTTATTGAACATCTGCTGTATATCAGGCTAATAGGTAAACAACAGAAAGAAAAAAGGATGTAAATAAGTTGACAAATAGAATAGTGAGCTTCTAATTAAATGGCATTACTTATAGCAACAGGGATTTGAAAATCACCCAGTCACTCAAGGGAAAGATGTAGTTAAAGCATCAGATAGCCAAAATCATTCTAAAAATTGTAAAAAATAAACATTTTGTTAAAAACAAACAAAAATACTATTAATAAGGACATTAGCAGGTCTTATGTTTTTTCTCATGTACATTGTATATACTACTCCTGATAGCACAAAGGATCTTTCTTTTTCTTAATATTCAGCAAACAATAGGCTTTCAGCTAAGACTACTATTTGATGAATGCAAATGAACACCCTTGAAAAATGGGCATTGCACGGTAACTATTTCTCATATGCTACTACCTAAGATGGCTCTGCTGGTAGGACTGACCCTTCCATGGATGTTTAAGAATAGCCAACAAAAAAATAGGGGAAGGGTGAGACATATTTTCACTGCCACAGATGCATATTAGTATATGCCTTTTTGTTAAGCTTCTTGTTTGGTTTCACCCTGTAATTGTATCACAACTAATAATGTAATGTAAAGTTTTAAACATTTTATATTGTACGCATCCTGCTTCTCGAGCAGAAGAAAACATTGCCTGCTACAGGAAATATCTTGGTAATGTAGACTGTCAAATACAAGATATTTTGAGTCATTACTTCTTCTGTATAATTACTATAAAAATCAGTGAGAAGGGAAAAATAAATGGCAATTATTGTTCTGAAGGACAAATGGAGGTAATTGTAAATTACCTTATGTAATTCTTAGTTCTAGTGAACTGTGATGTCCCTAAAAGCCCCCAGATGGCATTATAGGCTTGTTTTTCCTAAGTCATTTGTTTTCCTATGGCACAGATCAGAACTACGTTTTGTTTTGTTTTGTTTTGTTTTTTATGAAAATCTTTGGAATGATACTTTTGACAGAGAGACACCAAAATTCACTATACCTTCAGCTTCATTTTTTTCTCTTCCCCACTTCCCCTTTCGTTTACCCTCGACTCAATTTAGACTATCAGGGCTGGGTATTTCTATAAAACATACCAACACCTTTTGATAAATTTTTGGTTGAAGGTTTTTTAATAATTACTTTAACAAGAAATCTGTTTATTACAGTGATAAATATAAATCTGAAAAACACTATTTTCTTAATTTGTTTACATCTTCATTTTTGAGTAAACTTTCTTAATTCTGAAGTAGGCATAAATTTAAAATATTTTGATTAAAGTAAGAGAAAACATTTTTCAAATAGTTCATAAACCATCATTTCCAGAAAAAAAACAAAATGTGAATTTTTTTCAGGAATACCACTTTATCTTTAAGATTCAAATAATACATGTTTAATATATATACACACAGTATAAATTGAATACCAAATGAATAATCTGTGAGGAGAGGTTTATTTGCAACTGTCACTAATTTTCTCTGTGACCCCTAAAAAATTGTTAATTTTCTTAGACTTGGTTTCTCTGAATTCAAAGCAAGAATACTACATTCAATAATCTGAAAAACATTTCTGAGATCTTTAGCTAAAATTAGAAGTAGGTATGAATACCATGCTTTTCAGCTAATATTACATAATAGAACTTGTGTATTTAATAAATATAATTTCAGGCACATAACCAATATAATTGAGTAGTAAATTAATAAACACTAAAATTAAAAGAATTTTTATTACACTATGCCACCTGGTTATTTATATTCAGCAAAATAACTTCGTTTAAATTACTGTTTTATGTACTTGCATATGTTTTTATGTCTCAAACTTCTGTAATTTTAAAAATATGTAATACCAAACCTAAACTGTAGTTGAGTAGTACATGCCATAATCAATTCTGCTATATGACTTTATAAGGGCATTAATTTTTATATTCACTTTATGTACTAAATAATTAACATGATAATTAAATTGAAGGCTTAGGTTGCAACTTTAAGTATTTAGTCTTTGTTCTTTCCAAATTTAACCTACACACTGCTATATCAAATTACCTCTGACATAATGTACCAAGAGGTTCAAACAAAATTATATTTATTGAGAATTATTTAAGATTCAACTTGAAAATAGCTTCTGGTGAAGACTTACACCAGATTTAAATTTAAAAAATTTAAAAATATATTGATAGAGCGTGATCTGCATCTAGATTAGTTAATTTAGAAGATTTTTAAAATATTTTATTTTTCATATTTATTAAATAAGTTTGTATTTTTATGTTACATGGGAAGTCTATGCCAACATTATTCCAATTCTAAGCACGCACTTAAATTTGTTCATGAGTTTTTATTTATAATTTTCATATAACAAAAAGTATGAAATCTTCCTGCTATCACACAGAAGGAAGCTATTATATTCTAAAATGCAGAAGGGTAATTAATCTAAGACTCTGGGTTACTCATTGAAAATATTAAAGGACATTATTCTTTTAATATGTTATTTCAAAATGCTTTCCCACTACATTAAAATTGTGTATGTTTCAGTAAGTTAAAAACAATTTAAACATTTTAGGCCCTTAAGTTACTTTCCTTTAAGTCACTTAAGAGTGTTGTTTTCAGAGGGGCCATACATAGCCTCACTAGGGAAAATTGCATTTAACTTACAGTCAGACAAGAAAGCCAACATAATTATCTATCTTGCCCTTTTGGTATAAGATCACTCTCTGACTGGGTTCCAGGATCATTTAGAATGAATTGATTAAATAAAATTAGATTTGTTAAATTAGAAACCGCAGATATAACTTGAAAAAATATCTATTGTAATGAACTTGCATTGACAATATCTTAGTAATCTCTTTAGAAGCACTATTCTAGAGTCCAAATAATCATATGCTAGGATTGATAACAGTATTTTGTCTAAAGATATTTGAGCTCTTTTCCAAAATTAACCCATTAATTTTCCACACTTTTTCTGTGAAGCAGTAGGCTGTATGTATGGTTAGTTTAATTTTCCACATGAGAAAACCAAATCACCAAGAAATGAATTTGCTAAAAGTCACACATGCATTGCCAACAGATGAAACAGAGCTCAAAGCCCAGAAACTCAAATGAATAAGTAGGAGGTACTTTATACACTGGTATACCAGAATAATTATCTCTATCACTAAATTTATCAGCCGTATTCTCATATAATTGAACCTTTTCTCACATTCTCCCCTTCTGCTGCTCCTCTGCTGCCAATCCTGCCTGCCAGTGAACTTCCTTTCATACCTGAATCTCACAGAGTTACAGGTCACTTGGCTCCCTGTTTCCAATCATTATGAAGTATGCTATAATTGTTTAAAAAAATAATAAAAATCAAAAGAGCCACTTGTAGGTAAGTGGGTGCAGATTATGCTTGGCACTATTTAACAAAGCAAGACCTAACAACAGTCTTCATTTAATTTTTGTTTTAAAGGCAGAGAACTTGGTTTGATAATAAATGGAGTTGAGAGTCGACAAGCTTAGATATTAATCCAGCTCTGCCACTCACTCTTAATTATTTAACCTCTTTGAATCTCAGCTTCCTCATCTGTAATATGGAAATAATTCTATTTTTTTGCAGGTTTGTTAATATAATTATGTAAGATCATACAAAGTACCTGACACATTGCTGAAATTCAATTAAAAAGACAGCAGTTCTCAGGAGAATTGAACAAATGAAATTATTTGGACTAAAATCCTTTTAATCCTTTTAGACTCATGATATTTGACTATCTTATTTTGTCTCAATTAGATAATTACTTAATTTTCTACTTTATAGTCTTAATATAGACCTTACTATATAGTCTGTATTCTTATCACTGTTAAAACATTATTTCTGCTCATCTATATAAAGGAGAAAAATAATTAGTTGTTATACTTCTCTGAGGAAAAAAGCACAAAGCTGTACTCGCCTACTCAGCTCAAACCCTCCCTGTTTCTATATGCCCTTATTTCATTGCTCCCACCTAACTAAATTCTCAGCCTGGTGCAATCAGATCCTACCAAAATTTAGAAATTTGAGGTAATTATTGTGATAAAACAGATGTGCCAAATATAAAGAAAAATTTACAGATGGAATATAGGGCATAATCATAGCATTTGAGAACTGAAAGAAACTGTTGCAGTAATTCACTGAATCTCCTTTCCCACCAACAAGGAAACTAAATTATGACTGAAACTAGAACTGAGGTTGTAATCCATTTCTCAATTTTATCACTTTGTTTTTCCTTACTTCTCCACTACAAAAACTCAAAATAGACCTTTAATATACAAACATGGTGAAGTGAGGTGAGATGAAGAGGAGAGAGATTAGAAAGCAATACATTGCCTGGGGAACTCTCCATTTGAGTCCTCATAACTATTTTAAGACATACATCCCTCATCCCTGCAAGTAACCAGTGCCTCCATGACATCTTTCTAGCTGGAATTCATTAATACCACCTGAGTTTCCAGTCCTCAATTCCTAACCTGTAGGAGTTTTACATGCCAGGAGATTACCTAATAAATGGTGTCACTCCTAAGCTCCCCTTGTCTCCCAAAGTTCTCTTTAGGGATACAAAATACTTTGTTTCCCTGGTAATCATGGGGGAAATTGCCAATATTCCCAATGAAGATGTTGTATCAAAACTACAAACATGAATTCCAAGTGATTAATTTTCCAGGTCCACAATCCCTTATCCAAAACTCCAAAATCCAAACACTTTCAAAATTGAAAAATTTTTATAATGCATTTGGTGGCATAACTTTATCTGACTTGACCACATTTTGTGGCAAAACCTAACCTGAACTGACGTGAGGCTTTTTATTGTCTTGATTTATTACATTCTGAGTGAATATTCGCACTACTACAGAAACATTAGTGTGTTTAATTATGTCTGTTGTGCTTCCCCAAAAGGTATCATCATATAAACAGCATATGTACGTTGCTATCGTTATAAACCCTGAAATACATCTAATACAAAGAATTTCAGGCAAGGCACAGCACCATGGGCCTTATAAACAATAGGCTTTTGGTCTTCAGGTTTTAAGACATCAGCTTGATTAGCTCAGTAACTTTGAATGAGCCATTTGGTTACTAACTACTAAGTTTGAGATAATTACAGGAGTTATTTTTCCAAAAGAATCAATAGAACTTCATGACCTACAGGTGACTAAAAACATTAGAGGTGAAGTTAGGAGGAAAAATGCATTCAACCTCACATCTCAGGTAAGATGTGAAGATGCCTGCAAGGCAGATGTACAGATAGATTATAATTGTGGTGGATGTAGTAGCAAGATATAGAGTTGAAGAAAACAGAAATAAAAATTAAACATTTGATACAGCAACTAATTGCAGAGAAAAAGCCTCAAGGAAATCCCAGAGAATGCCGGAGGGAATAGAATCCTTACAAGAAACAGAAAGAACCATCCAAGAAATAGAAGGCCAAGAAACACAACACCATTAATTCAAGATAAGAGTTTCACTAAAGGGATAACAAGAAAAATTAAATGCTGGAAAACATTAGGGGTTATGAACTGTCTGGGCAAAGGGCCATCATTTTTACTAGAAGTAAGTCACTGGACATTCTGAAAGTGTAGTTTCAGTAAAGACTACAAAAGAATGTGTGATGTATGGTGAGGAAAGAGATGCAGAGCATTCATTCGAGAAAGAACACAAATGATTGTAGTCATCAATTAAGAAAAGGAAAATTAGAAAAGTAAATAATAGTAAATACTTCATACATTTTAAAAATAAAATAACATATTTCTACTTTCTAAAATAATCTAAATAACATTTCTCCCCTAAACAGCATGAATTTTATATTTATTAAGGGCTCAGAAAGCTTCTAATTTATTATTCTCCTTTATAACTTTATGAGGAGAAATAACTATACATTTGCAGATGAAGGAGCAAAGTTCAAGTACTTTGTTCATTACTATTACCATTCCTAGTAAGTCTTTATTGATTACCTACTATATTCAAAGCTATACTAATACCATGATCATTACAGTACCTGGAATTATTCAGTGTTCGATAATTTTTTTTAACTGAGTTAAATTAAGAATATTTGGATTTAGTGCCATTATAAGCAATACAGACCTCTGGAGTACCAGGCTCTTTCTTAGTTCAACAGTCTTGCAAATGATGAGAAATAGAATTTGAATATGCCACATATACTCTAAAGAAATTAAATATAAAGATCAAATTATAGTTCAATAAGAACTCTGAACACTAAATACTAACTACATTGACTAAAGTAAATGCCCACTCATTTGAAATTTAAGAATTCAAAATGAAAGACCTGAATGAACTAAAATTTTGAATTAGCCAACTATTTTATTAAAGAGCAATCAGCATCTGATTATTTGAGAAATTGACAATTGTTTCAGATTATCTGCTATTTTAAAAAATTTATACACACTGACTAGGATTTTATTTAATGTATTTTCTTACACTTTTTATGAATTATATTTCACAGTTCAAAACAGCAGGGTACATGTATTCATACAGAGGAGAAATACCATCAGGTTACTCCTAAAGAAAATATGACAGGTTACTTTTAAAATAAAGTAATTTGTTTTCTCTTATTCTTCTTCCAGGGTTTTAATACATGTTTTAAGTTAGTGTAACCCAGGCATTTTCTACCAAAGTACCATAGCAAAAATAAATGGTAGTTGGGGTAGGAAGGACAGTCACAGCCCAAAAGGCTCTCTTCTATCTCAAGATATAGCTTAGAATTTTGTTAATTAAACATTCTGCCCTATAATATATCATATTTGCTTTAATTTTAAGTGATGCTCTCAATTATTTACCATTACATTTCATTTCTCTAAATATCTGAGTAAAATCAACCTTCTAGGAAGATGCAGCACCACAATTCACCAATGGCTTCCCAACCTCATGGCCCCTCAGCCCCAGTTTTAGAACTATAAGCTATAGGAGTTAAGGTGATAAAGGGAGAACACTACTTAATGCTTTATGATCATATAAATCCTTCAGGAGACAATGTATTGCTGAGGATTATTGGGAAGGGTAGAGTAAGGAGGCAATGGGGAGAGTGAGTAGGCCAATGTAAATGTACTCTCCTGAAGAGTTAAAGCTTTCTAAACTTAAAAGTAAAGTTGGTTTTATATTCTTTTCATTACGTCTCATGAAATCAAATTAAATGTCACAAAAATCTTTTTGTTTTCATTCATTCATCCATCTCTTCTTTCATCCATTCATTTGTTCAACAAATATTAGGCCACTTTACATGCTAGGTTGTGTCCTAAGTATTCGAGATATAAAAATGAAATAGGAAATCCTACCTTGAGGATCTCACATTATTGTGTAAAGGCACATGCAGAACAACAGAGTAAGGGCTATAAAAATAACTATACACAGTGGGCACGGAGAGAGACCAACTTTTCCCTAGGGAAGTTGGCAAAAAAGAAAAAAAAGAAACCACAAATGTTTTAAATAGAGGGTGAGGTGTTCTATAGACTTAGGGTGTAGGAAAGATCTAGACCTCTGATCTCTTTGTATTCTTCCCTCATCCTGAAAGAATTCTTTAAAACCACCAGAATTTTGAGGGGCTCAAACTAAAACCTAGTATCTTGTATACACTCTCAATTCTAGTAAACGAAGTTTCCAATAAGCCCAGTTTAAATGCAGTACATATGTAAGCCAATGTTTCATCTTTGAAATAAAAAATCCCTGAGACCCAGACTGGTAAGTGTTCTGACAAATGGAGTGGAGTGTATTAGTGGTAATTTCAAGCCTATAACCAAGTCAGTACTCATTCCACTATAGTAGCCCCCTTTATCCAAGGTTTCTCTTTCTGCAGTTTCAGTTGCCTGCAGTTAATCTCACACCATCCTGCCCCATCCAGCCCAGGACATGAATCATTCCTCTGTCCAGCATCTCTACACTGTACTAGCTCCCTGCCCATTAGTCCCTTGGTAGCCATCCTGGTTATCAGATCGACTAATGTGGTATCGCAATATTTGTGTCCAAATAACCCTCATTTTACTTAATAATGGCCTCAAAGTGCAAGAGTAGTGTTGCAAGTAATTCTGATATGCCAAAGAGAAGCCATAAAGTGACTCCTTTAAGTGACAAGGTGAAAGTTCTTGTCTTAATAAGAAAATAAATGGTATGCCGAAGTTGCTAAAATCTACAGTAAGAATGAATTTGCTATCCTTGAAATTGTGAAGAAGGCAAAAGAAATTTGGGCTAGTTTTGCTGTTACACCTCAAACCACAAAAATTGCAGCCACAGTGTGTGATAAGTGCTTAGTTAGCACTTAGTTAAAGGCATTAAATTTGTGTGTGGTAGACATGAACAGAAAATGTGTTCCAGTTGATTGCAATGTCTTGCACTAGCATTAAGCCTATACAGACTTCAGCAAGGGATCCCTGAAATGAATGACTCTGAGACATTTACTCAGAGTAGGGATTGTTACAGATTCAGGAATAGGTTTGGACTGAAAAACATAAAAATTACTGGAGAGAGCAAGACCACATTCACATAAATTTTATTACAGTATATTGTTATAATTGCTCCATTATTAGTTATTGTTGTTAATCTCTTACTGTGCCTAATTTATAAATAAACTTTATTATAAGTATGTATGTATAGGAAAAATAATAATAATATTTAGATAATTTAGTACAATCCATGGTTTCAGGCATCCACTGGGGGTCTTGAAACGTATTCCCTGTGGATAAGGGGAGAGTACTGTACAGCAAATGCCAGCGCCATCCTTAGCATTCTCTGATACATTTTCTAGCCACCAGTCATTTTTTAAATCATAAGATTTTATCCATTATGAAAATGTTTAAATTTTTTAACATTAAGATGATATACTGCCTTTCCAGAAATATATTTTTCCTTTAAAAAGTTTATTTCCGTTTTCAAACATACACAAAAGGAAATAGTGGAATACTCTCATATAACTTATTTATCGAATTCAATAGCTTTTAACATTTTGGTACACATGATTTACCTTTTTTTTTCTCTTTGTTACCACAAAATTTAAAGTAAATTCCTGACAGTATGTCTATAACATTTCAATTCTAAATAGTTCTATGTGTATATTTAAAAAATAAGGACCATTTTTTATATCAACACAATATGGCCACACCTACAAAATTAACAATTATTTCTTAACATTTAATATTCAATTAATATTTCAATTTCCTTATTTGTCTCAAAAAATCTTTCTATAGTTATCTCAGTCATTTAAAATATTTATTTCTGCTTTACTTCAAATAGTTTTCAACATTAAAATCCTATTTTTCTTGCTTTTTACACATTTATATTCTGAATTTGTACTCTGCTTACAGGGATCTTATACATAAATCATTAATTTCAGCCACACCTCCCTAATCCTTATCCTAGCCTCAATATTTTTTTAACACTTCAATGGTTACTTTAGATATCCTTCTTGCATTTTAACCCCAGTAACATATAAGCTATGACTCTCTCATTACTTTCTCTGGTCTCTTAAAATTACGGTAAAACCCCATTAAAAAGGCCCTTTTTAAATCAAAGGTAAAATCACATTTATATGTATTCACATATAGAGGTGTGTGATTCATATACTTGTAATTATAATTCAATGAGCCTAGATATTTTTTCTCTGTCAATGCCAAAGTGAAGATTGAGTTGGCTGTATTTATAAATTTGATATGACTCCTTTCTTGGCCAGAGCTTCTAATAGCTATCCCTTGTAGAATCTAATTTCTTTAAATCTCAGCTTGAAACCACATCCACTGTCTCCTTTTGTCACAGAGTATTTTAAAACAAATAAGGAAATTTTCTCAAGGTATCTATGACCCAGCTGGAATATTTGAGCCCACAGTAAATATCTTGAGAAGCCCATCTCATAAGCATTAGTTTAATAAAACCTTACTCTAGGTCATTCCAGTAAAGCAGAGATACTCATAATTGTGTAAATGAATATTAGTGGGCTAAATGCTCTCATAAAAAGACAGATTGTCAGACTGAGGGGTGAGGAACCCAGTGCTGTGCTGTTCAAAATAGATGTGTTAGGGATAGAAAAGTAGTAAAAGTGAAATGAAAGAAGAACGTATACTATACAAAAAAAGATGATGCATTTGTAGTACTATCAGGCAAAGTAGTATCTGTAATATCAGTAGTAACATCAGGCAAAAAAGCAATATTAGAGAGAGAGAAACTTCTTAAGAATAAAGAGCTCAATGCACATGGAAGATATAATAATCCTAAATGTGTATGTACTTAATTTGACTTCAAATATATAAAGCAAAAGTTATAGAACTAGACATAGAAATAAACAATCATGAATAGAAACTTATGGACTACACAACCATACATGCACAATTTAAACAAAAAAAGACACTTGACCTGACTGATACAATCAATCAGATTACCCGCCCAACAACTCAAATGCATTTTTAAATGCATATAAAATATTTTCAAAAATTGAACTTGTGCTGCAAACTAAGTGTCAACAAATTTTGAAGAACCAATATCCTACAGAGATGTTCTCTGATCAAATGTAACTAAGCCAAATGTCATTATAAAATAAATAACTTGAAAATTTCCAAATATTTTGAAAATAAACCTACAGAAACAGAGGTAAGGAAGCCTCTGAACCTGGGACCTACAGTGAACTAATTGAGATGATCCACTGTCAGCCACCCCCTGTTTGGAAGCAGCTCCAACAGCCTTGGACCTGAGGGAGCCCCAGGGATATTGGGTGACTTGCCCAATGGTATTCTAAGGGATTCTGGACTTCTGCCTGCTATGGCTAATGGATATACAGGTGTGGTCAATCAATTAACTTAATAGAAAACATATATTTGTAGTTCTGGCTGGAGACATGAGTCTTTCTAGTTACATCTAGTTTATCAAGAGATCAAGAATGTTTTAATACAGACAATCCCCAAATTATGATGGATGACATGATTTTTTTTTTTACTTTACAATGGTACAAAAGTGATATGCGTTCAGTAGAAACTGTACTTCAAATTTTGAATTCTGATCCTTTCTCAGGCTGGCAACATGTGATATGACACTGGGCAATGGCAACACATCTTTAAGGTAAGCTAAGTTATGATATTCAGTGGTTAAGTGTATTAAATGCATTGTAAACTTACAATATTTTCCATTTAAAATGAGTTTATCAAGATGTAACCCCATCATAAGTGGAGGAGCATCTATACATTGTTCAGGTGGATGATTCAAATTCTTATCTAGAGCTTACAGTAATATGGTTATCTTTTTCAATAAAAATTTTAAAAACTACACATATTCAAAAAATGTAGACATTTATCTTTAGACTATTTGTCACATTTAATAAATCAAACCTAGTAATAAAGATATGATTTAGCAATTGCATCACAATTAGTTTATTTATGCTATTTCATTTCAACATCACTGCACCCTTGTGAATTAGACTGACTTGCAGTTTTGGTATTCAAGACTCAGAGGATAGATAATGTTTGAAAAGTTAAACCAAACACCCAGCTCTCTTGGATCAATCACTGCATAAAATAGCAGAGAATCTTAAATAAGTAGCCAAATTCACTTTAAAGGACTTTAGGACTAAAAGTATATAGCAAGTTATTACTCTCTCTACCCACCCTGGGCAATGTTTATTTCATCAGCCACCTCTTCGGATTTTTAGAGCAGAAAAGGAAAAAAGAAGATGACAATGCTACTTGTCAAAAAAGGAACCAGAGGGAAATCACCCTGATTCTCCTTTTCCACTTTTACCAAAATGTGGTCAAAGGGCTCCTTCATAAGAGTTGCATGGGCACTTGCTACCGATAAAGAGCCCTAGGCTTACCTGCAGAACCTATGCTGGTATTTCTCAGGTTGTATATGGAGATATCCATTTTTAACAGCCCGCTCAAATGCTTAGTCTGCACACAACGTGTAAGGACCACTGCCTATTCCCTGCAAGGACTGCTTCACATATTAAAGTCCTACTGTTAAAGTTACTAAATTACCAGTATTTTCAGTACATTATTTATTTATAAAGCCCCAATGAATGAATCTGTGTTTAAGTCATTACAAATCACAGAAATTTTTTTTGCATTTTTCATCACCTATACTTTTCTAGAAATGGATCTGCTTATGAATTGGCTTTTGAAACAAATACCATGTCGTTTTTAAATATTTCTCTTCTGTTTTCAACTATTAAAATATGTTATGGCCTGAGAAAAATATATAAAACATCAAAGAGAGGTCAACATGGAAATTAGAACCTTGTAATAAAATGATATGGAAATTTTGAAGATGATTTGTTTAATCTAATTCTGCAAGAACTTCAATTACTCCTTTTAATCCAGACAGTTATCAAAGTAATATTTAGATACTATTCAATTCTGATTTTAAAAAGCACTTTGTCTAAACAAGACTGGAATTTTTGAGTTAGGTATTTTCATTCTTCTGAATTAAAAAATTTTAAAAAGACAATGGTTAGGGAAAATACTTTAGAGGCTATGAAATATTATTAAATAGAAATAAAAACCAAAAAATTAATTCATGTAAAAGTCAATATTTTTCTCTACTTAAAAGACCAATTTTCCTAATATTATTTATTTACTAATGCCTTCTTTTTCCAATCGAATTATAGTGATTCCTCTATTAAGTTCTTAGTTCCCACAGATGCTTGGCATTAGGTCTATAGCATATTATTTCAATTATTAGTTTTGCTAGGACAAGACTCCCCCCGTCTTTGTTCTACTTTTTCAGAACTGCTTTTACAGCATGAACCTCTCATATAGATTTCAGATTCTGTTTGTCAGGTTTTATGTAAAATGCCATTAAGAATTTTATTTGAATCACATTACATTTATGGACTAAAAAATGAAATTTGAAATTAAAATAGAAATCTATCTCTAAATGATGCAAGTACTGAAGAAATTATAGAAAATATTTTAAACTAAAAATATGAAATATAACTTGTAAAATGCAGTTTAAAGAAGTGCTTCAAGATAAATTTATAGCATTAAATGTATGCTAGAAAAGAAAACTAAAAATTAGTGGTAAGCATTATTCACAAGAATTGAGGAAAAGACAAGCAATTTAAAATCAAAAGGAATTAAAGATTATATCAAAATTAATAAAACAGTAAAAATTTCACAACATAGGCCAAACAAAGCAAAAACTGATTCATTGAAGCAACAAATGAACAATACAGAGATTCATGGACAATAGACTAGTGGTTACCAGAGGGTAGCAGAGAGGTAAGAGGTAGACTGGGTAAAGGGGATCAAATATATGATGATAGAAAGAAATCTAACTATGGGAGATGAGCACACAGTATAAACATATATATGCCTTACTGTTAAAGTGTACAGCTGAAACTTATCAGATTTTGTTAACTAATGTCACCATAATAAATAAATAAACAAATAAATAATTGATTCATTGAGAACACTATCAAAATTGATAATCCTCTGGCAAGACTGATCAAGGCAGAGAGAGGAAGAAAGAGAAGGTATATATTTCAACATAGAAATGGAAAAGAAGAAATAACTACAGATATTGACCATTAAAAACATATTAAGAGGCTATTATGAGCAAGTCATGATAATTTAAAATTTTAGTTTAAATGGACAACTTTTTGGAAAATTTACCAAAATGGCACAAGGTAGAAAATCTAAATAAGTCATTAATTATTAAAAGGAAATCTAATAAACGAAATTTCAGATCCAGATGGTTTCACAGGCCAATTTCACCAAACAGTTACGGAAAGAGTAATGCCAATCTTATACATAACTCTTCCGGAAAATAGAAACACAGAAACGCTTTTCCAACTTCTTTTGGGGGAATAAAATAATAATAGTAAAGCCTGACAACAACATTTTGAGAAAGGAAAATTACTAGCCAATATCAGTCAAACATAATTTAGAAATACAAAATAAAAAATATTAGCAAACAAAACCCAACAATGTACAGAAAGGATAATGCCTCATTACCAAGACATTTTTATTATGAAAATGCAAAATTGGACTAACATTCTGAAACCAGTCAGTAAAATTCAGAACATTAAGAGAATAAAAGAGAAAAAAATTACATGATCATCTTAATAGATACAGAAAAAATACTTAATAAAATTTGACATCCCATCATTTTTTTTTTAAAAAAAGGACTTTCAGCAAATCAAGAATAGAAGTGAATTTCCTTAATCTAATAAGGATTATCTACAAGAAACCAATAGCAAAATCATACTTATTAAAATATTAATAATCTCCTCTTAAAATGCAGAATGAGATAAGAATGCTCACTGTCATTACTTCTATTTTATTTTGTACCGGACAGCATACCAATAGAATAAAGAAAAAAAATTAAAGAATATAAGGATTGGAAAAAATAGATCTGTCATTTTTACAACTGACATATATAACTGTGTACATAGAAAAATGCAAAAAATATCTACAGATAAACTTAGAAACAAGCAATTTTAGTAAAGTTGTTGAATACAGTCAATAAACTAAGTTTATTTATATTTATCAACAACTAATGGACAGACATTTTTAAAATTCCTTTTATAAATATAATTACATATGAAAATCAAACAAGAAAAATTTCAACAAAAAATCTGCAAGACCTCCAGACAGAAAAATTATAAACCATTACTGAAAGAAAATTTAAAAGAGCTAAATAAAAGGAGAAATATCAGTGTTCATGAATTAAAAGACTCAATATTATAAAGCATCGATTCTCCCCCAAATTGACCTAAAGATTCATAAAATCACAATCAAAATCCAAAATTTTTTTACGACCTCACAATTTGATTAAAAATTTTTTTATGAAAATGCAAAGACCTGAAATTAGCCAAGACAATCTTAGAAAAATAAAATAAAATGAGAAGACTTGCTTTATCAGATATAAAGATTTATTATAAAGCTACATGATTAAGACTATATGGTATTGGTATGAAGATGGACCAATGAGAGAAAATAGAAAGCAAACAGACAAGTCTAGGCATAAATGGATACTTGGTTAATGACAAAAGTTGCACACAGAACGGTGGGAAAAGAGCAATCTTTTTAATAAATGGTGCTGGGACAACTGAATATCCAAATGGAAAAAAAGGAATCTTTGCTGCTTTCTCAGACCATGTACCCAAGCCAGTTTCAATTGGATTGTATATTTAAGTGTAAAAAGCAAAACAAGTAAATTTTTTAAATAACAGCATGAAATAAATATTATATGACGATGGAAAGAATTATAAAAAATTGATACATTTGACATAAATAAATAAATCAATAAGACAAAAAGCCACACGTAAAATGAGCGATATAGAAAAGTATTCAACATCATTAGTCGTCAATGCAAAATTAAAAACACATGAGAAATTACTACACATCCACCAAAATGGTTAATATTAAAAAGATAGCCAACATCAAAACTGGCAATCATGTAGAGCAATCAAAACATTCATTCAATGGTGGTTGGAAAGGATAGTGGTATAACTACCCTATGATCCAGCATTTCTGCCATTAGGTGTTTACCTAAGAGGAGTAAAAACATATGTCTATAAAAAGACTTGGATAAGAATATTGATTGCAGCTTTACTCATAAGCGCCCCCAAACTGAAACTAACCCAGGTGCCCATCAATAAAAGAAAATATACATACAATGAAATAATATCCCCCACCACTAAGAAAAATCAGTTACTGATACAGTCAACAATACGAAAGATCTCAAAAACATGCTGAGTAAAAGAAGTCTTATACCAAAAAAAAGAGTATACTAAACAATTTTATTTGTATTAAGTTCTAGAACAGGCAAAACAATCCATATTGGGAAGAAATCACTGTTTTTGGAAGTTTGAAGGTGAAGATTGACTGGCAAAAGACATGAAGGAACTTACTTGAGTGACAATAACATTTTATATCTTGATAGGGATATGGGACATATGGTTGTAATCAGCTGTCAAAACCTAGAAAATATATAATTAAGATTCATGCATTTCACTGTACATAAATTTTACATAAAAGAAAAAAACTATAAATAAATATTAAAGAATGTTATGTATTGAATATTGATATAATTGCAACAGCTCTTGATATATATTTAAAGAAAATGACTGATGCCTGAAGTGTAGTTTTTAATGCATCAAGATGCCTGAAGTGTATTTTTGAATGCATCAAAAGTAAGTTGGATTGATGGATGGAAATGCGATCAATAAATACAGTTAAATGTTAATAGTAGAAGTGTTGCTAAGACAATTGGATATACATGTGTAAAAAATAAAGTTGGACCCCTACATCACACCATATACAAAAATTAACTCAAATATATTGATTACCTAAATAAGAGCTAAAAATATAAAACTCTTAGAAGAAAATAGTGAGAAACCCTTCTGGTGGAATGTAAATTGGTACAGACACTTGCAAAGGGTATGGAGATTCCTTTAAAAATTAACAATAGAACTACTATATGATTATACCAATTCTGTGTATATACCAATTCTGTGTATATGTCCTAAGGAAATGAAATCACTATCTCGAAGAGATACCTGCTGTTTCCAGCATGGAAATAAGCTAAGTATTTGTGACCTTAGATTAGGCAATAAATTCTTAGATATGACACTAAAAGCATGAATGGAAGAAATAGGTAAATTAGACTTAATCAAAATTAAAACATTTTGTACATCAAAGAACATTATCAAGAAAATGAAAACAACCTACAGGCAATAATATTTACAAATTATACATCTAATAAGGGCACATAACTAGAATATAAAGAATCCTTGCAATTCAACAACAAAACAAGAGATAACCCAATTTAAAAATGGGCAAAGGACTTGAATAAATAATTCTCCAAAGAAGATATATAAATGGTCAACAAGCATATTGCTCAACATCAATTTTCATTAGGGAAATACAAATTGAAACCATGATGAAATATAAATTTACACCCACTAGGATGTAATAGTAGGATAGCTATAATCAAAAAATACAAACAATAACAAGTGTTGGCGAAGATGTGGAGAAATAGGAACCCTTGTGCATTTTTAGTGGGAATGTAAAATGGTTCAGCTGCTGTGGAACTTAACTTTTTAAGTTAACCAGAATTACAACCCTGACTTGAGCAAGTCTATTGGTGCCATTTTTCCAAAAGATTTATATAAGAGTTAGCATTTTTTAGCAATATAGTATTTTTAATTAAGAAAGTGATTACCATAAAAATCAGGATAGTGATTATGCTTGGAAGAAGAGAAAAAATTATGACTGGGAAGGGGCATTAAAGGGATTGGGGGATACTAGCAATGTTCTTTACCTGGGTGTCTAAATTTTTACTTTTTAATAACTGATTAAGCTGTACACTTGTTATACATTTTCCTGTATTATACACTGCACAATTTTAAAAAGTTAAAAAAAATAAAATGCATACATGGCAAGAATGTCAAGAAATGGGGTCTCTCATGCATTGCTGGTGAGAGTATAAACCAGTGTAATTATTGTGAGAAACTAAGTACTGCCAATTAAATTCAAAGGTATATTCTCTATCACCCAGCAATCTCATTTTTGGCTATCCACCCCACAGAAATTCACTCACAGGCACAAGACTGTTCTTTGCAACATTTTATTTAATAGTATGTAGTTGGAGGCAACCTAGGAATTCAGAAGAGGACCTGATGAATAGAATCTGATGGCTTCATATGAAGGAAAGATAGGCAGCAGTCAAAAGCAATGAACTAAAAGGAGCATAGACTAACTTGGATTGATTTGTTTTTAAAATAATGTTGAAAGGAAAAGTAAACAAAATAGATATAAACATTATATATATGCCTTTTATTAAATGTAAAACACATATACAATAATTTTTTAAAAGATTCATACTTAATATATACCTATTTCCCTACATAGGTACACATATCAAATGCATCAGTGTAGGGAATATCTGTGGGAGAGAGAGAAATGGGAATGGAGTGAGGAGATGGCAAGATAAAAAGGACAAAATAAGAGCCTTGAATAATGATGGCACTGTGCTATGAAGAAGAAGAAATAATTAACTCTACCCTCTATTTCTAAGGTCCAAAGAAGAAACAAAAAAGTAAGGCAATACATGGATATTCTTATTGTTACTAATCTACAGAACTCTCAGATCAGTGTGGGGCTCTTTCCACATCTTTAAATCCTACCAAACTTACTTCCTTATATGTTTGTGTTTTCCAAAATATTAAAGAATTGTTCTCACTAGCACGGTATCTTCCTTTGCAAAACCTAGACTCATTTTGTGAAGCTGTTAAACTGCATTTAAAAAAAAGCCCTACAAATATTGTGTGTGATTTTGAAAATCATATTACTATTACAGCTATTATATAAATATTAATCTATAAAATATAATGTAACATTTCTGGAGAAAATTTCAACCATTCTAGATGAATCTAAAGATTCTATTCCAAGAATACAAGTTTAAATAAAGACCCTTAAAAACTCTTTTAAAATTAATATGGTATTATTTGCTTTTTAAAAATCATTTCATAAACTAGTAGAATATCCTTATGGATCATAAACTTTAAATTTTCATAGGTCTTACACAAAAATGTTTGAAACATAAAATTTGAGATAGCAGTCCAAAACAAATTAAAATCTATACATTGTATGTGGAGAAAAATTTGTATACAGAAAAAAAATTCAAAACAAAGATAACTGAGCTAGACTATGAGAAACAGTTTTTTAAAAAGCACTTATAGAATTTCAACTTAAGCAAACATTTATTAAGCATTTAATGTGGGAAAGACATAGTCTAGGAGCTAAAGATATCAACATGAAGTAAAGCATAAGTCTTGCCCACAGGGACCAAAATCTAAAAACAATAAATGATGTGTGGTGGTGGTAGTGGTGGTTTTAATGTCTTTACTCTCCAGACAAAAAGAAATGTTTTGACTATATTCATAAAATGTGTACAAATTAAGATAAAATCGTTTTGAAGTTATATGAATTTGTGAAGCCACTAGCTATGTTTAAACTTCATCTGGTACTTTAGCTGTTATGTAAAAAACACCAGAGATATGCATGGATCCAGTGATTTCTAAATTTTGTTTTGCTTTGTTTTTTTAAGAGTCATGGTTAATTTCAGCTGGACAAACTCTGAGTCAGGTCATTACTATTTTGCTAATTTCCCTTTACAGTCTCAGCTGGACTCAACATCCTTCATTTCCCATCCTAAATTGTCCCCCTTACGTTTCATGTTCGCTGAGAGAAATTTTTGCTCTTCATTGTCTGGGGCCAGATTCTCCCACTCCATCTTCCCCTTCTACACAGAATGCTTCATGCTTGTGAAATGCTCAGAACCTGAAGAGAAAGGTGCTGTACATATGCAAAGGGTGGTTATTATTATTGATGTTTCTCATAAACACTGAGATTTAGAATGTCAAAAGTAATGTCAGACCCTAAGGTAACTCTCTTGGAAAGCTATTGTATTATGTTTGCTTTGATGTCAATTATGTCTATATAGTGCATAAACACCTCTATGTAGGCACAGATCAGAGGCAGGGTTGACTAGCCCTGAGGGCTAATAACAAAGACTTTACTTTCTGCCACATCCCACCAGTTAATAGTTCCCATAGTGGTGTTACATGAGTTATAAAAATACTGTGGTGCTCAACTCCATAATGACAGGAAAAGGAACAGTTGACCTAGCTTTACTCATTTATCCTAGATTCACAAAACTGTCTTTATTCTTTTGTCTACTCTTTACCAGTCACCAATATTAATGAATAGCTTCCAGATGACAAGGATTAGAGTCTCTGCTCATGAATTAGAGTATTATGCTAGAGGTGGAAGTTTAAATTATGAAAATGAGAACAAATGAAGCCCACTTGCTAGGATTGCCTGTCCAGCTCATGTAAAACCAGCTTAGTTTTACTAAGAAATAGCCAGTGAATGTTTTCTTTCATCTACCCTTTTAAAGATAATAATTCCACAGTCAAAATTTTGTCCAAGGATTTCACTATCACAGTAGTTCAGAATTATATTTTAAAAGAAAATGAAACCATAAAACTTGTAGAAGAAAACATAGGCAGTAGGCAGTAAACTCTCTGATACTGCTAACAGTAATATCTTTTCAGATATATCTCCTTGGTCAAGGAAAACAAAAGAAAAAATAAACAAATGGGACTATATCAAATTAAAAAGGTTTTGTACAGCAAAGGAAACGATCAACAAAACAAAAAGACAACTGACTGAATGGAAGAAGATATTTGCTTATGATGTGCATCGGATTAGAGGTTAATATCCAAAATAAATAAAGAACTCATACAACTCAACAACAAACAAACAAACAAACCAGATTTTAAAAAGGGCAGAAGACCTGAACAGACATTTTTCCAAAGTGGAAATACAGATGTCCAAGAGACAAATGAAAGAAGTTTTCCAAGTCTCGATTTTTCAGAAACATAGCAGAGTGAGAGATGTCCCCAGAACTCTCCCCTAGAAACGATAAACTGAACATCTAAAACTCAACAAAAAACACCCTAACTGCACACCGGAACACATGAGCATGGGATCTGCGCATAAGAGCTACCACAGGTCAGAACCCCAGGTGTCAAGCTGTGGACTGGGAGAAATAAAGACGCTGACTCTCACAGCTGCCATAGCTCCTTGAAGGAAGAGGGGCATGAGTGAAGGTGTGGGGACTTCCATGAACAGTTTGTGAGTTCCACGCAGCCAGAGGCAGGTCCCAGTCATTAAGGCAGAAAGCAGAAAAGTGGAGGGCAGAAAAACAACAGTTGATTTTTACTGGCCTGGTTGCAAAACCGAGGATGAGCTGCAACCCCCAAACCCCAATCCCCAACCCAGAGGGCCCCTCCCCTCATACCCTCAGAGACTGAACACCATGGAACTCCAGGAGAAGCTGAGCAAATGCTACCAAAACTGTTGCTAATACTGACAGGGACTGAAACTGAGCATAATTAAATATCTATCAGAAAATAAAAAGGCATTTTAAGGTTTTATATAAAGCAGGGATCCAAGAGGCTTAGACACCACCTACTGGAAACCCAAAGAAAAGCGCCTTCTATGCAGCAGACTAAAGAGAGACCTTTATATAATAAATCTTTCTGGAAAAAAAGCAGAATACTTTTCCATTAATGCCCAGCTGGAGAAATAGTCCAATAGAACAACCAAGGTGACAAGGCATCTCAGAAAGAAAGAGAAAAATCTCCAGAAAATAATCTTACAGACATAGAAATATGCAACTTAAATAACAGAGAATTCAGGAAAAAACTCAATGACTTCCAAAACGAGTCATATTAACAATTTCAGAAATTGAAAAAACACCTAGATGAGCAGAGCAAGGAGATTGAAACCCTCAGAAAGAACCGACGTTCTGAAGATCAAAAGCACAATGTAAGAGTTGAAAATAAAATAGCAAGCTTGGGAAATAGTCAACCACTGAAGAAAGGATCAGTGATATCTAAGATAGAAATCTAGAAATAAATCAGAATGAAGAAGAAAGGAAGCAAAGAATGAAAAATAATGAAAGAGAAATTCAAAAACTAGCTGATACCATCAGGAGAGGAAACATAAGAATAATGGGCATTACTGAAGGAGAGGAAAAGGAGCAGGAACTAGAAAGTATTTTCAGACAAATAGTGGATGAGAATTTCCCAAATCTAAGGAATGAGCTAGAGCTTGGAATTCAAGAAGTCAACAGAACACCCAATTATCTCAACCCAAAAAGGGCTTCACTAAGACACATTGTATTAAAATGATCAAAAATTATTGACAAAGAATTTTCAGGATAACCAGGGAGAAGCAAACAGTGACTTATAAAGGAAAACCCATTAGATTATCCTTAGACTTCTCAGCGCAAACCTTACAAGCCAGGAAGGAATGGAATCAAATATTTAAATCCTTAAGTGAAAGAAACTACTAGTCTAGAATAACGTATCCAGCTAAGCACTCCTTTAGATAGAAGGAGAAATTTAGACCTTTCCAGACATGCAAAAATTGAGGGAATTCTCCACTATGAGGCCTGCACTATAGGAAATACTGAAAGTTATATGGTAGCTGAAGGAAACTGGACTTTGGGTGATAAATACACAATAGAATATACAGATGTCAAATTATAATGTACATCTGAAAATTATATAATTGCATTAACCAATGTTAGCCCCAATAAACTTAATTAAAAAAATAAAATAAAAAATAAAATGTTCAAGGTCATTAATCATCAGAGAAATGCAAATTAAAATCATAATGAGATATCATCTCACACCTGTCAGAATGGTTATCATCAATAAATCAAAAACAACAAGTGTTGGCGAGGATGTAGAGAAAATGGAACTATCATATACTCTAAGTGGGATTACAAATTGGTACAGCCACTGTGGAAAATAGTCTGGAAGTTTCTCAAAAAATTAAAAATGGATATACCTTTTGACCCAGCAGTTGCACTTCTGGCTATTTATCCAAAAAAAAAAAAAACAGAACAATAATTTGTAAAGAACTATGCACCCCTATATTCATGGCAGCACAAATTATAGTAGTCAAGATATGGAAGCAACCTAAATGCCCATCAACTGATGATCGGATAAAAAAGTTATGGTTCATATATACAATGGAATATTACTCAGCCATTAAAAAAAATTAAATCCTATGATTTGCAATGACATGGATGGACCTATAGATTATTGTGCTGAGTGAAATAAGTCAGACAGAGAAAGCTAAATACCATATAATTTCATTTATATGTGGAATCTAAGGAAGAAAAAGATCAAACTAATCAAAAATACACTCAGAAATATAGTGGACAATTTGGTGATGGACAGAGGGGAGGGAGGTTGCGGGGCTGGGAGAATGGGGTGAAGGGTTAAAGAAGTACAAATTAGTAGTTGATAGTTGGTCACAGGGATGGGGAACATGGCAGAGGCAGTTAGTCTTAATATGATGGCTAGGTGGAAGGCCAGATGAAGGAGGGAGCAATTGGGAGGAATCGTTTTATGAACTCTATAGATGTCTGACCAACGTACTGTATACTTGAAACTAATTTAAATAAAAATAAATAAAAATAAAAATAATTTAAAAATTCAAAGAAATCTTAAATAAATGAAGAGATACAGTGTTCATAAAATAGAAGACTCATTATAGTAAAGATACCAATTCCCCCAAAATTGGTCTATACTTTAGTGCAATTCCTATTAAAATACTAGTAAAGTTTTTTTCATAGAGATTATTCTAAAATCTGTATGAAAAAGCACAGTTTCTAAAACAGCTAAAACAATCTTGACAAAGAAGCAGCAGAAGAAATTACTGTCTATATTAAGGCTTACTATACAGTTACAATAATCAAAATAGTGTGGTATGGGCAGAGGTACAGGCACATAAATCAATGAAACAGTATAGAAGATATAGAAATAGAGCCATACAAATAAACTATACTGACTTTTGACGAAGGGGCAAAACCAATTCAATGGAAGGAATATAGCCCTTTCAATATATTATACCAGAACAATTACACATCCATAGGCAAAAGAAAAGAACTTCAACCTAAACTTCACGTCTTATACAAAAATCAGCTCAAAATGAATCATAGACTTAAACATAAATGTAAACCTATAAAGCTTTTAGAAATGCATTGGAAAAACTTATCAGGATCTAGGGCTAAGTCAATATATGATCTATAAAAAAAAATTTGATAAACTGGACCTCAATGAAATGAAAAACTTTTGTACTGTGCAAGCAACATGAAAAGGGTGAAAAGACAAACTATAGCCCAGGAGAAAATATCTGCAAACCACATATCTAACAAAGGACTGATATCTAGAATACATAAAGCACTCTCAAAAGTCAACAGTAAAAAACAAACTATTAGAAAATGAGCAAAAGACAAACATTTTACTGAAGAGGATATACAGATTAAAAATATGCACATGAAAGATGTTCAACATCATTAACCATTAGAAAAATTTAAATAAAAATAAAAATGAGGTATTCCTATATACATATCAAAATTACTTTTAAAAAAATAGAAACACCAAGTGTTGGCAAGGATTCAGAGAAACTGGCTTACTCATGACTCATGCATTACTGGTAGAAATGTGAAATGATACAACCACTCTATAAAACAGTTTGAACTATCATACAGCCCACTAACTGCCTTCCTGGACATTTGTGCCAGACAAATGTGTGAATTATTTTCACACAAAAGCTGAACATGAATGCTTATAGCAGCTTTCTTTGTAACTGCTAACAAACTGTAATCAACAGATGACTGGCTAAAGAAATCGTGGTATGCACAAACCATGGAATACTTTTAAGCAACCAAAATGAACAAACTATTGATACACACAGCTTGGATGAGTCTCTAGGGAATTATGCTGAGAAAAGAAAATCTCTCTAAATTTTCATACTATATGATTCTATTTACACAACATTTTTAAAATGACAAAATTTTAGAAAAGGAGAACAAATTAGTGATTACCAGATGGGAGAAAATGGTAAGGGAAGGGAGGAAGGTGGTGCAGTTATAAAAGGCAACAGGAATAATCCTTGTGGTAATAGAAGTATTCAGTATCTTAAACAGTGGTAGTGGATACACAAAATTACATAGGTGATAAAAGTGTATAGAAACCATACATACACAAGTACAATTAAAGTTGGGAAAATGTGAATAAAATCAGTGGTTTACATTAATTTTTTGGTTGCAATATTATACTATAGTTTTACAAAAGGTTAACAGTCAGGGAAACTGGAAAAAGTGTTCAAGGGACTTCTCTGTATTATTTCTTACAACTGCATGTGAACCTGCAATTATATCTTTTAAAGATTAATTACAATAGCATCAAACATATAAAGTGCCTAGAAATAACTCTAACAAATGATGTATAAGATCTTTATGGAAAAGTTATAAAATTATGTTGAGACTAAAGAACTGCTGAATCAAGATACATCTTATACTTATGAATTAAAAGACTTAAGTTCATAAAAATATAAAATTCAATGCTATTTCAATCAAAATCCTAATAAGATATCTTCATGGAAAAGGCTGATTCTAAAATTTATGTAAAAAGGGCTAAGAATCACCTAGACACTTTTAATGAAAAAAAAAATGAGATTTGTCTTACCAGATATCAGATAATACATTATAAAGCTTGAACAATTAAGACAGTGGTATTGGTACACAAATAGACAAATAATCAGCATAATAAAATAGCCCAGAAATAGACTTGACTTTTGACGGAAGTGGCGTTGCCCATAGTAAAGAACTGTTTATCAAAAGACACTATAAATATAGCAAGTAGATAAACCACACACCGAGAGAAGTTATTTGCAATACCCTTTAAGTAGCCTAAAAAAAGTTGTACTCAGAATATATAACTACTATAAGTCAATAAGAAAAAGACATACAACCCAAAAAGAAAATTTGAACAAGCATTCCACAAAGCAGCAGCACAGGTAAGCCAAAGCACAGAGATGAATGTTGCTTGTAATAACATTTCACATATGCCAAGTTGATAAAATTTTTAAATTCTGACAATATTGTTAATGTGAGGCACTAGAATTCATGTACTGCTCATGGTGGTATAAACTGGTATAATCATTTTGGAAAACAATCTGGAATTATTTAGTAGAGTTAAAGACATGTAACTCCATTCCTAGGCATGTACCTAAAGAATTCTTCCACATATGCACCAAAACACATGTATAAGAATATTCACAGTATAGTAGCACTATTCATAATAAAAAAAAATGGCAAACAGCCCAAATGTTTACCAATTGTAAAATGAATAAATTGTGGTATAGTCATACAATGGAGTACTATATGACAGTGAAAAGTAATGACTTACGGCAAAACCAATAGAGTCACAAAAGAATATATACAATATAATTCTCTTTATATAAAGATTAAAACCTTCATAATCAATCAATATATTGTTTAGAAGAAAATGTTAATACAGTGAGTAAAAAAAGCATTCAGATGAAAACAAGTCATCATAATGGTTACCTCTAAGTAAAGAGGTAAGGGATGGGTACACAGGGTACTTCAAGTGTTTTTTATTATTATTTTAAAAATAGAAGTAGGCATATAGGTAATCAAAATTTTAGTCTTTAGACTGTAGTATATTTAAATTAATATTTCACTTAAAATTTTGTTATAAAGGAAAAAACACATCTTGAAATCTCTTTTTGTCTAAGAGAGAAAATTATAATGGTTACATTTTTAGTAGATTATGAATTATTTTTTATCAGTGAGTATAAAACCAAGAAGAGCAGAAAAGGAAATTAAAAATAGAAAAAAATCTTACATAAGTTCTACGTAACAACAGACAGTCCACCTTTCCTATGAAGCAAACAGATCGGTGCATTCACCAGAAGAGCCTCGCTGACTTGTGCTATGTTTGCCAGAAAACCAGGCCCTATTTATTTTCACTGGATAGATACTCTTAGGACAGGCTGAAGTTGCTTCTAATTTTAAAATGACCTTGGATCACAAGCTGAGGTTTTAATTTGTTTATACTGATGGTTAAGTATCCAGAGGTATGATTAATAAATCTTCTGCATAGAGAAATGTTTATTTTTAATAAAGATGGTTCTTGGCATGATTCTACTATTTATATTATTGCAGTAAGTTTATTCCACAAACGAGTTCTCTAACACATTCTAGTCTCAGGGCTGCTTGGCAGACCCTTAAACTAAGCAATAAATTGCCTGGTAAACTAATATGCAAGACACGAACTGCTTAGTAAATTATGAATATATGCTAACTTACAAAATAATGAAGTCACTAAAAAAAATGGTTTTCTATATTTTCCAAATTATCTATTACACTAGAAGAAAAACTTAATTTTTAAAATTTAACAGGAAATTAAAGCTAAGGTTCCCTAGAGAGTCAAATACATACTTTGCTTTTAGGAAAAACTTCTGTGAGGTCTACTGTTACTGTCTTAAAAGAACCCAGGAATAAATAACAGAGAACATGTACAGAGTTGCTTTGTGTATACCATACTTAAAGAAACTTGTGTGCTGGTAAATGGTTAACCACCTACACAGATGGGGGGAAAAGACTTGATTTGTAGCATTTACCAATTTCTATAGTGTAAATACTCCCACCATGGACAATTTCAATCTACCAGTGTGATGTTATGAAATGTGGACTTGGGAAGAAATGCATAGTAGTATATCATTATCTAGCATTTTCACCATATAGATACCTTATGAGCATAGGTAACAATAAAACATAGCACAATATTTAGGATGTGATATTTAGGCACTCATACCTTTGTTTTTAGTATAATTTATTTTAATGTAAGTTTCTGTAATTTTATTTTTAATAATGACTATGTTTAACAGACTGGCAGAATTCCTGAAACTTTGCTCTAGCCTAGCACTGATTAGACTACACCCTAAGTAATATCCTCAGACCAGTACAACAATTAGTAAATGATAGTTCAGTATATGAGCATGATTATATATATTCCCATACACTCATGACCTGTATTCAGGAAAGAATTCCAAAATGCTCTTTTAAAGTAATTGCTTGTTAAATCACATGCACAATTCAGTGACAACCACATTATTGGACTGTTCTGCAGATAATGGACTTAATTTTCAGAATTTACCCCTTAGTCCACCCAGATCAGACAGAGCAATGTAACACATAATTTCTGGAGTCCTAACAAAGTCATCTAGTAAGCCTGAAAGAACTCCAGTATCATTCCCATTCAGTCTAGTCAGTGAATGAGACACAAGGTAGGAAAGGAAAAGGGGCAAAGAGAGGGGCTCCCAAAGGATCCCTTCCACAATTAATTATGTAAATCACGAATAAATTAGACACTAAAAATCTAAGATTGATTGAAAGGCTTGCTCAAATTGCTTTAACTGTGATTCATAAACCAATCACTCAAATTCATATGTTAGGTTGTATAAAAAAATTAGAAAGATGTAGAATGGAATAAGATTACCTTAATTTAAATGTAAAAGACATGGTTGCTGAAGTATGAGTCTCTTACACTGTTAGCACCAGCCCATCAGATGTTAACAAAATCTGATATGCAACAGTTTTACATATCCCCTTGTGGGAGAAAGATCAACTTGTGATCTGCTTTATAAATGGCTACAGTGTTAGAGTTAGGCTACTGTAGCTAAATGGCTTTTAGATATGCTTCCTGTTTTAAGCTACCATATTTACAAATGAAAGCTTTTTCAAACCACGGCTTTTAATATAATTTGCATATTTAGTAATACATTGATTAAAATTAAACACGGATTATTGCAATTTATTTCAGAAACAGATGGGATGCATTAAGTGAAAAGCCAGAGCTTTTAAGTAGAACAGACTCACTAGGTGACTACTGATGAATGATGAATACAAAAACTTCATAAATTGGCAAAAAGTGTGGTGGGGGGTGGGGGGAAGCCCTTTGCACTCATTTCCTTTCAAGGCTTTCCTGACTAGTGATTCTATGAAATTAGTAATCAAGTTCATTTAAAAATAAATAATGTACATCAAAGATATGCATCAGCTTAATGAGAGATTTCTCAGAAAAAAAATGCTTCCTCAAACTTTGAATCTTCCTGGTCTGCAGAGCAAGCATGTGTCCTCAGGTTTTCCCAATTAAATATAGATTCAATAAGGTTCACCAGCAGGTGGCATTCCTCTATTACATACACCCTTGTAAGACTGCTTTGATTTAGTTTTTTAACTATGAATTCACTCAATGGTAGAGACAGTTGGGTCCACACATTTGCTTCTGAAATGGCATATTCTCAAAATACTCTTGGTCACCATGAACCTGATTAGATTGTAAAGAGCATCTCATTTTTTCTTTTTCTATAGCCATTGCATTGTTGAATATCATTCACAAATGCTAATTTGGTTAAGAATAATGTATATATCTCTAGGTTATCCCCTTGCCAGTTATTTCTTCAAAGGTAGACAACTTTTTGCCTCACCCCACCTCTACAGCAGTATGATATATATATATATATATATATATATATATATATATATATATATATATATATATATATATATATATATCAATTGGTTCACATTAATATGGTAGTTCCGTTAAGAAAATAAGTTTTGCATATAAAGCTTTTCACTTTGTAAAGCATAGGCATTTTCCAAATTAATTTAGCAAAATCTAGCTAGTTTGCTTGGGTATCCAATTCTTATTAACCTATGCAATTAATTCTCAGAATGCCATAAAAGAAAACCCATGAAGTAGGCAGAGGACTTATAATTTAATTTAACTCCTGCATTTTTTTGTTGTTGTTGTTAAAGGTAAAAAGAGAATTTGATCCATAACATTTAAATCATGTTTATATTATTTAAAACTTTCACTGGACAGTACAGAAATCTTATCTAGACTCAAATTCACCAAATTCAGTTAAACTGAGTTGTTGAAATAAAGTTGCACTAAAGTCAAATATTTAATATATATGTCAATTATAAGCTCTCAGAATAGGTAAAACTGAGTAATTTAAAGCACAAATTGTTAACTTCATAATGAATCAATGGCACATATTTCAAGAAAGCAAAGGACACCAATTTTTACATAAAGTTTCTGATGATTTTGTTTCTTAAAAGCAAACATGAATACCAAAAATAGAAAAAAATTTTTTTCATCAAAATCCTGATTATAGTAACACCATGCTTTGGAGGTTTTGTTTTGTTTTTAAATGTAAACTATTATTAAAAATTATCTCCAGCTTTTTCAAAGTTTGATTAAATATTCAAAAGTACTTAAAAGGTCAGTTCCCAGTTTCACTGCTATGGATTACTCTAACACAAAGTGTTTGTCACCTACTGTGAGCTGTGAAAATCCCCCTGCATCCAATGTGTTTTGTTTGGATTGAGATGGCATGCAGTTGATGGCTGTGACCTTCATGGTGGCTTAGATCCCTGGCTGGCACTGATTTTTGATTTAGTGCCGATCTGCTGCGCTTGTCACAAGCTGCAAGGTGCTTTCCATGCACTAATGGAACAGCTCAAGGGCAGAGGGCCCCTGTAAATGTCTATCTCTCACCAACCACAGGCTAAATAAAGAGGTGAGTTTTCTACATGTGAATGACAGACTCTGAGATTACATGCAGGAGGCAATGCAAAGTTTTAAAACCTGTTCAGACTTCATGAAAGTAACAAGCATTTGCAAAGTGCAAACTCTAGGGTTATTCTGCCTGCTAATGAATATGTATCTGCTCTGTTAAAATGGAATATTTAACACAAATACTGATAATATATCTTCATTTGGTGGCAGGGAACTAACAATCAGTTGATGTGTCCTTTGGTTCAACTACTGTTGTTAATAAATTCTGCTACTTAATGATGTCTTCAACAGAAAATTGCATATGTCCAAATTTTTTCCTTTTGAGAAAACACAAAATGGTATGAAAATAGTTATAGAAAGAGATAAATTTAGAGACAAAATATAAAATCTTGGCCTACTTATCATTTTACCTAGGCATCTTGACCACTGAAGGATGATGTTCCAGATATGCAGTTTAAAACAAAGAAAAAAGTGAATTTTGCCTTTGGGCTCAGGTGAAAGTAATTCATGCCAAGAGGCAAATAAAAATATTAACAGTACATCTAAAAGTAATCAAGTCCTATTCATCCTTCAAGACTCAGCTCAAATGCTGTTACCTCTAATATTCTAGAAAAAAATTAATTCCTGATTCTCCAAAGAAGTAATCTGTCCTTTCTTGAACTTCCTACTGTTATGTGGTTTGTGAATTTTTTCTGTTATTGTTCTCTCTTTACTTTGTATATTCTCTCATTTTCTGCAATAGACTGTAAGCTTCTTAAGGGCAAGTACCAATCTATTTTTATCTCTGTAACGATCACTCTACCTAGCCCTGTGCTTGACACTTTACAAGTGTTCAATACCTGTTTGCTAAATGAATGAACAATAAAGACATGACTACAACATGGTAGCAGTCTCCAGTTTAATGAAATTTTAGAGCTATTATATTTTATCATTAACATTAATGCCTGGCTGACTTTCTAAACCTCCATCTCTTCAATCACCACATATATGTGAATTGTCCCACTAACATTTAGAAACCTCATTTTGGAGTCTCTGATTTCTCCCTGACTTTGCTTATCATCAAAACCATATGCTAGACCTTATTCTCATCTAACCAAACTGACACCCTCCTACATATATTCAGATTGCTTTTATATATTAATATCCTCAGATTCCTTCACTTGACCACACAGTAATTCACAGTATTAAACTTTATCCATTTCTGAGAAGTCTTTGAAAGCATCCAATAAGAAGCTGCCTTCTCAGGACATTCAGCTACCTTTAATGACCCTTTGATACATTAATTCACCAATTCGCCTACTGTGCATAGTTAATTAGGATATAGTGCTGTGTACTGTCAGGAAGTACCAGACAGTGTCTCAGGGAATACCACTAAAAAAATATAATTACATCTTATGGGGTGGAGAATTTAGTAATATATACATTATCTTTATATTTAAAAACAAAAACACAAATAAGAAATAGAATGCAAAATTTTAAAAAATAAGAATTCAAACATTTCCCACTTTCAGTAGAATGCTTCTGATGCCCCTGAATGCGAATTCATTCTCTTCTGCCATTCAAGACAAGGCAATAGCCAAGATATGGGAGAAACCTAAATGTCCATCGATAGACAGTTGGATAAAGACGTTATGGTTCATATATACAATGGAGTATTACTCAACCATAAAAAATGAAATCTTACCATTTACAATGACATGGATGGACCTAGAGGGTATTATGCTGAGTGAAACAAGTCAAAGATAAATACCTTATTATTTCACTTATACACAGAATCTAAGGAATAAAGGGAACAAACTAAAAAACAGACTCACAGATACAGAGGACAATCTGGTGATAATCAGAGGGGATAGGAGTTTGAGACTGGGTGAAACAGGTGAAGGGATGAAATACAAATTAGTAGTTACAAAACATTCACAGGAACGCAGAGTACAGCATAGGAAATATAGTCAATAGTGCTTTAATGGTCATGTGTAGAACCAGATGGGTGCTAGAATAATCAGGAAGATCACTTCATAAACTATATAAACGTCTAAACAATGTACTATATAACTAAAACCACCATAAAATTTTAAAAATTTTCAAAAGGACAATACAATTGAAAAGTTTTCAATAAACTGTATGACAGAACATATTTTGGAATAAGAAAATCTTGATTAGAATCCAATTACTCCTCTTTCCAATTATTTTTCATTGAGTAGGTTACTTAATCACTATGTGCCTAACTGGTCTCATCTATACAATCTGCATAATAATACCTACCTTTTAGGGCAATTGTATAGATTAAATAAGTTAAATAAATTAATGCTTTTAAAGTGTAAAGACAGTCAGTACCCAAGACATAGTAAATGATCTTTTCTTCTTCCCACTTTCTCCCTTTGGGAACTTTATTCATTCCCTAAAAGAGACCTATCAGATTCTAAAGTTATTTCAAAGTCTGCTACTTCAAATCTTTGCACTTGAACCACTGGACAACTGATATTAGCTAGTTTAATTACAAAATTGTATTCTTTCACAATAAATTCAGAGTCTGCATGTAGAACAGCCCATTAAGATTTCGTGGATATCATTCAGATGACTTACACAGTTTTATCACCACTTCAAAAACTTTCAAAAGTCTCCAGTTCAATCATTTCACATTCTAAGTGGCCTACTTCTTTGTCTCCTTTCACTGGTTGTTTTTCCAGTGGACAGGTATGACACCAAGGTTCTAAGCACCCATCTCTCCATTATTTAATATGTCATTCAAATCTAAATAGTCCCTTCCACTTCTATTGCTATGACTCTAGTCCACGACCTCAAGCCTAGAGTGATGCAATAAACTCCTAGTTCAGTGCTTCTCAAATCCTGGGTGCAGATCACAATACTTAGAAGGAACTTTGCAAATACAGATTTTTCAGAATCCTTGAGGGCCAAAGGTTTCCAGCAAATTCTCATACCCAACTAGATTTGAAACCAATTTACAATTGCTTCCATGTCTCTAGTCTCTCCAATTTCAAAAGACAAGGTGTATTTAAACATCGATTTTTATCATGGAACTTTCTAATGATTTTCTACTGCCAGGCACATTAAGCTGAAATTCCTCTGCTAATTTCAAAGTCTCCATTATCTAGCCCCACCACATTTTTTTACTAAATTCTTAGTCTGACATCTACAGCCTCTTCAATCTTATTCTCATCTTAATTCCTTGGTTCATTGCTTAAAATCATTCCTTCTCCATCTTCCCATGAACCTAAACACTAACATCCTTCAAAGATGAGCTCCATCTGACCTTCTCATCAAGTGTCTTCTGGTCATACTATCCCTCTCTACTTTCTCTCTTCTCTGTCCCTTATTGTGGCTTATGTCAGTAGCATGCTGTTTACAATTTCTCTTGAATTATATTTTTTCCATAGATTGTAAGTGACATGAAGAAAAGAACTATGTCAAACTTCATGCTTCTCTTCAAAATATCTCAAGGCATATTATAGATGTTCAAAAGATGACTATAATTAATCTAATTGATTGAATGCTTACTACATAATAGACATGTATTAATTTATTTAATCTTCACAACAACCCTATGAGAGTTTTGAAATAAAATGCAGTTTTAGATGAGAAAATAAATAAAAAAAGGTTAAATAACTTACCAGGTTTACACAGTTTACAAGAGTTGAAATTCAAACCTTGGCAGTCTTTCTAAAGTTTATGCTCTTAACCAACATACCCGAGTCAAAGAACTTTAGCACCAGAAGTGGCTTTAGTGGCCATCTAGTTCATCTGCCTAGTGTTAAGAAGATATTTTTCTATTTATTCATCTTTATGTATTTATTTAAAGACAGCTGTTCTCTATTCACTTTCCTATATGTTCTTTAGATCCCTTTGGATCTCTATATAGATTAACGTATGCATATTAATTGCAGTGATGAATACCTAACAAGATATTATAATTAAAAAAGATACAATTAAAAATTCTCCTTGAACCAAACTTTCCATTTTGAAGACTATTAGATCAAACCAAGACACATATTTCCTTAGAGGGTTTTTTTTTTTTTCAGTATTTCTAGGCATTTGCTGCCATTTTTAAGGGGTTTGTTAATTCAGTGAGTTGGGGTTATGTGTGTGTTTAGTTGGCAGTGGGGCAAGGCGACATAGGGGCTAAAATAATGCTTTTGAAAGTAGACATCAAAGTTTATGTCAGGGTAATAAGTAACTTGTTTCTGTCCTGTTTATAGGTTGTATACTTTTTCTGACACACTTCTGACACACAAACCTGCTATACTTCAGGGTTAGTGAACTGACTGCAATCAAAATCTGTATAAGTGTTTAGGCCTGGGACCTGGTTTTCCTGACAATCAGCATGATCTGAGGGTAACCAGAAGTCACTAGAGTTAAATGGCACTCCATGTGATAGAATAAGACATTTCTATCAGTTCATGTCAATGGGAAAAAAATAAATTCCAACATTCAGAGGAGAGTCCAGTATAGAAGTACATGACCCAGATTTCATATCCTGGGCCAGACACTGAAAATTCGAGCCCTATTAAAATGCTAAAAACAAATGAGGTAGAGAGACAGAGTCCACTGCTCTATTTACACCCATATTGGATTCCATATACTTATCGGCAGCTCTACTAGAACAGGTAATAAGCAGCTCTAGATTTTTCATGCTTTGAAGTTTTGAAATAGCGTGAATAATTGAAATCCACAGATAATACCAAAATTTAATTTTAGTCAAGGTATTAAACCATCTCTTCCTCAATGAAGCTTTTATATTAGCTAACAAACAGCATAACTGACTAGCTTGCATTTCATTCAGCTTTTAGTTTTTTCTGTACACCTTCTAGGGTTCTTGGATAGGTGTTATTGAGCTATGAGATAAAAAAAAAAAAAAGATTTGCACTCCCACTTTGTCCACTACGCATTTGCAAGTTGGCTGATTGATGCTGGGGTTGAAATAGGACCATCACTTTTCATGTTCATAGAGCTACTTACAGAGTTAGTACAAACTCATCATCCCAAGCAGTATTACAAATATTTCATGAATGGAACTATTTTTAATCATCTTTAAAAGTGGCATCTTTACTGACTATGTACTAAAGTAAATTGATATAGGTAAAAAAAATTCAAGACTAGAAACTACTGCTATTCAGGATTTCCACTGAATCACTTCAGAATCTTGTTCAGAATAAAGATATCCCCAAATTTCCCTGTGGAGAGTCTGACTCAATAGGCTTCCACCCCAAAATCTGCATTTTAATAAGTACTCCCCCTTATTTACACTCTACCCCACCCTCTTCACCCCTACCCTTCATTTTAGTAATTCAGGCATGAAGGACCCATTGCCTAGAGCATGAAAAAAGTGTTGGATATCCCTGTAGTTGATTTCATAAGATATCTTCTTTTGTTTTTCTGGTCCCACAACCCTCAGGTGAGTGATTCTTTATCAGCTATGCTGTCTTAGAGACCATGTTAAAGAACCAATAAACACTTCCTCTAAAGTAAGAGGTGATAAAAGTGTTTACTTACTGGGTGTATGGAGGTTTAAGGTGTAGCCTTGAGGGGTGCTTAAGGGTAGGATTAGGCTTATAGATAACAAAATGTACAAGATAGTGATACTGTCCCGCCAGAATATGATTCTGTGATGCTCTGATCCAGGAAGAAAAAGCAAGCAGCTGCTGAGACCAAACCATAACAAAGGCTATTTTTGCCTGTAACATTGGAGAATTATTCCAGAACAGTACCCTCTTTGTGCCAGGATTTCCACCATACATCTGCAAAGGTTGCTTAGTCGTTGGTTCACCTGCTGTTTAAACTTTCTCAGATGCTGAAAATAAAGCTAGTCATTCTTCCTGGAATTATGGACTTACATGAGAACTCTACTAGCTAGAGATGAAAACTCTTGTCCCTATTTCTTCTGGTCCATACTTTGAATAGTAGTCACTCTGTGGTAACTGTAAGTTATCCAAACAGCAACTCCTTGCATAGGTACTATGATTTGGGGAAGAAAATGACTTCCCCTAACATTCCCATTGTTCTCAAGGATTTTTGTTTAAACAATATAATGCCCATGAAAGCATTCACTAGAAATTATTAAATAGTATGTAGCAGAAATGATTCAAACTGTAAACATGCAATGAAAAAGGTTGCTCTAATACAAGTTAGTTGACAGCTCCCCCTCCTCTAGGAAGCTCCTGTATGTGTGTTTGGCTTTCCCCTGCCTAATCTGGGAATGCAAACAGTATGTATTATGTGTGTTTGATTTCTGTGGATTAAGGTAGAAAAACCCGCAGCAAGAAAATAAAATTGTTTTGTCCTCATTTCAGCAATAACAAACTGTAATGTCTGGAGTGTTTCCAGAGCAGGGGCATCTATCAGACCTCCCCACATCACTGTACTCTGCCTTTTCCTGGTTCTTTCCCACTATTCAAGCACTTTGACATGTTGTGGATGATGCACTCAGGTTCCTTCATCAATTTAGCATTAAAATTCCTGTGAAATACTAATGAAATAATGTTAAAAAAAGAAAAATGTTCCTACAATACTTCAACATTTTAATGCCTCATTAAAATCATTAGCAATGCTAATACTAAAGAACTTACTTCATCTTTCAAGGACCCAAAAAATAAATCATAATAAAATGTTTGTTAATGTTACATCTGGAGAAATAAATTATACAATGCCTTTCTATATGGGTTTTATATATTCTAAAGATGACACACTAAGGTCACACTATTAAGTACATGCAACTAGTTTTTCCTATGGAAGTTCATATATATTGTATTATTTTATAATATTCATTAAATACTGGGAATATAGTTTGTGATTTTCATTTGAGAAAAATATATGGTGTGTCTATCAACTAGCCAGGGCTCTCATGAAACTCAGGTTACAAACAATGACACGCTTCACTGACCTGAATGACTCACAAAAGCCATTTATATTCAGTATTCTCATTTCTGCTATCTTTAAAAATGAATAAGAGACATATATTAATAGCAAGAAACTGGTAGGATGATTGCATCACTACCCATCTCCAGACTTATTGCAACACTTCATTCTCCATCAGTTGAACTGACATAGGAATGTAAATGTCATATATAATAGTCATATAAAATGTTATTACATAAGTAACTAAGGCAAGTGTGACAGTTTTCTTCTCCATGTTTACCAACTTTTATTTGGAAAACAAAGGGGTTTAATGACATGGAAAAGTTCTAGCTAGTTTGTAACCAAAGAATATCTTTCACCACCCACTAGGGTAAGTGGCAGAGGAGTACTCTCTTAAGTAAATCTACATATCCTAGAGGTATTGCACAAAAAGATATAGCCTCAGCATATGGGCAGATTCAAAAGATCTTGAAAACTTTTCTCTCTCGGAATAATACAATGTGTAGGTATGTAGGTAGAAACAAAAATATAACAGACCAAATGAAACAAAACTCCACCCATAAAAGTGTTCCCATATTGCCCTAGATTAAAATAAACAAGAACCTAGCCAAATCCAATCTTTCAGCCACAGATATTTGACACTTTATTCTGTTGAAAATTAATACTTGTTAAGAGTATAATTTTCACTTGAGCCTGATTTTTCTCAGGCTCTCTGTCATGGCTATACTATTTGAATGTTTCTTTAGGGGTGAATATTAGCCATGGATTTATATATTTTCTCATGGAAAGATATCATACAAATACCTATTACTATTTTCTATTAATGATTATCATTATCACTACAATCACTCCATGACTAAAAGATAATTGTTTTCATGCAATGAGGGGAATTGCAGTTATTGGGGATGGTAATTTACAAATGAAACCAGAATAAAATTGGGGAAAAAGCAACATTTACCAAGAAGGAGGAAGGAAGGAGGTTATACTTTATTTTATTATGTCATTTAATATGTTACGTATCATAAATGTTGCTAATTTTACATTAGTATGTCTAATCCATAATACTGAAATTTAATATAAACATAACAAAGCCATTTTTTTTAAAGAAAATGTAATCCTAAATTCTTAAAATCCCGGGATTTAAATTTAAAGGTACTTGTTCCATATCATAGAATTTAGTTTGATACTTTTAATTCAAATTATCATTTAAGAATTTTTTTAATCACATATTTAAGACATAAGCAAGCTTTAAAAATGATTTTAAAAAACCATTTGTTAAAAACTTCAGCTTCATCTTCCTTAGCCATCATCTTTTCAAAGAGCAAATTGTTTCAATCTAGTAAGCAACAAAAGAAATAGTCAACAAAGGGTGAAATATGAACATCAATGGTAAGTTTTGAATTTACCCTATTTATCTTGAATGTAAGATCTCATGACCCACTAAAACTCAGTTCACAGTGTTTTATGAAAAATAATGGCTGAAATTGAATGTCTTAATTTACATTTAATGCAATTAAGAATGGTTTAAATTATGACTGATGAACAGTACCCACAGATGTCAGTCAGTTTCATCAGAATAAATTGAAGTCAGTGTCAATGAATGCTCCACTGATAAATCCCACTTTACATAAAATTAATAAAAATAAGGAAATATAATCCTTAACTAATTGCAAAATGGTTTGGAATTCCCCTGAATTTTAGGGAGGAAACTTAGGTAACTGAGAAAACCACAGGATTGTTTGGAAAGTGTTTTATTTTATTTTTAATAGTGACTCTATCAGCAAACAGCGCTATAAGAGTTATAAGATGCAAACTTCTACATTGAATTATGCAAATATCTGTGGTGGGAAGCCAAAAAAAAAAAAAAAAAAGGAGGAGGAAGAAGAGGTAAAATTGGAACAACATATAAAATGAGTGCATCTGGCAGCACTTATACCTCAGGTGGCTGAACTTCCAAGTTTCCTCAGTCTAAAGCATAATACGAGTTCACATCTTCCTTTAAAAGCCTTCTCCAAATTTTTGCTGAAAATGATGTTCTCCTCCTTCAAATTTTAATGCCAAGCCAGAAAGACTGTGGATTCAACTGCTGGCTGGATACTTAGTTTGCCACGATCTCTTTTTCTGTCCACAGTAGACTCTGAAGCTTTGTGGATTAGAGCAGATGTTGCTGCTTTTGAAGCTAATAGAAACTTTATGGACCATTTTTCACTCTCTCTTCTAGGAGCAAATGTCAACCATAGTTTTTATCAAAACCTGAATTCTTGGCTCAAGTACTAATTGCTGTTAATGTGTTTAAATCCCAATTCTCAGTGAAAGGGAGAAAAGTGTTTTCCAATGGAAAAAAAAAACTGTGTTAATATTTGCATTCTTAGTGCCTCAATAAGCAAGAAAAATGCTAGGCTTCTGGGCCACAATATTCTGCAAGCAACCTTGGAAGAACTAAAAACCAAGTTTCTCTAGGCCATGGCTCCCCAACCCCTAGGGCCTCAGACTGGTACTGGTACATGGGCTGTTAGGAATTGGGCCTTACAGCAAGAGATGAGTGGTGGGCTGGCAAGCGAAGCTTCACCTGTATTTGCAGCCACTCACCAGTGCTAGCATCACCGCCTCAGCTCCACCTCAGATCACCAGGCATTAGATTCTTATAGGAACATCAGTCTCTGGTACCAAAAAGATTAGGGACCACTGCTCTAGGCTTACCAAGTTAGTGCATTTGGAATGTAATGAACCTTGAAACTTCAAAGAATACAGAAAACTGTCAAGGGTGACAGGCTAAAAGGAGATGACAACATTCATTTTATGAAGCTATCTTAATAATAGCAACCATTATTCCTATTTCTGTGTACAATGCACTTCCATTGTGAGGCATACCATTTTTAATGTTATTCTACCCATTTCACAGATGAGTTAAATAAATACTGATCAGAAATTAAGAGGCATAGCAATGCTGAAATGTGAATCTAGGTCTTTTGACTCCAAATCTTGTGTTGAAAAATTACTATGTGTATCAGCTCTAGCTATATGAATTAACAGCAACTTCAAAAGCTCTCAAGAGTATTCAGTAGTCAAATGGCCAGCAGGCAAATGAAAAGGTGCTCTACATCAGGAAGCATCAGGGAAATGCAAATCAAAATCACAGTGAGATGTCACCTCACACCTGTTAGAATGGCAGTTATCAAAAAGACAAAACATAACATGTTGAAGAGAATGTGGAAAAAAGGGAACCCTTGGATACTGTTCGTAGGAATGTAAATTAATGCAGCCATTCTAAAAAAAAAAACAGTATAGAGGTGCCTCAAAAAATTAAAAGTCGACCTGCCATATGGTCCAACAATTCTACTTCCAGGTATATATCCAAAGGAAATGAAATTAGTATATTGAAGAAACAACCATACCCCCATGTTGATTGCAGTATTAACAACAGCCAGGACATGTATGTAGTCCATACATACAATGGAATATTATTCCGTCATGAAAAAGGAAATCCTGCCATTTGTGACAACATGTTTACAACTTGAGGGCATTATGCTAAGTGTAATAAATCAGACTAAAACAAATACTGTATGATCTTATTTTTACATGGAATTTTTAAAAAATCAAACTCAGAAACAGAAAGTAGATTGGTAATTGCAAGGGGATGAGGGAAATGGGTGAAGGTGACCAAAAAGTACCAACTTCCAATTACAAGATGAATAAGTTGATAATCTAATGTGCAGTGTGGTGACTGCAGCTAATAATACTATACTGTATACTTGAAAGTTGCTAGATCTTAAAATTTCTCACCACACACACACACACACACACACAAAAGGTAATTATGTGAGGTGATGGACATGTTAACTAACCTTATTGTAGTAATCATTTGTCGATATATGTCTTTAAAAGCAACATGGTATACACCTTAAACTTATACAATGTTATAAGTCAATTATATCTCAATAAAGCTGGAAAAAAATTATATAAAAAAGAGTATTCTGTAATTGTTACTGCTTTACGAGAGCTAAAACCATTAAAAATGTTACTTCAAGGGGGTTTATTTTCTTGTTTCACATTGTGGACTAATCCAATTTGGAACTCCTAATATCTAATAAATAGCATTGAGTAATGATAGAAATTTCCCAATGATAATTTTTACCTAATAATTCATGTCTAATTTCCTGACATAGTTTGAGAGTAAATGAAGACAAGGCTAGTCTTAGGAGAGTGAAGTAATTAGTAGTCAGTATCTAAAATACTGAAAATTTTGCCTATTAAGAAACATCTTACCCATTGTTCTGAAGTTTACCATTTCAGAAACAGGTATTTGAAGAAGGGAAAAGCTTCTCAAAGTAAACAATTTTATTAAAAAATTCCTCAAGGTAGTTACTTGACATCTACTTGACCAAAAGATCTGCTGGCAATTGAGTTTTGCAGTAACTATAAGTATTTGATTTTCATTTCACATCTCTTTCATTAGATCAATCAAGCCCTAAAAGTGATATATAATATAGGGTCTCTGTTCGCACAAAGGAATGAGCAGTTCCTATGTATTTCCTATGTTTTTCTTCCTTTCTACTAATCTTCCTTTCCTGTCATACCAATCAAACCAGAACAGCATTTACTCACCATAGCACATTCACATGTCACCGCTCTCAAAGAGCTTACACTCAAAGGTTCCTTCCTATGCAGGATAGAGCTGTGTCTATTACTTTTGCCCAGCTACCTGCAAGGCTTATGAGGTGGACAAATTAATGAGATCTCAATAAATCAGAAATGAGTCAAATACTGAGCCAGTCCTTATCTACTGCAAGATTCTACTAATCTGATAAGTTTTTCAGAACATCACCAGAACACTCATAGACCCCATTCAATACAGAAATTACAGATTGTTCAATTTTATCCCCATTCTGTAACCTGGCAGAAGGGACTCAAAGAATAATCAAACATGCAACTTATCCCAAGTTGCTAACTATGTTAGATCTCTCCTTACCAACTCTTCATAGTGCCTCCTTTCTACAGGCTGAGACATTGTTCTGTACTCAGACACAGACTTTCCAACTATAGTTACTAATGCCTGCCTAGCACTGACTCCAAAGCTCAGAAGTACACCTCAGCAGTTTTATAGGAAACAAGAGGGAACAGAGGTGGGCAGAGTCTTAAAAGACACTGACTTCAGAACTTTTCATCAGAACTAGAAGTTGTCCTGGCAGCATCAAACACACTATCCCTCGCCTTTCCAATACCTCTTCCTTTACACCTCTACGAGCAACACTTGGACAAGTTTGTGGGAAGACTCTATAATCTCTGTTAATTGACCCAAATTTGATTATCTACCACCACAGGTAATTTTTCTGGGAGTGAGAACTGAGGCTTCATTATTGCTTGCTTCAGCCACCTTATCTACCCCCGTAAGGAGACATTTGGCAACAAAGTTGCTTTTCAGTTAAAATTCCTATGTAGACAGTGATTGTGTTTAGCAAACTGGTTTCTGACTTCACCTCTTCCTCCACCCTAAAGTCCTGGAGACACCTCAGGTATTAAGGAGGGAGGAGGTCAAACGTTTTAAGAATTCAGTATGGGTGACATATAAACCAATAAACACTGTGTAGGTTTTTTAACGTACATTTTATAATTTGACTTTAAGGGATCATTATTCATGTTATTTCTCATATTGAAGAATCTGAGGCTAATGCTTTGGCTTGATTTTAAAGACTGAATTTTTTCTGCTGGTATAAATAGTATGGGCACAGTAAAAGTACTTGAGAGAGGCTAATGAACCATTTCTTACACCCCATTACCTTTAGTCTGATATGACTGAGAGTGCAGGCACTAATTATCCTCCTTCACAGACACCAACATAGATCTACAGTGGATCTTAAAACACAATTTCCCATACAACTCAACACTTCCTTGCATAATACATTCCTTTTTTTTTCTTGTAACAATGTAAATGAGAAAGGCCAAGTTCTTATCTTCCTGCAACTTCTCTAAATACAAAGGACATATATAGTTATTGATATTTCTTAACCTCTGGAGACCAAAAATATAATGCACAACTGGAAATGAGAATTTAAAAAAAAATCACAAAAATCACAATTCATAAAAGCTTCTGTTCAGGGGAAAACTGCCTAAAATGCATTTAGGAAATCAAAAACCAAGATAATTTATTTCATACTAGAATATATAAAAGATTTTATAATGAACATTATTTATCAATGTATTAAGTATATACTGCAAGATAATGTCTAGTGTAATGAACATTATACCACTCTAACTTGTGAAAGAAATATTTGTAGTTTGTGAAAGAAAAGAGTCAAAGAATAAGCTATGACACCTATACCAGATTTGATATAATGAGAAACAGGAAAGAACTTCATAATGAGATAGTTTAGAGACCTACAAAATATATTTGAATGTAGATGGTTCTTTAACATACACATTTACGAAGGAGATATATAAAGAAACAGCAAACTATCTTTAGCTTTTAGTATTTAAGCATCCTTCCATATTGCATATTGAACAGTTTGGGTAAGAATTTTAACAATAGGAAGGAAAAGTCCTTTATCATATAGTAGAAACTGAAGAAAAAATTAAAATGTGGGAGAATGCATCTTAGAGCAGAGATCTCAATTGGTATGTCATGGCACGCCAAATGAATTACAAGTGTGTTCAGGCCTCTTATTCATTTTGTTAATTACTCCCTCCTTCTTGAATCCCTTCTCACCCTTAGATTCTATGAGTTCTCTTCTATGAATAGCAAAGTCAATGTGTCCATAACTGCACCAGTTACTTTTCCTCAAATGTTACTCCCTCCTCTTCTCCCATAATCCCTACTTTGGTTAATAGTACCACCATCAGACTAATTGCCCAAGCCAGAAATTTGAGAGTTTTATTAAAGCTATTTTTTAAATTCTTTGTTATTAGAAGCAATAAGACATCAACACCAGATTGTATAATAATAATTTTTTAAGTAGATGGGTACTGAAAGGATACTGGAATATTTCACAGACTTAAAGAAGTGAAAGAATGAGAACATCACCGAGGACCTCAGGAGATGATCTTTTTTTCCAGAGCCTAGTCACAACCATAACTCCCAGCCTCTGCCTCTCTGTGTTCTAAGTTTCTTTCACATTCCCAAGGAAAAGAACTTTATTGGTCCAGCTTGGGTCATGTGTCACTTGTAGGTCAATCAACCATGCAGGCCCCCAGATGGGAAGAATTTGTAACCCATATAACTAACAAGAAAATAGCACAATATAAAAATATTTCTTACAAGTGAATATCCCCATTCCACCCCACAACCTCCACCCAAAAAAATTTATACACACACACACACACACACACACGAGGAATAAACGGACAATTTACAAAGCAGGAAATAAGTATCGTCAATAAAATATAAGAAGTTACCCAATCTCAATAGTAATTAAGAAATGCAAATTAATAAGAAAATCATTTCACCTTAATCAGAATTGCAAAAATTATTAGTTCTGATAACACTAAATGTTGTGAAGGGTAGAAGAAGTATAAATTCACCTAAATATTTTAGAGCAGGGGTCCCCAGCCTCTGGGCCATGGACCGGTATAGTACCCTTTGGCCTATTAAGGAATCGGACCGCACAGCAGGAGGTGAGCAGTGGGCAAGTGAGCAAAGCTTCATCTGTATTTGTAGCCACTCTTCAGCACTAGCATCACCACTTCAACTCTTCAGATCATCAGGCACTAGATTCTCATAGGAGTGTAAAGCCTGTTGTGAACTGTGCAAACAAGGGATCTAGTGCATGCTCCTTATAAGAATATAATGCCTGATGATCTGAGGTGGAGTTGAGGCAGTGATGCTAGTACTGGGAGTGGCTGCAAAAACATATAAACATTAGCAGAGAGGTTTGACTACACAGAGACCATAATAAATCAATTGATTGCAGATACATATCAAAACCCTATCAGTGAGTGCCAAGTGACAATCAAGCTGCATCTGGTGTCAGGCAAGTGAGTTGATGTACTTCAATTGTACAGAGCATCTGGTGGCAGGCTTTACGTCAGAACCTGACACTTATTTTAGTCCTCGTGTGGTCCTCCCATTATTTTATTTACCACATCTGTTCGTGCCTATCTCCCACAATGCGCATTTGTCTCAGTCAGTTTTAGTGAGCCCACAAGCTAATCCTAGCCAAAGTGAGTAAAAAACAAACATCACTAGAGAGCTTTTTGAAAAGGGAGAAAAGCTGAATGATAAGACAGCAGAAGACTCTAAGCCTGCCAACAAAAAGAAAGCTACATTTAAAAGAAAATACCAAGTCCTACTTAAATTATGGGTTCATTATGATAAGTGATTCACATTCTCTAAGCCCACTTTGTATAATATGGGCTAGCTACCCAATGAAGCCATGAAACCTTCAGAATGGCTTTGCCACATTGAGACCAAGCACCTTGCATTAAAAGACAAGTCTTTTGGATTTTTTCAAAAGAAAAAAAGCATGAACATGAAGAACAGACGTAATTTTTGAAGGCCACCACTCCATCAAACATGTCTGCACTGAGCATCCTTCTTAGTGGCTAACCACATTGCTAAAGCTAAGAAGCCCTTTACTATTGGTGAAGAGTTGATCCTGCTGGCTGCTAAGGATATTTGTTGGAAACTTTTAGGAGAGGCTGCAGTTCAAAAGGTGACATGTTACTCTTTCAGCTAGCACCATAACTAGATGAACTGATGAAATAGCAGAGGATATTGAGGCATAATTGTTAGAGAAGATTAATGAGTCACCATGGTATGCAATCCAGGTTGATGAGTATACTGATGTTGACAAGGCAACAATGCTTATTTTTCTGTGATATATTTTTCAGGAGGATGTGCATGAGAATAATGTTATGTGCACCTTTGTTGCCAATCAACACTACAGCTGCAGAACTATTCATGTCTTTGATTGATTACATACCTGGAAAACTGAATTGGTCATTTTGTGTCGATATATGCACGGACAGAGTGACTGCCATGACTGGATGGCTTTCTGGTTTCACTATTTGGGTCAAAGAGGCCGCTTCTGAATGTGAGTCTACGCACTGTGTCATCCATAAGGAAATGCTGGCTAGCCGAAAAATATCTTCTGAACTTAACAACATTTTACAGGATGTGATTAAAATGAGCAACCACATTAAAGTACATGCTTTCAAATCACATTTGTTGATGCACCTGAAAGGAGATGGACGCAGAGCACGTATATCTTCCCAACCACAAAAGACCCTTAAACTGGGAAGGAATGACCCATTTGTGAATAAGCCAGGCAAATCGACTCTGTCCGTGCTAGAAGAGGATCAACTGCTTGAGATCAAAAATCATAGTGGCCTTAAAAGTAGGTTTAAGATGACTTCAAATCTCATGTGTTCTGGATTAAAGTCAAGGCAGAATATCCTGAGATTGCTACAAAAGCACTGAAAAGTCTGTTTTCATTTCCAACATCCCATCTTTGTGAAGTAGGACTTCCTACAATGACAGCAACCAAAACAAGATTATGGAGTAGACTTGACATAGCAACATATTTCGGGTGTCACTGTCTCCCATCACCCCCATATGGGACTATCTAGTTGTAGGAAAACAAGCTCAGGGCTCCCACTGATTCTGCATTATGGTGAGTTGTAAAATTATTTTCTTATATATTACAATGTAATTATAATAGAAATAGAGTGCACAATAAATGTAATGCGCTTGAATCATCCCAAAACCATCCCCGCCTCCACCCCAGTCTATTGAAAAACTGTTTTCCACAAAATTGGTCCTTAGTGCCAAAAAGGTTGGGGACTGCTGTTTTAGAGGGTACTTTGGCAATACTAAGTTAAGTTAGTAATAATAGTACTCAATAACCTAGAAATTTTTTCTATGTGTTTACCCTACAGAAATTTTGCACATGTGCACAAGGAGATGTATACAAGAATGCATATTACAGTGCTGTTTCTAAGGAAAGAGTGAAAGCAACCTAATTATCTCTCAGTAGGGAAATATCTGTATTTTATTAATGAAATAAAGTAGTATACAATAGTGGTAGAACAGTATACAGTAGTAAAAATGAATTAACTAGAACCACATGTATTATACAAGGATAAATCTTTTTAAAATAATGTTGAGAGAAAAAAAGAGTTCTGAAACACCACCTTCTGGCATCTGAAGCTACACTGACCAACTCCCCAGTGAATTTTTAAAAAGCAAACATTTAGGGCCTCTAGAAATGGTTTTAAGGGAAAACAGCAAATGAAAAAATGCTTGAATGTTCAAGAAAATCTAGATAGTCAAGAAAAACTAAGAAAATTCATTAAGAAAGACCAGAGTCTATGGTATTTGAACCAAGACTGTTCCCCTCCTCCCACTCCCAGCTCAAAGATGCAGAGATTCCACTCAAGACTGTTGCAACTAAGAACACAGGGCTCCCTCAGCCCCAACTCCCAGGTGGAGGGCTTGCTTCCCTAGAGGAGAATAACTTTGGCACTTATCATCCTGCCCACAGAAATCTATTGCTGAGGTTAAGTACTGGGGGTGTGTGGTCAAGAGATGGGGGTTCCCTTCTTCTATCAGCCCCCATTTATGGAATAGAGTCTCAGCAAATAGAGAATATAAAAAAAAGATAGAAACTATAAAATAAGAGCCAAATGAAAATTCTGAAGTTGGAAATTACAATATCTGAAAAATTTTTAATTTACTACAGAGGCTCAACACTAGATTTTAACTGGCAGGAAAAAAAATTAGTGAACTTCAAAATAAATCAATAGAGATATGTAGACAAAATAACAGAGATTAAAAAAATAAAGAAAAATGAACAGAGCCTCAGAGAAAGGTGGACATGATTAAGCTCACCAACATGTACATAATGGGATTAGCAAAAGGAGAGGTGAGAAAGCTCATCACTTACAAGAAAACTCCAATAAGATTAACTACACAGCAGCCAACTACACAGCCAACTACACAGCAGAAACAATAGGCCATAAGGCAGTAGAATAACACATTCAAAGTGCTCCCCAAAAACCTGTCAAATAAGAACCCTATATACAGCAAAGCTATCTTTCAAAAATGAAGATATAATACTTTTCCAGATTTGCAAAAAAACAAAAACAAAAACAAAAAACAGACAGACTTTGTTGCCAAAAGACCCACCTTACAAGAAATACTAAAGTTCTTTAGGCTTGAAAATTAGTGACCCTGGATGTTAATTCAAATACCACACAGTAAAGATAATTATGTGATTATAAAAATATATATATAAATGCATTTTTCTCCTTTCTTATCTTAATTGATTTAAAAAATCAATTGTGTAAATAATATATACACATAATGTATTATTGGGCCTATAACATATAGAAATGTCATGCATATGTAATAAATTTGTCAATAAGAGCCAAAACAAGGTATGTGGGAGCAAAGCTGTATTGGGCTAAGGAAATTACTACAGATGGTAAAATAATACTACTACAAAAATGGGGGTAAGGGGACTGCTGGTTATGAGAGTGGAGTGGGTAAATGTAGTCACCTCCTCCCATACCCACATCAAAGTTACAACTTATTTACAAAACAACCATTATTAAGAACCACCTGAAGACTAGCCTAACAGCAGTCCTATAACTAAGTATAAAAAGGAAAAGCCATGCTGAGACTGGTAGAAAGGGCAGAGATGCAAAATAGGTAAGTCCCACATTCATGGTGTGGTGATTAAGAATTGAGAGGGATACTTCCCAAGTGCCTCCAAGCCCAACATAAGAAGCAGCCAACCACAGATCACTTTTTAGCTCCTAACACGTTGCCCCAAGTCTGGCACGAGCTGCTGCGGACCTTAGCCTACACAAGAGGCCCTCCTGAGTGGCTCCAGAATCAACACAATGGTTGGCTTCAGACCACAACAGAGCACCACCCAAACTGCTCAACAAATGACACAGCTGAAGAGCAGACTCAGCAGGCACCAGAGCCCCCACTAAAGCAACCCCTGCTCTGTGGGATTAGGCCCTGCACAAAAGCTTGCCTGCTTAGTCACAACAGTCAGCCTGACAGTCAGTCAGACTCATAGGCAGTCAGCCATAGGGTCAACCCCACACATTGATGTGCCAACAGCAATCAAGGCTCAACACAACAGGAGAACACACAAAACTCATACAAAGAACACCTCTGAAGCACATAGTTCAGGTGACCAGAGAGACTGCTCTACTGGGCCCCATAGGACACCTACTACGTAAGGCCACTCTGCCAAGACCGGGAACATAGCAGACCAACTTAATACATAGAAACAAACGCAGGGAGTCAGCCTAAATGAGTAGACAAAGGAACATGGCCCCAATGAAATAACAGGACAAAACTCCAGAAAAGTACTAAACAAAATGGAAATAAGCCATCTACCAGATACAGAGTTCAAAACATTGATTTTAAGAATGTGCAATGAAATTAGTAGAGAATAGATAAACCCACACCTACATAGTCAATTAATCTATGACAAAGAAGGCAAGTATATACAATGGGGTAAAACGATCTCTTCAATAAATAGTGTTGGGGGAAATGGCCAAATACATGTAAAAGAATGAAACTGGATCACTTTCTTTCACCATATACAAGAATTAATTTAAAATGGATTAAGAATTAAATGTAAGACCCTAAACTATAAGATCCATAGAAGAAAACTTAGGCAATAAACTCTTTGACATTGCTCTTAGTCATATATATATTTTTGGATATGTCTCCTTGGGCAAGGGAAACAAAAAAATAAACAAATGTGACTACATCAAACTAAAAAGTTTTTTGCACAGTGAAAGAAACCATTAACAAAATGAATAGACAATCTACTTAATGGGAGAAGGTCTTCACCACAACTCATCCAATAAGGAGTTAATATCCAAAATATATAAGGAACTCATACAATTTAACATCAAAAAGAAAAACAACAACAATCTGATTTAAAATTGGGCAAAAGACCTGAATAGACATTTCTCCAGAGAGGTCGTACAGACATAAGATGCTCATGTCACTAATCACCAAGGAAATACAAATTAAAACCACAATGAGATATCACCTCACACCCATCAGACTGCCTTTCATCAATAAATCAACAAACAACAAGTGTTGGTTGAGAATGTTGGTGCGATTGTACATTGGTGAGTCACTATGGAAAACAGTATGGAGGTTCCTCAAAAAATTAAAAGTAGAACTATCATATGACTCAGCAATTCCACTTCTGGATATTTTTGTAAAGAAATCCAAAACACTAGTTCAAAAAGATGAATGCACACCTATGTTCACTGCATCATTATTTACAACAGCCAAGATATGAAAGCAATCTAAGTGTCCATTGATAGATGAATGAATAAAGTGGTACATATATGCAATGGAATATTACTCATCCATGAAAAATGAAAGCTTGTCTTTTGTGATAACATGAATGGAACTAGAGGGTATTGTGGTAAATGCAATAAGTCAAAGAAAGACAAAGACGATATTATTTCACATATATGTGGAATCTAAAAAAAACAAAATAACTGAACAAACAAAACAGAAACAAACTCATAAATACAGAGAACAAATTGATGGTTGCCAGTTGGGAGAAGGCTGGAGAGATGGGTGGAAGAGGTGAAAAGAATGAGAAGTTATTGCCAGTTATAAAAAGTCATGGGGATATAAAGTACAACATGGGAGCTATAGTTAATAATATTATAATATGTATAGTATCAGATGGATACTAGACTTATTGAGGTGATCACTTCATAAGTTACATAAGTGTCTAATCACTGTGTTGCACACCTATAACTAAAATTGTATGTCAACTGTAATTTTAAAACAATCTTTTTAATTTTTAAAAAATAACAGTACAACTATTTATTGGGAAAAATTCACATGTAAGTGGACCCATGCAGTTCAAACCTGTATTAATGGTGAACTACAGTGGGGTTTAAAAATGAAGTCTGACAGTTTGTCTCTTATTTAGCCCTTTGAATTTAGTGTAATTTTTATAATATCTGAGTCTAAATCTCCCAGGCTAATTTATATTTTCTACTTGTCTCATCTGTTATTTGCTCTTTACTTTTCTTTCTTGCCTCATTATGGATTACCAAAGAATTTATTATTCCATTTTCCCCCTCTTACTGGTTGATTAGTTGTGTCGGCAGACCCCAAGCCCACACTCAGGTTCAATAATTCCCTATAAGAACTCGAAACTCAGAAAAGCTCTACCCTCACCATATGGTTTAATACAATGAAAATATACAGTTTAAAATCACCAAAGGAAAAAGGTGCATAGAGGAGTCCAGGAGAAACCAGGTTCAACTTTCCAGTTGACCTCTCCCACTGGAGTTGCAATAATAGCACTTAATTCTCCGAGCAATGATATGGAACAACACATGCAAAGTATAGCCAACAGGGGAAAGACCAGGAACCTCACCCAAGCCTTGGTTTCCTGGGATTTTTCCCTCTCCCAGCTCTACTGAGATGTTGACATATATGTTTTCATTGGATGTGGGGGTCAGTCATCACACATAGGCATTGAGCACATTCTTGTATGATGGACCTTAGCTAATCAATCTCCAGTGCAACCCCTCTACTTCCCACACCCAGGTCTATCTGATACAGCACGGCCCAGGACCACAAATGAACAAATATGAGTGTTTACCATAATAAACCAGCTGGCATGGCCCATGGCTCCAGGTACATACAAAAAGACACTCTTCACAGGCAGGATACCCAAGGGCTTAGAGGTTATTTCCTAGGAGCTGGTCAAGAGCCAGTCCCAAAGATTCTGGAATGTTCAGGGTTTGATGAACCTACGCTTAATGAGTAAACTCTTTGTTGCACATTATCATTTATATTCTTTTATCAGTTTCTCTACAGGTTACAACAAACATCCTTAATAATCTACTACAAATTAAACTTTTACCATTTCCCAGACCATACAAGAACTTTACAGTACTTCAATGCTATATACCCTGTTCCACATTTTGTGCTATTTTAAAAATGTATTTTAATTCGACACACATTTAAAACCCTATATTATTATTTTGAGTAATCCACAGCCACTTCATTTTACTCACATATTTACCCTTTCCAGGGCTCTTCATTTCTTTCTGGATGACTGTGCTTTCATCTAGTGATCATCTGCCTAAAGAACTCTCTTTTAGTATATGTCTGCTGATAATTCAATTTTTTTGTCACAAAAATACTCTATTTCATCTTTATTTCTGAAGAATTTTCCTTGTATATAGAATCTTAGGTTGCTAGTTATTTTCTTTCAGTACTTTAAAGATGTTACCGCATTATCTTCCAGCTTCCATCATCTAGCTTCATGACTCAGAATTGATACCATCTATACTGAGCAGCCTCTACATTGCACTTTTTAAAATCAAGCATCACGTAATAAAGCAAATAGTTTAGCTTTCTCAAATAGCGTTCTAGTAATTATGTCTTAGTGGTCTATTTTACCTTTGAGATATAATTCACAGACTATACAGCTCACTGATTTAAAGTGTATTGTTGGGAGCCATTCTTGCTGAATGCCCTACAGCTGAATGCCCTACAGCTGGAGGCCCTACGGACCGGGTTAAAGTTGCCTGCAAACTAAAAGTTTGCAGAGCAGGCGGGCTCCGGACTCCATGAAGATAGAGGAAGTTTGGCTTACTGGAAAACAGGTGAGAGAAGTTATGTAAATGTCAAGCAATTGTTTACAGGTGTGTGGGTTTTGTTTTTCATGCATTGTCAAGGGTATACATATGCAGTGTTAAATAAACTCGGGGCCACAGTATTCACTGTGAGCCCTCCCGACTCTATCTTTTGTCTCTCTATCTATCTCTCTTTTTCTTTCTTTTCTCAATCCTCACTCTCCCTTTCGGGAACTGTTTGATCTTAGCCGGAGGGCTCCGGCAGTGTATGTCAATGTTTTTTCATATATTCAAAGTTGTGCAACCATTGCCACAAATTTTCGAACACTTTCCTCCCCGCTAAAGAAACTCCATATTATTAGCTGTCACTCCTCACCCTCCCCATCCCCAGCCCTAATCTGTCTTTATAGATATGCCCATTCCAGATATAGTAGGCTTTTATGCCTGGCTTTTTTTCACTTGGGTAATGTTTTCAAGGTTCATCCATATTCTAACATATGTTGGTATTTCATTTATTTTTCATTGCCAAATAATATTCCATTGTATAGTATGCCACATTTTTATTTATTCATTCATCAGTTATTGGATAGATTTGGGTTATTTCTACTTTTTGGATACTATAAATGACATTGCTATAAACTTTTGTATATAAGTTTTATGTGGTTTTATGTTTTTATTTATCTTAGGTATATACTTCAGAGTGGGATTACTAAAGTCAGACTATAAGTTTAGCTTTTTGAGGAACTGCCAAACCACTTCACATGCTCATCCAGAATATATGAGGGTTCCAATTACTCCACATCCTCACCAACATTTATATTCCATCTTATTATAGCCAGTCTAGTAGCCATATAATGTTTTTAAAAATAACTCTTGCTTTTATAAAACGTTTCAGATTTTAAGTTGGTACCATTTTTCTGGAAGGCCATATGATCACATATCAAAGGCCTTAAAAATGTCAAAACACTTTGATCCAGCAATTCCAATTTTAGAAATTCACCCTAAGTGAATCATGGATATGATAAAAGAATTAGCTACAAAGATAGCTAATTTACCACTGTGCTATTTCTGTAATTTAGGCTTGAAAGCTAAAGTCTATTTAATTCTTCTTCCTACTTCCAGTGAGCAATCAAGTAGTGTTCTTGTAACTTCTGGCTTTATTTCTAATTTCTGTTGAACTCTCATTCTCCATGTACAAAATTGTTCCTTTATCGCCACCTTGGTTCTGACTCAAACATAAGACCCCCTAACAAAACATTGCCACTGCTATGAGGCAGATGCATGTTGGGGAGATTCAGGAGTTAATGGGGAAAAGTTTACACTGCTGCAAAACTTAAACACTAATATGAAATACCCCAGTTCTTTAAAAAATTCCTTCAGTCATTTCTTCTTCCTCATGCTTTAACCTTCTACCTATAGTTTGACCCCCTCTCCACACTCATCCCCCTAGTTTCTTCATTCTTCTCTCTTCTACCCCTAGGTTACTCTTCACCTTTTTCACTTTAGTTATGTCTTTGTTATTTTCTTTCAACCCATTTCCCCAGGGCTATATATTCTATCTGAAGAGGTTAATCAAGATGTTTTTCTGAACAAAACAACTCACAAAACAATAACTTTTTTCATCCTACTGCATTTAACAGAAAAATATTGAACCAAACCTTGAGTCATTCAACAAATATTTTTCAAGTGCCCTCTATAAGCTAGGCACAGTTCTTGGTGCTGGGGATTTAACAATGAAAAAAACAAGTTGAGTCCTACCCTCAAGGAGTTTACACACTGATTGACAGAATTTAAAAAGAAGAAATATGTAACATAATGTCAGGTAGTAATAAGTGCTATAAAGAAAAAAACAGGGGATAGATAATGGTGGAGGAATGCTATTTTAGACAGGATTATCAGAAAAGAACTATCTGAAGAGTCATCTAAGCAGAGATCTGAAGGAAGTGAAAAAAAAAAAAAAACGAATCATGCAAGTATCAGAAACAAGAGTGTCCCAGGTAGAGGAAACAGCAGAAACAAAGGTCCTGAGATTGGTAGATACTTAGAGAATTGGAGAACAGCCCAGAGAACAGTAGGTGAAGTGCAATGAGTAAGGTAGAGTATAGAAATAAGGTTCCAGAGTTAGGCAGGTGCCAAATTACACAGTTCCCTATAGACCACATAATAATTTTGCATTTTATTCTAGAAATAGTTGGAGAGTTTTGAGCAGGGAGTTGTGTCTGATTGCCATTAAAAAAATATTTATCTGCTTAGAGACTATAGACTATAAGAGTCAAGAGCAAGAAAAGTGAGACAAAATAAACTATGGCAACATTATAAAAAAGATATGATAGCTTTGATCATGTCCTGTAATAGGGAGATGATTAAATGAATTACATACGTAAAACCATATAATGAAATATAATGACAGCCACTATAACTGATGTCCATTATAAATTATGTAAAAGAATACATACAGATATATAAAAGTGTTTATATTAAATGTAAACAAAGGTTATAAAAGTAGACTATTATCTGAGTCATAAAGTTTATTTATTCATCCATGTATATTTATAAAGATATCATATGCATGGAATATTAAAGCTGAAAAGATTTAGAGCTCACCAGAAAAGTTACAACAAGGACTAGAACATAGATCTAATTCTCAATCTAATGCTCATTCTATTCCACCCATGGTCTCTCTATTATTATCTTGGCTCTCACAAGTACTTATAGTTCTGCTAGTTAGTTACATTCAAATGGGAAATTAGAACTAACAGGATCTTTTTTCTTTGTAACACATTATAATTCTGCTTAAAGCTAGATTTTTTTAAAAATTAATCTAGAGTAGACTGAAGCCCTGCCCAAATAAAAAAGGCAGGTGGGAAGGTAATCTCAAAATAAAATTGAGATACATACTTTTTTCAGGACTCCTCACATGAATCAAGTCACAGACTATAAATAAATACACTACATGTCAGCACACATTATTAAAATAGCTGTGGTCACTGATTTTTTGAAATTCTAACAGTGGTATACAGAATTGGTCAAGGAAATAACATTCTTGGGCAGCAAACCACTGTTTCTGTAACCATTTCTCCCTCAAATCTGTGGGTTTCCCTGGCTATGATTTTATTTTAGACCAAGAGGGACAGAAGGCTGCTTCTAGAAACCAAACAGCCTAACCTCCTCTTTTCTATGGTAACATAGCATAGCCTCTCACTGTCTGACCTATACGAAAAAAAAACCTGCTTTTAATTAACCATTAATTACTTGAATACAGTCTGCATTATGTGGAAAAAATGTATTACTTTCATCTTAATTTAAAAGACAACATCTGAGGTCTACTGGCAAGATGAAACACTTTATAAATACATTTATATTATTATTCTCCTTCAAAGAATTAGAAAAGAGACTTATTTTCCTGTGGTTCTGCAGGGCTTGGAATAAAAGAACGGTGCAAAATGAGAAAAATGGAGGTTTCTCCTGGAAGCTTTCTGCAGGATATAAAAAAAAAATTTTTTTTAATTGAGAGATTATGGGTTACTGTAAGTACTTACCTGAATGTTAAAACATAAAATCCAGATGAGGTCTTACTGAATGCTAATAATATTTAAAATTTAAGGTCTTTGCATTGTATTTGCTATAAATACATTAAAGTTATCTGAGTTTGTATACTAAATTAGATCAAATAGAGAATAGATCTGCCACAGATAGAGAGTGCGTGACCAATAAAATCTATAAGAAAGAATGTTTACAAACATGGGGGAAGTTACCTCAATATTTTTGTAATTTTATGTGCATTATTTTTCACATCTTAAAGCTGCTCAAGTATAGAAAAATGCAAGACTTCAGTAACAGTTACCAGCATGATTTGCTTTTATTACCTTTCTGTTCAAGACCCTTGTTCCCCCTTGTAGCATGTCAAATTGCCCCCAAAACCATATTATACAGCAGAGAAATGTTGTTCACACTTCACTGGCTATTGATTTACTTTATTTATTGGCACAAAATCAGCTTGAGATAAACATTTTGTCCCCCATTTCCACTATTGTAAGTGGTATACTTCATTGCAAGATAGGTAAACCCAAATGTGCAGGGTCACAATTCGACATGGCTTTCTAATCAATGTGTGAAAAATTACCTAATGAATAATAGGTTGCACATTTCCACAAACAAATTAACCAGGGTGAGACTGAAACTAATGATTATATTTATCTAATGTAATTTCACATCTGTTACTAGGGATAGTAATTTTTTTCTCTTTCATCCATGGTGTCCTCAAAATTACAACTTAGCTTTTCAGTTATAGGACATCAGTTTAACTAGAAAATAGACAATTTTGTGGAATGTTTATTTTTTCTTTAAATGCCAGTGGCCCTGAGAAATATAATTCTATTTTGTAAAATTTTGGAATCCAAGCCCTTCTTGATCATTACCTCTGTTGTGTTTTTAAGTACTGCCCGTGGGCTTAATTTCATAGCCTATGGATCAAATTCCATCATGCAGACTCATAAAGAGCAAAATGACCCATTTTACCACTGTTAAGGCCATTCTTAATTTTATCCATCCTTATAATAATATTTATCCTTATTTAAAATGTAGTAATTTTTTAAAAAAAGTAAAAGCAGTTATCGACTTAGGAAAAAAATTAAATCTTAACATTTCATTTGGAACTGAGGGCACCCAAGTTTCCCAGGCAAGCCCACAGAAGCCTATTCCACTCACATGTAACTGTCATAGAAGCTCGCCACAGCTGGTATCCTATTTCTATGGGAAAGAGCATTCACAGCTTAAACCAAGAGCATGTGTCTTTCAGCTATGGTTTCCCACTCTCCTGCCACCTGCCAGGACTCTGGAGAGTCTCTTATTTTAAGGTACAAACTCTGAAACCAGTGGCTTCGGGAAGGGACTTGAGCTTGAGGTAAAACAGCAATTTTATATGGAAAAGAGGTGAGAAGTTTTAGGGGCAGGAGTGATTTGTTGGAGTACACACTTGGAATCTTTTTTGGCCCTATGCTTGCTCCTTATCCATACGGACCTCAGCCTAATTCTGAAACCAAATCCTCTAATAAAAAGCTCCAGTGATTTTTATTCCAAAGTTTCAATTATTGGAAATTAGACTGACAATCAGAGAGGGATCTGTAAATCTACTACCTACCTGAAGAGTTCTCTAATAATTTTTACTTTGGTTCACTATGCAGAAAAAGTAAGAACTGAGATTTATCTTTTAATCCTTGCAAGGGAAAAATAGCCTTTTAAGACAGCAGTTCTCAACATTTGAGTTCTCAGACTTTCTTGGTCCTTAATTATTGAGGACTCAAAGAGCTTTTGTTTACAGATTATATCAATAGTTGTGCTATTAGAAAACTGAAAAAAAATAAATATTAATTCATTTAAAACAAAAATAAATCTATGTTAACATAAATAACATTGTTTATTAAAAATAAATTGCATTCCCTCCAAAGAAAAACTTAGTGAGAAGACTGTCTTAATAGAAGACAGCTGAATTTTCATAAATGAACCTGCTTTCAATTTGTGATGTTATTTTGACTTAAGTATACAAAGAAAACTCAGTCCCATAACATACATAGTTAGAAAAGAGGGTAACAGCCATTTTGGATAATTGTAAATATTCTGCTTTGATTAAAAAAAGGTGTCAGATAAGTTTCTTAAAAGTTAGTTGCAATATGGAATTTAAAACCATATCAATGAAATTTTCATATTTTTCATTTAGGGTATAGGATTTTATTAGTTTTGTTTCTAAAATATAGATTCCATTATGTTCCTCTTTCATGTAAAATCACTGACTCTCAGATATACAAGACCTTTACTGACCCATCACCTGCCTTTCACATGCTTTTCCTACACCCCTATCCCTGTCCCTTCTCTCCTCTGGGGTTAGGATGGGGAGGGGGGGGGTCTCTAGGAATATGCTATATATTTCTATACACTTTTTTATTTTCATACTTTCTTACATTAAAAAATATATGGGTTTATATTGTACTTTGAATGGATCTTCTAACTTGCATGATTTTGTACCATATGTATTAGTGATTTGGAAAATATTAGTCCACTGACTTATATAGCTCTTTCAAATGTTGACACATTTCATTACACAATATTTTAAAATCACATTCACCAATTCACCAATCTCACTGGAAAAGTTTTTAAATTATTGGGAAATTGTTGAGTTCACAGTAGCTAATACAAAATTTCCAAATTTCCAGTTTTCACTTAAGAGGTCGAATTTTTATCACTGGCAACAAATACTATCAGTTTCCTTTCAACTTTCCTTGAAAGATCACTTCGTTCATTTTTGAGAAAAAATGTCTGCTAAATACATACCCAACTCTGAACAGCCATAGTTTCTCAACTGTTCTCTCAAGTAAAAAATAGTATTCCATGAAAAAAGCAGCTAGGACAGCTCACAACTCAAACACACAAGTGCTTTTCCTCAAAATCCACTGTAAATTTGATATGCAGGCAAAAGTGCTTTATGCATGATTACCATTTCATCACTGAGAATATTAAAAAGGCATTTACTCAAGAGCTGAGATTTAATAAAATTAATTTTTTGGTAACAGAAATGTTCTTAAGTGTTCATCAAAAATGTTCTTCAGTTAAACTTTTTTTTGTACTGTTAGGAACACAATGACTGCTAGCTATTACAGTTTGGTGTCACTGCATTGCTTCACTCTGAAACGTGAAGTTTTATTGCTTTTGTACCATCAGACCAAATGTGAACACAGTGAAAAAGGTAAATCACACCTTAGTCTCATGATGAAAATGGCTTTAACTTTCCAGACCTCTTAAAAGACAACCCCAGATATCTGTAGACTACATTTTGAGAATTACTACTCTGCAAAGACTACAATTCTGTTTGTATGGAGAGAAATTAGTGATGGGGGAGAGAGGGACAAACTGTTTCTAAAATCCCAGAAAACTGAGGAAAAGGCATTTTGAATATAAATGAATGTTTAATTCATTTTGCTTTCCTAATAGTTTGACTGATTTTAGATAGTAACCTCATTTATTTCTACCTTGCTTCTGGCCTTCATCTGAGTTTGGACTCAATTAGTAGTTTTATCAGAGTCAAGTCTAAGCAAACTATGAATAAAATTTCATGGCTCTGCATACCCCAGCAAATGCCTGTGAGGGTTGAATCCTCTTCAATATTCTAAATTAAAGGGGAAGCCTCGTGATCACCTGATCTTATATGCTTTTTTGTGTGCCTTTTCTACACCAGAATGCAAGCTCCTTGAGATTGGGTACTTGTTTTGTTCACTGCTTTATCCTCAGTTTCTAGAACAGTACCAGGCTCATAGCAGGTACTCAAAAAATATTGGATGAATGAATGCAGCCAATATGAGCCTACATAAGAAATAAGCAAAAAATAATATAATCTTCACTTTAGAAACACATGCAGATGAGTGATTCAATCTTCAAAATAATTACTTAGAGAGGCTACAGTCATTTTCCAGAGATGCTGCAGCTATTGCTCAGGCTGTTCTGTAAACACCAGAAAGGAAATGATGGGAAATGCACTGCAGTTAGATTCAGAAAGACTTTGGCTAGAATCCTGGTTCCAGCAATTATCACTGATATGAAACTGGGCAATGACTTAACCGCTCTGAGATTATCTCCCTAGTTGTAAAACAGAGAAATAACTATTTCACAGAGAAATTATGAGAATGGAATTAAATGAAACCACATTTACAGAAGTATCTAGCTCAGGGCCTGACAAATAGGAAATGGCAAGGACATGTTAAATGTTAGTGTATAAACATTTGGTATTGGGCTACAATACATCTACTCCTTCCTTTGATAACTATATCCCAAGTTGCCTCTGCAGAATACTCTGCCCAGTTCTTAGTCCTTAGGTTCGGATGGAGCCTAAACAATCAATGCATCATTTACTCAAGCACAGTTGCTTATACAAGATGACCACATATTTCAGTCAAAGCCAATGGAACTCAAACTCTTGCTCAGAATCCTGGGAAGAGTCTGTTTTCCACTAGACTTGAACCTGGAAAGACAGACAGGAGCTGCTACAGCCAACCTTGAATGATAAGGAAGAAGCTGCCTGAGAACATAACCCCAAAAGCAGTGTCAGAGTTGAGAGATACAGAAGGAAGAACTAGGTTTGGCAAACAATGCTTGAGCTTCAATCAAGTAATGCCTGAAGCCAACCTGACCCTTGTAATTAAATACCCTTTTTTCCTAAGTTAGTTTGGGTTGAGTTTCCTGACGTTAACAATAGGAAGAGTCCAATCTAATGTATTTTTTTCTATCCCAGAAGGTCCAACCTAGATATGCACAGACAATTATGGTTCAATGTTAATGTTGCTGATGAGGGCTGAAGCATAATGCCAAAGTCTGGACTTATGTCTCTGGAATTCTTATGGTCATAAGGAAGCCACAAGTCCAGGTTCTCAAAGCATTTGGATAATACTTATATAAAACAGTCCTGGAAAAAAAAAACACATGGAAATTCCAATCCTGCATCTCTAGACCTTTAGAGATAGGTAAATACAGTAATGAGTGACCTCAAGCTATTACTAATATTTCTAAAAAGACTAAAACAAGTTACATATATTCCCTTCATGAGGTTAACTAAAATATAAATTTATTTGTTCTTGGCATAAATTATATTTACTCTGTGCAGTTAATAGTGGTTATCTCTTGCTAATTAGAAGCTCTTTTACTGTCAGATACATAACTAGATAGCTAGAGGTTCTTGACAGATTTTCTGCATGAGAAAATTGTTTTTTAATAAATACTATATGATAGATAAAATCTTCTAAAACACAGTGTCCCATGGTGAAGGAGAAAAAAAAGGACTTTCTTACTTGGTGATGAAAAGAACAGAAGACAGTAATGTAAGGGGCTGGCTCCCTTTCTTTATAGCCATTGGAGGGGGTGTGGAGGGATATGAAGAAGGCACAGTCCAATAAAGTGTATGGTGGTTTTAAGGGCACTATGTTTCAGGAATAAAATATGTTAAATGACAATATGACTCAACAATTAACTGTGAAGGTTTGCAATGGCACTGGAGTGGGGAAGGTAATCAGGAGCGGGGAAGGTAATACAGAAAAGAGCAAGACAAGTTCTTCAAGGAACTCAGAGTCTAATGGTCATGCTCCCTTATTGCTCTAGAACATTCTTTGTGGATTCTCTTGTGGTATCCTTCTTCCTCATGCTTCCAGGTATAATCAAGTGAGGTCTTCTACACAGCCTCATCCTAAAGAAAATTTAAATTCCTATGCCAGAATGTACTACTGAACTTTCATAGGGTAACCTGGGCTTGCCCATGGCTGAACTGAAATCACTGATCTATGTAGTCAAACCTTACCAATCTGCTCAAATCACTCTTTAGAATAACATACTAAAAATAAGGACCCTTGGTACATCCATACAATGAAATACTAGCAAAAAAAATAGTGATACATGTTACTATATAGGTGAATCTCAAAACCTTATGCTAAAAGAAGAAAGCCAAATATAAAGGCTACAGACTACATGACTCCATTTATTTGGCATTCTGGAAAAGGCAAATCCTATAAGAACAATAAACAAATCAGAGATTGAGGGTAGGGGAAGGAATGTAATGGGACTTTTGGAGGCGATGTAAATATTTTGTTTTGGTTGTGGTGGTAGTTACATGATTGTATAGATTTGTCAAAACTCAGATCTATACATCTAAAAAGAGCACATTTTACTATATAAATTTTTCTCTAGTAAACAAAATATATTATCTAACTAACTACACATGAGGGGGGAAAGCCTTAAACAGGGTATGTCTAGTCATCATCCAAGAAAAGGGTAAATTCAAGAAGGACATAGTCAAGAAAGGGGTTCAAGTGAAACTCAAACGTGGAGTCCTAGCAGTTCATACACATGGCTAGGGGGAAATATTCCCTTTGAAACCAAAGGAATTATAACTGAAGGACAAAATGGAGGCATGGAACTAAAGATAGGGTGGGAATGGTATTACTGCTTAAAATACCTTTTAAAGAAGGAAATTTTTAGGATAAAAACTTGATTCTTCATTGAATTTTAATTTTGCCAAGACATACAACCTAAAATGAACCCCAAACTTAAATGGGTCTGAAAGCTGGAAATCATTTTATTTTCCAACTGTTGGGAATCAGTCAATTGCTGATTTCCAGGGGAGAAAAATGGTATAATGCTATAGTATTTTCTTGAAATCCTTGTTGGAAAGAGTTGCAAGGATGTTAATAAAACAGAGAAACTCTGCATATTAAATTAATGTTAAGTTTTTCATAAATGAAACATTTATGAAATGTTATGAAACTTGCAAGAAGTTTAGAAGAATGGGAAAAAGTAGCCTGAAGACACATTGTATAAAGCCTTTTATATAATGTGACTGAGGGTTTGGCACTTAAGATTTGGGAGGGAAAGTCTCTGGGACTCCAATGAAAGGCTACTTCTCAAGTTCAGTGGCCAATGGTTCCTCTCTCCTTACCTCTTATGACTCCTTCAGAAACTTAGAGAGGAAATAAAATTTAAAAATAATTCCTCCTCAGCCTCTTTTCCTATTCATAAACCTCAAGGCTGAATCTTTAAAAATCATCCTCAGTCATGGACAGACCAGGATTTTCATAAATTGTTGTTGAAATGAAAAGCTGTTAAACCCTTATGGAGGATAATTTGGCATTATCTATAAAATTTAAAATGCAAAACTTTTGACCTAGTAATTTTATTTCTAGGAAGTATCCAAAGGACATATCAGACATATGACATGAAAAATGTTCAAGATTATTCAGTACAACATTAATTGTAATAGGAAAAGTTCAAAAACAATGTAAATGTCCATCAATAGGAGATTTAAATAACTAATATTACATCCCTATAATGAAATGCTGTGCATAAGAAGAATGAGAAAGCTCTTTATGTACTGATGTAACAAACTCTCCAATACATATTATCTGGAAAAGTAATGTACAGAACACTGGAACAGACTGTTACAAAAGAGGCAAAAGAATATATAATTATATTTGTTTATAATGCATTTTTAATGCATTATCTCTAGCATGTACAGGAAACTAATGGCTACCTACCTGTAAAGGAGAATTCTGATGTAGGGAGGCAGGTATCGGAGGAAGGCTTTTTACTGTATAATAGTCCACACATATCTGCAGTTTTGCTTTCCAAGGTTTCAGCTATCTGTGGTTAACCACAGTCCAAAAATATTAAATGGAAAATTCCAGAAATAAACAAGTTTTAAACTGCTCACCATTCTAAGTAGTATGATGAAATCTCTCACCATCCCTCTTCATCCAACCCATGACATGAATCATCTCTTTGTCCAGCATATCCACAATGTATATGCTGCCTGCCCAGTAGTCACTTAGTGGCTGTATCACTTATCAGATCTACCATCACTGTATAGCTGTGCTTGTGTTCAAATCACCCTTATGTTATTTAATAATGGCCCCAAAGTACAAGCATAGTAATACTGGCAATTCAGATATGCCAAATGGAAGCCATAAGTGCTTCCTTTAAGTGAAAAGTTATGGAAAAAACATAGTATGTATAGGGTTCGGTACTGTCCATAGTTTCAGGCATCCACTGGAGGTATGCAGTGAGGAAGGCAGTAACCAGGAATGACAGTAGCTAGAAGGCCAGATTGTTATGGGTACCTACTCTCTGAGGCCCCTTTGGTTCCTGCCCATTTTCCAAGCCTAATCTTCTGGCTTCCTGTCATTTCTGTGAGCCTCCGTTATCTTTCCAATAAATGCTTTTACAAAATTTTGAGTACATGATATGAGCAGGGAAAATATAGAAGCATAAAATACAAATATAATCCCTGTTCTCCATCAGATGATAACCTAGTTTAAGAGACAATGAACTAAAAACCATGTCTTCAGGAATGGTAATACCAGAGGACAAGGAAAAATATCAATGACTTGCAGTCAACAAGGAAAGCTAGAAGATGTGGCTCTTCAGGCAGAATTTACCATTCCTGCCCTCCCAAGCAAAATTCATCACTCTTTACACAACTGCCTTTTTAAAATTTATTATTAAAATTATCTGCTCTCATGCCAGTTTTTCTCATCATCTTCCACAGTCTATGAGTTTCTCCAAGAAATTTTACAAGCCCAACCAGTGCCAGAAAAAAAATCATTCATCTATTAATTCCACATAGTGCCAGAAACTGGTCACAAATATGAGATGAGCTGATTTTCAAGTTATTTGGATAAAGGTAAGAGAGAAGAAATGAAGCAACAGAATAAAAAAATGAATAAAGGTTTCCCACATGTGGAATAGCAGGAAATAAAACTGGGAAAGAAGAGCACAGACATCATTCAGGGCACTGAAGACCATGCTAAATATCAGAAAAGGTAGCAAACTTAAAATGGTTACAGGAAAAAGTAGGAAGTACAAATGACTGAAGCAAGCTGGATAAAAAGCAACAGAAAGTCACACAAGCTGGAGTGAGGCTGTGTCTTGCCTAAAAGCATTAAAAAAATTTTTTTAAATGCACTTTGCCAGTCACACAAAACAAGAAGTCTACAGACTTCTGCGAGGCCAGACTTCTGGAGAAGTTTTTGAGTAAGACAGAAGTAGGATCAGAAAGATAAGAAAAAAAAATTCAGCAGTCATGTTCATGGGGAGAAACCAAAAAACTCAGGAGGATGAGCAAGAAGAAATAAGGCTCTGAATTAGGACAAGAGCAGTATTCATAAATAGATAAAACCATTAACTAAAAAGTTAATAGAGAACTAAACAATGAAAGTAAGGCTGTTACCACTTGAACCCAGTGATCAATCATACAATCACTAAAAATGAGAGAATGTGGGGTTTGATAAATAATACAAAAAAAATCCACAAGACGTATTTTACTAGATACGAGACAGAAGAAAAGAATAGGAATTAATGATTACCCCTATACTGTAAGACTGATAGCTAGAGCAATAGTGATGATACTGACAGATAGAGGAAAACCAAGAGCTAGAATTTTAGAGGGAGCTACTAGAAGCAACTATGGTGCAGTTATAAGAACACCAATCTAGATAGATATTCCCCCAGCTGTACTACCTCTTAGTTGCATGCCCCAAAATGTCGGACCTAAATCTTAAGCCTCCACAGCTGCACTAGCCACATGTAGCTATTTAAATTTTAAAAGTAAAATTAAAAGTTCAGTTTCTCAATAAGAAGTGCTCAAAAGCCACATGTAGCCATTAGACAATTCAGACAAAGATTATTTCCACCATTGCAGCAGTTCTATTGGATACTGCTACTCTGGAGCTAAATTCCATTTACAAGAAACATGGAGAGGAAAAGGGATAAAGGAACAAATTAAATGACACCAGAAAGGAGCAAAAAGACAAATCTAGAACACGGGGTGTTCTACAGAACAACAAGGATGACAGGAGAGGAAAGGAAGAAAAGAGAAAACCACTCTAGATTTTAAAAGACTTAAGATATGAAATGCCCAGAAAAGGAAAATTTATACAAAAAAAATAAGATCAGTGGATCCTGAGGCTGAAGGTAGCAAGAATCAACTGCAAATAGGCTGGGAAAAATTTGGAGGTGTATTATAATAGCTAAAACTGATTGTGATAACAGTAGCCCAATTCTGTAATTTTATTAAATATTACTGAATTGTTTTTTTAAGTCATAAGACAACTGTTATGTATGAACCTTGTTTGGACCTAATTCCAACAAACTTACTCTAAAAAGCCATTCTGAGATAGTCAAAGAAATTTGGTTATGAAGATGATACCAAAAAATTATTTATATTCTTGGGAATATAAATGGTATATCTGTTCCTATTTTCAGAGAGGCATATTGAAACATGTGCAATGTCTCAGATATGCTTTAATATATAAAAACAGAGGAAAAAAGCAAATAAAAATCTATAGAAGTTAATTGTACTATTTTCTCTACATTTGTATGTTTGAAATTTTTTATAACTAAAAAAATTAATGGCTACAATACTATCCTCTCACAGTAAATGCTATTAACCAAGTCAATGATAAATTTGTGATCCCTCAATATTGCTGGTAACTAAGAAACCAAGTTATTATTTTAATTTTCATTTTAAAATTATTTTAAGTCCCCATAGTAAAAACTAATTAGTTACCTTTATTTTTTTAATTAAGTTAATTGGGATAACATTGTTTAATACAATTATAATTGGACATTTGTATTTTCTACTGTGTATTTACACACTTTACCATTCCCCTAACCCCCTATATTTGACTTCCTTTAACCGTCTACCAACTCCCCCCTCCCCATACCTTACCCTCTGGTAACCACTAGTCTATAGTCCTGTCCATTTGTTGCTTTTAGGTTTATATCCCACCTATAAGTGATATTCTGTGATTTTCAACTTTTTCTGTCTGGCTACTTTCACTTAACATGATTATCTTGAGGTCCATCCATGTTGTCACAAATGGCAGTATTTCATCTCTTCTTATGGCTGAGTAATATTCCATTGTATATATGTACCACAGCTTCTTTAGCCAATCATCTAGCGTAGGACACTTCGGTTGCTTCCATGTCCTGGCCACTGTGAATAATGCTGCTATGAACATCGATATGCAAATATCTTTTCGAATATGAGTTTTCAAATCTTTGGCATAAATACCCAGTAGAGGGATTGTTGGATCATGTGGTTGATCAATTCTTAGTTTTTTTGAGGAACCTCCATACTGTTTTCCACAGCAGTCCCACCAGCCGTGTATGAGGGTTCCTTTTTCTCCGCATCCTCTTCAACATTTGTTATTACTTGTCCTGTTGATTATAGCCATTCTAACAGGTGTGAGATGGTATCTCATTGTGGTTTTGATTTGCATTTTCCTAATAGCTAGCAATGTTGAGCATCTTTTCAAATATTTGTTGGTCGTTTGTATGTCCTCTTGGGAGAAGTGTCTGTTCAGGTCCTCTGCCCATTTTTTGACTGGGTCATTTGCTTTTTTGTTGTTATTGAGTTGTATGAAATCTTTGTATATTTTGGATATTAGGCCCTTATCAGAGGCATTGCTTGCAAATATATTTTCCCATTCGGATGATTGTCTCTTTACCTTGTTGACAGTTTCTTTTGCTGAGCAGAAGCTTCTTAGTTTGGTATAGTCCCATTCATTTAGTTTTGCTTTTACTTCCTTTTTTTTGAGATGAAATTCATAAAATCCTCTTTAAGTCCAAAGTCCTTGAGTTTAGTTCCTATATTTTCTTCTATGCAATTTATTGTTTCAGGTCTTGCATTCAGGTCCTTAATCCATTTTGAGTTAATTTTGATGTGTGGTAATAGGCAACAGTCTAGTTTCATTCTTTTGCAGGTGGCTTTCTAGTTTTCCCAGCACCATTTATTGAAGAGGTTTTCCTTTCTCCACTGTATATTTTTGGCTTTGTCAAAAATTATTTGCCCATATAAATATGGGTTTACTTCTGGACTCTTGATTCTGTTCCACTGGTCCATGTGTCTGTTTTGCTACCAATACCATGCCGTTTTGATTACTGTCACTTTGTAGTATAATTTGAACTCATGCAGAGTGATGCTTCCGGCCTTGTTCTTTTTTCTCAGGATGGCTTTGGCAATTTGGGGTCTTTTGTGCTTCCATACAAATCTGATGATTTTTTGTTCTGTTTCTTTTAAAAAAATGCCAATGAGATTTTTATGGGGATTGCATTAAATCTGTATAATGCTTTAGGTAATATGGTCATTTTAACTATGTTGATTCTTCTAATTCAAGAACATGGAATATCTTTCCATTTCTTTGTATCTTCTTCGATTTTTTTTAATAGGGTCTTGTAGTTTTCATTATATAGGTCCTTCACATGTTTTGTTAAATTTATTCCTAGATATTTTATTCTTTTTGTTGCAATTGAAAAAGGAATTATTTTTTCCACTTCTTTTTCTGACACTTCATTATTAGAGTACAGGAACACTATGCATTTTTTCATGTTGATTAGTTAACTTTAAGTCACCATTTGAAACTTCAAAACATTTTATAAACCCACTCTGTATGTTGTAGGGGGGGGGTTTTGGGAGGCAGAAGGCAAGGGCCAAAGTAGATATATGTATTTTTTTTCTAATAACTCAAATCTCTATTGTATACTTGCACCGCCCGGGTCATGAGATAAATCCGACAGCATTATCAGTAACTAGCCTGTTGAGAAATATGCCTAGCCCCATGGCAATGGAGTCAGGCCTTTTCAACAGTTTTTCCTTTGTGCACATCTGCAAGCTTTCTATGCACATCTTCATATAGAATCCTCAGCCATGACCTGCATTATAATTAGTATAACAGCACATCTGACCAGCTCCACTGGGTTTTGATTTATAACTGTTTCTGAGATCTGCAGGGGACTGAGGATGCCCTGGGTAGAAAGCACGGCTAATTTCAGATCAGGCAACTGGACAAGCTATTAGTGGTAAGACATAGCTAAAAGAAAATCTTAGTGTGTGTGTATGTGTGTGTGCTCACACTTCAAATCATAGTTTCTCTCCTCCTGCACTCATCACCACATCCCTAATAGCCACTCTAAATGACCAAGACATAATCACAAATATACATATGTATCCAATGTTAAAATCTTATATGAAAAGCATTCTTTGGCAACCACTGACAGAGAAAATCACTGAAGCATCAATTCAAGTGATGGTATACAGCAAGTACAGAAATATTAGACTTGAGCTGTAGATCCCTCTCATTCTATAGCCTTGGTAGTTAAGATCTTCTTCCCCATGGCCCCATATTCCCATTTTTAAAAAATTTTCTTTTACTTCGAAATCTAGATAGAAATCCCAAAGCTAGGTAAGTTCTTACATGCATTTCTTCAAAGGCTCTCAGGGGTACTCACTGTCCACTTACATTGTTCAATTCCACAGCTACAGCACAGAGTGAAGTGCCATGGAACTCAGCAAGAAGCATATCAACTTGGTTCTATATCTCCCTAGCCCAGAATGCTGTGAGTTAGAACTGTCTGATAATGATACTCAATACAGTAGACACTAGTCACATGTGGTTTTTGAGCACTTAAATTGTAGCTATTGTGACTGAGGAACTGAACTTTTAATTTTATTTAACTTAAATAGCCACATATAGCTAATGGTAACCGTATTGCACTATGTAGCTACAAGTGAAAGACTTTCTTTTGTTGTGTTTTCACTTAAGACAACTGTTACACACAAAAGTTTCTTTAAAATAATTATCTCTTAAGTCTACAGCCATGCTTCCCTGAACTAGCCTGATTCCATCTGATCTCGGAAGCAAAGCAGGGTTAGTCCTGGTTAGTGCTTGAATGGGAGACCACCTAGAAAGACCAAGTGCTGTAGGTGTAAAAATAAAAAAAAATAAGTGATTGTAAGCTGACAAGTTCCTTGCAATCTGTAAGGTCAACCAAGGATTGCCTCGTCTAAAAAATAAAAAATAAAAAAATAATTCTCTCTTATCTACACACATACCCACATACTCTCATACATCAAATCTTAATAGTGCTTAACTAGGTGAAGGGCCTATAGAATCAGACATTCGAACATATTTTGAATAAATAAATATATTTTCTATTGAATAATTTTTATAATAAACAGATAACATTTATAAACAGAAGCTATAAACTAATACTTTAATCATTAAAACTATAGATATGAAGACATGCTCCCAAATAGAAAATACACAGAAGCAAAATACAAACTATTTTTTGGTCACAAATATTTAAAAATTAAATAGGCATATGTATAAGGATTAGAAGGGACCATAAACCAATAAAAATAACTAGATGAATGAAAGGATTATAAGTAGATTTCATTTGCATTGAGTTGCATTAATGTTTGTATATAAATAAAGCATTAGAAAAATAAAATAAGGTTGAAGACCAGTAAGATCTATACTACAGAGCATAGGAATAATCTCATAAAACCTGCATGTTGGAAGATGACTAATCTATATTGACAGCAACCTAGAGGGCTGAAAATAAAGAGACTGAAAAAAACTCAAGTTATATGCTGTGGGAAGAAGGTGTAACTACAATTGAGAAATCCATAACTAAGAGAAAGAGGGGAAACTAAAAGCTTGTAAATGAGAATAAGAGTGCTAATGGGGGTCATTGTTAATCATTGTTAATATTCAATTAGTAAAAGACTTAAAATAGTTTCAAGGCTATTTGCAGAGAGGCTAGAAATGCTCAAAACTGCCTTCTATGTGTGATGCATTCCTGAAATTAGCATCAATTACACTTAATTCACCTGAACAGCTTTAGGGACTGAAGCAGTGATTCTCAAACTTCAAAACCTTTAGAGACTGAGAAATATTGATTTTTTTAAATAACTGCTTTAAATGTCTAGGATTGAAAAAGGAGTAAAGACCCCCTGATGCTCTTTAAGAATAATATTTCTCCTATTTAATAAAGGTAAGTGTTTTGATAACTCGGAAAACTCTAGCACCTTCGACTATAGCTCCTTATCTTTTCATAGACTTTAGGAAAAGAAGGGGAGGAGAAAAGCTGTCTTTAAACATGTGAAGATCTGTGCCAAGCAATAAAGGATGCACACGTGTTTTGTGGGACATTAAGGATAAGCCAGAGGAGAGATGGTTTCAGTTTGATATAAGAATGTTTTAGAAAAAATTGAACCCAAAGTGAAGAGCTTCCTGTCTCTTGGAGTTGTCTAAGCTGATACTAAATGACCATTTAATCTATAATTTCTGTGAACAATTAAACCAGCAATAAGATTAGATGACCAGTGACCTTCCTTCCTACCTTGATATATATGCTACCTAACATCTAGTAGAATCTACCACGGTTACAAAAGAGAATTCCAAGTTCATTTGAAAGTATTTCATTTTACATATAATTGATTCAGTGCTTCGTGATAATTAGATAAGCAGCTCACATCAATATGATTTTAACTTTTACACTGCAAATATTTAACCCCTCTCACTTTTCCAGTACCTAAAATCAAAGTCAAAGTTGTATTTTCTCATTACGACCTCGGTATCATTTATTCAACAAATATTTTTTGCCATCTAATAAGTGTTAGGTACCATGCATTCAGTCCAGGAAATAGCTAAACTAATCCTCAATACACACAAGTTAAGAGACAAAAGTCCCAGATCTGAGTCTCTCCAAACTCAGGTTTCAGTGACTTGACCTATCCCTGTTCTCTAGGTCAGACTTTCTTGTACTACAGTATTATATCCAATGAAGCCTCCATTTTTCCTCTTCCCCTCCCCCAATTATCTGAAAGATGTATGGGCAACATGTCCAGCTGTTGCTTCTCTCCAGCCCTGGCCCCAACTCCAGGTGTCCCTTAGGCAGCAGAAATTGAGGCCAAAAAGATGAGGACTGCCTGTCTAGAGGGAACAACAAGATTACCATACAGAAAGAACAAGGAAACTCAGCAAGATGTTACACAGTGAAAATGGGCTCAGGATTTCAAAGCAGAGGAATAAAGATAGGTAAGAAAAAGAGGTGTTTTTTTTTTTTTTTCAGGGGCTGGAGAAGGGGGAGAGGACCACTTTAAAGCCAGGGGGCAGTTAATGGCCAAAGCGACTCTGGAGTCTAGGGTTTCACCTAGGAGAAGCCAATAGTGCAGAAGCTGCCTCTGTCTATTTAGAAGCTATTAGGCTATAAATTTCTAAGGGAAACAGTAAAATGTTACTCTAGAAAAACTGATGTTTGAAGATGAGATACTAAGGGGGTGGGGCTTAGAACTGGTACTTTGGGTTTTTTCCTATTGTTAAATATGTCCAACAGAGTATACACACCATTTGAAGAAGATAAAAAAGTACCTGTGTTTCCATTTCCCAAATGAAGAATATTTGTCTTATTCCCTTTTCACAAATTTCGGAAGCATCCTTAAACAACTAAAGTAGATTTATCAGGGGGTAAGGAGCAGTCTCAGGTGTGGTACAATTTCCTTAAACTTCAGAATGCCCCTGTGTAAATGTTCTATCTCTAAAATCATTCTTACTTGCCTCTTAATGCTTGTTTGTTTGTTTGTTTACAAGATTAAAACATTCTTTCTACATTAAAATGAAAAAGTTTAAAATGAATACTAGTATCTATTTAGTCAAACTGTACATGATGCCAGCTAATTTCCTATGTTGATTGCGGGGAAAGGATTTGAAATAGAAAGTCCTGATTCTAAAAAAATGTCAGGGAAGAGAAGAAAGCTGAAAGCTCCCAAAAAACTTCACATACTTCACCAGTTTTCTCTGGTGAATTATTTGCCTTCATCTTTACATAAAAAAGAAGATATGAGCAGAGATACTTGGTCTGCGTACATGAGCTCACCTGAACAGGCACTAGGCTGCCTGTTCTTTTCATTCTCCCATGTGGTCTTATACGCTTGGCATTGCCTTGACAACAGAATAAATATGCTGACACTGCCCCACACTAGCTTCTAAGTAGTTTTCCAGTTGCCTTTCTAACTTTACACAGGGAACTAGTACTATATGAATCCCATCAATCCAACCAAAATTTACTGAGTATTTTCTATAGAAGAATATATCTAGTTTGTCTATTTTCTTAATTTCTTCTTGTTAGTTAAATTTATGAAATAACCATATTTCATTAGATGATATATAAACTCCGTAGCACTAATGATTTAAGGATAGAGATGAGGATTCATTTGCACAGCCATATTTGTCTATGGAAAGTTAAATTCTTACATGTTCCAATCTTTCTTTCCTATTCTGGAAAAGAATTCCAATGCAGCCCCACTCCCCTTCCCTGGGTCCTGTTGCAAGGAGGCTCAGGATGTTGTCAGTAGCAGCAACTCTTCAGCAGAGCAGACTTTATGTGCTTAACTTTTCACTTCCTTAACACAATGCTGACTTAACTCAGAAGTACATCTCCACCCCCAGATAAAAAAAAAAAAAAACCACCACCATTAAAATAAACAGATTAGACAAAGACCAGCCCAGACTTCTGATTTACAGATATTTTTAAATTTACTTGTCTCACACTAGACAGTCATGGTTATAACATTATTAAAAATAGTTAGCATTGGGAAAGAACTTCAAATATCATATGACAAAACAGAAGCTCATAGCTGCCAAGTGACTGAATCAAGATCATATAATCAGAAAACGGCTGACCAAGGATTACAACTATGTTTTCCAAATCATACTGCATTTCTTCATGGTCCCCAACTATAGCAGAGTAGGGACAGGAAAAGGAATGTTCAGAAAGAAAAAAAAATACCTAGCCCCCTGAGAAGCAGCAACCTCCTACCTAATCTGTACCCACGGTAACCCCTACCAGAACTTTAAGGTCCTGCTTTGGAGTTCTTTTGCCTACGAAAAAAAAAAAATCTCATAATAACTCTTCAAATCTGAAATGTCTCATGACATACAACCATTTCTCATAGAAGCCACTAGGTTTAAATGAAAATGAAGCTCTTATGTCTTCCAGTGGGGAAATCTAAGATAGCAGGTTTCCTGGCAAGCAGGTGCTCCTCCCTCTATTGTGGGAAACAATCCAGGCACTGGAGTTTCTAAAAGTGGCATATTAACTCTTCCAAGATACCAGGGCATAATTTACTAAATTGCTTTTTTGAAGACACTACATGGTACCCCAGTTCTTTGGAAAAGGTAATTAGCCTCCCATGGGCGACTAGCTTACTCCAAGTGAGCACTGTGCTCACCATAGGATAAGAATGATCTCTTTTTGTGAGAATGAAAATATTATAATATTATTTGCTTGTTATCAGGAGTGATGCTTATTTTTCACCTTAATAATCATGTAAGCCCTTTAATATGTTTTAAAATTGGTAACTACTCGCTTAGATATAACACAAAAGCAGCAAGTGCAATAATTTGGGAGTGTTAACACCCACATATCTGACCTAAATTCAACTTAATAAACATCTCTTGAGCACCTACTATATGCCAGAGTTAATGTTAGATATTGGGGGATTATGTTGCTACAATTTATCCATTTGGGGAATGTCAGTGTCACTGTAATACCACTGTATCAGATTATGAATGGCTATTAATGTATGGCAGTTAGTCCACCATGGCTTGTTCTGGCAATTAGAGACCTGAATCTGATGAATGGCTCCAAATTTAAGAGGATAGTGGCCAATTTAGTAATGATATCAATGCACATACCAAACACACTTTTTGATCTGAAAATAAGATCCAAAAGGAAAGGTCAAAAGAATTCTAATAATGTGGAATTAAAGGAGAAGAAAATCCTACAGAGTGACACTGCTGTCATGTAAGGCCCAGCTCCTTCAGGAAGCCTTGCCCAGGCATTCTATCCCCAATGACCTCCTGTTTCTTTGAATTAACACTGTATTTATGATATGGATCAGAGTACTCAGCACATTATCAAGCCATTAAAAACTGCCTTGTATAGTTTTCTTTTTAAAATATATTTGCCTTGTCTTGCCAATTATATGGTAGGCTCCACCTCCATGCCTTGCCAACAAGCACAAAAAACTAATTGTTCACTTATAAAAAAAACATGTTAAATAAGGGAACTAAGGGTTTCTCTGTATGACAGAGAAAATAAGATTGTGGCAGAGATATTGTCTACTCAGTGAATATCCATGTGCTCCCCTATATTTACCAGCCCTCTAGCAATTAAGGGAAGGCATGTAACCACTTCTTGCTTATTGGACCATGAGCAGAAGTTTCTGGGCCAAAGCATTAAAGCCAATTCACAACCTTCCCACTCTCTTTTTCTCCCCCAAGGATGATGGAAAACCCATAATGAGGTGGTCAAGCCATAAAAATGAAAAGTTTGGATCACTGAGTTACCACGTGAAGGAGAACTGTTCTGGAGAATCACTTCACTCACTAGAAAATTTTTGTGAGCAAGAAAAAAACCTTGATTGCTTTAAGCCAGAGTTTTGTCTGATACCACAGCATAGCCTAGTGTTATAATGACTGATCTAAATATTAATAAAGACTAAAAAAGAAAAAATCATTTCAGTACTAAGATATGTGATAAAAAGTCTCTAATAAGGCAAGACTATAAAAGGAAGAACAGGAAGCAGACTAGGCTTAATAAAAGGAAGGACTGCCTGGTGATTGGGCCAATAATAGAGATTTCTTGTGTTCAGCCAGAATCAAGTCTACTTGGTTTGAAATGGAAAAGGCACAATTGTGGTCAGGGAACTTGAACTAGGTGATTTCAAAGATCCCTTCAAATGCTAAGATTTTATGATTCTATGATTGACAGTGAGTTTCTAATATGTGGAGGATAGAAAAAGGAGACATAGCTTATCCTAAGGTGTGGCTATTTAATTAGACAGAAACAATATCAAAAGATCCCCCAATAAAATCTTGCAGGGACAGACTAGAAGCACTGTAGGATTCAAGGATCCTCTCTCTGTGGATAGAGTTAAACCATTCCATCTCCATGGACAATTCCAAACCCCACCAAGTACTTCCAGAGCTAGCTCCCAAGTTTACTGCCACCTCAGCCCAGAGTTAGTATCACAAGGAGAAAACTCCAATGATAAAGATTCCTCAAACAACAGAGAGCCTTCTCACTGGCACACTAGAACTATCTTGAATTAACCTCTAGAGACAGGGTAAAGTTCAGGAGGTAAGAAGTGTTTCCAGACTTAAAACTATGTTTAATTTTAATGCAGCTATCGTGTCCTATCAAAAAACATCTGTCTCATTTAAATTACAAGGGCATATTGTTAAGTTTCTAAGTATGAGAAGTTTTTTAGTTTTCTTCATGAAATATTTTAATAAGAGAAAGTCTACATGTCACATACACAATGGTATTGCTGAAAAATCCGAAGACTTGACTTTAAAAAATGACCTCTGCCACTAACTAGTTACTTAGCCTCTATGAGTTTCAATTTCTTCATCTATAAAATAGGGATTAAAATATTTACTTCATAATGGTCTACAATTTAAATGAGATAATGTGCTCTGTAAACTGAAAAATGAGGTTTGAATGTAAAGTACTGGAGGGAAAGTAATAAACACCCTCTAAAAATGTTATTTCTGAAATCAGTGTCAGAGTACCTAATAGTTTAAGCATTGTGATGATTGATAAAGCAAGGGCAGCAAGAAGACCACAACAGCTTCACTGAGCTCATTCAGAAAAATGCAATTAGAAAATCTAGAGAGAACTTATTTTAATTTCAGTATACTTATGTTTTGTGTTTTACACTTTAGTGTTTTTAGGTTTAATTCTCTAAGAATTGCATATAATTCTTCCAGTGTTAAGGGCTTCTAGAGTTCTTAATCTGACCTTGTTTGGGTTTATCTAAAATAGATTTGATAAGGACTATGAGCAAAAGCATATAAAGCCCTGTGACATTTCAAAGAATAAGCTAACAAATGTGAGTTAATTATATATTTCCTGGCATTTGCAAATTTCTTCAATGCACAACTGAGAGGGATTGTGGCTGCATGAGCAACTGCAACAAGTGTATCACAAATCCAATGTGGCTTTAAAGATGGAAACTTGGATATAAGGGAGATTTGATCATGTGGATGGAAGATGCAGTTTAACTGCACAAACTAGTTATGCCTGCTTAAAGACTGAGTATGACATTGTCAAAATCAAAAGAGGGCCCCCTTTGTGTAGCTCATGCCTGAAATTACTTAAAAGCATTTTCTAATAAGTTTTATAAAATCCACGCCTTGTTCTGATAGAGCATGCATGAGAGAAAGCGAAAGGCACTGTTTTGTTTCTCCCTGTAACAACCACATGCTCAGTGGGCCCCGGTTCCTGTACCAAATGCTCTGCACCGGTGAGAGCTAGCAGAGGGCCAGGCAGGTGCCCCCCTTCTGTTGCTGCTTTCATTTTGTAAATGAATCATAATCTCTGCATTGGATACGAAGATGGGTTTACAGCTATTAGCCATCATATTAATAATTTAGAAAATACATGCCCAATCACTTGTGTTCTTTCAATTCCCTATGAACACAGCTGCAACCCACATTAGAAGAGAGGGTGAATGGATATTTTTCAGATGAGATATTTGGGCTGAATTATTAGGGTAGCCTGTACTACAAAATTACTAATAAACATTGCTTCTGGCTCAATTTAGCCTGAATTCAGTGAACCTATTCAATGGTGACAAATCAAAAACTCCAAAATGTCTGATGAGTGAATCTAACTAATCAAGAAACCCTGTAGGAAGTAGATGCCAGGATTAATGAGCCAGTGGTTTCACCATGCCATGCTGTTATTTCTTCACATAAATGCCCTCAGATGAGATTACCTTTATGTCATGAAAAGGAGAAAAGGAAGGTTACATTCTCTCAACTGACAGGTTAACTACGGCCATTACTGGAAGACACATCCTTGTGGGCTGTTTTTTCGTTATCCTAAAAATTCAAATGTGAAGACCAGGACACAAATTAAAAACATTTTCATTTTAAAAGGAATCAGTCACTGAGGGCTTCAAACATAAATTACATCAAAGTCAGGATGTCTTCTGTATTCTCCATTCACAACTACCTTGATTTACTCAAACTGTTCTGCATCTAGTTTGTATTTAATATCTAACATCATCTTTAGCAGGTTGAATTCCTGCATCCTATTTATTCCACCATCAACAAAAGGTAAACTAAGTACAACGCCATTACTATGCCATCACTTGTGTGCCATGTATGATATTTAGCACCAATATTAAGAAGAAAATAAATATACAAGGATGAATATGTATACTCAAATAAATCAATCATATAGTTACATCATAATAGACTTTGACTTCTACCTAGCACTGGTGACAGCATTCAATGCCAAAGAGGCTACTCAGCATAAAGTACAATTCATTAGAGGTAGGACATCCACCATGTTGTACTTATCTACCCTGCATTCTGGTATTATTCACCATTATTGTCTTTGTTCCCTTATTGAATGTAATTAGTTATTATTACAGTTTTGAGTCTGAATCACTGCTGATAAGGAGTAAAAAATAATATGAAGCATTATTCTGTTGTTAGGTTTTTTCTCCCTCAAACTGCAGATATTTTTCAGGCCTCTGATTAAGATTCTCATTGTCTGCTTTTCATAATTGCTAAACTGTCAACTTTAACAATTTAGGCCAGTTTGCTTCCCCTTATGCGAATCGTATATATGACATTTAAAATGTTTAGCATTCTTAATACAAAAATCTATTGCCATAGAAACAAATATTATTCTGGAGTCAGGTCAGGTGAAAACTGTACATTTTCATTACGATATTGATAAATAATCACTATAGTATGAAATATAAGTATCTTTGAAAGCATATATCACTTCAGTTGATTTGTAACTTCTCATCAGTGTTCTAAGTTGGCCCAATTTTTTTAATGAAAAATTCCATTTCCCTTGCCTTTGAGATATACAATTTTTAAAGATTCCATTTAGCATCCTTTATTGCATTCCTACATCATAAAGTTATGCTTTATTGCAGCATATAAAGGCTGTAAAATTAGCATCCTTGTAAACAACCTTCCATGCACATTGGTGAAGCAATATGTGATTTGTACTGATCTCTTAAATGTGACTCGAGCTTACAGTATCCATGATTTCAAATAATAGGAAGAAAAGTACTAATCTAAGACAAGAAAAAATATAACAAGTAAAACCAAGAAGTATTTTTCATCTACAGATATCTTAGAAATTTGATTATTATGCTGCTAAATTCTGGAGTGAGCTCTAAAATACAGAAATGTTCTATTTTTACATGAAATCCCAAATAAAAATGGTTTTATCTTTTTACTTTAATATTTTAACATTACATCAATAATACCCTTTAGAAACTGCAGAGTTGAAATATTCTGTGAACCCACCACCAAATTTTACTTTTAATTAAAATCCCTAAGGTAACACACACGTGTGACTTTTCGTTATCATAGAAAATCATGTTTTGTCTTTACCTTTGAGAAGATTCCATCGTGTTCTCTTAGTGGAGTAACAATTACAACCGTCCCTAAAATTCACATGCATCCCACTGGTTCGAAACTGTACTGTGGTATGAGTGTTTTTAGGGTTTAGACTCTGTGGCAACTGAATTGGAAATCTTCCCATGGGAAAAGGTGCACTCTCAAAGCCTATAATGACCATTAAATTTCAAACCACAAGATTGATTTTGGTTAGTCTTCCAAAGAAAGCCTGTAAATGGATTCACCTAAAAGTTTAAAAAACACCCACATACTAGATTTATTGGGGGGTGATCACTTTGTAAGGTATATAAACATCTAATCACTATGTTGTACACCTGAAACTAATAAAAATGTTGTATGCCAACTGTTATTGAACAATAATTTGAAAAACAAAACAGAACAAAAAAACACCACAACCACAACCTTCCCTCTCAGACTACTAAAGAAACGGTAATTTTCACTACTAGTTAGTTTGGGCAAGTCCCCCGAGCGCGTGCCTAAATTTAAGGTTCGCTCGAACCAAGTATTGACGCTGAGAAAACCAGAGCAGCCCCGCGGAGAAAAGCCCGAGAGGCGGCCAGGTGGTCCTGAGCTCGCTTCCTCTGACATGCCCTTTGCCCCCACCTGGGAGGTCCCGGGTATCTGAAGCCGAGCCTAGGCCTGGGGACACAGAGTCCGGGTCGTCTCTTCCGGACGTTCACCCACGAGACCTAGGCCCTAGGGATGGAAAGAGCCCGGGCCTTTCACGTCCACTGCCTACCTGAGATCAGACAGCAGCTCTGGGAGACCCCTGCGGGCAGAGCTCCAGGTCTCCCACGCTTCCTTCACCGTGGTCTTTCCCCTTGCCCACAACCTCCCCGTCACAAACACACACCGCGCAAGGCTCGCCCTCCACTCCTTTGTCGGAGGGACACCGTTCACCTGAGCAGCTTATCAGCTCTCGGGCCCTGCAATTAGCGCCCGCAGCTGCGCTGCAGGCCCATCTCCGGCCGGAAGCCTTCGGCCGGCGCGCTGCCTCCCGACGCCCCAAGCTCGCTCCGGGAGCTGCGGCCCCGCCTGCTCGCTTCCAGCCTAGGGAAGTGGAAGCTGGACCTCCCAGTCCCGAAGCTGTGCGGGAGCGTGCTGCCTCGCTGGCTGTGCAATCCGGAAACTGAACCCAAGCCTACAGAAGGGCGGACGCGCCCCAAACGCTGGGAGCCTGCCAACTGAGCGCGAATTGAGAACCCTCAGGACGAGCCCTCTTCCCGTCCCCCCGTCCAAAGTCACACCAAAACCCACCATGCTCCATATCACATACCGAAAATGATTTTATTTTATCCATTTACATTTAAGTTGATATAAACTTGTCCGGAAAAGTCAATATGTTTTATATTAGCTCAAACATTTATTAAGAAAACCAAATTCCATAAATAAGCACAGACAATAAGTTAAAACATATCACAAATTGACCAGTATGTAACAAGAATGCTTTATCTACACAAAACATCCTATTTAACATGTTTGTTCATTCTTCGAAAGCGCTTCTGTTCTCTGGGTTTGGATTTGACCAGCACATGCAGAAAGAGCTGATTGTGTTTCTCTGTACAAAGTTGCAGGGTTGTGGATGTCCCAGTGCACCCATCGGCGACCGGCAGGGGTCAGGGCGGTGGCCGAGGGGCACGAGGGACGACATGACGGCCACAAAACAACCAAGGGCACAGAGCAGCGAGAAGAAACTGAAAAGGAAGCAAACAAACCCCAGTCCTGAAGGATCAAGAAAAGAGATGTGGCTTTTGCTTTTACAAAAGGAAAAATTTTCTTACATGTTCAATTTATTCTTCCTTATAAAGACTTATCAAAATGGGTAAGATCGCCTCTTCGTCATATGACTGCTTTAGTCTACTCTAGCCACCCAATCCACGGGCATGTCCCTCCTGAGAAGCCTTCCCTTCAATACCCACACACAGTTGTGCTTAAGAAAATAAAAGTAAGGTGAAACTAAAGCATTCTTTTGCAAGCCAATAGAGGGTTGCCAGGAAGTGACTGGGTGGACCCGGCAAGGGTAGGGTGGTGGAAGAGGAAACAAAGAGGAGTTCGGAGAAAGAATATAAGGATAAATCAAATTTTATCAGTGGGGCCCTCAGATGAGGCGGTTGGTAGCAGATGCTTGTCCTCCTTTAAGACAAAAATCCCTAACATTGTGCTGTCCCTTGAACACGTCCATGTGAGACCTAGGTGCACTGTGTATGTGTGTGTGCGTGTAGGCGTAGTGTTTGAGAGTGAGCGAGAGTGCGAGTGTGTGTGTTTCTGCCCACAAACCAGTCCATTGATGTCTGATTTCAGATCCTGAGTCGACTCCCTGGTAAGTAAAATGGCGGGAAAGATGCTTTTTGCAGGGCGCGGGAGGAAGGGCGTGAGGCCTGGGAACCAAGGGAGCGGGAACGAGGCGGCGGGCGAGGGGGTCGTAGATGTCGTGTTGAAGGTGTGGGTGGGAATGACGCCAGTCAGAAGACCGGGAGGAGAGCGCGAGCACGACAAGTACGAGAGGGGAGGCCCGGGTAGCGGAAAGAGTGGGGGCAGGCTCTAGAGATGGGGAGGAGGGAGAGCTGCGTGGCAAGGTTAGAGGGGCTCTGGGGAGTGGGGGCAGCAGGGCCGCGGGGCGACGGGATCAGGCGGAGGGGAGGCCTCGCGGGCTGGGGCCTGGGGTGAGCCCGAGCGAGCGGAGGAGAGAGGAGAGGACAAAACAAGCCTGGGCGGGGGCCGGAGCCGGGGCAGGGAGTGGCGCCCCGGGCGCCCGCCCGGAGGGCCTCGGGCCGGCGCGGGGGCGGAGCGGGCCGGGCGCCGCTGCATTAAGTGAAGCTCATGGAGACTGTGTGCTCTAGTGCCTTGCGGCGGAGGGAGGCGATGCTCGTGCCCCGCCACACGTCGCTGCTGTCCGGGGAGCTGCAGAGCTGGGGCGAGCCCGAGACGTTGCTGGGGCCGGGGAGGGAGGCGGGCACCATGCCGGGGAAGGCGGGCTGGTAGAGGTGTGACTGCAGCCCCGCGCCGTTGGAGCCCGCCAGGCTGTTGGACAGGCCCATGGAGTTGGGCGGCGGCCCTGCCGCCAGGCTGCACTGGGACAGCGACTGCGCCATGGCTTGCTGCCTGCCCAGCGCCGGCGGCAGCGGCAGCTGGGACACGCCGGGCATGGCGGCCGCCGCCCAGCGCGTGTCGTTGGCGTGGAAGGAGCACAGGCTGTCGCCCATGGCGGCGGCGGCGGCGGCGGCGGCCGACGGGAACTGAGGCAGGCCCGGCGTGGGCAGCAGCGTGCCCGGCGCGCGGAAGACGTTGGTGGTCTTCTTGCGCTTCTTCCACTTGGCGCGCCGGTTCTGGAACCAGACCTGGGGTGGGCGGGGCGGGAGACAGACAGGGTGTGTTAGGGAGCCGGCTGCCAGCGCGGGCAGCGGCTTGAGTCCGAGAAACCCGCGTCGGATACACCCAGTCAGTCCCAGGCCGAACAAGTGCCATCGGTCCGACACGCCCCCACGCCCAGCCAGAGATCCTGCTACTTCACCAGCTCGACCCAACTAGTGCACTATGCACCCACCAAGGGCCAGCTCCTGAGGTCCTGAGCAATTGTACCCCCGAGGGCCTTACACGTAGTGCAAACATACCACCGTGTGCAGTGCACACCACGGCCCTGCACGCTGGAACATTCTGTGCACGGCTTAGATGCACAGGTCTGCAGGCAGGCATGTGTCAAGACTGGACACAGGTGCACAAATGAAGATAAACATGTGTACCTATGTGGCTTAATAGCGTGCCTTATGACACTGATGGGGTATAGAATTTTCAGGAACGCTGGAAATTTGGAAATTGATGAAGAGCCGTGCATGACATACCCAGTTTCAAAATCGAAAGACAAAGGAAAACCCTTAACGCCACGGATGACAGAGCGGAGAGGTTAATATGGTGATCCATGTGGGAAAGTGAGCGCCACAGAGCTACAGCGTTGTTTGGGTCGCCACCGTGACTTTCTCATAACGATAGGCACTACTGACAAAAGTCTCTGTGCCTCCCTCGCAAACCTCTCTGAGGGTACCTTTACTGGCTGTGCAGGTGTGCTGGATGGAACTTGCTGCCAGAGCCCTGAGCCCCAGGGCCTTCAGAGTCTTTTGAAGAATTTACAGAGGATTCAAAATAACAAGACCTCTAATTCTCTCAATCCTCACCCCCAAGTTTCATCTATAAACTAAAAGCAAATATTCTGACCACTAAAAATTAAAGCAAGTCAAGTTTAAAGTTCGCACTAGTTATGAGTCCAATTAATTTTGCTAGACAAAGCCATGTGTCTTTTTAAAGGAGATGCATTTGATAAAATAAACTCCAAATAAAAATAAGCCTCATACTGGGTCTTTCTTACCAGTGACCCTGGAATTTCAGACCTTATCCAACAAATTTGCCTTTGGATGTCAAATTCACTACCACTGGGAAAAGAAGGGTTCTTCCTGAAGGATGTCAATAAGCCGCCTGACCAAAATAAACTTACATCTCTCTGTATTTTAATTTGATTTAAAAAAAAAAGCCAGCATGCCTATTTAGCAGGCTCGCAGTTTAATATCTATTCAGTTGGAGGTTTACCGTGCATAAATATAAATGATGTGGGGCACAGATCAGGTACTGATTGAGTTTCCTCTTAGAATTTGGCCGACCTTGCAATTTGACCACCATATTCATAGCCAAAAGGTTATTCATTCGTTAATCCAAACTCTTTCGTGTTTATTTTGCAACCTAAAGTATCATGAGTAAAGAAATACCTGACCTGGTTTTCGGTAAGCTAGCTATGCACAGCGGTGTGTACACACACAGGTGCAAGTGGAGACAAACTCTCCGCTTACCAGTGTGAACAGCATTTTACAATCTAGTATTCTGCCCACCTTTGGCCCGGCTCTGGCCTCCTCAACCATACCCGCGCCATTGTCTGCTTTCTGTTTCTCTTTTTTTCTACCCCATTTCCTACATTTCTGTTTACCCCAGCGTCCAGATTGGGTACAGATGCTGGTGGCACGGTGGATTAATGAGGCAGCATGGCCCCACCTCGGATTGAGCTGTTAGCGGCCTTGGGCAGAGGGTAACACCCAGGAGCCAAAGAAAGCACAGCTAGTAGACTTGTGGCCACAGGTTGCTTTGCATTACCTATCCAAGGCTGCACTGGGGGGAGTAGACCCAATGGAGCCATAGACAGGGATAGTGTCTGTGTCCAAACGGTCCCCAAACCTCATACAACATCCGAATGTATTTCTAAAGATATGTACACTAAAGACCAGTTTCTACCACCAAAATCTTTCAATGTTTGGGGCTGACAAGGGCAGGGAGGGAGGAAGGGTGGTGGACTTGTGTGAAGGAATGAGGAAAGAAGCAAAAAATAATAAGTGTGTGTGTTGGGGGGTGGGGGATTGTCCCATAGAATTTCAGAAGCAAACACACCTGCCAGCAAGATTTCTGATTCTCAGGCACAGGCCGAAAAGAACAGTTGTTGAAGAACTAAATACTATAGGAGTAATCGAAAAATGGTGTTCAATTATGTTTGAGGGTTAGTAGTCAAATGTTGGCTACAAAATTTTTTATGTTTCACGGCTTACTGGTGTTGGGAAAAAAATCTGCATGGGGTTTGAGCACCTCCGTTTCAAGCTATGATGCATATGTTTTTAAAATGTGAATGTTTCCACTTGAAAACTAGAGCATGACGGATTAAAATGCAGACAAAACCTAAGGGAGATTTTGAGGATGCACAGATGACAACTCCAAGAAATATATTAACCACAGCCATGGGCCAACTTTGTACTCAGTTTGAAATGCAGCTCGTCTCAGAAAATGCTTAATACAACAGTGAGAATCTAATGGAGGTTGGAATTTAAAAAACCACTTTTATGATATCTGCTGTTACAGTAATATAGACATACTGTAAATGTATTTTAAAATATATATTCTGTTTAATTCACCACCTATAAATGGCTCAGAAATAGAGAAAGAGAGGGAGAAAGAGTGAATATTACTTTTCCCCCCTCGAAGCAAACGCTTTATGAAGATCTCATTGGAATCCAGCAAATGATTAATGTGAAGATTTGGGAGGAAATCTGGGGAGCTGTATTAAAGCCTAGATCTCAGGTTCATTTCGATCAGCCAGCCGTGAACTCTGGGCCGAATTCATTACACTTTAATAGTGCTGGGAGAGGAAGAAAATGCAATTTCTCATTCCATTAGAAAACTAGAAAATACTCTCAGCTTGTCCCCCTATTAAGATGTGGCAGGTGACAGGGCCATTCTGGGGGACACGGTCAATGGAATTATTTTTGTTCGTATAAAATATTGAAAGGCAAGCCTGACTGTGCAGAAGTTATTTCACTGATTTGGTTTTTATGTAAATAAAATATTGAAAGTTAATTAATCCGTGCTAGAGACTAATGATTATGCTTATTATATTGCATTTGATCACGTAATTTGCATGATTCTCGCATTGCTGCTTAATAAGCCATCCCAGGTTATAAATAATTCTGAAATTGGTTTCTAATAATGGCATGCTATAAAAGGAATGGTTTTATTACACTAGTTAGAAAAGGGGAACAATATCAGACATGGAATTGGCCTCTATGTGAGTGGAGGTGCTTTAATAAATACTTTAAAGTATGATATATACCAGACATAGATAAAAATAAATATGTTGGATCATTTAGTCTTGAATCAGAAAGCATCTTTAAAAACATACAAGTGCAATAAATTAAATATTTAGATCATTTTTAATCAGTGCAGTGGCCCACATACTAAAGAGAATCTGTTAACGATAAAGAAATCTATGAAGTACTCATCATATAAGAACATAAACCAATTACTATTTAATTTGAATTTGGTCAAGGAGCAATGGTACAGTGAATTGTGAAGTAAATACATTTTCCATAAATTATTTTGCATTACATTACATAATGTTAATCATTTTGAAATGTTAATTAAAAAGGTTATGTTGATCTGATTACTTTTTAAACTATGGAACATTATTTTTAAAAATATTGAAATTGCCATTCTATTAAATTGTTTCTATCAGCAGCCTAGAGCTATTATCTTTGGTTGAACATTATGCTAGAACAATTAAAGTACTTTGTCTTTCTTTATTATTCTTTTATGTACTTTTTGGAGGAAAAAACTGTTTCTATTACATAGTTTGTATTTTATTTCACTTACAACTTTTTCTATTAAAAGAATCACTACATTAACCTTCGGAAGATCTAATAAAGTTTAATAGACCTTATTTTCTTTTTTTCATAAAGTCAGTTGTCCAATTATATTTTATTTGTGATTCTAAGTTCTATTTTAATCTAAACTAATTACCAGTCTGTCTAGGTTAAGCAACAGAATTTTACTTTTTAAAACAAAAATTATTAGGTAGTATTTCTCTCGAGAGACAAATGTATGAATTCTGAAGCTACAAAATTCTAACAAGCCAATATTATCATTAGCAGTAATAGAAATATTAAAATTGTATATTTCTGTTAAGGTTTCAACTAAACTTCAGATTTAAAAAGAGATACGAGGTAAAAATTTTTAAAGAGAATTACTAATATATATCTGTACACTGCAATTAACATTCTTTTGGTGCTCAGTATCAATGGGCCATGGTTCAGGGCTTCTAGAGTTCACTAACGAAACCAACCACTTATATTGAGTAATATTGTTAATCTATGTTATAGCCTGAATATTAATTTGACCATTTTAAGTTTCCAATTACATTCATTTGCTGACTATTTAGAACAGAAGCATACACAGTTTTTCCAGGTTAGACTATTTTTACAATGCTCAATGGGGATCAAAATATTCAACACTGATTTTGGACACCCTTGTCTCTTACTTCTTAGGTCAAATGTAAAGCAACTAAAATCTTTAAACTTAATTTAAACATCCAGAGCTGAGGCTGATACCCGGGATAACCGACATAAAATACCACGTACAAGACAGGAAAGAAGATTTTCAGCACCCTGGATAGTTCGAGATTAAGTGCCGGACTTGGACTCTCACCTACAGCACCCCACGCCCATGAAATATTTGATACGTTTTTATCCTTTTAAAAAGCGGGGGTGGGGCGAGATTCATTGATCTTATGCTTTTATTCTCCAGTTTTCAGAAAAGTTATAGGAGTGATTTTCTAAGTTATATATAATTTACAATTTGGAGGGTAGTTGGACAAGAACAAGAAGTCAGTAATGATTTTGTCTACTACTTGTCAATCTTTCCTGCCCTAAATGTTCTGTCTTCGGATCGAATATCCAAAACAGAAAGCCATCATTTTTCCTCAGTTTCTTTAGGGGAAAACCAAGGCTCATAGACTGTGATTGCTATAGCCGCCCCCAGTGCATTCATTGGTCGACCTCCAAAATTCGAATCCTTTGCAAACGTCAAAGTTAGGTGTATTTTGCCTGAGCAGAAGAAAGGTGATATTTAGGAGAATAAAGCTACACCGTGAAACTCTAGGGGAGGGGAGAGAATCTCTTTTAAAAGGCTTTATCGCGCCTTATTTCCCCCCTTTTGTATTTTCTGTGTAATTATTGCATTCCCCCATTTATCCAGAAGCTTAACACAAACTCATTAGGGGGTAATGAAATACTTGTCGATAACGTGGTGAGCGCTCGGCTTACAACCTGGGAGAGGCGAAGGCTGGGAGACTCGGAGATTCCCTTCTCAGGAAGAAGGAGACCCTAGCAGTCGAACAATGCCAGCTTCGCTTTTGAGGAGTTTCTGCAACGCTGTGACTATAGCAGTGGGAGATGGATGCCTTGCCTGTCTCTCGGGGTTGGCGGTCGGGCTAGTCTCCAGGCAGAGGGGCTAACTCGACCTAGGAACGCGTAGGCTTATGAAGCTCAGCCCAGGATCCCGGCAGGGCGAGGAAAGACCTCCGCTTCCTTTGCCCAAATCCTCCCGCTCTCTCCTTGTGTTCTGCCCCCGCGCCCACGCCCGGCGTACCTGCACTCGGGACTCGGTCAGTCCAATACGCAACGCCAGCTCCTCGCGCATGAAGATGTCGGGGTAGTGAGTCTTGGCGAAGCTCCTCTCCAACTCGTTGAGCTGCGCAGGGGTGAAGCGCGTCCGGTGGCGCTTCTGCTTCTGTTGGCCCTGCTGCTGACCGGTTTGGCTGGGGTTCGGGCCTCCTTGAGGCCCCGGCTGCTTGTCCGGGTCCTTTGCGCTCACCGCCAGCGAGGCCGGCGTCGAGCCCACAGTGGTGATGTCCTCCCCCGGCAGCAGAGTGGCTCCCTCGACTGGGTCGGAGTTAGGCGCGAGGTCCCCCGGATGGCCCCCGGGGTCGGAGCCCCCCACGCCCAGCCTACATTTCACCGCCTCCCGGTGGCCCAGAAGCTCGGCGGCATCTTTCATACCTGAGGAGGCAAGGGGATCGCGATCACTACCTTCCTAGCGATGCCAGGAAAGACAGTCCTTTCCGCGCACTCCTGCAGCCGGATCCTCCGCTCCCTCCGCGCCCACGTTCGCCCAACCGAAGAAACTCCAGGATTGGTTGGCTGGGCTCCCCAGGTTTTGGGGCAGCCAGGCTGGAATCCCATCTGCGGGCCCTGTCCCCTCTCTCTGCAGCTGGCTTTTGTAAGCAGCACATGCTCTCCTCTCTCCCACAACGAAACACTCCCGGTCCCGACAATAAAACATCCCTCGGAGTTCCTTTCAGGAACCGTACCCGAGCGCCCCAGAAACCCGGGAGCATATCCGAGAGGGAAATAGGAAAGAAAAGAAAACAACGATTCCTAGGTTGCTGCCCCACCTGCGTGCGCTTAGGCAGCCTGACGAACTCTACCTCCGGCCCTCAGCCGATTCCCACTCACTTTCGGAAGACAAATTTGTCTCCAAACCTTCCACCCCCCGAAATCAACCGAAATCAGCTCCGCCTCCCCCTCAAATCAGAGAAAGTGTTTGGAAAATGGAGTCACATCCATCAACAAAGATTCCCAAACCAGAAACTCAGACAGCTTTAAAGAAACTCGAGTAAAGTCGGTAGACACAACAGTGAATCAAACTTTAGAGAATTCAACTTCTCTTTCCGGAGAAATAAAAGGCGCGTTCCTCACAGCCATTGGCAATGCTGAGTCTTATGCAGGCGAGGATGCCTCGGAGGATGAATTTGGCTTTTCTCCTTTCTCAATGAGCACACAGCAAATCCGCTTCAGTTGCAACAGCCTCTCCTTTATGCCAGCTTTTTACAAACTCAACCATACTTAGACCAGAAGGAGAAAAGGAGATAGAGAAGAGAGTGGAAAAAAGGAGGAGAAAGAAATCTCAAATTAAAGCAAACAGAAGGGGAAAGAGAGAAGGAAAAACACCTCCAAACAAATTATCATGAGGTAGATCGCATTTCAAAAAATAATAATCATAAGGGGGAGGGGGGAGAGAAAAAAGTGGGAAAAACAAAAAGTAACATTTCCCAACTCATTTTTCTGATCTACATATTCCATGGATTTTTTTAAAAAGACGGTATTAAATCAAATTAAAGTTTAATGCAGCACAATTACTTTTAAAGAAATTAGTCCATTTAGGGCGCATTAAGGTAAAATAAGGAACAAATTGACAATTTCCTGCCCAGGCTTCTCCTGGCTGCCCGGGCGAGAGGCGCGCACTCACCTAGCCTGGCATCCAGGAGGTCGGCGTGAGACAGCATCGCGCACCGCTCCAGGGCGAAAGCTGTTCCCCCCCAAATTTTAGCGGCTTTAAGTTATTTAAAATAGATATAAGCTATAAGCTATACGATATAGACATATAGATCACCTAAATGAAAGAAAATTCGGTTTGTGGTTAAAAAGGGGGCTTCTTGCATTATAATGTCCTTTAGAGAGACGGGGAGGTGCTTAACAGTTGAATGAACCCGTGAGCAGCTCGGCGAGGGGACCAATCAGGAGGGCAGCCTGCAAATGTCAGCGCCCGGAGAGTCCCCCACTCCGCCCGCCCGCCTGTGCCCGCCTGGAGGAGGCGGCGGTGGCAGCTCCGGCGGCTCCAGCCCCGAGCAGCAGCTAAAGCAGTGGCGGCCGCCTCGGTCTCGCCCTGGGCTTCTGCACCGGGCCTGGGTTAGAGCTTCCCTGCATTTTCTCCAGTCACGCTTTTCCTTCTCCTCCTGCCCTGCTCGCTCCAAAGGCGCAGCTGTCTCTTTCAGCTGGGATCTTCGTGAGGCAGGGGCAAAGCAGGGGACAGAGCAGGACATGACCCCCGCGTGACCCGAGATTTCCCCGCCCGCGAGCTCTAGGCGACACTGACTTGCCTCTGGCGATGCGGGCCTGCCAATCCGGAGCATAGCAAGGGCATACCGCGGCCTCAAGAACGTGCCTAGACTCGCTGCTGCCCAGCAGGCCTGGGCCTAGGGTCCAAACGCCCTGGCTGGGACCCCGGGCCTACCGAGTCCCAGCTCCGCTGCAGGCCTAGAACGCAAAAAAGAAGTCGACTCCACGGGAGCTTCCAGGGCTCGCGCGTAGTGTGGATTCATGCACTCTGCATGCACCCTTTCCGCTCCGCTCTCGCTCCTCTACCCAGCCCACGCTTGCATCCTTGCCCATGGCGTGCTCTTTTGGTCAAAGTTTCTAAGTTCTGCTCAGCTCTCAACTCCACTTAAGGCTGTAAATAAAGTTAAATGCTCTTTATTTTCCTCTTGAATATGTTAAACTATTTGAACAATTTAAAGTGCTTTGCACAAGTGAAGCGAACCATTTCTAATGTTCTGATTTTTCAGAGCCAGCCAACAACAAAGTTTAGATTAGTAATATATTTCTAACCAGAGTAATTTTCAAGATCATTAGGCATTTATGTAATTAGTGCCAAATCTATAAGCTTTTATTACGATTATTAGAGTAAAATCAGTATAAATTTGTACTAATTTACTACTGTTTAGACTTGGCTGTCAAGCCCAGAGGTTCTTATTGTAAATGATAACTGAGGAAATTAAGTGCAAAATTCTGTACCAATTCTGATCTGCTCCTAAACAATCCGTTTCAATTGTATTTGTAGCAGAACATAATGCCCTTTTAAAGTTATTTGACTTGTATTTTTATTTGCAACACAAGAAAAATGCCCTCTATCCAGGCACAATGAAAACTGAAATTTACTACTCTCAACTTGATTAACATTGATTTTTAATTCGCGGGTGATGCAATTAAGATTATTCATTCAGTGCAAACAAAGCTTCCACAAAAGGGTGGCCCTATGAAGTCTGTTTTAAATAATACCGAGCAAATGGCTTTTTTTGTTGTTGTTCGCCGTCCAATTGACTTACACAAAACATTGGAAATGCTGCCTGAGAGCAGATGCGAGAGGAATTGTGTGTGTGTGTGTGTGTGTGCGCCCTTAGCTGTGTGTGTGACAGGGACCGAGTAAGGAGACAAAGGAGGCAGCAAGGCGAACTCTGGGGCAGTTTTGCTTCCTCTTGCGTCTCTCCTATAGCCCGTTCCCCTCCCTCCCATGCACATACACGTGCGCGCGCGCACACATGCACACACACGTGTGAGTACCGGGCATTTGCCACACCGGTTTCTTCCAAGCTGCGGAGACCGTTTCCCCCGAAACTCGGCGCCGGGCGGAGATCAGCGGCCGCCGCAGCTGCTGCCAACGCGGCCTATGTGGGACAGGAATGAAGGGACTGTCGGCTCCAGCTTGACGGAGGCAGCGTGTTTGCGAGCCGCTAGAGTGTTCGGGAAGTGCCTACTGTACTTTCGAGAAAGGGTTTGCTTGGGAAAAGAATGCTTAAACCTAAAGCAAATAGAGTCCCTGCAATAAAAGCTTTCCTTTCCCCAAACAAAACCCCAAATCTAGACGCTACAGAGCCGGGGGCGTGCAGCAGGAGGCAGGACCGAGGACCCGGGCAAGGCGGCGAGCGCCCTGGATGTGGCTCTCCAGTGCGCACCTGGCTGCACGTTCCCGTGGACATGCAGGGGGTTTGTGTCCACTTGGGAGGGGCTTGCAGGATATCCAAGACCTAGACGCAGGGGTGGAGGTGCGAAGAAGTATCAAAGGACGAGGCAGGAACCCTGACCGAGGCACCGCGCTCCTCTAAAACAGCAGGTCCGCTGAGGCCCGCACCGCGGGGGCTCCGCGACGCCTGTGGTGGGAGGGGGAAGAGGCCATGACCTGGAGAGAAGGGCGCGGCGCCCCAGTCTACACCAATGTGCACACCAGCGCTCGTGTCCTCATCCCACAGCCGCCCGCCGAAGAACCACTGGCTGTGCAGCGTCCTCCCACACGCACTCGCTCGTATATTCTGTTTTGTTGTATCTTTCAGGTCGATAAATAAATGTGTAATAGTTAATGTGAAGACACATCAGAGTAATAACAATGGGACGAAATCAAAGGATTATCCATCTCTGTTAGTAACCGCTGAATAACAATGTTGCGGCGTGATTGATAGCCCGCTTCATTTTATGACTTTTCTATTGGTCTTGATTTTTATAGCAGTATAAACAAACTAAATCATTTCTTCCAAGACTTCAGAGCATAAGCATGGGGGGTGGGGTGGAGGGGAAGATAAAGGAGAGGGGAAAATAGGAAATCTGAGAGTGGGAGGGGGTGAGAGGGGTGGCGGTGGGGGCGTCGAGGTGGGGAGGGCTCAAGCTGGAGCCAGAGCCCGGAGTTGGGAGCCCGCTGCCAGCAGGCGTGGCGAAGAAAACGACAATAGTCTGGATGTAAAATGCTCGCCCCCGCGCGGGTTCCCTCTCGGCAGCTCGTTCTGGCCAATGTCTGAATACACCTGGGCAGCGCCTGAGATGTATTTACCGTAGTTTTATTCCCCGTCATCTTCCCACGTTCCTGGGGCAGCCGGGAAAGTGCCGGTCAGGCCCATTGCTGTTGATAATTTAAGGCATTTCCCACATGATCATGGGAACTGAAGTCCCTAACAAGGCGAGGTTTTAGCGCAATGGCCCCCAAATCTTCGGAATGACAAGAATGTCTTTAGAAATCACTTCAAAGCAAAGTAAAAGGATTTTCTATGACGGATCCAGTGATTTTTCCTCAATAAATAGGTTTTAGATTGTTACACACACGTAGAAGTGGAACAAAGGGAACTACCAGAAAATATATTGGTTGCCCCTAATAAAATTTATTTAGACAGTTTGCTTCTCATAAAAAATAGAGATTGAATTTTGTACACGAGCCTGCCAAGGGGCGATGCACAGGGAAATCATTTTTTTCTTTCTCCCTTTCCTCCTTCTCTTTTTAAACAAAGCACAAAAAGCACTTAAAGACCAAGGACCCGCTCCCGCTCCCACCGGGCCGCGCGCCCAGACCAAGCCAGAGAACTTTGTAGTTTTGAGAGAAGTCGGCTTTCTGGGAGATATGTTTTTTAAAAAAAAAGAAAGAAGAGAGAGAGAGAGAGAGAGAGAGAGAGAGAGAGAGAGAGAGAGAGAGAGAGAGAGAGAGAGAGAGAGAGAGAGAGGAAGGAAGGAAGGAAGGAAGGAAGGAAGGAAGGAAGGAAGGAAGGAAGGAAGGAAGGAAGGAAGGAAGATAAAACCCCTCACGGCTGATTGTGTACATTACAAAAACACAAACTACAAAATCGGTGCCTTTCCTCCTGCTTTGCCATCCTGGTCCAGAGCAAGATTTAAAATATGATGAGGCTGGATGGGGAGGTGAGTTGGAGTGGGAAATCCAGACAGCAAGTGGTTTAAAGATATATGCTGATTAGGTTTGTAATTCTGATTTTCTCCCTAATTGTGTTTCTGCGTTTATTGTTAATCCTTTGTAGAGACAGAGAGACAGAGAATAAAGAGAGAATAAAAATATATACCGGGTGCTCTTGAAGAATTGGGTAACGTGGCCAGCACCCTAATTGCTTTTTCCACTTAAAGAAACCTCGGATGTTTATTAAATGGAACTTTCGGCTGCTGGGGTTGTTTGTAAACTGCTCTCTTTTCTGTGCAGACAGTGGGCTGAAATATGGCGCGTTATTATTCACATTCCTCCTATTAAATGCTGAATTGTAACATTGTTCCCTTTAATGAGGAGCGCCTCCCTCAATAATTAACGATCTCACATTTTCCTATTTTCTTGCTTGATGAAAAGAATCAATTTTAATTCGTGGTAAATTACAGCCATGCTTTTGGGTATTATTTGCTTACAGAAAACAAATCAAGTGACTTGAACACTCCTGTTTACTTTTCCAGATATGCAATAACCCAAATGCTATGGCAAATCAGATTCTGTTCCTCAGGCCTATGTTAGAACTTTAGAAAGAATAAAGGGTGGTGCAAATACTCCTGGGGAGAGGGAAGCTCTCAAATCCACTGCATTTGAAACTATGGTGACCAGTTTTGCCCAGATCTTGCCCCAGGTGCCAGAACAGATTCTCCCCCAATCCCCACCTTCAGTCTTTGACTGGGGTCACCCCAGTCTTTGACTGGGGTCAGTGATCCACACCAGAGTTTGGGATTGCTTGATGCACGGTTCATTTGGGGGAAGTCGATTTGAGGGTGGAGTGGAAGGAAAGATATCTGGGAGGGCAGCCAAGTCTCTGGAAAGGGGTGACAGGCGCTTCCACACTTCTCTGCATAAAAGAACTCTCTTGAGGTTCCCAGCAAAAGAGACCACAACCAAAGAGGCTTTAGCTGAGTGCTCCTGTCCGCCACTGTGAAAGCCCCCTCCGCTCGCCTTTCTGCAGCGGCTCTCTAGGGCTGAGAGAGTGCCTTTAACCCTAGCCAAACAGAACTGCACCCAGCTCAAATGTGTGTTCTCCAGGCCTCTCCAGGGCCAGGGGCTGCTCTCAGCCAGGGCTGTCCCGTTGATGTCATCGCAGGAGCCCGTGGCCGCAAAAACTCCTTGCCTAAAGTACCCTGATCCTTAATCTGGAACCTAAAAGTTAAGGGCCCAGATCCCAAGAATTTTTTTTTTTTAATGCGCTGGGACCGGGGGCTGCGTGTGCATGACACGTATATATGCGTGCGAGCTTGCATGAGCAGTGTGTGTCCACTGCCTGCTCATCCGATCCGCAGGGATGTGCGGTGGATCGCGTAGGAGTAGAAAACTCTCCCCTTTCCGGAAGCCTGTGGCGATACACGAGCTCAACATATTTTTTTTTTCCTGCAATAAATAGTTTCCCATACATTCGAGATTGCAAATTATAACCATATAGACCACTTGCATGGCTCTTTGTGGGCACCTGGGCTTGCTTATTTTTTAATCTTTGTCTTCTAACTAACATCCGCGGCCCTCAACGCAGAAAGCTCGGCACAAAACAATGACGGATCGGTACAGCCGCCCCCCAACTCTGTATCTCTTCTTTTTTGCTTCTAGCTCTGTAATTTTAATGGCCCCAATTAGCCACACGGAATATAATAAGTGACACAGAGATTTTGTTTGTATGTGTTAAGTTCGCTGCTTTTCTGATTTCTATTTACTCAGGATAAATAATCATATATCAGTTATTCAGTTAGGTGACAAGGCTAGTAATTGGAATAAAAAGAAAAACATCTCATCCTTATCTCTTTCTATAACTATATATAGCGCTAATAAGACTGCATCAATCTTATCTAGCAAATAAATAAAATAGACAAACAAACAAATTCGCCTCCAACAAGTTAATGCGGTGTATCTGAGTGGAAAGTAGATATTTTCACGCATTCTGGAGATGAGGAGTGACTTTTAATAAAATCACAAGAAAAACAAATGTAATTCTGTAAGCCATTTCTTGTAGCTGCCGGCGCCCACCTCCTCCCCCCTTGCTCTCTGCCCGGCTCCACCGTCTCAGCCTTTTTCTTTTCATAAGCAGTTAGTCCCAGTTTAGGGCTGACACCCGGGCTAAGCTTCTTCAGCTACTTTGCACTTGGGTCTGTGGAGGGAGGAGGTGGGAGATATTCTCTAAGTACTATTCCTCAAATACTATTTTCTCTTTCCCTATCTTTTCCTCCTTTCTTTATCGTCCTGCCCTTGCTCTTCCTTTTGCTTTCTTTCCTCTTTTCTTTCACTCCTTTTTTTCTCTTCCTCTTATGCTCTCTTCCTTTTTCTGTTTCTCTTCTGCCTTTTCGTTTTCCCACTCTTTCTTCTCATCTCTTTCCATCCTCCCTATCTTTGCCTCTGTCCTTCCGTCTTTTGTCTTCCACTTTTTTTTCCTTTCTATTTCCCCCTTCCGTTACCTCTATTCCCCTTTCTCTCTTCTTTCTTCTCCTTCCGTCCCCCACCTTTTCTCTTTACCGCCCCCCTTCTCTTGCTCCCTCCCTGCAGCCCGAGTGAGGCTAATTCCGGGCGTCTATATTCACTCAATTAGAGAAATCTACAGAGAAGATCGATCTTCCATCTGCAGACATGCCAGCTTAACAAATTAGATTCTTGTTTCGTGCAGGTGATTTGGTGACAGTTGGGGAATTAGAAGTAATAAGTTGTTGTGTTTGAGCCCGGGCCCCCGCCCCTCGTGAGCGCCCCTCCCCGCCCGCAGGGCCCCCGGCCGCGCCCGCCGCCCGGGCACCCCCTACCGCACCCCCCCAGCCGGCCCGCGCCCGCCGCCGCCGCCGCCGCATCCCCCGCCGTAATTAGTGCTGCTGCCCTCCATGTGGGCTCGATTAAACCGTGATTTAGCCGAAAGAAATATAATTATGGCTGCAAATAAAATAATCAGCATTGAAGAGCGATTTCCTTAATGAGATGGAGCGGTTGCACGTCACGGAGTAAAGGGGTCTCATTAAGAGGCGGTAATGAGGCTTGGGTGGATGGTGCAGTTACAAAATAGCCCAACTCCTCTGCAGGCCCGGCCCGCCCGCTCCAAGTGGCCGCGGTCCAGCCTTTCCGCTGTCCCGCGGTCCTGCGGTCCCCGAGGGACACCCTCGGGGACCGCAGGCCTGTCTCGCCCGGCCCCCAGGGGGCGCAATGCCAGCTTCCCCGCCTCCTCCCTGGAGCGGGTGGTGCCGTCAGGCGGGGCGGGGCGGACAGAGGCGACAGCGCTCCGCAAGGGAGCCGATGGCTGCTCTGGGGCCCCGGCGGCCCCGCCCACTCTGCGTTGCAAGACGGGTTTGCACAAACAACTTCGAGGACAACGGTCGCTGGAGGAGCAGGTTGGAGTCAAGAGTCTCTGACTGGGGTGGGTGCTGAGGGATTGTCCAGGGAACCGCTGGGGGCAGGTGGAAGCCCTTTCACATGGCTGTGAGACCGGGAAAGGGAGCGTCAACAAGAAACGTGCTCAGAGGCAGGGGACATCACCGCAGGAGGCATCAGCGTACGGAAACACTGCGTCTTCACAACCCTGGTATGGAAGGGCCTCAGAGGTTCTCATTGTCTCCATGTCATTTTCCAAACTTTATTGAAGTACTGAAAAGGCAACAACTCTGTTTAACGGCCTTGTAGACAAAAAAAAAAAAAAAGTCTTGAATAAATTATTCCAAAGATTTTTTAAATGGGTAGCTTTGACTTTCCCATTTATTAGATTTAGGACAGCCTATGAATTTCTTCTTGACACCAAGGTGTGTACACATGCATGTTCCCAATCTCCAGATGTGGTGATACCTGAGTATTTATTTCTAGTTAGATTGTTAATCCTCTCCTTGGAACTATTCTCACCTTTGGAACTATTCTCACCTTATGCACACAAAGTGACTAATGAGGCAGCAGATACATTTCCCCTTATTCATCCAATCAGTATTTACTGATACCTACTATGTGCTAGGTACTGTGTTGGACAGTGGGGAGGGAGAGATGAACAGAGGGGTATATCCCTGGCCTAGTGGAACTTAAAGTCCACCATGCCCTTCACTGAATTTTTCAACCATGGTGGACCATGGCCATCAGGCATTTTGCACCCTGTGGGAAGCAAGGGTAAATCTGAGAAGTAGCTCAGTTTGTTTTGGTGTGTTCTAACCCTCCCACCTTCAAAATCAATATTCTTTTTCCACCTAGTTACCTGGGATCCTGAGAAAGAAAGTAATTTGATAAATTAACTTTCTTAGGTGTTAGGAATTAATGTAAGACCCTTTACAGGATGTTCCCATTTTAAAAGAGGACAGCAAGAAGAGGCACATTAAATGACTTTTCCATGTCTTTCTGATGGCAGTGGAGGCTTAAGAGAGGAGGATTTAGGGTAAAATCACTACTATCCAAAATTATTGCTTCCCTCATTATTCTCACTAACTCTGATGGAAACTTTTGCATTTAAAAGACAATTTTTACTTGGGGAGTCACAGATGCTTTTGAGACCATGAAAGCTATGGACCACCTCTCATTAAAATGTATATATTTGCAAACAACTTCAGGGGGTTCAGGCTTCCCATAAGCCCCAGTTTAAGAAAGAAAGATATCTAGGCAAAATTTTAATATTTGTGATTAAGACCTTCAGAGAAGAAATAATGCAAATCTCCAGAGGGATTCTATCAATAAATTTGAATGTAGGGAAGAGCTGGGTTATGAATGAAAAATAAACTTTCAAACCAATAAGTTTCAAAAAAACAACTGGTTAGAAGATGCATGCAGTCTAACAAATACATTTATAACAAATTCATATCTTTCATCTGACTCAAATATAGGTTGATATTAATCCAAACCTATATAAAAATATTCCATGTTGCAGTGAGTTGTCAGGAAACCTGCTTTGTCAGTGGGCAGCTTTTGTCCCAGACACAGGCCCTGGGCAGCTGGCACTCTGGCTCGAGTGAGTTAGGGGGGCAGCCTCACACAATGATATGTCATAAATATGGGCAGATCTTACCCTGGATGAAGGTACAAGTGAATGTGATTAAAATTCACACACTGGGACCACAGGGAGTAAAGAGTGATTAAAAGTCTATCATAAGCCCACTAAAGCCCCCAAATCCAGAGCTTAAGCTAATTCTCTCATTCATTTCCCAAAAGCACTTTACACGTTAGGGTCTGAAACCAAGCAGCAGAGCTGCCTTCTTCACCTTTTGATACTTTCTCAAGATGCTAACATATGGAACCAGGGATCTTTTCTGAGCAGAAGATAGTTCTTTCCTGGCTGCTATAAAACAGGATTTATTCTCTCCCTCTTTCTTAATTTTCAAGAGGTCCCCAAGTCATCCATTAGGAGGCATATTGACTTTTCCATATACATTTTCTTGGCATAATCTTTTTTTTAGTCCCCATGAATCAGCTGCAATAGGGAGGGGAGTATATATTAAGGTACATATTAGGCTGCTGTAATAGAGACCTCCAAATAGAGTAGCTTAGAAAAGATGGAATTTTAATTCTTTCTCACATTCCAAGGAACATATGGCAAGGCCGATCGATATAGAAGCTCCTAAAGGTTGAGAACCCAGCCTTCTTGTTGTTCTGCCTTCCTCGACATTTGACTTTCATCTTGTGCTCTAAGATGGCTGTCCCAGCTCCTGCCATCACGTCTATATTTCAGGCAGCTAGAAAGGGAGATGAAAAGGGAGGCTCACCGCTTTCTTTTAAGGACATGGCTCAAAAATGTATCTCTTACTTCTTATCACAATGCATTGACCAAAATTTAGTCATATGTCTATACCTCAATGGAGACTGGAAATTGTAGTCTTTACTTAAACTAGTTAAACATAAGGAAGGAATCTTCATGGCCTTTCTGCTCCAAGAGAGACATAACTGCTATTTTCAACATGGCCCTCACTTATGACTTGGCCCTCACTCTCATGTTTCCCCAATATTATATTAAAAATTAGTTTGCAGTAGTGGGAGTTGAGGAGGGTAGTAGAAGCAGAGAGGCAATTTAAAGTGTAACACAATAATCCTAGGGAGAGATGATGATTGCTTGGACTAGAATGAGAGCTGTAGAGGAAGTGATAAGTGGTTAGAATCTAGAATTTTTCTTAGGAAGAGCCTAAGATTTGCTTCTAGATGTGCAATATGAATGAGAAGATTCAAGGATAACACTATTCATGAGTCATATTCATTCATTGACTCTTCACTCATTCACTCATTTGCCAAATTATTTTTGAGCACTTACCGGCTTATAGCCAAGCACTGGGCTGGGACCTGTGAATATGATGGGTACATTTATGCCTTTACAGTTGATAAAGATAGAAGTAAATACAAACATGATATGTGTATAATAGAAAGGATGTGCCAGATGCTACAAGATAGTAACACAGAGGAAGCTAACCTACTATAGGGGCCTGAGAAGTGATGCCTAAGCTGAGACATAGAAATTGGCCAGGAAATTGTGGTGAGATGGGGGCTGAAGAGGAAGAATGTTCCCATAAAGAAGGAAGAATGTTCCTGGAAAGGAATTCTCTCCAAATCTCAATTCCTTGCATGGCTTCATGTTACCTACTTGGGATGGCACATGAAAGCCTGGGCTATGAAGTCTAGCAACTTGAACTTAGGTCGCGCTGACTTTTTAAAGAGAAAATGCTTTTCGAAGTTCTATTCAAATTAATTCAATTCAATAAACATTTGTAGATTCTGGGCCAGGTTTCTGGGACACAGATAATGGTCCATGGAACCATTTCCTGAGAGCAGCTAATAAAATTGGAGTTGTTGAATTTTAGGAAATGCAAAGGCATTCTCTACAAGGTCAGACTAAACCTCAAAGGATATCAGCCTAGAAAGACATGCACTGGGAAGGTGGGGGGGGCAGTGATATGATCCACATCTATTTTAGTAAGGTTACAAGAGAGTAAATGTGGATTAGGCAACAACCCATAATCTTTAAGACAAACGAAAGGAAGTCCTTTATACAGGGCAAATTAAACTTGTGAAATTCATTCCCTCCAAGAGATGGTAAAAGTATTCTGTTTGGTGAGATGAGAACTCAGTGGCTATAAAAGAGACAACAACAGCAAAAACCAACAGTGGCTTAAACAAGATAAAAGTTTGTTTCTATTCCAATTAATAGTTTAGATGTAAGAAAGCCAGGACTATTAAGGCAGGTCTATGGTATCAGGGACCCAGTCCCTTCTATATTGTTATTCTGCCTGCTAGGGTGTCCCTCTTATCCATGTTGTTCATGATGTCTCATCACCATGTCACATTCTAGCCAGCAGGAAGGGAGAAGGGAGAAGAGGAGAGTATCCTTCTTCCTCTAAAAGAACAAGCCAGAAGTTGTACACGTCACTTCTTGTTGACTAGAATTTGGTTAAATGATGGCACTTAGCTACAAGAAAAGATGGGAAGCATTGTCTTTCCACTGGATAGTCTTGTTCCAGGCAAAAAGTAGGGTGTTCTATTACTGAGAGAAGGGAAAAACAGATACTGGGGGTTTCTAGCAGTTTTGTTTCACTAAGGAGTTTCTTTTTTCTTTTCTTCTCTTTTCTTTTTTTTTCTTTTTTTCTTTTCTTTTTTTTCTAACTAAGTTTATTGGGGTAACAATGGTTAATACAATCATATAATTTTCAGGTGTACATTATCATCTGTCATCTGTATATTCTATTGTGTGTTCACCACCCAAAGTCTAGTTTCCTTCAGCTACCATATATTTGATCCCTTTTACCCACTTCACCTTCCCACTATGTTTGACCCCCTTTACTCCATCTATGTCTCCCCACCTCCCCCACCCCACTAGTAACCACTACTCTGTAGTCCTCTGGTAGCCACTATTCTATAGTTCATGTCCATGAGTCTCTGTTTGTTTGAGGAGTTTCTTTTCTTATTCAGAACTTCCAAGGTCAGCACTGGAAAGAAAATTTTCAGGAGTGTATGTGCAGGTAGAGGGGTTGAGAGATACCTCTGAACCATAAGTCTCCCTTTCCTTTTTGGGTCCTTTCACTTGAGTTCCTGCTATCCCCCAGGTGGTGCTGCCCCCTTAAAAATCTTGGTTCAAGCAAAGATCAAAACCTTTCCCTGGGTTCCCTTAGCCAAGAGCTTTCAAAGAGTTAACTACAGGTGTCAAGGGAACAAAGAAGAAATAAACACAGAAAATATGAGAAGCTTATAAACTTCCTAGTTACAAACTCTACTGATCTATTAACTACTTTTTTCTTGTCTCAGTGGTTTAGCCTAACTTCTCCAGCACCTTGACCATAGTTCTCATTCTCTGGTTACCAACTTATCTCTGCATGAAGGATGCTTGTTTTAACAGTCATTATTCAGGAATCTACAGTACCTCCCTTATACCTGGGCAAGAAGGTGTCCTCTGTCGTGGACCTTTGGATAGATTCATTTGTACTTTCTCCAGCCTCAGCCCACCTAGAGCCACTCTGACCCCTCTAGACCACCTGGAGTTCCAGAATTCCTAGCCCAACAGTCCTGCTCCTGCTTCCAGTGCTCTTCCCATGCTAGTGCATCTGCAGTATGCACACTCCTAGACCTGAGGGGTGGTTGTTTGTGATGGGTGTCATGGAACTTGGACAAGTGGGATAGTATGAGCAGTTGTGCATATGGGAGGCCCCTTGCTGCACTGGATGCATATGGTTGATAGAAAGTGAAGAAGGGGCAGGCCCAGAACTTGGGGGCTAAGACCCCCAAAATTATAAATTTGAGCATAAATTCTCAGGTTGTTATAAAGATACATTTGTCAAGGTAAAAAAAATGAAATATATTTTAAGTAACAATTTGTTAGCTCAATTTATAATTGTAAAATATTTAGACACATAATATTTGGTCTTCTATTTATACTCATGCTCTAAGTCCTGTAAACTTTAGGGCTATGTAGTCCTGGCTGTCTTGCCGTATATTTTGTCATCTTTAAAATGCTATTTTAAACAATTTACATTCAGAGAAAAGCAGGAGTAGTGGTGCTAATATTGGACAAAATAGACTTCGAAATAAAAAAAGTAAATAAAGATACTGAAGGACACTTCATAATGATAAAGGGAATCATGCACCAAGAAGATATAATACTTATCAATATCTATGTTCCCAATCAGGAATCCCCGAAATATATAAAGCAATTATTAACAGAATTAAAGGAAGAAACAGACCAAAACACTATCGTAATAGGGAACCTAAATACCCCACTGTCAGATATGGACAGATCATTCAAACAGAAAATAATAAGGAAATAACATCTTTAAATGACACATTAAACCAACTGGAAAGTAGGCCTAGTGCAGGTACTGCCATGTAATTTATTGGGACTCCGTGTTTGGACAAGGACTGAAATTTGATGTAGACAAAATAGGGGATGCTGCGATGAAGGGTCTTATGCTATTGGAATCAGAAGAGTCCTTAGGAATTAGTGCCTAACATTTCCATGTTTAAAGATGAGAAACTGAGGTCCAGAGGATCCAAGGCCTCATAACGGCTAATGGAGAATTAGCTGGGGCTCAGGTCTCCTGGGTCTGTTTTCAGTCTCCTGAAGAAATTGTGCTTAGTTTCATAGATACCTCCAGGATTGGGATGAAATTCTCATCAAGCATTAAGTGTAGAAACTCTTATTAAATAAATCCTTATTTGCAAAGCTTCCTACATAATCTGTAAAATGGGGGTAAGCAGAGTACCCACCTCATGAGCCTGAGGTAAGACTTACTGGACTTAATGTAAACATGAATCCAGCAAGTTCTCTTTCAGTGGTAGCTATGGTGATGTTTGTTATTTGCCCTTTTATTTTCCATCCATTTGTGCGTAAATCTCCCATGCTCCTGCTAAGAAATTGTATTACTGAACATAGTGACTCTGAACACAACAGAATTGGCCCCTGGAGCCCTGTTCCAATCCAGGGTGGAGGTTTGGGGACATCTACAAGAGGTGAAGTTCTAACCAGACATGATGCCCGAAGCACCTAAAGCAGCTCCCATAGGTCTGTAAGTGCCCAAGCAGCAGGAGCATGCTGCTGTGCCAGGCAGGTGCCCCAAACCACTGCAGCAGCCTACTCCTCAGGGGGCAGGGAAGTGCCAAGGCAGCAGCCCTTTGAGATTCTCATGGTCCCATTTTCAATTTGGGTCCTGTAGCTAGAGGTGAATTGAGAATATTGATCAGCTTCATTAGCTCACCATTGAGTTGTTCTTTTCCTCTCTGAACTTTGCTGTAATGCTTGTGCTAGAGGAACAGCTTTCCCATACAGTGACTGCACACAGGTACTCAAGCCACTTCCAGGTTACTATGTCCTCAGCCCAAGGTTGGGAACTCTTGACTTTAATATTTTGCTGTTGTCCTTTCTCACTTACCAACAGCCATCAAATTTTACTCTTTCTCATGGTGGGGATGGTGTAAAGTGGGCTGATTGCAGTTAGAAAATTTGCTGTGAAAGGGCATCCCACAAACACATATCCCAGTTATGTCACTCTTCTGCCCCAAACCTCTTAAGTTTTTTCATCGCACATAATCAACTCTAAACTTCTTGCCACAACTCATAAGTGTCATGTGACCAGGTCCCTGCTCCCTTTGGGACCACATCTCCTAACATTCTCCCTTGTCTAGACACACTGGCCTCTGTTCTGCTGCTCCAAATCCTAGGCATCTCCCTCAGGGTCCTTCACATCAGCTTTTCTTTCCATCTGAAATGGTTACTTTTCCACAAGTATTCCCATAGCTCATCTCCTTATTTCATTCAACTCTTTGCCAAATGTCACCCCGTGAAAACCCTCCCCTAAAGAGCTTATCGCATACGGAATCCTGCCTAATCTGCCACGACTACTCCCTAACACTTTTTTTTAAATTTTAAATGTGCTTAATTATAAACACTTATACTGTATTTTTTATAATTTTGTAAATAAATAATGATGTGGTTTAGAACTCTAAAATCAGAAAGTCTCCCTTTTGCTTCTGTCCCCAACCCACCCAGTTCCTCTCCCCACAGACAACAAAAATTACCAGTTTTTGTGTATGTTCCCTGATAAAGTTTTAGGCATATACATAAATATTTATATGTATGTGGTATGTGTCTCTTTAGGTTTATCCTTTTAAAATCTTTTTAGACTCACATACTGTGTATATATGTATCTATGTGTGTAGATCATATAAGTATGATCTAATTTATCTTTTATCTGCTTTTTTTACCAAATGATAGCACACTTACATATACTATCTCATGCCTCGTTTTTCTTTTTTTTACTTACTAGCATAATTTATATAGCTTTCTATATCACTATGTAAAGAGATATATTCTTATCTGCAGCTACATAATATTCCCTTGCATGGATATCTCAAATTATTTAACCCATCCTCTGTTGATGAACATTTAGATTGCTTCCAACCTTTTGTCATTAAAAATGATGTTGCATCATTTTACACACATGCAAATATATCTGTAGATTAAATTCCTAGAGGTGGATGGCAGCATTGTTATCCACAGAGGTTGTGCCAATTTACACTTCTACTAGCAATATGTGAGAATGACTGTTTGCCTACACCCTAGCCAACCTGGTGTGTTATAAAACTCCTAGATCTTTGCCAGTTTGATAAATGAAAAATAGTATCTCAGTGTAATTTTAGTATAGATTTCTTTTATTACATGTGAATTGAGTATTTCTCTTTTTTTTTTTATGTTTAAGAACCACTAGTATTTTCTTTTTATATTTGGTTGTGGATCTTATTCTTATTGATTTTTCTATATACATTAGGAAATCTATATACATTAGGAAAGTAACTCTTTGAATAGATTTTTTAAAATTACTTTTGATATTTATCTTTTAACTTTGATTATGGTATTATATAGTCTGATTTATCAATCTTTTCTTCTGTGGCCTGTGTCTTCTGTGGTTTCTTCAACTTAAAAATATGATTTCTCAACAGAAACTTAGCAGGCCAGAGGAATTGGCATGATATATTCAAAGTGATGAAAAGCAAGGGCCTACAACCAAGATTACACTATCCAGCTATGCTATCATTTGGAATCAAAGGACAGATAAAGAGCTTCCCAGATAAGAAAAAGCTAAAAGAACTTATCATAATTCAAACAGGATAACAAGACTGTTAGAGGGATCTCTTTAAGAATAAGAATAAAAAAATTATCAAAAATATAAATAATAAAATGGCAATAACTATATATCTATCAACAATTACTTTAAATATCAATAGATTAAATGCTCCAATCAAAAGAAAGGGTGGCCGAATGGATAAGAAAACAAGACCTTTACATATGCTGCCTAAAAGAATCTCACTTCAGATTGAAAGACACAGACTGAAAGTAAAGGGTTGGAAAAAGATATTTCATGGAAATGGAAATAGAAAAAAAAATCTGGGGTGGTAATACTTATACCAGACAAAACAGACTTTAAAACAAAGGCTATAACAAGAGATAAAGAAGGACCTAATAATCCCATTTCTGGGTATTTATCTGAAAAAATCCAAAACACTACTTTGAAGGGACATGTAAATCCATATGTTCATTGCCTCATCATGTATAGTAGCCAAGATATATGGAGGCAACTTGGGTGTCCATCAGTAGATGATTGGATAAAAAAGAGGTAGTACATACATAGAATGGAATATAACTCAGCCATAAAAAGAATGAAATTTTTGCCATCTGCAACAACATGGATGGACCTATAGGGTATTGTGCTGAGTAAGTCAGAGAAAGACAAATGCCATATGATTTCACTTATATGTGGAATCAAAACACAAAATAAATGAGCAAATAAAACAAATATATTGATGGTTGCCAGATGGGAGTGGGGTTAGGGGATAGTTGAAAAAGTTGAAGAGATTAAGAAGTACAAATTAGTAGTTATAAAATAGGCATGAAGATATAAAATATAGCATAAGGATTATAGTCAATAATACTGTAATAACTATGTATGGTTATAGTCAATAATACTCTAATAACTATGATTTATTGGGGTTATCACTTCATAATTTATATGTCTAACCACCATATTGTACAGCTGACAGTAATATAATATTGTATGCCAACTGTAATTGAAAAATAAAAAATTATTAAAATAAAATAAAAATTGAAGTCTTTAATCTATTTGGACTTTATAGTTAGTAAGATATTGGGTATGAATACAACTTTGTCTTTCTTTATCTCTCATTACTATGGAGTTGTCTCCATAGCTCTAAGTGATACCTGATATGATATAACATAGCTATGTTTTTACTTGTTTTTTTGTTTATTACAAGATCATAAACTGCACTAGGGCAGGGACCTCGGCCATCCTTGTTTTCACTGTATCCCCAATACCTAGCAAGTCCCTGGGACATATTAGGTACTTGATGAGTATTCAGAGAAAAAAGAATGAATGAGTGGGTGTATCTGAGAGCTACAATTACAATAATGCTTCACGACAAACCACCTCCAAACTCAAAGGCATATAACAAGAAGTTTCTATTGCTCAGTCACATAAAAACTAATCCTGAAACCTGGGCCTTCCTCCCAGAGATTCTGATTTAATTGTTCTGGGATATAGCCCCAGCACTGGATTTCTCCAACCCACGCCCCAACCCCCAACTCCCTAGGAGACTTTTATGTGCATCAGTGTTTGAAAACCAATATTTTAGATAATATTCTAACAGGTTATATCAAAGTTTTGAGTTGTATGATTATGATGCTATTCTCTGAAGCATAGTAATGAGGAAACTGAGGCATTTGGAAAGTGAAGTAGAATTGGATTACGTTACAAAGAACAAAAAGTGAAAATACACAGGATTTAATCGACATAAGCAGTCAAGCTGTAGAATTCAGGTTCCAATGTGAATAATAATACTACAGATTAATTACATGGAGAGGAGAGGACTCCTTGTTAAATAATTCAAAGTTCCAAAATATTAAGGACCTATAGAAAGTTCATGTCACAATAATATATATTGTCCAATATTTGAGGAAAAATTGTCACTTGATCTTGTTACAAGATATTCTCAGGACAACCCTGTAGAGTTAGCTCAAGATCATCTGGAGTATCACCTGCACTTTCCTTCTTGGGGGTAGCAGATGAAATTAAAAGAGGGTGATGATTTATCTATTACTCTTTGGCAAAGTGTCGCCTATGTCCCTGGACTTTCCCCCCAAAACGGTCTATATTAACAAATACCTTGCCTAAAGCTTCTTTGTTTAGAAGCCCTGCTTGATTGATCTTCTGATATATCGCCTTTATACATAAACTGGGGAGAAACTTTTCCCTTTGTAACTCAGGTAAATGGAAAGAAATTTATGATTGGATATCACTATAGGGCCATAATTTCTGCAACAAGAAAGGTTATAAATGAGAATTCTCCTCCCTCACCACTGGAACAGTCACTCAGTTTTCACACAGGGCTTGGCCAACCTCTGGAGCCCAATACTGATTCCATTGAAGAGTAGATAATATAGACCATTGATTGACATTGTGAATTATAAATAAAGGGAGAGAGAGACGTTTTGGTCACTATCTTTTCTTTGGGTCCTGCAACCATCACATTGTGATCAGAAGACCAAAAGTGCCATCTAGCCAAAGGAGTCATTGCTAATCACGGCAAACTAAAATAACTGTGTGTTTAGAGTGGCATCTAGCACTCAACAGGCACTTAATAAATATTCACTAATAACATTAGACCACTCAGTACCAAGCAGGAAGATAAGGCCATTTTTTTTATACTTGGGTAATTGATAAAAATAATTGCAAAGCTTTAAATGTTTAGCAGTGATTAGCTAAAACTATCACCTCAAAGCCCTTCCCACTTTGATAAACTTGTTCCCACGAAAATATTCAGAACCCGAGGAACAGCAGGGAAAGAAGCCAACAAAAGCAGCTCAAAGAGTTTTACATTATCTCCATAAGCTATCCAATCTAACCATTTTGAATGATCTATGTAAATTAATTAGGCTTTTTAATTAGGTGGTCTTTTAGCTTGCATATTGAAGTTTACCACTAATTACTGCAAGGCAGGAGGTCACTTGATTGGTATGGGAAACAAGAGGGCTTTATTTCATTGAACTGAAACATGGAACAGTTAATGCTTAGGAAAAAAAACTATGAAATTTATGCCAGTTCTCAAAATTCAAACTACATATCTCTTGTTCATTATTTATTTATTTATTTATTTATTTATTTAATTTTTTTATTTTTCAGGCTTAAATCTTCTATGGCTCACTGGGTTTTTTTTTTTGTTGTTGTTTGTTTGTTTGCTTTATAAATATCAGAATGACTTCTAAATACTCACTGACTCAAAACTGCAATAGTCTTGTATCCCTAATGCCAGGGGGAGAAAAACTCACCCTTTTGATATTAATCACATTAAATGACATTTAATTGCTAGTGCAGCTGTTTCCAGATGCGATTTTATTTTGTTTCTGTCAGAGTCTGTGATTTTCATTAACTTCATCATTTAAATAACAACAAACCCCACATAATCTAGAGTAGTTCCTTTATGCCAAGCAGAACAAAGTATTCTTCAGTCAAAAAAATATAGTAATCATTGTAGTGAACAGACTGCATTTAATATATTTTAAATATTTCTGAATGACATATTATAGCTCTTTCCCACATCTAATCTTACGACATACACCAGAATCCCAAATTTCCATTCTTTTCCCACATTTTAGTGACCCATGGTATCCAATAGTGGATCAGTGGGTGAGAAGTTATGCAAAAAGCATTTGCTGATTTAATGCAATTCTTAGAAAAATCAGGATTGTTAATTAAAAACCACAGAGTGAATAAAAGTCTTGACCCAGAGGAATTCTATCTGCTGCTCAGAGGGGTCCTCATTTTCATGCCAGCACACACACATCATCACAGTTCTGGGAGTTCAGTTAATCTACTGCTGGTCGTGTTTTCTCCTGGGCCAAGGGCTATGCTTCTGTGAGATGGCCTGCTCATCTCCCCAAAAGGCAAGGGCATATTGTTCTGGCTCTTCATCCAGCTTTGCATTTTCAAATCACTTCAGATAGAGCAGTGTAATCAGAAGGTCACCAGCTTGAGGAAGTATGGGCTCCAGGCCTGATTCTCTTCACAGAGAACTAGGTGACTGTGGCCAGTGCCTTCACTTGAGGCTTCCACTTTCTTTATCTTGAAATAAGGAATCGTTTGTACTCATGCTCTCCCAAGTTCCTCCCACTTCCAATAACTTCCTGTATTTATCCACACAGATGAAAGGCTCTTAGAAGTCAGGGATCAGATTTTATTCCCTTTCTTGACCCCCAGCACCTAAAGATTGAACATTATAATAGTGCAACAAATATATGTTGAATTAATGGGACTGGAAAAATCAAGACTATGAAATACTATATTTTATTAACAACATTAGTAGTAGTGGCAGCAGCAGCAAACTTTTTTTTTTTTTTTGAGCACATACTATAAGCTAGGCATTACGCTAAAAACTTACACAGCTTGTCTCATTTAACTGAAGAAGCCAAACTCATATTTCCCTTTTTCCCCTGTGGCAGCCACTGCTAAATATAATCCATTCATATACAGTTTTGTCCTTACCAGTAGAACCTCTTACCCCCTCTCCCCCAATACCCTTGCTTCTTGGGGTAAACCATGTGGCCTGGTTCTAGCCAAGGAGATATAAGCAGAAATCTATTGGGTAGGACTTCCAGGAAAGCTTTTTATCTCCCAAATAAAAAAAGAGAAATGTCATTTGTAATTTTCCTTTTGTTATTTCATCTTCTCTTACTTCCAGCCAGGGATTTAGACTCAATGCCTGCAGGCAAGTGGATCAGCTGTCCTGTTACTATATAGACAAAGCCACAGGTTCCTGGTGGAACAGGAAGTGATATGGAGCCTGGAACATGGTTGCTTCCTTGAGTGATTATATTAGCCCTATGCTGTGCCTCCAGACTTCTGGTTATATGAGAAAGCTAACTCTCCTAACTAACATATTTTTCATTGCCTACACTCCACAATGTCACTACAATGAGTAATTTCCCAAAACGGAGTATTCCTGACCTTTTTTTTTTTTTATAAGCTCTGGCCTACTCATACTCCTACCAAGAGCCATGTCACTCCTGCATCATGGAATGCTTATGACTTTCTACCTCAACCTTTGTTTGACCACTTCTTTATTAACTATATTTTCTGATTTTCTGTATTTTTGATGCTCTGGCATCTGGGGCCTCACCGACTGACTGCTCCTCCCAGGGCTAGGCAATTTTTAGAGACTGCAAACAACTAATCCGGAGGTATGCCTTTCAAATGCAAACTAACCAATGCAGAGCCCTTACTATGTATGTAGCTTTTACACTCAAGGAAACAATATTCCTCTGCCCTAATCATCCCAAGCCAGGGGATTGGACAACTATAAACCACTCCTATAGCCCAAAACTTCCAGAAATTATTTAAATTATTCAACCCTATGCCTACACAGTTGCTTACCTTGCCCCAACCCATTCCTTCTCACAATAAAACACAGTAAAGTCTTGTGCTTTCCCTTTATTCCTTCTGCCTCCTGACCCAGCCTGGTACTTCCTTACATAGTCCTACATGGTGTGGCACATTCCTTCTTGGGAATTGTTAAGTACCACACTAACTTTTCAGTGGCAATTGTCTCCTGATCTGTTGGCCTCATCATACCCAAATAAAACCAAAATCCCAGGCACATTTTAAACAACTTCTAGAAGCTTTACCTTACTTTCCTTTTTTATCTTTCCACACCACACGTCAAGACATATGCAGCTAAAACAGGAAGAAGGTCCTGATTTTATTGCACTTGCTATTCATATTCTATCTTCAATATTGCACTTGATCACTGTTATTGACCATGGGTTATAAGGCCTCTAACTAGGAGTAATTGCCTCTCTTGAGAGGTTTAAAGTTTTTCCCTTTGTAAAATGTCTCTACAAGTCTTTACAATGTTAAATGCCCAGTGATCATATAATATACACCTGCAAACAGTGAAAACTCATAAACTGGACACATGGATTCTTAGAACGTTAAAGCTGAATGGGGCCTTTAGGAATCACTAGAGACCAAAATCTATTCTTGTCTAAGATCTCCTGTGACCCCAGAGGTAAAGTGACCTATCCCTAGGCACACAGGAAGCCAATAAGATTCAAAGGTATAGATAATTTACATGAGTGACTTCCTTCTCTGTTGAGCACTTAGTACATACAAAGTCATATATATTTGCTAGGAAGAGAGTGGGAGTGGGTGGGGATAAAGTGAAAGAAAGTTAACCTTGGTCCTAACTTCTCTAAGAGGAGAAAACAAGAAGCAGTAAATAACTAGAACTCAGGGTACAAATAGGGCTCCCAGGTAGAGATGAGGAACTTGACTACCTGTCTTGATCTCCTTTCTACTAAAACCCCACTAAGAAAATACTGCATAATTAAAAATGAATTCACTCCTAAGGACAGTAACAGGAGAGGACATAACAGCAAATGAAAGATTTAAACAGTTTCTAAAAATGAAAAGCAGAAAAAACAGTAACTGACTTAGCAGAACAGAGGAAGTTACAATGTAAGTACTTACTGAAGGCACGAGAAGTTAGGCCTTTTGCCCCACAGCATAATGTAGGAACTCAGCGCTGGATGAAGTATACCCATTTTCACACCCCAGGTGATTCTCTAAAGAAACAGCCTGAGATGACTGGATTTGGAAACATCAGAGAGGCCTGGGATGAATATGTGCTAAAAATAGCAGAATTAAGTGAAATGTGGATACTTGGCTCCCAACATCTCTCCCCCTTGCCTCTACTACTTACCAAGCAGCCTTCAGAATTCTTCTCTGGAGAAATAAAAAAATACCAGAGGAAAAAAAATCCACAAACTAACACTTGGTGGTGGTGATGGGTGTCTCTAGAGGGAAGTTCAGCTTTCTACTTCACCAACCCACAGTAGAGACCGCCAGCCAATAAGCCAAATGCATGCAGAATTTCTAGACAGCTTTGTGTTGCCTCTTGAATATAAACAGACACTTGAGGAAAGCCTCCAAGGCGAAAGACAAAGACTAAAGAGAATGAAGAAAGGAAACAAGAATAGTGCAGATAGCAGAAAAAAATGTCAGAAGAGCTAGAATTATAAAATCAGAGAGATGAGAAACTTGAGCATTTGAAACTATGAATGGTCCAAATTGAGTTGTGCTGTAAGACTTTCTATGAAAAAAAGATTGTGAAATATTTCATTAATAACTTTTATATTGATTATATGTTGAAATACTAGTACCTTGTATTGATCGGGTTAAATAGAACATATTTAAAAAGTGAAATATATTATATAAAAGAAAGACTAAGAGATCAACAAAATGCTCTTGGAAATTAAAAAGATGACAGCTGAAATAAAAGGTTCAGGAGAAGGATTGAGAGGTGGAATTGATTAAATATCCTAGAAAACAGAACAAATAAAGAGATGAAAAATAGAACAGAGAAGATAATACATACTAGAGCACTGCTATCCAATAGGAATATATTATAAGCCACATTTGCAATTTTAATTTTTTTTCTAGTAGCCACATTCAAAAATTAAGAACTGGCAAAATTAATTTAAATCCAAAGTACTACTGTTTCAACATGTAATCAATATAAAAATTAGTAAAATATTTTTTCAATCTTTTCATACTAAGTCTTATAGCACAATTTGGACAATCCACATTTCAAATGCTCAATAGCCATAAGTGGCTAGGGGACACCATATTGAACAGTTAAGATCCAGAAGATGAATCCAGAAGGTCCCATATCTGAAGAGAGTTCCAGAAAGAACAAAAAAGAGAAAGACATAAGATTCTGGCGACAGGGGACTCAACACAAGAGCAAAGCCAAAGGACAACACCAGGAGGACAAGCATGTGGCAGAGAGCTACCAGTTACGAGTGGACTAGAGGCTGGAGGCTACAGGAGGGAAGGTACCATGTGAAAAAGCAAATGTAACACATTTTACAGTTTAGAAAAATTCACTTGCAAGTTGACAGGTTTGTCAAAGCATTTGCAAAAAGTTAGTGATGAATTTATAAAAACTAAACAAATAAAAAGATACTGAGGTTATTATTAACTATTAGAAAACTAAATAATTATGGGGGAACATTAAACATATAATTAAACTACATTAATTGCCTTAAAAGATCTAAATCCTCAGCTACCATTATGGGAAGTAAATAAATGCTGTTTTGAGAAACCAACAATCACAGTATAAGCCTGTTACTTAGAAATATGGAGGTAAACACCCGAAGAAGCAGATGAAAAAGCTAAAACTGATCCTGGAAAGTGAGACAGGGAGGATGGTGGGAGTCTGCTGTGTTTTGTAACCTTTTAATGTTTTTTGATTTTTAAAAACTCTGTTCACATATTATTAAAAATAAAAAATTACAAATACATATATAAGTAATAACATTAATATAGGTAAGTACGAAGAGAGTTAAGAGAGTATATATGCCAGAAGGAGGAGAGTAAAGGAATGCTTTTTAGAGGAGTTGAGATTCTTACTGTTCCTTGAGAGGTAGAGTAATATCCAGCTCTTTTTTTATCACCAGGACTGCAGAGGTATTTAAATAAGTAAAATATATTAGTTAGGAAAACTGACATGTAGACATGTAACCAGTGGTTCTCAAGGTATGGACCAGCACCTCCAGCAATATCTAGCAACTTGTTAGAAGTTAGAACTGGTTAGAACTTGTGAATTCTCAGGCCCTACATCAGACTATTGAATCAGAAATTCTGTCTTAACAAATCCTCTGGATGCGTCTGATGCACACTTGAATTTGAAAGCTATTATAGGGTTAAATTATCATCCAGGGTAGCAGTGGTAAAATAGAAAGCTAGAAACTTTACTCACCATGTAGTCATACCTCTTATTTGATAGAAAAAAAAAATAGCAACCCAGAAAATTTAAATGACTTGCCAGCCAGGATGGCAGAGGTCATCTTGTTACCAGAAGGAAGATAGTACCTATAAGTTGAAAACGATAAAGCCAAAAAGCTGAAGAAAGCCTGAACTCTAAATACATCTTTAAGCTGTTCAGAGCTCAATACCATCCACTTCCAGACTTTTCGTTGTATGGGGCACTTGATAATCTTTATTGTTTAAATCAGATTTCATCAGTTATTCTGTTATTAGCAGCCGAACACATTCTATGTCATCTGGGGGTCTTCTGAAAACTCTCGTTTTTTCATTTTTATCTCCTACTTGAGAAGACTTTAACAGCTGTGTGCTGCGGTCCAGCCACGGCAGGATCCAGGGGACCCCGAAGGTGTGCAAGGCATCAGCGTGGGATACAGTCGACTACTTAGCTCAGAGGTGGTGTGACACTGTTCCGTTTTATTGTGATTTGAGTACAACTTTTATACTTTCTATTTTGGCATTTGATTATACTTTGTGGTTAAGATAGCAGAGAGTTAAATTCCGTGGTTAAGCGAAGCAGAAAATCTTATAGAGTATATTATTATTCATGATTAATTAGTACATTCTTTTTTCTCAATTATTGAAACAGAACTACCTGATGGAACAATCTAAACTTTTAATTCTTATATCTATTACGTAAGATGCAGTTCGACTTAAATAAAGGTGATAGAGGTATTCATAACAGCAAATATTGGCTCGTGGACATTGTTCTTCTTTTTGCCTGAAAAATCTTTCAGTTGCTACTTTATTTATGCTATCATCTAAAGTTTAAGCTGAAACTTTTTCATAGCTGTTTGACAATTTCCTTATTGCAGTATTGAGGAAAACATGTACAAAATCAGTTTTACAAAGCTGCTTTTGTAAGCTAAGTTTTTGTTCCTTTGTTTTTAAGCACCAAGGAGATCCTGACCCAACCAGCCTTTCTATCAAACTTAAACTACTAGTTTTTTATTTATCCAGTAGGCCACAAAAGGAGGCCCTTCCATAGAAGGCACAGGCTTATGAGTAAATTTCTTATCTTTTACTAATTTTTCTGCTGAGTGGAAATAGGAGTATAAGCTGGTTCTAGTAATTCAGCTTGTTGTAATTTTTTCATAACATTTTTAAGAGGTGCATCAAAAGGAATTTCCCTTAATAATTGTTCAAATAAAGGGTTTATGCATTCTGAACAGTCAAGTTGACTGGAGCTGATTCCATACGCAGGGAATTTACCATGTTTTCCTCAGAGCCAATTTTGAAATCCACTTGTACAGCATCTACACTTACTAGAATTTGTGCTACTCAAATTCCCCTTATTAATAGGATTGTTCTTAAGAAACCAATTATCCCTAAACACATGCCACATCCTTGTTCTTGACAATGCATTCCTTGAAGCATCTGTCCCCATCTCCGGACCTTGTCAAGCAGTAGAGTAAAAAAAAAGAGGACGCGGCAGCTGTGGAGGCATATTTTATGAAATCTAAATTGAAAGATTTCTGTTGGTTTCTTCCTCTGGGCTCCCCAAAGACCTTCTATAACTCTGATTCTGACAGCAATTTTGATGTATGAGTTTTTTCTCCTATACCACCAAGCAATTCCCCACCACCAGCTACATGTCCTACACTTCAACTCAATTCTGACACTTCCTGGAGATAGCAACAGATCCACAGGTTAAAGGCTCAGTCTTAGAAGACCCAGGTGTCACCTATGTTGACTGAACTGACTAGACATTCCAGTGCCCCCCACCTTGGGTTTAATTTTCTAGAGTAGCTCACAAAACTCAGAAAAACATTTTACTTACTAGATCACCAGCTTATAACTCAGAAACACCCAGATGGAAGACAAGCATAGGGCAAGGTGTGGGGAAAGAGCTTCCATGCCCATCCCAAGTGTGCCACTCTCCCAGCCCCTCCATGTATTCACGAACCCAGAAGCTCTCCAAACTCTGTCTTTTGGGGTTTTTATGGTGGCTTCAATTATGTAGGCACGACTGATTATCATTGGCCACTGGTGAGCGATTTAACCTCCAGCCCCTCTCCCCTCCCTGGAGGTCAGGGGGTTGGGACTGAAAGTTCTAATCCTCCCGTCATACAAAGGGTTGCCCCATCCTTCCATGCTTCCCAAAAGTCACCTCATCTACACAAACTCAAGTGTGGTAGAAAGGAGTTTGTTTTGCATATTAAGACACTTTTATCATTCTTATCACTTAGGAAATTCCAAGTGTTTTAGGAGCTCTGTGTCAGAAACTGGGACACAGAGACCAAATATATACTTCTTATTACATATCACAATGTCACAGTGAACTTTATTAAAGCTCTTGGTCCACTGCACTGTAAGGATTAGTTTTGGGATCATGAGCTTCTTAACTTTGTATTCCCAGAGCCTAACGTGGTGCCTCCTAACAGTGGTGCTGAATGAATGACTGTGTCACGAATGGACGAAGAATGAGTTCTCCATCTTGTTACAGATCAGTGTGTGGCCACTCCTCCTTTTTTATGTTGTCTACAGACTCAGCTATTTCCCCACCCAAGGGTTTTCTAATTTCAATTACATAGGCATGGTCTATTTACAAAATAATTTAATAATAATTTAATTTTCACCATAGCCTCTCTCCCAACAGAAACATGTAGCTTTTGCTCTGAATCATAATTTTCCAACCACCCCTGGATTTGAAAGGTGGATATTCAAAAGAGAGAGACCTCTAGCTGGAATTAACCTGCGAACTAAACTGTTCTGCCAAGAGTCTGGAAGAACTGAGGGTCTGCAATGAGTTGGAGAGAGTGGCAGGTGGAGGAATTAGGGCAGTGCTGTTAGCATCCTGTGAGGCTGTGGAAAGTCTTTGGTAGGTAGGCCCCAAGACATAAGAATTGAATGAATAAATCACTCCTAGACGCGAGGGACAGGGTTTTCGCTCTGCCACTTAAGAACCTCCGGGTCTCCTGGGTTATAAAGTCCAAGCATCCTGCTTGGCTTACAAGAGCCTTCAAAACCTAGCCTAACTATCTGTCCAATCTGGCTTTCCACCATGATTCCTTAGTCCAGCAAGCTTTCTACTTCATGCTGACCCACCAGTAAGTTGGCTACTTCTCTCAAGCACCAGAGATGCACAGCACTAGGAGGCAACTGTTGGCACTGCTCACCTTTCCTACTTATATCCCACCATCCTTCAAGGCTTACCCTCCAGTTCATCCCTAAAATGTCCCAGGTAACTAACTCTATGCCTGTCTTAAAACTCTTATCCTACATATCTTTTTGTTATTTACGCAATTGAATGCCACCCCTCTCCCGATGTACTCACAAGTGTTGCAGAGGCAGAGAGCTGCGTGATAGAAACTAAAAAAAAATGTGAATGCTTGCTTTCCCTGCCTTACTTGTCAAAAGAAAGGCATGAGCCCCTTACTTTGGCTCTACTAATCAGGAACACTCACCCTAGACTTTGAAATGGGAGCTGCTGTTGTAGAGCAAGCGGGATGATGCAGTGCCTTCTCTGGTGGTGGTGGTGGTGGTAGCCAGATTAAGCTCTTAGGACAGCCATGGAAAAGGGGCAATTGGCTGTGATCAGTGTCCAGGGAGGGATAGTCATGTAGACAGAACTAATGGTTCTAGTGTCCCTACAGGACCCACTCTGCAGCATAATTTTGGGATTGTTCTTAGTTGCATAGTCCTGAGTCTGGTCTTCCAGTTCTCCCAATGACTTCAAGAGCTGCCCAACATCCTTTAAAAAAAAAATCTTAAAAAATTCCAGCTTTATTGCTGTACAATTGACATATAATAAACAGCATATGTTTAAACTGTAAAATTTGTTGTCTTGTGCATAAAACTGTGAAACCATGATCACAATCAAGGTAGGTGAACTTATACATCACCCTCCAAAGTCTCCTCATGCCCCTTGTAATCACAAATGCCTGTAGCCACTTTAGCACTGGAAAAGTTCTGAGATGAAAGAGATGAACGCAAGCCTCTTGAACAGGTCTTCAAAGGAGCCACCAGATATTTCAAAACAAATCATGAGAAATTTTTAGTTGAATCTGGTCTGCTCCCTCTGGTGCTGGTACTAGGAATATGGACTGTTATTTTCAAGGCCATAAAGATGAATAGTAGAATATGGGACCAGTGTAAATGAAAATGCCACAAAACTCATTGTTCTGAGACTTAATTTTTTTAGGACAAAGTGGTGACTTCCAAGATCCTTACATATAGAACTGGAACTGGAAACATTAATATTCTAAAACCATTAACCTCCTATCTCAGTTTGTTTGTCATCTAATTTCATTTTGATGTTTTATCAAAATCAATTTTCTTTGTATGCTTAGACATCATTTTCACTCAGTTTAAATATTAACTAAAATATTCTTAGCTTTTTGTTTTTATTTTTTACATTTAACTCTGTACTATTACAGTAGCCTATCTCAGCTTTTACTTTTGCTTTCTATGACTCAATCTCTACAGAGCAACAAGATTTTTAAACAATGCTAATTAAATCATGTTACTCCCTGGCTTAAAGTCTTCGTGGACTCTCATTAGAGTAAAACTTTACTTTCTTTCCTTGGTTTACAAAACTCTGACTACTTTCCCCATCACTTAGTTGGCTCCTGCCCCAGGGGTTCTTTACTTAGAATTCACCTAGCACCTTTTCACCTTGTGTCTCACACTAGCTGTTCTTTTTGCTTGCAATGCACTTGTTTGCTGAGTTTCTGATTCAGAGCTCAGCTTAAATGTCTCTTCAGGAAGCCCTTCCTTGACTGCCTAGTTCTATATCAAAGCATTTTATGTTAATTCTATGCACATTATTGCTATTTTATTATTATTTATTGTCAATCTCTACGAGTTGTAAGCTCCTTAAGAGTGGAGATCTTTTTCTGTCCTGCTCACCATTGCACCCTAGCTCCAGAAAAGTGCCAAGCGCATAAAAGTATTTGTCACATAAATTTAATTCTTTAATCTATTTAAACTTGATTTTGTTGTGTAGGATGAGATAGAAATTTACTTTTATTTTTCTCAACAGGTAACTGACTTTCCTAATTCCATTTATTATCCATCTTTTTATCACTAATTTGAGATGCCTGCCACCCCTATCATGTATTTATATATTGATACATAACTAGGGCTCGTTTGAATTTCCTAGTCTGACAGTTTAAACGTATGCTAGTTTCAGTTTTTTAAATTCAGTAGTTTTAAGTTTCAATATCCAGCTACACTACCTCCTAGTTATTCCCTCTTCCCCTAATTCTCCATTTTCAAATTTTCTTAGTCTCACCATTTATTTTTCTCTATATATAATTTTGATAATTGTGGCATTACATTTATATATTAATTGGTGGAGAACTGCCATCTTTAAAATGGTCTCACCAACAGTGTCTTAGATATCTTATTTCCTTATATTCTCACAGCATAACATTAATTTAAAATTCTTTGATAATCCTTTGATATTCTATTAGTTTCGTCAATGCTGTCTTCTAGCTTTTTTTCCCTTTTATATAGAAATTTTTTACTCAACTAAAGTTTATTTTGCCATGAGAAATGAAATAGAGATCCAGCTTTATTTTTCCCCCAAATGGTTTGCTAGTTATCTCAATATGATTCATTGAATAATCTACCAGGGGTCTGAAATACCCTTTTATCATATACTAAATTTCCATATACAAATTTGTGTTTGCTTCTGGACTCTATTCTCTTTGATCTTTTATTATATGTTTAATTATTGCAACTTGACAAAGTTTAATACTGAGCAAGAGTGAGTTACCCCTCATCACTATTTTTCACAGCCCCTCTTGCCTGCTAAAAATTTTTAAAATTTAGAATACTTTTCTAAAATTCCCCTCCTCTCTCCAAACCCTGTTGTATTCTATTCCATTGATTACAAATTGACAGAGAAATCACATTTTGACAATTTTGACAATATATAGTACAAGTCATTTTATAAAATGTCTTCTATGACACAGTAGGGATTTATTTTATTATATTTTGATTGTTGTTAGCATATAGAAAAGCTTTTGGATTCTATGTATTAGTTTATGACTGCTTTAACAAAGTAATACAAACTAGGTGGCTTAAAAAACCAGATATGTATTACCTCACAGTTCTGGAGGCTAGAAGTCCAAAATCAAGGTGTCAGCAGAGCCATAGTCTCAAGGGATCTGTTCCATCCCTTTCTCTTAGCTTCCGGTGTCACCTTGGTAACCCTTGGCTTGTAGATGCACAATTCCAATCTCTGTGTTGTCATATGACCTTCTCCCTATGTCTTCACATTGTCATATTAGGATGCCAGTCGTATTAGATTAAGAGCCTACCCTATTCTAGTATGACCTCATTTTAACTGACATCTTCAAGGACCCTATTTTTAAATAAAGTCATATTCTGAGGTGCTGGGGGTTAGGATTCAACGTGTCTTTTGGGGGGACATAAGTCAATTCATAACAGTTCTATATACTCATTTTGCAGCTACCCACTTTAATTTCCTGATTGCTCCTAATCATTTTAAGGACTCACTTGTATTTTCCTAATACATGTTTTATCAAGTGCATATGAAAATAATGCCTTTCTCCATATTCACTTCATCCTTTATCTAATTTCATTGGCTAGTACTTTATCACACAGCTAACAGGTATTCATCTTTAAAAATTGTGCTTGTTTTTAAAATTTGAATTTGATTACTGCTGAAGAGAAATATTTTAAAAAACTATCCATTTGCATTTCTTCCGTGAACTGTGTATTTCTATGCTATTTTTTTATACTGTAAATTTTTTAATTTGAAAAGGTTCTTTATGCATTAAAAACGCAAACCTCTTGTGACATATAAGCACCTTGTCAACTATCCAGCAGTCAACAGAAAGTACAAAAGAAAGATATAGCTCTACTGTAAAAAATTAATTATACCTTTCTGTGCAACAGTCCAATACATGAACAAATACCTCTCATAAGAGGAGTAAGAGGAATAGTGGAGTGCAATGTAGATTTTTATGAAGCACTCTTGAAATTTCAAGTACACTAATACTTATAACTTGTTTCATAGTGTACTGTTTTTAAACCATTCAATTTCTAGCTAAAGTACTCAAAAGAGTCTCAAGGACTAAATGATCTGATTAACTCTTTAATGCCAAATGCTTAACAGCTCTTGCTCACATACATGTCAAGTTTACACTGACATTTAAAGGCCCTAACTTGCCACCAAAGAAAGGATTAATCTGTCCTTGTTTTATCTAAATGACCAAATAATAAGATTTAAGTGATAACCAGCTGTAGGATATGTCCTTATTAAATTTGATAGGACTTCTTAAAAGCCAAGTAATGTAATGAAGTTTGCAAAGTAATTTAGATTAACCAGGTTTGACTGCTCAATTTGGAAGTGATTCAGTGCACAGGTATAGGCATAGAGACAATTTTTAAATATTAGGCTTTCAATGTTCCTGACCAGAAAGTTGAGAAATGTTAAAAGAACATTACAATATACAATATATTGTTGTAAACAGATTCCTTTACTCATAAAATAAACACATGCTTATTTTAGCAGTGTGCTTTCCCCACCCCCCCTCCACAAAGTCCATTCCTTCCCAAGGAACTATTTATATGACTTACCTACCTTGTACAAAGGATAAAGGAAGAACAAAAGGATAAAGGAAATTCATGAGATGATAATACTCCTCCAGAATATAAATGTCCCAAAAGCCCAGTCAAAAAGCTCCTGTGCAGGACTTTGGGAAAGTACTTTGATTTACTAGGACTGAATTCCCATTAGCCAAGAATGTTCAAGTGAAAATGTTAAAAATTGGAAATGCTCTTAATGGCAATAAAGCAGCTTGGATATGGTCACTTTACTCATTCCACGCATTATATTTCTATTTCTTTATCTTATGCACATTCTTATTTAGAAATAGTGTACTCTTTGCTGTACAGAATACTGTAGAAAAGTTAGGTTTACTACTTGATTCTGTCACTTCTTGTGTCTTTGTTTTGCCCATTTACTCATTGGAAGCGCTTGTATTATTCTGTGCAAGGAATAAGGGTCCCTTACAAATGTTAAAAGATTATACTTTACCATAGCACTTTATCCTGCAACATGTATTACTTTGCACACATTCACTGACACAACTGCTCTGAAACCTAAGAGGTTGATAACATATATATATATGAATGAGACAGAAGAGAAATTTTATAAATAGAATCATTTTATATCATTGTATTAGGGTAGTGTTTTTCACAATTCAATTGTAGGTAGTCATGATCGCTATTAAAAAATGAAAAATAAAAAACATGGGTAATTGTACATATTAAGGATACTTACTGTTATATATATATAGACCTTCATATGTATGTACTGGGTCACAAAAGAAAACGTGTTTCTTAGTGTGGTTTGTGGTCAAAACAGTTTGAAAAGTTCTGTATTGTGTTTGTGATGTGATATAATCCTTCATAGCATTCTTTCTCTTACTCCAGAGGTTAGAGATGTTCTTGCTTTTCACTTATTCTACAAATGTTTACTGAGCAACTGCTATATGTTGGTTGGGGGTCAGTTGGTGGCAGCAGTGAGAAAAAGGCAACATTACTTTGGGGGAATTTCTGCCTATTGTTACATAGATGTAAGATTTTAAATATAAGCTTAAAAACAAGTTAATGTTGAATCACTTACAACTGTTCTTAATTTAATATATCTCTTGGCCATGAAAACATAAGTGGAATCTCAAAACTTCCCAGGAATAAGGCTTCACAGAATGTTAAGCTTCTTATCAGTATCTGGAGAGAGATCTAGTATAAAAACTTTTGGTTGAAATATGAATTCTTTTCACTTACCTTGCTGCTGACTTTCCTTAGGCTTTTTGGCAAAAAAATATTTTCCAGCAAGCCAGATTCAAGTTCTGGCTGTAAAACTTTCCCTTTATTATTACTTTTATTTCTAGTGACCAATACTTTTTTTTTTTTGGATGGTATGTTTACTTCAAGTTTTAATTGGCCAGGAAACGATTTGAGATATTTTATATTTTAAAAAATAGTCAAATACTTTCTTTAAATGATATTCTATTTAGAAAATTAAATACATCAAAAACAAACAAAAAAAGTCAACCTGTTCTGGTACTTAATACCATTCACAAAATTAAATTTAAATTCTCTTAGTACCCAAATCTCTACTATTGAATCTTAGATCAAAGTTTTACATTGTATAAAGTTTTACACTGTAATTATAGTTTTTATTTCCTCACTCTTCTCCCCCTACCTAAAATGCTTTTAAAATGGCATGCAATATTTTAAGATGATATTTAGAAATGCTTCTGATGTATGTTACTCTCTTAAGCAATTTTCTGAATGTATATAAAATTTTATTTTATAAATTACACATTCTGTGCTTTAAACAAAACAGTGTCTTTTAGAAATAACATTAGAAAAAAATAGTATTCTTTTTCTATAATCTTTTTGACATAGTTGATAAATGTTTTGGTTTCTAGTGATGATTTGCAACCTTCAAATCAGACCAACCATGCTATACGTATTTTATAGTGGCAAAAATTTAAGTTTTATTATTTTTTCAATTATGAGTTTTGAAGTTTAAATGCTATTGTTACTATTTGGGTTGATTAGATCACTGCTCTTGACAGCCCGGTGATACAAGGCTCATACACAATTTCCAGGAATAGAAAAAAACTCAATGATTTGTTATATATTTTTAGAAAATAAACTGAAATGATTAGGTAAGTAGGTTTATAATTGCACGGAAAAAATACCTTGTGAAAATGCGATCTTTTCCAGTCAAGATAATACAGGCTTGCTATGGCCAGTATATACTAGTGCTGGCTTATATCTTTCCTACTCTGTATTCAGTGATGTCACATTAGTAGTTTGAAATCAGTCACAGTGGTAGTTATCTGTATTATAGAAATCAGCAAAAGCTACAGATCAGAGGTTACTTTCCCATCTTAAAGAGCCATTAAACATTTTCCATCATACCAATGGCAATAGCCATTATTCTTTTAAAATATAATTCAACTTTTTCTTGTTCATAAGAATCTTACTTGAGGATCTCAATGGTTGGTGTTTTCTGTATAAATCTGTCTTCCTGAAAAAAAAATTTAAATGTTTCCCATTAGTTACAGTAACAGAAATGTTAGACTTTACTGTGAAAGGATAAATATGTGAGACCTGATCCATAGAAAAAGTCTTCTTTTCTTATCAAGGAGTTGTACCCTATTCAGAATAAACTGCTCAAAATTCGTATTTTTATCTAAAAAAATAAAATGGTAGCATATTTTTAACTCAAACCATACTTATGAAGCAAAATATTTAGACTTCAAATAGAATCTAACAGATTTTAATTCTGTCAAAAATGTCTATTTCATAAAAGGTTAATTAAAAATATTTTGTAAAAAAGTATAAACAATTTTATTAGGCGAATTCATTTATTTGAAACATTAAATTAGGCAAAGAAAAATATATGCAACTGCATAAAAAGAATCACATTCTCCTATGACTTGAACACACAGCAGTGGTCAAAAATAATGAATTATGGAATGAATCCCAGGATTAATGCAAAAAACGTCTTGTACAGAAAAACTTCAGGCTTCTAACTTTACTGAATCCAGTACTAAACGTGCTTCCTTATATTCCTCAGCTTCTTCCAACTCTTTTTCACTCTCCTGAAATGAAATATAATAAAGAGTAGATTTATCTTTCTCAAAGTTCAGTATTTTGTTATTTACTCAAATATTACAAACCACCAATATAAACACCTCGAAAATTAAAAGAGAAAGGATCTGAAGCTTCATCTAAATATAGTGTAATTCCACATATTTTCCATAGTTTTGTTCTTTCTTTACAAGGAAAAGAAACAGGTTTGTGGTCTCACTCTGTATTCTCATATCATAAGTGCAAAACATGGTCATCAAAAGCTATTGACACTAAATAATTAAATAAAAACTTCAGAAAAATTTAAAATTTATTCTTATTTTGTCAACATATCACCATATAAAAGGATTATTAATTATAGACTAAAAGTAAAAAATGACTTATTAACATGTTATACAATAAAATTGAGACCAAAATAATCCTCCAACTACTCACAATGACAAGACTACTAGTGTCACACCAGAGTTAAGTATAATCTTTGAATTAGAAAAGTGAACTGCCTGCTTGTTCATGAGTATTATACACCTTACTATAAGGAAGCAAAATACTAACATCTTTTCTGATATTTAAAGACTGAGTTTTTCCTTGATACTTTATACACACAATTTTTACTAATATATTATAATGGCAAAAGATAAATGAAATAGCGTCACTTAAGCTGTTATACATACGAAATTGTTTGATTTTTAATAAATAAATGAAGCTATCTATGGTCAGCAATTCATGTCAGGTCAATAAAAGATGAAGATATACAAAGCAATTAACAGAGCATAGGGAATAAAGTGTATTTTTTTTAAATGAAAACTTGAAGTAAAAAGACTAAGAATTTGCTTAACTCAGACTATAGGTAAGAATTTCTTAAAGTTCTGCATTATATCTAAACATGTCTTGATCTCTGTCAGTAAATATAAGCTCTTTGAGGGTAGAGATATTGTTGAGTACATCTTCAAACATAAGTACATCATCCAAAGACAATATTATTTTTTTCTAGCAAATTCTATTACATTCTCAGCAACTAGATTCATGACAGAAAAAAACCACTTAAATTGTCAGAAAATACAAATGGTGCCTCTGTCTTAGATAGTATTTTAACAGAGTAATTTTTTCTTGTTTTCATCTATTTTTTATTTCAAAATCATAGCTTCATTTTGGCGGTCAAAAAAAGTTATCCTGCCTTTAAATGATTCCTATAAATAAAAAATATAGAGTTCTGTATCAAAATTAAAATGTGAACATTTCTCTCTTTCTACAGATTTAGTCCTAACATTATTTTTGTGGGAAAATAGGTCTCATTATCTTTCAAAGAATATATATGATCATCCTGAAAAAGCATTAACATTATCTTTGTTACACAGGGAACTATGAAACAGGAGATAGCTGTGTAGCTAGTAATATTAGCTCGAGAAATAGAAATATGAGATTAGTAAATGTTAGACTTCATCAAATTATCATCAAGCAACAATTACAATTGGCTTGTACATACTATTATGCTTTTACCTCTGTATCAGTGTTATCCAGCTCCAAGTTAATGAGAGGACAGCCTATATTACAGAGATTTCTTTCCTCTGCCGAATTAATTTAGGTTTGAATCTGAATGAATTCTAGATCCTTTTTATAATGGCTCAAATTCATTTAAAACATTTGAATCTTCTAAAATTGTAAACAATTTACTCATTTTAATGTGTCAAAAAGATCTTTATATATTGCTGGATAATATTAGTACTATGAATATCTATCATATTAATGCAAATATATTTAATTAACTTAAGTTTAAATAAAAAATAAACATATTAGACACAGTACTTTGATTGGAGGCATAACTTAAAATTAAAACTCCATTAATTATTTAAAAATATACAGGTAAACCGGGTAAGTAAACAAAATCCGTCACCAACTAGTTTTCAGTGTGAAATATTTAAATTCTATATATTATACTGAAAAAATTTTAAACATAAGATGGGAAAGTACTTACCAATATCTGCAGAAGATCGGTATATGCAGCTTCCAACCTGCGCTGGCAATCTGGGATCATCATGCGGGACTCTTGCAGAATCTCGGCCTATAACGAGAATCTCTGTGAGACACGAAGAGATGGTAGAACTTAATGTGTGTAGCTTATACCTCTGGAAATATCTAGAGTGATTTAGAGGAATCAGAAAAAAATTATGGTTAAATAAAACAGTTCAACGTATTTTAATTTAAATTGTGTTTATTAGATGTTAGAAAGAATGACTATCATACTATAAAATACACAAAGTACAAGTTTTAGATATAAACCTTTTTAGTAATCACCTTCTTGTACTAGATAAAAATTAACTGAAAAGTCTTTTCATAGAATATTTATTTTAAAAGGCTATTTAAAATAAAGGTTTTCTCCTGCTGTCACAAAGCACCTTTATCCAAAATGGGATCAGCTGGTTAGCTGGTTATATAAATATCTCCTGCATCTTTTGAGTAATAAAGAAAAACAGGGTTCAGATAATATCACATGGAGATAATTACTGCATGAAAAAAGTTATTGAGTTATTGATCACATCGTGTGCACACTGCAGGAGGTTCTCACTGAAAGACAGAGGTAAAGAAAAATGAAAAGCAAAGACCAGCAGGTTCATATTTTTGATGCTTATCATGCATAAAAAGTTATTACTTATCCTTGTACTTCATTTTAGGAGAGAGATTATTCTCCCCATGCAGTTTGAGCCAAATTACCAACCCGGCACCCCTCTGAATGTGAACTTCTGCCTATTCATCCCGAAAACAGACACTACAGAATTAAACACAGAAATGTTTATTCTGGAGGATATTCCTGGTCTTAAAATCATTCAAAACTGGACTGTAACATATCAAATCATAAAAGAGAGAAAAAATCAAATCAATGACTGAGAAACCCAATCAAAAAGAAGGTAAATAATTTAGTTTCAGACGTTGGAACACAAATAAATTTTTTCCCTAAGATAAGTAGGAAGCTTTATTTCCTTAAACTATTCTCATTAAGAGACACAGAGATCATTTAAATATTTATTTCCAAAAACTCATGTCTGATCAAATACCTTTGGTTAAATGGGTATAAAATCTGAACTTTTACTAAGAAGCTTTATTACCTAGCCTATATAAAATAAAAAACGAAAGAATTTAATGATAATCATACTATGTTTTAACAAAAATTTTACTAAGTCTCAGTACCTTCTTCCTTTCCCCAATAGTTGTCATAGCGTACACTATAAACAAAATCAGAATTATAATATACAAGGATGCTCTCTTTCCACATTTTCTTAGGTGAAAATCTATTCCTAAACTTATAACTTTCTTACTATGGTACAGGCTGAAATTTCAAATGTAGGACTTTATTTCGCAGCTAACCATGCTATGCCTAGATATTTAATTACTGCCACTAAACTATTTTTGTGTATCTGGTCAGTTTGAATACATGTAAAAAAATCAGTGACAAGCATATTTCATTGGGTAAGCAATTCATATTTCCTCCCCTATGGACGTTCCTTTAGAATAGCCTATAGGAATTAACCAAGGTAAAATGAATATAAAGAATTAGATCAAACACATGATAAGCCAAAATGTATACTTGTAAACTTTTTTTTTTGAAAGCTTTCCTGTGTTGTCAGTGAAATAAACTTTAAATAATGCTATCCAAATTAACTTCTATTCATTATTATTATTATATCATTCTAGAGCAGGAATCCTCAAGTAGTCTATCAACATGGGACTCTACGTGGGGCCAAATTCCAGTCTGTCCTGTACACCAGGCTCCAATTCATTCAGTAAGCTTACTATGTAACTGCAAGATGCCAGGTACAGGGGATACAAAGATAAAAAAGAGAAGGCCTCTGTCATCCAATCTGGTAAAGGAGCATAAACATAAAAATAAACATTTGACACTGCTTTTACAAGACCATGCCATGGGAAGCCAAAGGCATACAGTACATTGATGACTATGATTTAAAATCCATAAAGCATATGTCTATCAAGGCCATAAATCATATACTTTACCTTGAAACAGTGAATTATAACCATCAGGAATAAATTAATAGACAGTATGTAAGGTGTGATTATATAGGAAAGACATTCCTCAAAATACTTTCACTACACTAAATGAATATTATCTTTCAAAGTGCTGCCCTTGAGAGGGAGTCACTCAAATGATACCTTTGTTTAAAGTATCTGAAAAAACTGTCAGTTCATTCTAAGGCTGACTATGACAAGACTGAGGTTAAATCAGGATCTTGGCACAGAATGGGAGGTACAAGGAACCTTAGGGAACACAACAGGATGCAATCCTACTGATATCTTCTTGTTTTTGAAGCAAGTTATGATTTGGGGAAAGTTATTCAAGTAAAATGAGTTAGGAGAGGCTTAAAAGGCTAGGATTACAACAATGAATAAACTATTAAACTAAAGTCTGATCAATTTTCGTTAAAATCAAACACATGTAAATCAAAAAGGAAAAGCCCTAATTGGCAGATCTTCATTTTTTTCCAGAAAGAAGAGTTCTGTGAAATGATCTAGCTAATGTCCAGTTCTTTTGGTATTGCTTGATTGGAATAAGGTTTCTAGCTTCTTTAATGATCCTGTTCATTCACCCAAGGCTGGTTATACCTATAATAATCTACAGACACTCTACTATTGGATATCATCTGCTTCTGGAACCAATGGTAACAGAATCAGTTCGCCAAACTGAGCTCTAAAGAAGTTCAGAGTTTATGGAAACAATGGTTAAGTCTTTCCTTTTATATGGTGGTAAAACAGTAATGTGCTAATAAACATGTCTCAATTTGCAAATGAGAAAGTTGAGCTCCAAAGTGCTTAGCTAGTTGACAGGGTCTGAGTCACAGCCTGTGACTCTGATTTCAAAGCTAGCATATGAATTACTAGTAGTGGCAGCCAATCACCAAAACGACCCCTATGATCTTCATCCTCCTGGAATTCCTCCTCTTGTGCAGTCACTTCCCATATTAAATTTGGGTTGGCACTGTGTGACCACTGAAATGTATAACAAGTGAGATTCTGGGATTTATGACGAGGCTAAGTCTTAGAAGCCTTGCGGCTTCCACATGGACTTCTTAAAATGCTCACTTTTGAGAAACTTTTTAGGTAGAATAGATAGGTAGGTAGGTAGGTAGGTTCGTAGATTATGTAGGTTAGGTAGGCTGGGTAGGTAGGTAGACAGACAGACAAACAGACAACAGAAGAAAAAATTCATTTGACTTGTGTTTGTGGTTATTGCTGAATGGTTAAGGATGTAAGAAGAATCCCATGAGTCAAAAATAATCTGGGCCCTTAAACCCTAATAATATAGTAGTAATTACTTTAAATATAAATGGTCTAAATTCATCAAGCTAAAAGACAGACATTCACAGATAGGACCCAAATTTTTGCTGTCTACAATAAACTCACCTGAAACTTAAAAAAAATAGAATAAAAATGGAACTATAGAAAAAGATATATCATGCAAACATGAAAATAAGGTGTAGTACTGTTAATATTGGATAATTGGACAGCTTCAAAATACATAAAACAAAACATGATAAAGCTAAAAGGAGAGACAGACAAATCCACAAATATATTTGGGAATTTTAATATCCTCTTCTTAGCAACTGACAGAAATACCAGAAAAAAATCAGCACCATCAACCAACAATATCTAATTAACATTTATAGAATACTCTAAGAAAATACAGCAGTATGCAATATACTAGGTCTAAAAACAACAAAAACAAAACAAACAAAACAAAAATAAGTGTAAGACAACAGGAAAATCTTTAAACTCTTAGAAATTAAACAGCACATTTCTAAATAACCCATGGGTCAACAAGTCTCAAAGGAAACAGAGAAATATACAGATAAATGAAAATGAAAATATAACATCAAATTTTAAAGGGTTCAGCTAAAGCAGTACTGAGAGGGAAATTCATGGTACTAAATGCTTACGTTTAGGATAGAAGATCCAAATTAAAAATCTAAGTTCTTAGTTCAGAAACCTAGAAAAAGAAGAGTAAAATAAACCCAAAGCAAGAAGAAAGAAGAAAACAATAAGCTCAGAAACGAATGAAATTAAAACAGGAAAACGAGAAAAATAAATGAAAGAGAGCTGGGTTTTTTGGGGGCGGAAAAAAAGATAATAAACCTTTGTAAGACTGACAGATATAAAATGAGAAGGCACAAATCACCAATATCAGTAACAAAATGAAGGATACCACTAAAGATCTTGTAACTATTAAAAAGAGAGAAAAGAAATACTATGAAGAATTTTATAATATTGTTTATAATGCTCATGAATTCAACAACTTAGAATAAATGGACCAATTCCTCAAAACTACAAACTACTAAAATATACCTGATAACCTGAATAGTTCTATAATCATTAAAGAAATTGAATTAGTAATTAAAAAGTTCCTGAAAAAGAACTCTATAGGCCCAGATGATTGCCCTGGACCATTTTACCAAATATTTAAATAATTAACACCAATTATACACAAATCCTTCAAGAAAAGAGGAGGACACATTTCCCAATTCATTTTATAAGACTAGTATTATTAACTTGAAACCAGACACAGTATAAAAAAAGAAAACTGCAGATTATTATTTCCCATAAACTTAGATACAAAAATTCTCAACAAAATATTAGCAAATTGAATCCACCAATGTATGCAAAAAATTAAACACCATGACCGACTGATCAAGAAGGTATGCAAGCCTGGTTCAGTACTTGAAAATCAATCCATGTAATCCACAATATCAACAGGCCAAAGAAAACTCATATGATCTTATCAAATAACAGAAAAAGTATTTGACAAAGTCCAATACCCTTTTATGACCAAAAATACTCAACAAAGTAGAAACAGAAGGAGCACTTCGTCAACTTAGAAAAGAACGCCTACAAAAATCCAACAGCTAACATTATACTTAATAATAAAAACCTGAATGTCATCTTCTTAATATTGGAACAAGGACGTCAACTCTCACTACTCTTACTCAACACAGTACTGTGAATTCTAGCAAAAGGCAATAAAGCAAGAAAAAGAAATAAAAGACATGCAGACTGAAAATAAATGAAACTGTCCCTATCTGCAAATGACATGATTGTCTATATAGACAAGACTGCCCATACACAGTCTATATATTGTCAGAAAGAATCTACAAAAATACCTAACACTCATAACTGAGTTCAGCAAGGTCACAGGTTACAAGATCAACACACATAAAATTGATTGCACTTCTATATCTGAAAACAAGTACTGTATGTGGAAACTGAAACTAAAAACGATACATTTATAATAGCTTCAAAGAAAATTAAATACTTTGTTATAAATCCAACAAAACCTGTATATTTGTATGTTGAAAACTACAAAATGCTGATGAAAAAGCCATATCGAAATAAAATGGAATTTACCATGTTCATTGACTGGAAGCTCAAAGTAGTAAAGACGCCAATTCTCCTCAAACTAATCTATAGGTTTAACGTAATTTCTACCTAATCTTAGCAAAGTGTTTTAAAGATACAGATAAGATTATTTTTTAAATTTTATGAAAAGGTAAAAGAACTGAAATAGCTAAAACAATTTTGAAAAAAAAGTGAGAGGACCCACTTTTCTCAATGTTAAGGCTTACTACATAGCTATATTAGTCAAAACAATACTGTACACTGTTAAGGATTGATACAGATTAATGAACCAGAAGACAGAACCTAAAAGAGACCCACATAAATATGTCCAACTGGTTTTTGATAAAGATACAAAAACAATTCAATGAAGGAAGGATAATCCTCTCAAACAAATGCTGCTGAAGCAACTGGACGCCCATAGCAAAAAAGATGAACCTCTAACTAAACTTCATACCTTATACAAAAATTAACTCAAAATGGATCAAAGCCTTAAGTGTAATATATAAAACTACACAACTTTTAGAAAAGAATAGAAAATCTTCAGGACCTAAGACTAGGCAAAAGGACCTTAGATTTGAGATCAAAAGTATGATTCACAAAAAAGAAGGTAGTATTAGCCATAAATTAGATGATTTTCAAAATTAAAACTTGCTCAGTGAAAGACCTTGGTTAAGAGGATAAAAAGACAAATTATATACTAATACAAAACACAAATATTCACAGCAGCTTTTTATATAACAGCCTAAACCTGTATCCATACCATGGAATACTACTCAGCAATAATAAGGAACAAACCATTCGTATATTCAACAATTTTGATAGACCTCCAAGGAATTAGGCTAAGTAGAAAAAGTCAATTTCAAAAGGCTCATATTATATGATTCCATTCCATGTTGTACAACATTCTTGAAAGAACATTAATTAGGATTTAGGGATGGAGAGAACGGGCTATAAAGAGGTAGTACAAGGTAGTCTTGTGATGAAATAATTCTCTATCTTGACTGTGGTATTTACTCACACTACACATGTGATAGAACCAAATACACACACACAGACGAATACATGTATGATTAGTAAAATATAAGTAAGCTCTATGGTGCATCAATGCCACTTTCATGGTTTGGATATTGTGATATAATTATGCAAGATACTAACACTGCAGGAGGAATGGTAAAGGGTGTATGAGACCCCCCACGAACATTTTTTGCAACTTTCCTTAAATTTATAATAAAAAACAAAAAGCATATGTACAAATGGAATATCATTTATAAACCTAAATATATGTACTGAGACAATAATATTTTCCTGCATGACTGGAAGTTATTTTAAATAATATTTTCATTATTGAAAAAAAAAATCTGGTACTTATTGCAGAATCAGCCCTATGAGAGAGCACTGGTCAAAATCCTCTTCACAGACTGAAGCCTACTATTATTTTCCACATATTTAATGAAAAAAATTTCCCCTTCATTTTTAAGAAAAATATCATATCGTGAATGTTAACTCATGTTTCAAGTAAATCACAAAAAAAGTGTGTGCATCTTTCTCAAAAAGCCAAATTTCACAACATTTCAATTACATGTAACAATTGCAAAGATTCTTAAAGAAATTTTGGTTGAAAAATTGTACCAGTTTGTCTTTTTAACATTACTTCTGAAAAATAAGAAATGAGTCATGCCTTAAGAGAAATAATTTAAGGGTAGGTTAAAAAAAAAAAAGAACAGGAATATTTTCACTGGTTGAAGGCAAAATCATCTGTATCCATCCCTAATTGAGAGATGAGAGGAGTGAGGAAGAAAAGACGAGGGATCTCATAAGCAGAGATAAAAGCAATTTGGGCAATATTTGAATGTTGTGTAATATTAATTAGCCAGAAAAGAAAAAGATAGCAGAATAATTCTTTGAATGACTGGTATTTTGGCCTCTTAGGGTCCTGAAACTTTTGTCTATTTACGTATTTTAAAAGACCCAAAATTAGGCATAGTCCAGCAGAAGACAATCTGGACAAGCAATTTCAAGCAAGAATTTTGGTAGGGACTGACAGACAGCATCATAAGTGTGTACTATAAAACAGGGCCAGTTCAGAAGATCCAACAAAACAAGAGCAAAATGGATCCAAGTGAGAGAGAGCCAAGGTAGTGAGAAGCAGCTGAGGAGAGCATTTAACTCAGAAGAGGAGGAAATACAGGGCGAAGAGTAGAGAACCCACAACATGCAGCAATTTGCTTCACTGATATTTTCTACAAGGGGCACAGTAAATGTCAAGAAACTACTACCGGCTTTCAAGTCCTAGGCAATCAGGAATAGCACAGTGCTTCTGAAAATGCCACTCACGTTCTAGTATAACAACAACAACAACAACAACAACAACAAAAATGAATGGCTGGCCACAGTATAGCTAAAGCTAGGAAAAGGAAATTGAGGAAAGCATGTAGGTTGGGCTAAAGACAAGGTTTCGTAAGACTCTGAAACAAAATTATAATTAACAAGTGTATGTATTACAGGTTGATAATAGCAAAAATAAAATTTTATTTTTCTGTAATTAGATGGTATTTTTGAATATGAGTATTAGGATGACTAGGAATCTAAGAAATCATATTATAAACCATAACCACTGTGTCAAAAGAATTTAAAATCAGTGCATGTAAAAAAAACTTCTGAACAAATATTTTTCCGTTTTCTATCTTAATATGTAATCAATGATATAACCAGTAAATAGCTAAGTTTTTAAATAACAATTAGAATCCGGATTCAATAGAGTTCATCTTAACCTATAGTGATTTTATTGAAAGATGATCAATATGTAAATATAAATAAAACAGATTCTGTGATAATCTGTGACATTATTTGTAGAATTTTATTTAGAAAGGGAATACATTTATTTCCCACTGCATGTAACTTACAACTTCTATTCTAACCACAGGGCTATTTAAAATTAATTTTTATTTTTAAATTACAGTTGATATTCAGTATTATTTTACATTAGTTTCAGGTGTACATCATGGTAGTTAGACATTTATATAATTTACAAAGCGATCCCCCTGATTAGTCTAATACCCACCTGACACCACACATAGTTATTAAATTATTATTGACTATATTCATAGGGCTATTTTAAAATAGATTATTGACGATGAAAAGAACAAAAAATACTAAATGATGTCACTACCTACACAATTGAAATAATAAGCCTGATGGGGTCCAAGAAGGACGTGAATGAAATAGTTATATACTACTGTTACGTTTCTCTCTAGAAATGGGAAAATAATAGATGCATTAAAATAAGAGAGGTATAAACGTGATATATTTATGGGAGTATATAGTGAAAAAGCATTTAGCCATCATAATTTTAAGAATCGAAAAGTTAAAATCCATATGTAAATTCTTATAAAGAGCAGTTAGTTCATAAAGGTCATCATATTGGGGGAAACACTATATGTACTATCTGTTTACAAATCCTCCTTTAATTTATGAATATCTGACACTAAAATGTTCTCTGATATACCACATATAGTAGAAAGCAGGCTCTCCTAGAAGCTCAAGAAAAGAAGGTTCTCTTCTTGGATAGCCAGGGGAAGATTATGTTTCAGGTGCCACTGTATTCCTTTTGCACTGCAGAAAGCAACTACCTACAGAAATATTCACTTTAATTAATTCTGTCAAATTAAATTTGAATTAAGTGTGCACTATTACCATTTGTAACATGAATTACACGATGAAAACCATTAAGAGTTCATAAAACTGATTTAAAAAATAAGTCATAAGATATATCTGTATAAGCTTGCTCTGGACATTGGATTTTAAGTAAAGGAGCAAGTGATCCGAAGTACATTTTGAAGAAATCAACCTGGTTGTTGTGGTGGGGAAGGAATGGATGGTGTCAAGACACAAAGAGGCATGTTAGTTAGGAGGCTTTTGCAATAGTACAAGCAAGAGATGATAGGGAACTAGACTAGGATAGTGACAGTAGAGGTAAAAAATAGAATAAGAAACAGGTCTTGGTGATATTAGATGTGATTATTAGAAAGAGAAGTATCAAGAAGAGACTCACTAAATTCTTGGCTTGGGCATCTGGATGAGTGGAAGTAACCATTTACTGAGAGGAGGAAAACATGAGAAAGAATAGCTTTTTGTTTCAGGGGAGTGGGCTGGGTTGAGGGAAGGCCAAGATTTTTATTGTGGAACCCAAGAGGATATGTGAAGCAGGTGATTAGTTGAATATACATAACCTGGAATGGTCAGTCCCAGAGATATAAATGGGGGAGATACTAGTACTAGAATGAATGCCAAGTAAGTAGGGAATTGGAGGATTTTCGTTTGTTTTGTTATTGTTTTTAATGCCATGACTAAAAGAGTACCTGGAACAGTACTTTTGACAAGTAGCAGGAGTTCAAGAAGTATCTGCTGAGTGAATAAATAAATAGGCATAAAGATGGTACTTGAAGTTATAGGAGAGTATGAGATTACCTAGAGAGAAACTGTAGATAGAACTCTTAAAGATTTAAAAAGTGTGTGTGTGTGTGTGTGTGTGTGTGTGTGTGTGTGTATGCGTGCACAGTAGTGGGGATCAGCAGGCAGGTGTGTGGGGCAGGCGAGAGAAGAGAAGAGTTTCAGCAAAGGAAAGTGAGGAATAACCTCAGTGAAACAGAAGGAAAACCAGGAGGCTTTTCTATCAAAGATGCCAATATAAAAAAGTGTTTTAAGGAGAGAGTTACTTGTGTCAAATGCTGTTGGGTTACATAAAATGAAGACAAGAAGTGAGAACAATGTCACTAATGGTTATAACAAAGGCTAAAGCACATAATTCACTCTAACAGGAAGGAAGGTAGTATAGGTACAGATGTACGTAGGTTGATAGATTTTGTGGTGGGAATATGAGGAAGTTCCCCTGAGCCTGTGTTTTCTTAAGGAATTATGAAACAAGTGTCAAGCAAAGAGTAAATAACAAATGCTACACTGGGAATAAATAAGGTGTTATGAGAACATAGGCAAGGGCACCTAACTCAACACTGAGGTGGAGTATAGGGGAAGTTTAAAGGATAAATAGGAATTAATAAGAAGAAGGTACAAAGAAGAAGTAGGAAGAGCATCCCAGGCATGTACAATATCTCAGAAGCAAAGGACAAAGGACATGTTCAGAAAACCAAAAGGCAGAACCTAAGAGGTCCAGGTAGGGCCTGGCAAGAGATGAGGATGAAGAGATAAGCAGGTACCAAAATCAAGAAAAGCCTTGTTTGCAATGCTAAGAACACTGAAATTTGTCATGAAGATAATCAGAAGTAGCTACTGATTATTTATATAGGTATATATCTATATATAGATATTTATTTTGGTGCTCATCACATCAACTTGGGGAAAATATTGTGAATTTAAATACATATCAAATATAAGATTAGGTCAATTCAATTATACATTTAATACGTAAAATTGGAGAGTATAGTTTAATGGTTAAGGGTACAAATTTCAGAGCCAGAATGCCCATGTTCAAATCCCAGCTATGCAATTTAGCAGTTGTGTGACTCTAGGCAAGTTATTTAATCTATGTTTCAATTTCCTCATTTTTAAATAAAGGTTTTAATAGTAACGAGATAAATAATAGGACCTTTTCAAAGGGCTTTTAATACATTAGCTATTAAACTATTCTGTAAATGCCAGCTATTATTATTTAAGATATAATTTTACCTGCTTTTTAATGGCATAATTTTCACCATCTTCAGCTTTCATTTTTTCAATCTTTTCTTCTTGTTGTTTTGCTTCTTTTTCATACATCATTTTTTCTTTGGCCAATCTATAAATAAACCAAAAATGTTTCAGAGAATTAACTTTCTTTCTAGCAAACAGACCACAAGAAACAAACTATGTAAATATAAAACACACTTAAAATACTGAAGTTTATGCACTAGATAGGGAGGAGGGGGAAAAGAAGAAAAATACTTTAGTCACCGATGTAAGTATGATGCTCTTAAGTCCTATACCTTCTTAAAGCAAGTATAATCAATCAAAGCATGCAATTCTTAAATTTTAAATTAAAAACACATTTCATTGTAACTGTATTTAAAATGTAAAAACAACACTCAAAATTGTTATATACTAACATTTGTCTTGCTTTTGCTTTTTTTGGGACACGCTTTCCAAAGGTTCATATATGTACTTGAAACAAAATGGCAAAAGCCCAGCTTACTGGTAAAAAAAATAAGTACATTGTATGCCAAATCCAAAACAAAAAAAGATTAGATTTCCAACTAAATTATTTGAAAAGTATTCATTGTATATGTAATTTTATGCCTGACTATCCTTGTGAGATGGTCTGGGATAGATAATTTAGACATGGTTCTTGCACTGAAAAGTAGTAAAAATATACAAATATTTATTTACTAAAGCACGAAAAGGTATTGATGAAGATCAGGAAGATTTTCAACAATAAGGAATAGAGAAATACCAAGTTCTACTGATTATTTCTCAGATAACAAAAATTCAATTAACTGTAATAGTTCAATCTTCCCTAATTCTGGTTAATAAAAATTTTAATATAAAAGTATAGTCCAGGAAAATACTAACCTTCTTTACACACATTATCTAAAGAGAAGAAAAAATTCTCATAGTTCATACATATTAAAAGCAACTTTCTCCATCTGGCTTGCTTACTTCTAGACATAATAGTGCTAGAATGGAATGTAAAGTCATATTAGAGCATGCCTTTTGTGTAATCATTTGCAATGAAGATTCTTAAGTGAATTTCAAAACATGATTTAATTTTCATATGTCTAATAGGACTTACTATAATTCTGGATATCTCAAAAATATCTACCTGGAAAGCTTTTAAGTCAAATTTTAAGTCTGGATTTAAATTGCCACATAAACTACATACTAAACATTAAAACACTAAAATGTTCCAGTTGGAATTTTGAGGTGTGCAGGAAGGGCTCAACCTGTCCCTCATGATCTTGTGTTACTGACACAGATAGGACATACAACAAAATGTTAACAGTATTTACAGTAGGATGTCACCTTCGAACACCCATCCTAAATTATCCCCAAGTGAAAAAAAAAAAAAACAAAGTGCAAAATAGGTATAAATTTTATGTTGCCATGAATATAAACAAACAAAGGATACTCAAAATACAAATAACAAAGGACATCTGGGAAACTACTACTTGTGATTACCTGAGTAGAAAAGCCCTAATGATTTGGGGTGGGGGGGTTAACTGAGAGGTAAATAGGGAAGCTTTGATTTTCTGTCTTTCTTAATAAAGTCTGAGGGGGTTTCCCCCCACATATAAATATTACTTTTATCAAAAAAGTTATATGCTAATGATTATCTCTGAATGGCACAATTCTGAATGATTTTAAAGTCTGCTGGTTATTTCTTTAGATTCAAAATATTTTCTAGAATAAAGCAAAATTAAATTAGAAAGATACCTAAATACATCTAATAGTTTAAATTCTCTAAACACTGCTCTCCTTTACAAGTCTTACAAATGTTATGATAAAATAGGCACAAATCAAAAGTCATAATTTATTATATTTTAAAGGCATAATTAATTGTAAATATTTTCCATTAGTCTTACAAACCCACAGAGAAACAGCAACTCAAAAATCTGGTAACTTTTAGTAGTAAGACAAATAAATATATATGAGGAAAATAAAAAAGTAAGCAATAGAAAAGAACAGACATGAGAAGAAATTTTAAGAAATGACCATCACTGGGTAATAATAATCAAATGATAACTTTACTACATAACTGTACACATATGACATAATGTGACTTAAAATATGTAGTCCAGTGTTTTCCAAACTATTCCATGGTACACTAGTGGTCAAATAAGCTTTAAAAACACTGCTTGCTAAATCTTAAAGATTTATAATACGTATGTGCATATTAAAAAGTCCTGAGAAGTATTTTAGAGTAAAGAAATCAGTATAACTTTGTTCAACTGCAAGCTTACTTGAGGCAAAAAAAACTTTTCCCCTTTAAATATCTTCCAGAACAGCTGCTCCTTAATACAAGTTTGGGAAATACACTGTAGAAATTTGTAAACTTGATACAAATTGTACATCTGAACATACTACTCATAAAATTTCTAAATAAAATAAAAGTTTTGGGTAAATCAAGAATTTAAAGACCTTGGGATAAAAAGTTTCAGCTTAATTTATCTTAATTTTAACATTTTTCTTATTGTAAATGAGACTTTCATAATTTATAACCAATCTGTACTTATAGCCATCTAATAATAGTCCATCACCAAGCCATGCTAAGGATTACAGATGATAAGCAAATACAATTAATGGTATTAAGAAGCTATAACAAATTGATATTTAGAAAAACATTATTAATACTTAAAACAAAATGGAGAAAAAAATACTATAATAATCTCATGTACTCATTACCCAGCCATAACAATTAATATTTTAGCATTCCTGTTTTATGTATCTCCTGCCATTTATGTATTTATTTATTAGTATTTTCAGACATTTTATGTTTGGCTTAATTTTTGAGGTTAAAAGTCTGTAATTTCCACCCCCTCGCTCCCACCTTATACCATATATAAAAATTAACTCAAAATGGATCAAAGATTAAAAAGCTAAAATTATAAAACTCTTAGAAGAAAATATAGAGGTAAATATTGATGACCTTGGATTTGGCAATTATCTTTTAGCTATGACACCAAAAGCATAGGAAATAGAAGAAAAAATAGGTAAGTTGGCCTTCATCAAAATTAAAAACTTTTCTGCTTCAAAAATCACTATCAGGAAAGTGAAAAGAGAACTACAGAATAGGAAAAATATTTGCAAATCATATAATGAATAAGGAACTTGTAACCAGAATATACAAAAAACTCTTATAACTCCATAATAAAAAGAACCCAATTTAAACAATGGGCAAAGGACCTGCATAGACATTTCTCCAAAGATACATGAATGCCCAACAGACACATAAAAAGATGCTCCACATCATTAGTCATCAGGAAAATGCAAATCAAAACCACAGTGAGATACCACTTCACACCCATTAGAATGTCTATAATAATAATAAAAAAAAACAGATAATAAAAAGTGTTATTTGACAAGGATATAGATGAAGTAAAACCATCAAACACTACCAGTGGGAATGTAATTGTTGTAGCTGCTATGGGAGTTCAGCCCGTCATCAAAAAGTTAAATATAGAGTTAATGATATATCTCAGTAATTCCTTCCTAAATATATTCCCAAGAGAAATGAAAACATATGTCCATATGAAAACTTGTACAAGAATGTTCATAGCAGCATTGTGCATATGCAAGATAAAATGTGGAAACAACTCAAAAGCCCATCAGCTAATCAATGGACAAACAAAATATGGTATATCTATACAATTAAATAATATTTGTTTATTTAATTGAAGAAAGAAATGAAGTACTGATTTATGGTACAATATGGATGAACCCTGAACACATTATGCTAAGTGAACGTGGCCAGAAATAAAATGACACATATTGTATGATTCTATTTACAAGATATATCCAGAGTAGGCAAATCTATAGATAGAAAGTAGATGAGTGGATGCCTAGCACTGGGGAGGATGTGGGAAATGGGAGGGTAATAGCTAAAGTGTTTGAGGTTTCTTCTGGGGATGATAAAAAATGTTTTAAAACTGATTGTGACAGTTGCACAACTTCATGAATACACTAAAAACAAATGAATTGTAGACTTTAAATGAGTCATTTGTATGGTATGTGAATTGTATCTCAATGAAGCTGTTAACAAAAAGGAAAAAAGCGCTTGTAATTACAAAATCAGCTTCCAGGGAAAGCTGCCAGGATTGGATACATTTAAACCTGAACTAAGTGAAACACGTGAACACTACATATAAAAATCTTCATTTGACTTATAAATTAAAACTACTTTAACAATAATTTTTAGTATTAAGACAAAAATATTTATCCTCCCAGATTTTAAATTTTAAAATAAAATCATTAATGTATATCACTACAAATATCTCTTTAAAAGTTCCTTTTAAGTAGTAAAAGAAACTTGCTTGGACAGACACGGCAAGTTGCCAGACTGCTTTAAATGAGACCCAAAGATAGTGTTATTCAATTCACAATGTTAAAAAAAAAATAACAAAAAACAAAACCAGATTTGTTACTAGATTAAACAACTGGAAGATTTAACACATAAGTCTAGATTTCTGGCTTCTCTTGGATGTTGTCATAAGAGAACAGTGGAGTTGCACTCTCACTACTGGATGGAGCTAAGCAACGACTGATGACTGTTTTAGAGGAGGCATGTGTTATTTGCTTTGCCCTAATTCACACAACTCCCTGTTTCCAAAATACTCAAGGTCTTATACTTGGCCCGTGTCAGCAACTAAATTTATAATCTGTGTGCTGGAGTAACTTGCATATCATCAATGCCTCAGTTTCAATACTACCTTTAAAATTATCTTTACAGAATTGCAATTATTATTCAGAATATCAGGAATGCTCAGAAACCACTGGAATTAGCAATGAAACTTTCAATCTTCCTAAACCTTCTAGGTTACTAAATTCCCCTAGTACGTGAAAATAGCTGGGATTGAACAGGCTGTCAGAAAGAAGCACTTTCAATAACATCCTGTAAATCAAAGACTTAGAACAAGGGTTGGCAAACTATGGCCACTGAGCCAAATTTGATGAGCCATGTGTTGTTGTATGCTTTGAGAGCTATAAAAGTTTTCATGTTTAAATGGTTAAAAAAATTAAAAAATATTTTGTGACAAGTAAAAATGATATGGAATTCAAATTTCAGTGTCCAACACAGCCACAGTAATTCATTTATGTATCATCTATGGCTCCTTTCATGCAATGACAGCAGAGATGAGTAGTTGTGACAGAACTAGGAAGCCTAAAATATAATATTATCTGTTCTTTTACAAAAAAATGTTGCTGACCTTTGACCTGCAAGGCCTGTACTTAACTCTATCCAACCCCTACTTCACTATCTTAGCATTTACCACACTACACTGAAGCCAGTTTACTTGCTAGGTCTTATGTTTCTAGAAGACAGGATTAGGTAGTATGCCTATTGTATTACTGATATATAGTAGGCACTCATCATTTGTTGAACGATTACAAAATTGAATCTAAAAATTTCACTACTGCCTTTTAACATTGTCAATTTAAAGAGATATATAAAACAATTCTGAAGTGGAACCAAAGAGATTTGCAAAACTAAACATATAAGAAATTGTGATTTTAGAGAAAGTTATATAATGAAAAGAGATCGGATTCTATGCCTAGGCAACAGACAACTCTGGTTGGTAGTCCAAACCATCCTATGCCGCTATACTTATCTATAGAAAATACTGGCAATAGCTCCAGTAAGATTAAAGAGACACCTAGCTACATTATCGCATTTGACAAAAAAAAAAAGGTGCTGAATATTTGCATGGCTTATTGGAATATAAAAACAAAAGTAGTTTTTGTTTAAAAATGCTGTATTTTGTGAAAAGGTTCAGGAAGGAAGTTACTGAACAGCAAATGTACTGACCTCCCACCTCCCTCCCAAAATCAGTGAGAACCCAGTAATGCCAGTATTTAAAATTAGTGAATAAAATGATAGGGTAATATGTAGTAAGAAAAAGTGGTCCCACTATCTAACAGTATAAAATCAATGTACTGACAAGTCCACATGATGCAAAATAGGTTTTATTGAGTATATACACAATTTCAGCTTCACTAGATATTATCAAATTGTTTTCCAAAGTGGCTGTATCAATTGATACCAAACCTGCTGTATATGAAATTTCCTATTTCTTCTTTGCATCATGGTGAAAAACTGGAATTGTCAAAATCATTACATTTCTTACAATAAGAAGAGTGTAAAATGGTATTATATCATGATTTGAAATACTAATTTCCCTTATAATTTATCAGGTTATATTTATTAAAAAAGTAATTACTGGATAAATATTTGCTAAATTAATGAATGAATATCTTTGGGTGCATTTGGCTCTTCTTCCCTTCTTTAGGGAAGGCTAAGATTTAATAAGAAAATTTAACTCGCGTATATACAGTTTTAAAATTTGTTACTAAAATACTTTTCCTGTAACATGAATGTTTCTATAATTATAAGAATATATGAAAATTATAAAGAACAAAATTTTAAAAAATCATTCATAATCTCAGTGTCCAAAAAAAGTAAAAAGCAGAAAAATTTAAGTTTGACCCACACTTATTTAGCAGCAAAATGTGACCTCAAATGATATGGAACTACCGACTTTATGCATCTTACTAAATATGAATAGTCACATGTTCCACTGCCGAAATATTAGTGCTTGACTACACAGTACTTCTCTAGATGCTATCATATAAATGCATATATTACTGTTCCAAAATCTAAAAAATCTGGAATTCAGAAATACGAATGTGCCCAAGGGTTTCATATAAGTGATTATAGGCCTTATTAACATTGAATATTTCCCACTATTATTTTTCTTTAAACATGTAAATGTAAAAATTTATATTTTTAAACATATAAATAAAAATAAGTAATAAAGACAATGTATCATTTTCAATGTCATTAAATGTTCTTTGAAAATATAGCTGTTAGTGGCTATATTTTATAGTACCAATATGAAAGCTTATTAATGTATTATCCTATCAGACATTCAGGCCATCCCCATATTATGAATACTACTGTGTTGAACATCTCTACTTATAAATTTTGTGGATGTGTAACATTTTATTAAATAATATTTAAAATATATAGTGATGAGAAATTAGAGTAAATCCTTTTCCAGTAAATCAATGATCATTTACTGACAAATATCTCTTTTTACTACTGATGTGATAAACCACCTTTACATTATTATTAGTAATATACAAAATACAAATAGTAAAACAATCTACCCTATTTTAGCCCACTACCTGGTATTTCATTTTAGACAAAGGAAATAGTCTGCTAGATTTCACTGTTAAATGTTAATAAGAATATCAATATTAAACAGATATAAAATTAAAGAGAAAAATAAGGAAAATGGAATATGAAGGGAAAAGAAGGTAAGTCTGATAACCAATAGGAGTTGTAGATAGTACAGAAAAAAAAACAGGGGAAAATTTTTTTTTAAAATTAAATTTCTCAGAGCTGGAAAAAAAACAACAATCTTAATTGAAAAGGGCTTTCTGAGTGCCAACGAAAATCAGTGAAAAAAATCCCATAACTATGTGTATTGTTGAGAATTTCCAAGATCCAAGAAAATTGAAGCTTTCAAAAAGAGAAGAAATAGGTTGCCTATAAAAGGAAAACAAATCAGATTGATATAGTTCATGTTAATAACACTAGATAGTGAAGATGACAGAGTAATCCCTTAAAAAGCTCTGAGAGAAAAGTATTTATAAACTGGATTTACAACTATAATAGTGATGGTAAAATTCACTAGTTCACTATGTGCCAGACATGATTTTATTTTTCCAAGGACATAGCAATAAACAAAATTACAAAAGTCTCTCTGCTCCATGACACTTATTAATGAGAAAATAAGGACAACAAACAAGCAAAATATACAACATGTGAGATCAAGATATAGTAAAAAGGCAGTGAAGAAAGACTGGTATTACGGGGATTTGCAATTTAAAATAATACTGTGAGAAAGCCTTTTGAGAAGGGATATGTTAAAGGATACGGTTCAGATCTGAAAAAGACAGTAAGTCATGTGGATAACTGATGAAAGAAGTCATAAGCCATGGGAATTTTTTTTAGTTATACAAAAATTCAAAAAGTTTATCTTCTATTTCCTTTTCCTGAGGAATTTATTTAAGAATGTACTCCAACAACTGAAGATGGAAATCAAAAAAAGAAATCACTGTTAATATAATGCAACCCTCTAATGAAGGAAAAAAGAAATCCATGGATTAAAACTGTGCTGTAAAACTGGAAAATAATCAGTCTAAATGAGAATCTTAGTGTGGAGCCTTTAAGAAGAAAATGCAATAAAGAACAGATACAATGAGTAGAAAGGTAGAAGAGAAGTCATTTATTTGTTTCTTTTATCTCAGTAATAAAAATGAAAGACAATTAGAAACTCCAGGAAAAATGACCCCTACACAAAGTTATTATGATTGTAGTATGAAGCAGTTGATGAAAAACAAAATGTATTTAACCTGGACTTATAAGAATAATTTCTTTTGAGTGGCATAGGATCCACTGAGAAAAAAAATGTAATCCTATTCTATATAGCATATTTAAAATAAAATATAATTATAATCTATTAGTTATTTTTCAACTTTTTGAACAGACCTATGAGCAAAAAACACACCTTTCTCCACTTGTCTGAAATATTCAATTTATTTTTCAATTTGTTTAAAAGCTAAGAAATGTCTACAAATTTTTTTCTCAATAAAAATTTGAGATGACCCTAGTCAGCCAATGAAACTTCAGCATTTCATAAAAATTATACTACCACCTGAGTAATCAATTCCTTGTATTAAATCCCTCTGTTTTAAGGCCTAGTACTGTGGTGAAGCTTAATCAACAGTTACAACTCAAGAGACAGTTACAATATTGGCATCTCATGAAACATGATATGAAAAAGATTAGGCAAAAGCCTAAATCATTCAAGATAAGCTAAAATTAATACATGATAATAAAAGCACTTAACATATACTGACCACTTACTATGGGCCAAATACTACATTAAAGCATGATACATACATTGCCATTCAATCCTCAAAGCAACCCTATAAAATATTCTAAACTATGAGTCCTATTTTAGTAATAACTAAATTTAAATTCATGGAGCTTGTCCAAGTTCTCAGAGCCAAAGAACTCTTTTATTCCAAAGTTTACACTCTTAGCCACTACTGACACACTTTTTATTTTTTAAAGTAATTCCCAAACATTTGAACACACAAAAAATGTTAAAATACTATCAACTGCAGCAGGCATTTTTAGTTACCTATGCAATAGCCACTTCTTATTTGCCAAGAGGATCTAATTTTGATCATGATTATTCAGGAAGGCATGCCTTTCAAAAGAAGAAGCCAATTATAATGATCTTACTCCCTTTGCCAAATGATAGTTTAAGGCATGTGTTAAGAGATCTAATTCTGGCCAAAGCTAGAAAAGGGCCATCTGCTGGGGGCTTCTGAGAAGATTGTCATTCTTCCTACATGTGACATAAGCAGGTATAATTCTCTTTTCTCCCCTGGGCATTGTCACCTGTGTGTGACACCAGCCACTTGTGGCAGGTGCCTTGAGATCTTGAGGAGATCCAGCCTAAAAGGACAAGTCACTTTGGGATGTCAGAGTACACAAATCTTTGATAATGGTATTAAACAGTGAATTAACCAACTCTGAAAGCATCCAACCTCCAGATATCTTACTGTATGAAATGATAAACATCCCCACAGTTTAAGCCACATATGGTTTTTCTATTACTTTAAAGCTAAAAGCATCTGAAGAGATAGTCATTAAAAGCAGAAGACTATTCTGCAGGTATTAAAATAATGCTTACTTACTTTGGGCTAATTCATTCTAAATTGTTAAATCACTTAGAAATTGAGAAACCTCATCTTTTTCTTATAGACAAATAAATATGAAGAAAGTAAAGAGAAAATTTGCTACATAATACCAATTTTATGTTTCCACTGTATTTAGAAATATTCTATGTAAATGTTTACAGAAGTTTCTTTCACAATAACAACTAAAGTAGTGTAAAACTTAAAAATTTTTTGCTTGTTTTTAATAATCGTGGTGCTCAGTGGAGGCTAATTTCCAAATAAATAATATTATCTTTTATCTATATATCTTAAATTTACAAAGTATGTATATAACATACAGGATATTGGATGCTAAATATTAAATAGTAAAATATCTCCTCTGAGATGAGAAGCAGCTGACAACAGTGGACAGCTATCCTAAACATCGACAAGGCCTGTATACCTATGGACTGATACTGAACTCAGAATCTATTTTGTTTAATTATGTTTCTCTCTCTGCTAATGATATTAGTCATAATAGCAGTTATCCTTGTTCTTTGGGTTTTTCTATATAGTCCAACTGTTTACGATTACTGAATATGTATAAGACGTTAATATTCTTTTCATGGCTTATGTAAATGTTTTACTAGATGCTAAATACAGAAAAATGGGACAGAAAGTAAAACTCGGATCATAATATTTCACAATGATCCAGTTTTTTTTTATTCCACAAAAGCTTTTAAGACTTGAGTGCCTTCCACTTACCTGCTCTCTTCTGAAGATACTTTGGCCCCAACTCAGATCCCATAGTTACAGTATTTCCCCATCTCCAATGTTCAATAAGATGATGATACTGAGACTTCCTAGGAATGAACCTTCCTAGTGCTGCGAGACCACAGTATCTGATCAAAAAGTTGGTCAAAGGATTGACTGATGACCAAAAGGAGGAACATGGGCAAAAAAATGGGGTTCTATGGAAAGTAACTTCACAGGGTGAGCTGATCACAAATTCCTAAATGGGCAGGTCATAGTGGGCAGTTACACCTAAGGCCTCTACCTTCTTTAGTGATTGGTTTTTAAACAAGCCCTATCCACTGTTCTTGTGCATCTATCTAGGTTAACACAAATTTGAGATGTGAGAAGTAATACTCCTGGATACGAATAACTATTCTTAAGAAAGCACATCACCTTAACCTTCCTTTAATCAAATCCCCACCCTGCTTTCTCCCACCTTCAAGTAATAGTCCTTAAGTAATCTCAAATGCATAAAAGGAGCTGCAAAACTGTTATTCTCTAGAATATCTGATATCTTACCCCCTGGAATATGTTGTCAGTTTGGCTCAAATAAACTTTTAAAAAATCTAGACAGACAGAAAGACAGTAACATATCAATGACCTTAAAGTGTAACTTATAGGAAAGTGGGAATTAAGTAAATATTAATGTCTATAAATGATAATGAGGGTAGGGGGGTAAGATGTTCAATGATGCTATAGAGGAAACAATATGATACCAGGGGAAATGTATCCACTTAGAATTCGGAACTCAGTAACCTCTTGTCAAATGGATTTAAAATCCATGTCTTCTCAGTGAAGAGGAAAAAGGAAGTCAAGAAAGGAAAAGAAGCTATTTGATTTACCAGGCAAAGTAGGCAACAAATTTTTCTGATAAACATATCAGGAGACAGCATTCTATAGAAATCAGAGTAAGAAGACTACCTGGAGTGAATTTTAGGCTTTTGAAGACTAAGAGTTTAGTAATGAGACCCCAGACACACAGAAGAAATATCTTTACAAAAGTATGTTAGGACAAAAATACCAGGATGCAGTGGGCAGGCGGTGGGGGGTGGGGGATGATTCATTTGGGAAAACCCAAGAGGAATGCAAATTAGAAGCTAATCGCTTAGCCACCTCAATTAAGAATTCTCACTAGTTCCTTAGTGAGGAAGAACTGAAGACTGACACCAGAATTGGTGGATTTTGTGCTTACATACTATACAGTAAAATATATGTAGTTAAAATTGAATGAATTTCAGTCATTTCTCTATTAATTATCTTGTGGTCACTATAAAATCAATTGAGATTTTCCACTATTCCCAAATTTCAACTACTAATTATAGTGAAGATTTTGGGGGTTAGCAAAACTAAGCAAGAATCTGCTACAGTATCCTGTCTTAATAAAACAAAAAAAAGTGCTATGCACAAACACATAAAATGAGATGGGGTTGGAAATGTTGCCTGTTCTGAGTGGAATTCCTTCTCTCCCTCTTCATCCTTTTTCCTATCAAACTCATTCTTCAAAACTTAACTCCAGTGTCCTTGTCTTCCAGAAGGATCACTCTAACCCCTACCCTACCACTCCCGAAACTGCTGCCATGGCTCTTCCTTCCTATGGATCTTCACAGCATATTTATCTCCATCACAGAATTTATCACAATAGGTTAAAATTTTATCTACTTCCACACTTGAAAGTGAATGCCCTGAGGACTGAAAATGTGTCTCCTATCAGCACCTATAAGAGTGTATGTCTCTAAGAGATGTTTACTGAAGGAAATCACAATTAGGTAAGCAGGGTAATAAGCAAGGCAGCTGTCATCATCCTCATTTTCAAATAGAAAACTACAACTCGAAAAGGTGAAATGACTCACCCAAGACCAGCTGGCCAGGAAACTGGTGAAATAAGAATTTGAAATCATGTCTTTTAACTTCAAGTGTCAATACTTTCTAATACATCATACTAGCTCATGTTTAAATTAAATGAAATAAATTTCAAATTTTAAACTTTTGAAAATTTGTTCCAAAAGTAAAATCATTCCATGGTTCAAAATCTGAATAGTGCAAAATAGTACAAAATGAAAAGGCAACCCACTACCGACACACCCTGCATCCAGCTGCTCATTGCTGCCACTGGAAGCAACATGTTATCAATCTCTTGTGTATCCTATAATGAAAGAAACTGTCTCATTTGATGGTATTTGTTACCTTATTTCCCACTACCCATTAATTAATCCCCTAAACTGGAGGTGGTTCAAGTTATATTCACTGCTCATGCAGAATATACGCTTTAATAAATCAGACACAATATGTTTTGTAAACTGCTAAAATAATGCATGCCAAACTCAAAATCAATACCACTTTTTTCCTTGTAATATTGTGAATTTTAGAAATTAATAAACCTTAGGGATTAATAACTCACAAAACACAAATGTAAAACTGATTATTTCATTAATCCTCTAAACTATCTCTTAAAGGTTTTGAGATGTCAGTGAGATTGAAAAGCATGTACTAATGAAAAGGCTAAGGACACTACTGTGAACAGCTTCTGCTCGAGTTTCTATAAGAAAGCAATAGCACCTTCTACAGCTGCTTCATCTCCATACAAAATACTCTGACAGTTTTAATTACTACCTAAAATCACAAATCTCTCTGTACATTTGACTTTTTATCCTCTGTCCAGACTTGTATCTCAGTGTCTTTATATCTCTATTTAGACATCCCACCAGCACTTAAATAAAGCTGTTTAAAAACTGAGATTATCATCCTATTCTAATAACTTTTTTTCCAACTTGAACTGTCAACAGCAGAACCACACAAGTACTAGATAAAGCAGCCTAGTTTGTGAGGAGTTCAGGAAAAGAGAGCTAAATTGTCTGCAAGCTCAATATGAACCAAGAGTGTAAAGCAGCTACTAAAAACAAAAACCAGCCAATTCACTGTTAGATGCATTAAAAGAACCTAAAAACATGGTAGGTAAATTGCATGAACGCCATCTGTACTATTTTATTCATGATTTTACTTCTAAAATTGTTATACATAACCTAGATCCAAAAGGGATTTAAAGCAGCATCTGAAGAACTCTTATAAACTAAGTATTAGCAGAGGAATATCCACCATCACCATTCTATTCTGTTAAATAGTTTAGTTTGCCTAAAACATTTAGATAGATGATGAATTCCAAACTAATATTGGTTATCATAACTAAAATAGGCAATATATTCCAAACTAATATACATTGTATAATTTAAAACAGGCAAAGAAAGTATGTGATGGAAGTAACTTTAGCTGATTGATGACTGTAGCTTCTCATAGATAATAAAAGTTAGCAGCTGTTAAGATATCTGAATCTTATCACAAATTATAAAATAAGCCCAATTTAACAATATTTTATATAATAATTGTTCTTGGTGATACATTAACTCAAGTTTTCTTCAAATTATTTATGAGAATATTTGGGAGCTGAATTTGGGATTTTTTACTCATAGAGCTCAAGGATCCAGAGAACTCACAGCTTTGGGGTTATTAGCATTATACAGAGGTATCTTGAAATGTAATGTGTTTATTCAGTTTTTGTTGTAGTAAGGTTTGTTCATTAGATCAAAACAGTTCAAGAAGAAAAATGTACAAACTTTTTTTTTGTTTTTATATTACTAATATTGAGGTATCATTTAAGCCCTACGTACAGACGATTGACAAAATAATCATTAATTGGTAATAATTTCCATTCAGAAAAATCCAAGAATCTAAAAGTATAAACATACAGTAATTTGGTATATGTTAAAGGACCCACATCAATGTATATTTATTTTGTACTTCATCACATATAAAGTATTTTTTTAACTCAAGCCAATGTTCTAAATCTTTAACTGTTTAAATATTACTTTTAAGTAATATTCGTTAATAGTACTTGATATAGAGCTGTATTTGACAATTTTAATAGCTAGTAAATCTGGTCTGAAAATTCAATATAGCAAATTTTCTTAATTTTTCTAAGATTAGATTAGTGTTTCCTAATTACTCTGAAGCCCTTCAAATCTTTCTTGTCTATGTCGCATTAATTACAGTCTGTAGTTCTGAAAAAGTTTGCATTATTTCTTATACTCCCCATTTCTATTTACTCAGAGTAAAATAGTCATTTTAAGCCTGACTTTAGGAATTTGTCAGTAAACATTATTTTAAAATGTTGCATTTCACAACTGGAGGCATATTACCTTTAGTTTTCCTCCCATGAACAGAATGTGTTAGCATGCAAAAACATAAAGAGCCTCCAACTTTATCTTACAAAAACAGTAGAATATATAAATATATAAATTTTAAGAGCATCACACCTTTTGCAAGATGCTATTCTACATAGTCTTCCTGGAATACTTAAGATGAGTTATTTGACAGAATCTTTCAGGATCCAGATTCTGAGGATAGACTACCATGATTATGTATGAACACAGCTATAACAAATATCCCTTTTGGTGGCCAACTTAAAAACCCAGATATAACTGCAGCATTGGGGTTAAAGAAAGACACACGAGCTAATACAAAGTTGCTTATATGTAGGGGGAGAAATTTATCCTTTAATTAACCATGTAAATATAACCAAACTGTTATTTTTCAAATGTGGTAACAACTGTTTTCTTTCACAAAAGAAAAAAGAATGCTCTTCCAAAAAATGTTAATAGATGCAGTAAAAAGAAAAAGGTTTCCATGAACAAATAAAGCTTGAGAAATATTGTATAACTCTATTCTCCTCTTAAAGATTCACAAAGTGACAACTTTTAAGTAATGTTACAATATGAAACATGTTAAAATTTTGTTTAACTCAACCCTTCTCAAATTAGAGTACAGGACACTTTTTTTAACTTACTTATTGAAATCTAGTTAACCGTATTCTTTAGAACACCAACTGGTAAACCAAAATGAGAAGCAGATAATATTTAACGTTCTAACTACAGTATTTGATAAATTTCTAAAAATATATTTTTAACCTATATTAAGTAAAAAAATTCTATTCAAAATTTCCAATTTACAGAATAAAATGTTATATTATCAACTTAAATAATACAATTTTTAAAATAAATTTAAAGTGACAGCAACAATATCTTAAGTAATGATAGTATATACTCTATGTCAGTGTAATGAATATTAATGACCATGAACTTTATAACTATCCTATTTTTTTACATCTCAATTTGCTTATAAATGAATTCACATGTAACAGAAAGTAACAAGCCATACTATCTTGTAATATTATCCAGCAAAATACTTACTTTGAGAAATTACACACTAACATTATCATAGCTGACATAACTTTAAAAGAAATTGAATCTAATTGTTCATAATACAAGTTTAATTTTCTACTTTAGATATGGTATCTAAATGGCAATACTCAGTGGTCTTTAGGCCAAATTCTATAAAGAAAAACAATTTTTTAAAGTCATTTTAAAGAAGATGGCTTTTACAGAAAATATCTACATAAGCACTTTAAATTATTGCCTTAATTTTGAATTTATGAACAAATTAGTAAATGAAACATCATCTATAGATCTCCAAACATCCATTAACAAATATCCACTAATTTAAATTTCCAAAAAAGCACAAAATCACATGGGGGATAAGGCAGTATTTTTATTATGGTAAAAGGAGCTAAATATCTAGCCTCAACACAATAACAAATTGAA